>CM048753.1:53975046-55194046 GCA_026315105.1 Locusta migratoria | reverse complement strand
TTCCCATGATATTATCTACGTGTTCTTTCCAATTTAAGTCAGAAGTAATTGTGATTCCTAGGTATTTTGAGGACTTTACGGCCTTCACACTTGATTGATTTATCATGTAGACAAATTTCAACGGATTTCTTTTCGTAATCATGTGGACGACTTCACACTTCTCATTATTTAGAGTAAACTGCCAATTCTTATACCATGCTGATATCTTATTCAAATCATTCTGCATTTGGTTTTGATCTTCAGATGATTTTACTAGACGGTAAATGACGGCGTCATCTGCAAACAACCTAAGAGAGCTACTTAGATTTTCCCCTAAATCATTTATGTAAATAAGCAACAGCAGAGGACCAATAACACTCCCTGTGGAATGCCCGAAATCACCTACATTTTAGTCAATGCCTTTCCATCGATTACTACAAACTGTGTCCTCTCTGAGAGGAAATCCCCTATCCAGTCGCAAATTTGGAGCAATATACCGTAACCACACAATTTGATTAAAAGCCATTTGTGAGGTATGATGGCAAAAGCCTTCTGGAAATCAAGAAATAGTGAATCAATTTGTGAACCCTTGTCGATAGCACACATCACTTTGTGTGAGTAAAGAGCTAGTTGTGTTTCGCATGAACGATATTTTCTAAATACATGTTGACCTTGGGCCAATAGATCATTCTGTTCAAGATAATTGATAATATTTGAATATAGGATGTGTTCCAAAACCCTGCTGGAAATTGAAGTCAATGAAATAGGCCTGTAGTTTAGTGGGTTACTCCTACTGTCTTTCTTGAATATAGGTGTGACCTGTGCAACTTTTCAATCTTTTGGTACAAATCCTTCTTTGAGAGAGCGGTTGTATATGGCTGTTAAGTAAGCAGCTATCGCTTTAGCATAATCAGATAGAAATCTAATGGATATACAATCCAGACCAGAAGACTTGTTCTTGTTAAGTGATTTTAGTTGCTTCACTACTCTGATAATATCTATTTCTACGTTACTCATTACAGCCTCTGTTCGTAATTCAAAATCTGGGATATTGGTTTCGTCTTCTTTGGTGAATGCTTGTTTCCCAGAATAATATTTGCTTGTTTCCAATAACTGTGCTAATGCCACAGGGCATTTGTGTGTGTCCAGTAATTTTTGAACAGCAGTTGCAACACTCTCCTGATGTGCCCCAATCTCTGATTGTATCAGAGCACTGTATGCGTGGTGCTGCTGTTGGAGGTGTGGGCATCCATTACACTTTCAATTTTTTTTCTGATTGCCACTAACCTCGCTTCTATAGATGTGAGTCCCATTAGCTGCAGCAGATGTTCCGGTCGCCGACCGATTCGGAATTGGCAGATAGCACTGTAATTGTGACTGGGTGTTACTTTCTTGGGGTAAAGAGTACACTTTTGATTTTGATATTTGTTTATTTTATCAATTGTCACTTAGCATTGTGACGATACTGCTGGCCCTCTCATCTCAATGTTATTGTACAATACCGTCTGCCTGGTCCTCTCATCTCAATGTCATCCTACAATACCGTCTGCGTCGGATCCGGAATCGTGTGGTTCAATAGTGATAAAAGTTGCATGTGAAGTTAGTTAAAAACGATATAGCCAGCCTAGGAATCAGTGTAGGACAGTGTCTCAGTGATACTGTGTTTAAAACAAGTGACAGATTTCATTAACTAAGAGATTCATATATTTTCTTTCCAGGCAGTTCTATAAACAATAGTTGCGTCATTGTATGTTATTTCCAGACTTAAACAGATGAATTGTAAAAACTTTTGTAAAACATAAAGTCATGAAAATAAATAGCAATGTATATATGTTAGGCTCATAAACAAGTTGTGTAGACCAGCTAATTAGGTTATTTCTACTATTACATTAATGATCAATATTGAGTTCTTTGTATATACTGACTGACGTGTGATTTTGAGTATATTTTGTGAATGACCATGAGATTTGATAGTACAATATATGTTAGGAACATGTATGATGTACTCATTAACTAATTAATTGACATTTAACATCTCACTCTGTTGTCAACAGAAAGATCGGAAATTTTGACGTAAAAAATACGTGCCTTGTAAAATTATTGTATGTATAGTTTTCATTTTATATTGTGATTATTTTTGTGTACATGAAATGTTTTCTTTGTGTGTTTGTTAATTGTAAATTAGTATATTCAATTGTTATGAACAATGGATAATTTAATGCCATTATTGCTGATGTTATATATTTGCCTCACCGCCTTGTGTGGGAGAGTTTGAGTTTGGTTTCAAATTAAAGAAGAAGTGAAAAATTGTACATACCGAATATTTATTTCTACCACGATGCCCCAGGAGAATAATGTTGCAGCGAGCAGAACCCCCATACATTGAAATGTTGAAAAGATGAGTATTGGAAGGAAGTGGTAGAATGAAATGTAATTGCTCAAAAATATATTAAAAACATTTCAGCATACAGAAACACTCATCTATCTTATCATAATTCTTTCTATTATTATTCACAAAGAGCCATCTACCCAATACTTAACTAACCTCTTACGAGCCAACTACTTAATGTGACTTCTGTTAATGGCCGATCTCTTAATTCCTGAAAAATGGTGCTGTTTGTTTGTATATTATGAACTCTCCAACCAATGGAGAGGCGACTTCTTCTCGTGCACATAGTCAGTCACGCTTTCAGAAGCTTGTCACCTTCCACCATCAGTCAATCCTGGGCCAGTGCCTGACTCGTGCTCTTATATGGAAGCCCCCAATGGCCTCCAAATCGTGCCACTAGTGTGTGCTCTTCCTGCACCACATTATGAAATTATACATTATCCATTTATAGCGTTATAAAAGGTGCTTACTAAAACGTTTTAATATATTTTTGAGTAATTACAGTTCATCCTACCACTTCCAACTGATACACATCTTTTCAACATTAGGATGTATGGGGGTTCTGCTCACTGCAACATTATTCTCCTGGGGAGTCGTGGTAGAAATAAATACACGATATATACAATTTTTCATTTCTTCTTTAATTTTCATTCAAACTTATTCTCCACCAAAACAATATGTATTCAAAACATATATAAAGCATCAGAATGGTAGTACTTCCATTTCAAGGCACAGACTAACATATATTCCAGTGCACTTTGTAAAACCCAAAACTCGAACTCCTCCACGCAAGGCGGTGAGGCAAATATATAACATCGGCAATAATGATGTTACATTATCCATTGTTCATAACCATTGAATATACTAATTTACAATTAACAAACACACAAAGAAAACATTTCATGTACACAAAAATAATCACAATATAAAATGAAAACTATGCATACAATAATTTTAGATGGCGCATGTATTTTTGAGACGAAATTTCCGATCTTTCTGTTGACAACAAAGTGTGATGTTAAATGCCAATTAATTTGTTAATGAATACATCATACATGTTCCTAACATATATTGAACTATCAAATATCTTCACAAATCTGAAAATAGGTTTAAAATATCACATCAGTCCATATATACAATGAATCATAATATATAAATCTCGAGTACATCATTAATCAACACAATTTGTTTATGAGCCTGACATATATACAATGCTATATATTTTCATTTCTTTATGTTTTACAAAAGTTTTTACCCTTTGTCTATTTATTGAAATAATGTACCATGACAAAAGTATTGTTTATAGAACTGTCTGGAAAGGACTTATACAAATCTCTTAATTAATGACATCACTTGTTTCAATAACAGTATCCCTGAGACACTGTCCTACACTGAGTTATAGGCTGGCTATTTCGTTTTTAACTGACTTCACACACAACATGTATCACTACTGAACCACACGATTCCGGGTCTGACGCAAATGGTATCGTATGATAACATTGAAATGAGAGGGCCAGCAGTATCGTCACAGTATGAAAAATTTACTGAATGGTCTCAGGAAATACAGGAAAAAAGAATTACAAACAAAATGCCTTTATTGGTCTTCATAGTAATCACCATTGGTTATAATACACTTCTGAGATCACTTGTACAGCTGATGGAAACTGTCTGCAAATGCTCCTCATGTAATCTCTTGAAGCGGTAAGGTCACTGGATCTTCACAACTGTTGCAAAGTGTAAGCCTTTCAGGGCTAATTTAAGGCAGGGAAACAGATCATTTGGAGGTAACCTTTGCATTCATTCCGTGTTGTGATGCGTGTTTCGTGGGACTGCGATTGTGACATACGGTTGACCCCTACGTGGCTCATCCTCGACACCTACCTTTCTGTCTCTAAGGTATTTAAACCACTCAAACACGCACTTTTTACTCATTGTTTCAACACTGTTCACTTGCACTAACATCACATGGGTCTTCGTTGCAGTTTTGCTAATTTGAAACAAAATTTGATGTTATCATGTTGCTCAATTTTATGCTCCATATTGCAATGACAAGAGCTCTCACATTGACTGTGTTAGCTGGAGCCATGGTGGATTAGCTGTGCGCATTGGGGTGCCGTGCTGCGGTGCACTCGGCCATTCGCCATCGGGGGTTTGAGTCCCCCCTTTGGGCATGGGTGTTTGTGTTGTCCTCAGATTAGATTAGCTTAGTTTGAGTAGTTTGTAAGCTATAGACTAATAACCCAGCAGTTGAGTCAAATAAATCTATAAAAATTTGAACATTTTTTTGTGTACCACCACTTCATTGCAGTGCTTTGCACGATAGGTGATGCCTATTGACATGGTTCTCAGTGTGTATGCACAGACAGTGTGGTTTGTAAGATATGGGACCATTCACCCAACTTTATAGATTCACCTTGTATTTAAGTATTACACAGTTCCATGTTTCGGAGTCTTAGATAAAAAAAAAAAAAAAAATAAAAATAAAAATAAAAAAAAATTTAAAAAAAATAAATAAAAAAATATGGCACTGTAGTCTGCAAAAAGGAAAGCCTAATCAATTACATATATTAAAAATGTTCATAGTGTAGGAATTAATACTTTTCAAATCATTCATTTAAAATACAATATTTCAGGATTTAATTGTGTGGTTAAGATTGTGAATGATAATGAGATTGGACAGATGAGTAAGAAGCTGCTCTGTTTCCCTCAGAACTGACTCTTTCTCAGGGCGTACTTTTTACTTTCAGACATTGTGAACCTTTCCACCAGTATCATTCATCCATGACATCTTATTTTCACTTCTCACAATACTTTTACAATAACAGCGAAAAAAATATTTGTGTACTGCAGTTTAGTTTCTTGAGTGTAAAATTAACACTGGATAAGTTTTTTTCAGTAGGACATTAAACCGAATTATTCTTTCTTTCCAAGTTTTCCAAAATTTCCTTTTATTTATCAGTTTTGAAACCATAATTGACAGCACTCACAACTGTAGCAATGCAACTGCTTTTGGTCATTAAGTGGAAGCCATAGTCTGTTGCATTCTATGTGGTGACAGGTTATAAATAACATTTTGTATTCTCGGCACACTCTTGATACTGTGGCTCTTGAAGTATTCAATTAACATTCTGAAATGTAATGTCCCATTTATCTAGTTCCAACTACAATTCCATGTTAATTCATGTTTGTGCATCATAATCATGTCAGAAAGCTTTTCATATCAATCACTAGACTACAAACGTCAGTGCTGTCAATGCGTGGCATTTTTATATGAGGGTGGTCCTTAAGTATCCGACCCAACAAAGAAAACAACTATTTTTAATCATAATATTGAAATATTATTGAATAAAACAGTGTGCATTAGAATTTTTCTTGTACCGGTAATTATTAGATTAGTGACTGTAGAAGTTATTGGACCTTCACAGCAGTGGATAATGCAGATATTGCAAAGACAAATCCCAAATTCTTAAATAAAATTAAAAGCTTTCATGGTTATTATTTGTCATATTGCCTCTTTGAGTCTATCTTGTTTTTTATGTTGATCTTTGATGATTAATCTGATGTTTGTCCATCATGGGCTTCTGGAATTGCTGAAATTTCACCCTCCAACATTAGTGGAATCGAATCTTTGACAGTGTTACCCAGTCAGACTGATATCATACTGTCAAAACATCAGTTAAAACATCAAACAAAAGTCAACAAAAAATCCGAGACAATAGCCAACAAACAAGCCAAGTATAACAGACTTTCATTTCGGCAAGGTACACGATTTGAAAAACTTCACTGATGAATATTCATTTTAAAACTACATTATTAAGTAATAACTGAAAGATGCATAATGTTTAATTTTCTTCAGGTCGACAGCTAAGAAAAATGCAATACGTCAACAGAACACAAGTTATTTCGCATGTAATGAACAAATCGATTTAAATCCCAAGTAAACTCAGCGCAGTAGGTAGCGAAACCTTATTGCCAACTTCTTTTTCATTCTAAGCTGCCATTTCGCTGTGTATTCGTAGCCTAGTGAAAGAGCATAAATAAGGCAGTCGGCAGATACTTTCTGGCAACACAGCTTCATTTCAGCGTGTTTTTCCTAATATTTCTTAAATGTATGGAAACATTGGAAAAACATCGATGTATCGTTTTTCAGAGTGATGTTTTTTTAACATCGATATTTTTCCGCAGGAACATCGATGTCTGAATGATCAACGATGTTGCATCCCTATTTACACAACCCCACTATAAGTCCTACCCAATCTGTCCAGCCATCGCTGCCTATTCTAGTCCCATCACGGGCTTATCCCACACAGTCGAGGGCTACCTGTGAAAGCAGCAATGTAATTTACCAAGTGTCTTGCAGTTTCTAAGCACCCATCTAGTACCCACATGCTTTGTAAGGCATCCCCCCCACTACCTCACTACCTTCCTGCCGACTCCCTCTGCCCTCTCCTCCTGTCTCCTCAATGCAGCATCCGATGTAGAGTGCGGTGATCAGAAATTACAGTTTTGTGTCTCTTAAGTGTGCCCTTGTGATGAATGAATGGTGTCTTTTCTGATAAATGATAATGGCAAAAAGCTGAAATTGTGTATATACAAGTCTTTTTAAATGCCTGTTGCAGTTTGGCGAATGTCTTTCTAGTGAACTGCAGACTATACTCATTATTTACTGTTTGAGGCTTTACTGACGTATCGATTCCTTCCGTGGTTCTTGGGCGTCACGTCAGATCGTAATGTCAAAACTGCACAATATTTCCAAGAGGCAGCTGCTCAACATCTTCAGGTGCTAAATGAACTGCTGATTGCTGTGGTTTCACCTATATACTGTGGCT
Source organism: Locusta migratoria (assembly GCA_026315105.1). NCBI lineage: Eukaryota > Metazoa > Arthropoda > Insecta > Orthoptera > Acrididae > Locusta > Locusta migratoria. The sequence goes on along the minus strand of CM048753.1, from coordinate 55,186,849 downwards.
GGCTAGAAAAGCATAGTCGTGGGGGGCAACGGCATCATTGTAGGCAAATCATAGATGAAAACATATAGAGCCTACTGGTGGTCTCCACATACACGACGCGGGAAAGCGCGGCCACAAGTCGCGGGCCCAGCGTGGGTAGTGTGGCGCACAGTTTGAATGCTCTCACTTCATGACCCGTCTGCGGTGACTCGCCGGATACGTCTGAATGCGGCCGATGGTGCCTCAGTACCACCAGTGCTGGTTCCTGTGCCTTACTGAGCTGAAAGCCCGTGTCTCTATTAATCAGGTCATTTGACTGCTTCTTTGAAGATGGAGTCACAGTACATAGATGCAGATGAGAGTGCATGCTATGCCCTGTGTCCAAACAGTGCTCAGCAACAGCAGACTTTCCTGGCTGACCCAGTCTCGTGTGTCGCTTGTGTTCGTAGCATCTATCTTTGACGGTGTGACACGTCTGTCAATGTAAGATTTTCCACACTGTCTGAGTTGTGCTGGGATGATTATTCTAGCCCCTAACTTCGTTTTCCGGCACAACACCTCCTCCTCCAGACAGAATTGTCTCTGCTTGGCATACTCTTTACATTCTGCATCCTTTGCTTGCTCCTTCCACCATCCCTTCCTCTTCCTACTGCTTCCACAAATGTGATCTTCCTACTTAACCCATCTGCATTGGTGTGTTTCTTTCCGGATTTATGTATCACCTCGTAATCCATCTCTGCCAAACACGAAGACCGACAAATTAGTCGACTCGAGGGATCCCGCAATCCGAGTAACCACTTGAGCACTGCATAGTCTGTTATCACCTTAAATTTTCTTCCGTATAAATAACATTTAAAATACAATGTTTGGTTGTGTGCTCATATTCCACAGTAGCTGTTAAAATTGATTATAAGAGGTAATCTGTCTTATGCTGACTGCAATTAAGAGATTTATTTTACACCAGACACATTTCGCTTTTTTATTTTAAAAGCATCTTCTGTAGACTGTAAATGATACAAAGGTTTGTACAGTTTATTTTCAATAAATAGATTAAAAACAGTTTTTTAAAAACATTTTGCATGTTAAGCCTAAGTGTTTTTAATTTAATACTTGGTCTACTCACGGTGTTGATGTCTCTTCTTTACATGTTACTACTGCTTCTCCGTCTTGTTGGCTGGAGTTCGTTTTTTTCCTGGTTTGTGTTTCAGGGCTATGTACAGCACTTTTCGTGTGTTTCTGTTTTGTTTTTTTCCTTTTCATCTCAGCAAATCACATCACTTCACTTTTTGAAATGTATACTGATTACATATTGCCTGTTATAAGTGGAATGCCTGTCTCTTTACTTGTCATTTCACTAAAGTGTGGCTACGTTTTTGTGTGTTCATTTGTTTTTCATTTGGTCTGTGAGTGTTGCCAATGTTATATATTTATAATATAAATAAGACTTCATTCTACATGAGTTTGTGTGTGTGTGTGTGTGTGTGTGTGAGAGAGAGAGAGAGAGAGAGAGAGAGAGAGAGAGAGAGAGAGAGAGAGAGAGAGACAGACAGACAGAGAGAGAGAGAAATATTGAACAGGGTGTTAAGATGTTTTTTCAGATGAGTAAATGCAGGTTTAATTGGGTTGTAATGGGGGGGGGAGGGGGGGGGAGGAGGTGAGGGTATCGTGATTTGTGTTTTTATGAAAGGGGGGTTGACTCTCATAATGTTTGTATTTATGTTAGGTGGTCAATAAGCTTGAGGTCCGACTAAAAGAACATTTGACACCAGATATAAAGAGCATGTACGACCCTGGAAGTATAAAACAAGTCACTCAACATTTGCTGGACGCTTACACCAAAACCAACACAAAATCACCACCAGAGATACAGACATGGAAATATTAAAAATAAACAACAACAAAAAACACCTGCTCACCCTTCAAGAAAACTATCATATCCAAAAAAACAATAACAGAAAACAAACATCTAATAAACGACCAAACCAATCAAGCAAACAACACACTTTTCAAGCTTATTGACCACCTAACATAAACATTATGCGAGTAAACCTCCCTTTCATAAAAACACAAATCACAATACCCTCACCTCCTCCCCCCCCCCCCACCATTACAACCCAATTAAACCTGCATTTACTCATCTGAAATAACATCTTAACACCCTGTTCACGAAATCAAATATTTCTCTCTCTCTCTCTCTCTCTCTCTCTCTCTCTCTCTCTCTCTCTCTCTCTCTCACACACACACACACACACACACACACACACACACACACACTCACACATACACACACACACACACACATGTTGCCAATTAAACCTGCATTTACTCATCTGAATAAACATCGTAAAACGCTGTTCACAGAAAAGAAAGGTCTCTTTCTCTCTTTTCTCTCTCTCTCTCTCTCTCTCTCTCTATCTGTCTGTCTGTCTCTCTCTCTCTCTCTCTCTCTCTCTCACACACACACACACACACACACACACACACACACACACACACACACTCATGTAGAATGAAGTTGTATTTATATTATAAATATATAACATTGGCAACACTCACAGACCAAACAAAAAGCAAAGACAGGCATTCCACATATAACAGGCGATATGTAATCAGTATGCATTTCAAAAAGTGAAGTGATGTGATTTGCTGAGATGAAAAGGAAAAAGCAAAACAGAAACACACGAAAAGTGCTGTACACAGCCCTGAAACACACACCAGGAAAAAAACAAACTCCAGCCAACAAGACGGAGAAGCAGTAGTAACATGTAAAGAAGAGACATCAACGCCATGAGTAGACCGAATATTAAATTAAAAACACTTAAGCCTAACGTGCAAAATGTTTTTAAAAACCGTTTTTAATCTATTTATTGAAAACAAATTGTACAAAACTTTGTATCATTTACAGACCACAGAAGATGCTTTTAAAATAAAAAAGCGAAACATATCTGGTGTAAAATAAATCTCTTAATTGCAGTCAGCATAAGACAGATTACCTCTTATAATCAACATTTAAAATACTTAATGCCGTACATCACGCTGAGTAACTCTTTCTCTGTGGTTGAGTAGTTTTTCTCCACTGTCGTCAACTGTCTAGATGTGTATGCTATTGCCCGTTCTATTCCATCAAATACCTGCGACAACACTATTCCCACTGAATGTCCGCTTGCATCGCATGACAACACAAATTCCTTACTATAATCTGGATATGCCAAAATCGAACTTGTCACTAATTTTTGCTTTAGTACCCTGAATGCTTCTTCACACTGAGGTGTCCACTGAAATTTTGCTCCCTTCTTTATCAACTGCCTTAGTGGATGAGCTATTTCCGCAAAATTCTTTATATATTTCCTATAATATGATGTGAGCCTGAGGAATGACTGAACTTCTTTAACCTGCTGTGGCGTCAGGAATTCATGAACTGCAGATACTATCTGTGGATCCATCTTAATACCTTCACCACTATCCCTAATAAGTTACCTCCTTCAACACGAAATTACATTTTTCCAAATTTACCATTAACCTGGCATCCCTAAGCCTCTGAAACACTTTTCGTAACCGTGCCACGTGTTCTTTAATATTCCTGGAGAAAACGACAATATCACCGAGATACACACAACATTCTCTTGTTTTCAGTCCTCTTAGCACCCCGTCAAGCAATCTTTAGAACATGGCGGGCACGTTTTTTAACCCAAACAGCATCCTCTTGTACTGCCAATGGCCTCCTGGCACAGAAAATGCAGTCTTATGCCTGTCTTCCAGCGCTACTTGTAGCTGGTGCTATCCACTCCTAAGATCTATGGTGGAGAAGTACTTGCTGCTGCTTAGACTGTCTAAAATGTCCATAATGTTCGGTAATGGATAGACATCTGAAATTGTTTGGTTTTCAAATGCCTGTAATCACAGCAAAATCTGTACCGCTTTGTACCATCAGGAGACTTTTTAGGCGCGATTACCACGTTGCCACTGTATGGGGAATCTGAGTGCTCAATAATTCTATCCTACAGCTGCTTCTTAATGAATTCATCTAGTATTGGTTGCAGATGCCGTGCAACACAATATGGTTGTTTATAGACAGGAGGACTTTCCCAGTTAGAATTTTATGTTGCGTAATTTTTGTAGCTGGCAACGGTCCTTGCAAATTAAACAAATCCTGAAATTCACTCAAAACAGTTTCAATTTCATTAGGATCATTTCCCTCCAAATGCGACAGTTTCTGGCGCAACACAGTTTTATAGGCTGCTGGCTGGAGACTATTTCCAGTATCTGACCAAATAAAATCTTCTTCTTCAAAGGCACTCACTGTTGCTACCAACATTCCCTTTCTCAATTCTCTATCTTCTGCCCCAAAATTATCAACGAGTAACGGTAATCTTTTGCCCCATCTTTTTCACTAATACGCACTATGCTTCTATGTACAAAACAGTGTGCCCCGACTAGTTCCTCATTTTCCAGTAAAGGTTCCACAAGACACACTGTATCCACCGGTAGGTTGGTATTGATGTTTATCCAGAGCAATTTCCCTGTGCCTAATGGTACTGTATTGTGCAAATCTACCTTCAAGGACATCGTCTGCAGTTTAATTGATTTCTCCTTGTACGTCAGGAAATATTGCAGCAATAACCCCTTCACACCCAAGGGTATGCACTGGATATACACCACGGTGATTAGACCCAGGATCACTTATGGGGCGGTCGTGTGGTGGAAGAAGGTAGAACAGCAGGTTGATGCTAAGGAGCTTGGTAAGGTGCAGAGATTAGCCTGCTTAGCCATAACACGCGTAATTAGCAGCACACCAACTGCTGGTATGGAAACCATGCTGGATATGCCCCGATTACACCTTTGGGTCAAGATGGAGGCAGTGGCTGGTGCATACAGACTCATATCTGACAACAACTGGAACTCTTCGGGATATCCATAATCACACACTAAAATAGTGAGTGAGGTAAATATAGGAAAGGTTGGGGAAATGCCAGCCGACTATATTATAACTCCATACTGCTTCAACAAGCCTTTCAATATAACAATTGGAAGTAGGGAGCAGTGGGAGAAAATAGTTCGACACCGTACGGGGGACATTGTCTGGTTCACTGACGGGTCAAAATCAGACCGAGGCGTTGGGACCGGGGTATACAGGGTGCAGCCAAGACTGGAGGGCGTCATCTCTCTAGGGAAACTGGCCTTAGTATTCCAGGCCGAAATCACTGCCATCAGGGCGTGTGTGGAGGAGAATTTGCGTAGGTGCTACAAAGATTGTAGCATCTATATCTATTCAGACAGCCAGGCAGCCCTGAGGTCACTGGCAGCTCCTGCAACAAGGTCTAAAATTGTTGCAGAATGTCACAGGGTTGCAATCGGGGATCAGTGGCAACGAACATGCCGACAGATTAGCCAGGATGGGGGCAGAGACTCCATTTATTGGACCGGAACCTGTCCTGACAATCACCAAGGCAATGATCAAATTGGAGCTACGTTACTGGCTCAGAAGACAGCACATAGAATATTGGACTAAAGTCCATCAACAAAAACATGGCAAGGTAATGATGCCAAAGCCATGTTTTAAAAGAAGCTCTGCATTCCTGGGTCTGAACAGGAGAGAGATTAGACTCATGGTTGGATTGCTGACAGGCCATGGGAATTTCAAAAAACACCTACATACAGTGGGAATAACAGAAGAGGACCCTAAATGTAGGATCTGTGATGACGGTGATGAAACTGCATCACATCTGATCTTCGAATGCATTGCATTGGAGAGTAAAAGGCAGAGAACATTTGGGACAACCATACCTGAAGAAATTGTGTCTAACAAAGAACTAGTAAAGAGACTCCTTGCATTGTTCAAGGGCATTGGTTGGCTTTACTAGACATACAGGGAGCGATACTGCACAATAAACTTAGTTTCGGTGCGGGCAGTGGTGGGTTGGACCAAGACTGTTTTGGCTTCCCTGAAAAAATCAAATCAAATCAAGCCCTTCACAGCTGTGTCACCTAACTGGAACAATGTTCTGCTTAGCTCCACTGTTTGCTGACTGAGGTTGATTGTGATGTGATGTGACATCAAGAAATCCATCCCCAGAATTGCATCATGCTTGTCCGCTACTCTCGAAACAACCTCCATATCCTCACAAAATTGAACTCCATCATTTGTGAATACTACAGGAGTGTGTCCCAATGATCATACCCCACTACCACCTACACCACTTAACTTATACCTCGGGGGGTCAAACTTCATTTTCTCTATACTACTATTTATTACAGATACATTTGCTCCAGTGTCTACTAAAAACTTTACTGCCTTGTCCCCTAATATCCCAGATAACCACCAATCCACCTTTGTCTGCGCCATTACCGCATGGAATTGTAACGGGAATACCAGACGGTGGATCCTGGGTTCCCTCTGTCAATTAACAGCTTCCTCTCCCATTTTTTCGACCTACACTGCCTACTCAAGTGACCTATTTTCCCACAATTATGGCACTAAGGCTGTTTACAATTTATAGCTATGTGACCCTGTCGGTCGCAACAAAAACATCTCGTTCCTGCTGAAAACACGTTGTGGTGTTCCCTAGCTCTAGTTGACACATCTATCTCTTCGAAAGCAATAGTGCTAGCGACTGCTTCCACTAACGTTTTGGGAAATTCTGACCTCAGTCTATGTGATAAATCTACTGGTAGCCCTCACAAGAAAGTATCCAATGCTCTATTTTCCACTTCCTGTAAGATTATCCTATTTGCTTCATCATTATTTGTAAACTGATATGTGTTCACATTTATCCTCCTTATCCTATCTACAAAGTTTTCTAGCGTCTCATTTTGCGTCATTCTCATTGTGTTCAACTGCTCCCGAAAGAATCTACTGCTATTTTGTTTTTGGAATCTCTTTAACAACCCTTTTTTCAGTTCGTCAAAGGTCAGTGCATTACGCAGTTCCTCATGGTAAAGTACATGGGCCTTAGCATCCCCTGTTAAGCATAATTTTGTCATTTGGAGTAGCTGATCATTCGTCCATAAACCCAATTTTGCTGCAGATGCCAGATCATCAAAAAAAGAAACAATGTCCTCTTACCTGAAAACGGAGTTACTAATGTGGCTGCTGTGGAATCCATGGTGGGTGGAACTGTGCCCATTTGTCTACACTCACCTGCTTACTTAATTGGTAGTTATCGGCCCTTAATTGTGCAACTTGGTCTACTAAAGATTGTATGGCCTCTTCTGTAGAAACACCCTTTGTGCTGACCCCTTTCACCATTTTGTAAAAATACTATGTGAATAACCTAGCATAAAAACTGGAATAATACAAAATTGCTCGGTAATTGCCTTCAACAAAAACCTCTTAATAACTATCACTATGAAATTACCATGACTTCCCATGCAGTATCCACAACCATCACCCTGAGTCTAGTTTTCTCTGATACCAAATGAAGAGTGTTTACTGCCACTTTGTTATATGTGGCTCTTGTCAGGATATTCCACTTAGTAGCCTGGGTTCACTTGACTCAATGGAAGAGAATTGTGAATAAGACAGGAGTCCAAATTAAATACATTTATTTAACTTCTAACTTTACAAAGCCCATGTCCCTGAAGGAGATCGGTTTTTGAGTTTAAATTCCACATACTCAATTATTACTTGACAGACTCTACAGCTTCTCTGCTTTGACAGAATATTACCAATACAACATCTTTACTTGGGTGTGAATCTTGCCTGACATGGGTTGAACACGTGCGGTGATACCAGTGACAGTAAGTGCTGATTCAGGTGCTGAGATGGCCGCTCCACTTGGCCCTTGGTGTCGGTTGCAGAAGCGTGGCTCATTCAGAACGCGATAGGACATTATAAGGGCCGGTCGTGCTGCTCCCTGCCACATTGTGTTGCTGTATCATACCTCGGCGTGATGTTTCGGCTTCTCGTGGTTCATCGACGACATCACCTACGCTGCCATGGAGCCGGGAAGATGTACTCCTGTTCTCTTTGGACCAGGTAAGTGAACAGCTTCTCTGTTGGCGGATCGCTTCTTTGTTACTCAGGTGAGTGATTATTCTCCCTGTCAATGGCTTTCTTCTGCACTGCTCTCCGTAATTCTCGAAGCTGCCTATTCTGGAGCCGGACGGCCTGCTGCTGTTCACTACATTGCGTGGCGGACCGCTGTACGATGGCTGCTGCTGCTAGGAAGGATGTTGCATCTACTGGAGCCCTTCTGGCATCTTCTTCTAGGTCTATGAAGGCTAGGTTGACTACGGTGTTCCCTACAACATGACAAACTATTGGCAGTCGTCTAATGGTTAACTTCTGGCGAATACTGCCTGTCCGTCGAATACTTGCTGGAGACTTGCTGGCTACTCGGCAAATACTGCTGGAGACTGCGTTTCCGTCATTTTCTTGCCTGTTTTATACCGTCCACAAAGGTTTCTGGATGCTTCCGTTGCAGCTTGCTGACCTGCAAACTGGTACGAACTTCGTTGCGTAGCACCGGTAACTCCTCTTTGGTCCCGAACTCACTGAAACCACTTTGTTTACAAGTATGTGCTAGTCAGGCTGCTTCCAATAAACTCGTCCTGGTTCCTGTGTTTTGACTTGGATTGCTAAATGCGTCGGTGGCGTGCTTTCGTGTAACCGCGCCTGCTCCTCCCTGTTTACTGCTGGTTGCAAAACACTTGTCTGCTGCTTGCACTGCCTGTCCACTAGCAAAATCACTTCAATACTTCCAATAATTCACTTTTACCTCTTTCACCCCTACAGACTGGAGCTCCAATATTGCTCACAATCGGACGCAAAGGAATCTGGTCCTTGTGTATCTTAGGCAGGCCATAAAGTCGTGATGGCACTTGTGCTTGTACTCTGAGACTCTTTTTCAGATGTACCTGCAGATGGTTGGATATGAGGAGAGTGGCTGTCTTATATTGTACCGTATTTGTCAGATCCTTTTGGAGACGTTCTGCTCTGGTGCAGGCATCCCAGTTATTGCCCTGCGTATCTCACATCTTATTTCTTCAGCAGTCCCACTAGGAAGTTTTAAGACACCTCATTCAACTGCAGTATGAAGTCCTTAACCCTCTCATGCACGAATTATCAACACAACAATGAACAAAATTTCAGATCATTATTTGGTAACATAAGACCTATCTTTTGCAGAATTCATCATAATTTATCTAAAAAAATAGTATCATACACCAATAGACAGTATGAAAACTACTTCATTTTACAGAGAACAACTGATAGTAATATCAAAGAATACATAAAGAATGTACACTATTTTGTAGTTTTCGTACAACAAAATTGTTTCAGGCACTCAGGACACACAGCTAGCTTACAGTTTTCTCAAATGTAACAGCAGTCCCAATTATGACATCTCTTGGCATTGGGATCACCTGACATGGCTGGCCAGTGTTATACCCCATCGAAGCGTAATTCGTTGGATACCGAATGACAGGCCTTCTTTTTTCGATATACACACAACAATGGGCTTTCATCTGAAGGTCTGCCTCAACTCTCTCTTGTAATCCCTGTTTTTCCTTTCTATGTTAGCCCACCAATGACCACGTTCAGCTAGGAGATACTCTAGCATCCATTAGTAGTCCTCATATGAGGTACCTGTGTTTTTAAGGTCACATCAGATGTCAAATATGACAAATGAGACAAAATTTAAGTGTCCTCATTTGAGGACGTGATGTGTGAGAGGGTTAATGGGCAAAGTCCTCAGAGTGGGAACAAAATTTAGTCCCTTCTTCAACTCCGATACTACAGTGTGGCTCAGAGGTTTATCTGTGAAACTAATCACAGTACATCTGCATAGATTTTCTTCCTGTGATGATCAGCATGTAAGGTGACGGAATTTTGAAATTTGACGCACTGTGGCCTGCTGTTGTGTCGAGTCTGAGAAAGGCCAAATAGCACTGTCCACCCACTCCCACAAATCCGCTGAGAGACATGACGAGATGTTGAGATGAAGTGGCAGCAAGCTTCTGGAGACTCTGTCCAGTTCCCACCTAGTGTAGTGGATTCTCTCTCTCTCACTAATGACCTACTGGCTCCATGTTTTATCCTCTTCACGGCTGCAGAATCTGTCTAATGCGTAAACTTGGTGAATGTCAGTATAGTTTGCTGGTCCCGACATCTCAATAACAATGTGAGAGAGCGCAACAGTCTATTTCTCTTGTTTCAGAGTTTATCAAACTCCAAAATTTTGTTTATCATCTCCTCCCTGTAGAAGTACCAGATGTACTGTTTGAGGCTTTCCCGACATACAGATTCCTTCTACCATGGTTCATGGGTGCTGCAGCAGTTCAGTTAGCACCTGAAGATGACAAGCAGCTGCCTCGTGGAAATATTGTGCAGTTGCGACAATACGATCCAAAGCGATGCCCATGAACCGTGAAAGGTATACTCATTATATTGTTATTTTCTGATAAGAGTATTTCCGGTAAAAACTATGTGTGTTATTATTCCTGTCTCCTTAGCTTCTGAATGTGCTATAAAGTTATGTTGTGTAGTTTTGTTTACACAGTTACATAGTTGTGTAATATGTTCATTTTGGTATTCTAAGTGGGATGATTCTTTCAAAGTTATTAAGGTTCAGATAGGTGATTACATATAGATGTACTGAGTTTGGTTGATTGATTATATTTTCTGGATATTTGCACACTTCAGTTGTAATAATAATTTTCTGTCGAAACACTGTAAATGGATAAATCATGTTAAGTAGATGATATAGAACTTCATTAAGTGTGTTGTAGAGTGCTATTGATGTTTTCTACTAATGTCATCAGATAAAACAAACATAACAAAAAAAATGTGATTTCCACTTGAATTTTGACTAGCAGAACATACTTAGATGACTGGTACCATGTCTACATTATCTCTCTCTCTCCCTCCATCATTACTTCCTGCCCCCTATCTGTCGATCCCTCCTTTCTGTCCCTGTATTCCTGGAGCCTTGTTTCTTCTAATTGCAAATGAAAGCTTGATTAAGAATTGTAGCCATTTAAAATGAGTGACTAATTTTATTTGGACGAATGGTGTAGGTCAATGAGAGATACTTTTCCAGCCACTTGATCTGTGAGGATATAAGAGTTAACAACAGTTTCACATAACTTTAAACTGCAATGGTTAGAACTAAAAAGTTTCAGAGGATTCAAATCTGTAATATTATTCTAATCATAATGTAATATGCTGTAGGCTTTAACGTAAGTTCCTTATTTTCTGTAAAATATTGTTAAGGATGAAAGGAAAATTCCTGACTCCATCTTCCCAGGTTTTCCTAGCATAAGAATTCTTCATAATTTCTTTGGATTTGATGCCATATAGTAAAATCAAAATGTCAAAGGCATTAAAGATAAAGGTGAAGCAATTTGTGATGTGGCCGGGAATCGAACCCAGACCTCCATGCTCACTAGGCAGATGTCTTAACCTCTAGACCACTGCACCATCAGTGATTAAGGTGCCTGGGAATAGTTTTAAATGTAGGTTTCTTCCATGTCACAAACTCTAACTCAGCTTCTGTGTTCTATGAAATATTGCCACAACTGCCAAGGCTCTCCGTGCATCAGAATAGCACCTTGGCAGTGGAAATATCAGAATGTTCCTGCCTTTTACCTTTAATGGTGTGGTGGTCTAGTGGTTAAGACATCTGCCTAGTGAGCACGGAGATCTGAGTTTGATTCCCGGCTGCATCACAAATGTTAATTCAACGCTTAACCTCCATCTTTAATGTATTTGACATTTTTGAGATGCAAAACATTCTCAGGGTTTGTAAATTTATAATTAATAAATCAAAATGATTCATCCACCATCTTCAGGGAATGACAATATTGTTGAGTCCCAGTGAAACTAGTTCCTAAGCTGAATTTTGTCATCCTGTAAAGATCAATGAAGCATATCTGGTAGCAAACCCAAAAAGTTTATGAAAAATTGCTAACTGATGAAAAGCTTGCAGTTTCGAGCCTAACAGCAGTTTTGATGTTTTCGGATTGTGATGATACTGCCGGCCCCCTCATCTCAATGTCATTCTATGATACCATCTGCTTCAGATCCGGAATCGTGTGGTTCAATAGTGATAAAAGTTGCGTGTGAAGTTAGTTAAAAACGATATAGCCAGCCTAGGAATCAGTGTAGGACAGTGTCTTGGTGATACTGTGATTAAAACAAGTGATAGATTTCTTTAATTAAGAGATTTGTATAAGACATTTCCAGATAATTCTATAAACAATACTTTTGTCATTGTTCATTATTTCAAATAAATAGACAGACAAAGGGTAAAAACTTTTGTAAAACGTAAAGAAATGAATAAACAGCATTGTATATATATTAGGCTCATAAACAAGTTGTGTTGACCAGCTAATTGTGTTATTTTGACTATTACATTAATTATCAATATTGTAATTCTTTATATGTATTGTCTGACATTAGATTTTGAACTTATTTTGAGAATTGCCAAGGTAACTGATAGCTCAATATATGTTAGGAACATGTATGATGTACTCATTAAAAATTAATTGACATTTTACATCGCACTTTGTTGTCAAACAGTGAGTATCGCGATTAAGACTTAAAAAGAAGTGTGTCATTTAAAATTATTGTATGTATTGTTTTCATTTTATATTGTGATTATTTTTGTGTACATGAAGTGTTTTATTTGTGTGTTTGTTAATTGCAAATTTGTATATTCAATTGTTATGAACAATGGATAATGTAACATCATTATTGCCGATGTTATATATTTGCCCCTCCGCCTTGCGTGGGGGAGTTCGAGTTTGAGTCATCTGTCAAGTGCTCTGGAAGCTATGTCAGTCTGTTGTTTTGAAATGGAAGTACAGTTGGCTAAGTTCTCTTGAATATGTTTTGAAAGATGTAATGTTTTGGTGGAGGAGAAGTTTGATTCAAATTAAAGAAGAAGTGAAAAATTGTACATATCGAGTATTTATTTCTACCATGATGCCCCAGGAGAATAATGTTGCAGTGAGCAGAACCCCCATACATCCGAATGTTGAAAAGATGACTATTATGTTGGAAAGTGGTAGAATGAAATGTAATTACTCTAAAATATATTAAAACATTTTAGGATGTAAACCTGAGAGATTTTCATTAATAGTGTTATCAGTTGGGATTATTAGTACTGATAATAGTGTCTGGGTGTGGTTAATTGCTCTTTTTCCCTTCTCATAAACTTGTCAGGTATTGCCAGCAATTGTGCACATCTCAGTTGACATGATGTCAGTGCATGTGGTGTGGCTCGTGTATTCCACAATGAAACCCGATCCGACGCAGTAGCGAAGAATGTGTTTGTCAGACTCACCGGATGCTTTAATCTGCAATACAGCCTCCAGAGGCCCCAACCCTGGGCGTGAGGCCACAGCTGTTCGATACAGACAACTCGGCTCAGCCAGCTGACACTTGCAGTGGTGGGCAAGCTATGCAGCACTGGTTGTGAACCTATTGCCTCCCACGACAGTCTCACTGCCAAAGTAGGTCGTGCAGATGCTCAGTGTGCAGGAAGGAAGGAAGATTATGGTTTAACATACTAATGGCATTGTGGTCATTAGAGAAGGTAAACTCTGCAGGGGGCTCCGAATTTGTTTGCTGGGTATGGGCTTGATGAAACCAGGATTCCTGAGCTGAGGACTGTGAAACACCAACAGTCCTCTACTTCGTAAGCTCTGTGTGTGCCTCAGCAAGCACTGTATGGTGAGATGGTCAAATGTGGTATGGTACCAAGCAGACGGATCTTTACTTAAGTGTCCAGGTCACGAGAACAGTCAAAATTTGTATAAAAATATTGTAATTTGTGTGCTGAGGAGAAGCAGAACTGTCACTAACGGGCAACCTCTGAGGGTCAGTTGGATTAGGCTTATCCATGAATGTGGAGCTCTGTCTAGATGGATCAGCTGCTCATGGGACCAAAATTAAACAAGAACAATTCCAGTTGTCAAATGGTCACTGGCATCTCTAAGCGTAGGAGAATGGAATTTGTGACCCAAATCGTTCCGTTTCCTGGCTACGCCAAGGGAGGAACAATGGGCTAAAGATAAGTTTGAGGCATACTCATCCAAATTTCTTTTGTGTAGCATAACTGATGAGAAATCATTCGTGGCAACAGAGCCTCATTTCATTGTTGAAAATTTGAAGGTAAGTATGGGGAAGCTGCCGGAATGTTAAAGATGCGAACTGGTTCCTTTCTGATAGAACCAGCATCCCCAGTCCAATTGTGGGTGCTACTCACATGTGTCATGCTGGGAGATATCTCTGTCTCTGCAAAAGAGTCTCAACATGGGCCAGGGAATTATTTTCCATTTGATCTGATTTGCAGACAGACAATGAACTACGCACCAACCTTGAACAACAGGTTGCCACTATGTCTATCATGTCTAAAGGGGCCCTAAGAACAAAAATGTTGCAACCAGTGCTTTCCTCTTCGCCTCTGAAGGTGATTCCTTGCCTGAAAAGGTCAAGGTGATGATGTACCAGTGTGATGTGAAACCTTACATTCCACCTCCAATGTGGTGTTAAAGTGTTGGAAATCTGGGCACATGTTCTCTCAGTGCAAATCGAGCCCCACATTCAGAGACTGCAGGTGTCTGTCACATCCAGACACTCCTTGTACTGCCCTTTCAGACTGTCAGCTGTGGACAACACCATGCCCCTTGCTTACCAGACTGCATGATAGTACATGAGAATTGTAGAAATATAAGGCTGTGGAAAAACTTTCTTACACGGAGGCAAAAAAGAAGTAGGAGTGGCTTCACCCTCCTACTTTTAAATCATCAGTGAGGCAGTTATTTCTGCCATGTAGCTCAATTGTGACAGTTATTGTGCTGCTTCCATGTGCTCTGTTTACAACTGCTACAGCGACACTAGCATCTTAATAACCGGAAGTACAAAAGAAATCTTTGAAAGCAACATAGCAGCCAATACTAAAAATATTAGAAATTATTTTGATGCAAATGGCCTGATAATAAATGTGGAAAAAACCATTGCAATGGATATATTTACGACACAGAATAGATCACCAGCTAACCCAAATATTGATATAAATGGAAAATCAATTGAAAAAACGGAGTGTACAAAATTTCTAGGAATATGGATCCAGCAAAATATAAAATGGGATTCACATGTAGATTATATTAATCGAAAGTTAAGCAAAACATGTTATATCATGCATATCATAAAATAACCTAAATTCCATATATTTTGCCTATGCCCACTCACATACGAAATACGGCATAGTATTTTGGGGAAATAGTGGAGCAAGTATGAAAACATTTAGGATACAAAAAAAGATTATTAGAATAATGGAAGGAGTGGACCAAAGAACATCATGCAAGCCACTGTTAAAAAAATACTCTATCTTACAAGCAAGTACATAATGGAAAACCTGATTATTATAAAAGAAAAATTAAATAGTAAAAGTCCATGCATCACCTGTAATGAAACAGTACACTGCCACAACACAAGACAAAAAAATAATGTTCATGTTAAACGGACAAACACTGCATTATTCAAAAAGGAGTACTACACCCTGGGATTAGATTACATAATGCTTTACCCAAAGCCATAAAATCAAAAACGGACACTACCAAATTCAAGACAGCAGTCAAGGATTACTTGGTGACGCACTGCTTCTATTCAGTTGATGAATATTTAGAGTTCCATAATTATAGCATCAGCTAGAAATGTAGGTCTATGTAAAAGTGTGTATAGAAAATGTAAATTTACTATTAGATATTATGATGTATTTATTTATATAAAAAATGTAATCAAGCTGTGTAAAAGTGACAAATAACCATTTTACTCAATATGTAGAGTAACAAAAATTCTAGCAGTGAAAAACATTAAGTGGTAAATCATACAAAGTAAAATGTTAATCTGCTTTTAATATTATAACACAAGAAAAGAAATATGTTAGGTCAGAAATGGTCCAATATCTATTGTACCCTGTACAATTCTGGATTCACAGGACCAATAAATAAATAAATAAATACTTTTGACCAAGTTGATTACTGTCCCTCATGATGTTCTGGTACAGCCTGCATCCACATTCCTTTTCCTCTTGTATCTGTCAGCTATGATGATTCGGTCCTGGAGGGGGCCAGTTATGAACTTCATTTGCAACAACATGTCCAGGCCTTTGGTGATATGCCCTCTTTCTGTCATGGTGTTCAGCAGAGTTGTATCATGTAATGTGCAAGCTCACACCATTGCAGAATCCTGCTGTGCTTTCTTTTGACCAGTTGTGTCAATTACTTTCCAGTTCCTACTGTCAATGTACCAATGTCATTATCTCACACATGTAATTCAACTAGTGTTATAAACAGTCCATTCGACCTAACAGACTTGAGCCGTGGAACTTGTGGCACTTTTTACTGGACAACATTAAAGCCACATTTTTAATACATCATCTTTTTTTAGATTTTCAGTGGTCTCCTAGATCTCGTAGCTCGCCTGCCATTAACACATCACAAAATTATATTAGGACATCGGATTCTTCCAAGTCATAGGATTAACCATAAATGTGACACATTTCATTTTTAACGTATTTATTTATATTGTTCTTGAAATGCACAAACACAGCAGTAATACATTTTTAATACTTCTTGTTACATAATGGCAAAAGTAAGACTGCATGACTACACTTAGACTGACTGACAACAACTCTGCAACTGATTACTCCCCGTGTTCAAGCCAATTCATGCGTATTAATATCTATTATAGTTTTTCTAGAACATTCTAGAACACAGAAGTTACAATATTTAATATTTAACAATTTGTTGATGAAACATTAATAAATCTTGCTTTACATAAGAATACACAAAATCATGAGAAATATAATAATAAGCTCTTCCTATTAAAACAAACAATACAAAAGATCGTAAGTAAACAACAAATAGTGCAGTGTTAATATATGTTTACATTATTGTTCAAAATTAAGCTTATGACTTTTAATAATTAATTTATTTATTTTGTGAGAATACTCTAGTAATGCAAATGATAATCAATGTGACTTGTCAGAAGCGCCATAAGATGCTTATATGTTATAAATATGAAATATTAGGGTATAATACTATGATCAAATGTGGTGTCGTATGTTGCATTAATTGAAACAAATGAGACACTCCTGGCTAAATACATTACAAACTGCAAGGGCCATTACCATCATTTCATCTCAGACATACAACAAGATTCCTACGCAATGCAATGGTTCGTGGCATCATTTTCCACTCAGCTGCAGACAAAGAAATGTGGGATTGAGCACTTCAGCATGATGATCTAATGTTGGTCAACATTCTGAAGACAGTACAGAGTTTTATAGTTTCTCAGATGGCAGGCTGCACAATTGATACAGCATAGGGTGAGGTTTCCGCTGTGCAGCTGCACAGATCCATCGCCAAGGCGGTCCACCACTGTTTACTTCGTGGCATTGCACTTGACTGGACATGAGAAATGCTGCTCTCCCGTCTTGCCCTGATTGCTACAGTTTTCATTATCACAGTGAATTGGTCAACGCGCAGGTGTTGCCAAAAAAACAGGTTGCAAGAATACTCTCCTACTGATTAAACCTATTTTGAAGTGTACATGTAGTTAGGAGTTATTACTAGCCATGCCACAATACTAGAATGTTCAGTGACTTTGAAGTTAATAAAAATTTTAAGGCTGAAACTGAGAGCAAGTTCCTGCAAGACTGGTTTGGATTAGGCCCTAACGTCGACTGACAACAGTGGTGTGCAGCCGAGACCTCCTAAAAACTTTGTACATTTTTGGAACTGTTCATTAAAGGCATTGTAATTCATTTTATTTATTTATTTTTTTTTTATTATTTTTTATTTTTTTTATTTATTTATTTATTATTATTTTTTTTTAAGTTTATTAAAGAATATGAAATTACCCGCACCTACTTCTGTTTAGTCCTAGTCTGCTACTAAGGTCTGTGTGCCACCAAAACATTGTTAAATAAAAAATATTAATAAACGAAATTTCTTAGGTTTGTGCCTTATTCTTTGTACTTCTCTGATTTTTAGGCATGGCAGCTGTAACATACAATCTCTTGGAGGCAGCATCTGGAGTGTTTGCTACCCCACCTCGGCTGCTGACGCCATGTGGTGCGTCTTGGCCATGGGAATTATGAGTATAAGGCTTTTACCATCGGTGAGCTGTCTAGCCGTTCCTAACTGAAAAGGTATCTGCTGCTGACTTGTGCAAAAAAAAATTATTAATAAATTATTTAATAATATAACATTTTTAATCTACTTATAAGAACTCTTATAGGGTCGCATATCATCACTATGTTGCTCCAATTTTATGTGACTTTTTGATGGAGATTAACAATATTGCTATTATTTTGGCCACACTCTCCACACTATTTCTGGATTTGTCTCTCTTTATATGTGCAGTTCACAAGCTGGTCAATAAGGGGCCACAGACAGTTTACTGACCTCACAATTATAGGTAGACCTCAGTCATCCCCTTTCCTTATGCCAGCCTCTTGCAAGCTTTTGAACTATAATCAACAAGCCATTTCCATTCTAAGTAAGTTCACTGTACCAGCAACTTATCACTCGGTGGTTCAAAACATTATGTTTGTAGCAATCAATCAAGCTTTTTTACTCAGAATTTGCTGCATTATTCTCGCTGGGTTTAGGGTGTACATTGTGAGGATACTGCTGGCCCTCTCATCTCAATGTTATCGTACGATACCGTCTGCCTCGTCCTCTCATCTCAATGTCATCCTACGATACCGTCTGCTACGGATCCGGAATCGTGTCGTTCAGTAGTGATAAAAGTTGCGTGTGAAGTTAGTTAAAAAGATATAGCCAGCCTAGAAATCAGTGTAGGACAGTGTCTCGGTGATACTGTGATTAAAACAAATGATAGATTTCATTAATTAAGAGATTTTTTAGATGCTTTCCAGACAGTAGTTTTGTCATTGTATGTTATTTCAATAAATAGACAGACGAATGGTTTAAACTTTTTTATCTACATAAAGACATTAAAATAAATAGCATTGTATATATGTTAGGCTCATAAACAAGTTGTGTAGACCAGCTAATTGTGTAATTAATGTACTGGTCGAGATTTGAATGTTATAATTCTCTGTATATATTAACTGATGTGAGATTTTGAACTTATTTTGAGAATTGCCAAGATAATTGATAGTTCAATGTATGTTATGAACATGTATGATGTACTCATTAACTGATCAATTGACATTTAACATTTTCGTTTGTTGTCAAATAAAAAGTAGCGTGATTAAAACTTAAAAAGATGGGTGCAATCTAAAACTATTGTGTGTATAGTTTTCATTTTATATTGTGATTATTTTTGTGTACATGAAATGTTTTATGGTTGTGTTTGGTAATTGTAAATTACTATATTCAATTGTTATGAACAATGCATAATGTAAGGTCATTATTGCCGATGTTATACATTTGCCTCACGGCCTTGCGTGGGGGAGTTTGTGTTTTGACTTTTCTAAAGTGCACTGGAAGCTATGTCAGTCTGTTGTCTTAAAGTGGAAGTACTACCGCTCTGATGCTTTGTATACATTTTATGTTTTGGTGGAGAAGAAGTTTGATTCAAATTAAAGAAGAAGTGAAAAATTGTACATATCGAGTATTTATTTCTAACAAGACGCCCCAGGAGAATAATGTTCAGTGAACAGAGCCCCCATACATCATAACATTGAAAAGATGAGTATCATTTGGTATCGGTGGAATGAACCGTAATTACTTAAATTCTATTAAAACATTTTAACATCCACTTTTCAAGCTCACATTGCCATGAATTTTTCTGGTTGCCATTCCTGTGGCACTCAGAGATGATGTCAAAGCTGAATTATGCCACCTAATGGACACTGGCATAATTCCCTCTGTTAGATCCAGTGAACAGGCTACGCCACTAGTCCTAGTAAAGGCGCCCACAAGTAAACTGTGTTTGTGTGATGACTTCAAGGCCACCATCAGTGTTCAGTCAATCATAGATTCTAACCCCATTCCACAGCAGGAAAAGCTCTCTAACTTGTCCAGGGGACAGTACTATTCATAGACTGACCTGCCAAAGGCCTCTCTGCAACTCCCTCTCAACCCAGGTTTGCCACACAAGCTCATTGTGAACACACCCTTTGTTTTATATCAATACCTTTGCCTTCCATTTGGAGTTGCTAACATGTCAGTTTTGTTTCTCTGTGTACCTCGGTTTTGACGTTTCAGGACACGGTGTTGTCCCAATTAAGAATTATTATGGCACTTTCGTGATCCTTTTGGGTAAAGTAACTACAGGTGATTTTTAGTAATGTTGCTTATTACCAAAAATTCATTCTGGGGTGTGTTCATTTTGTATCCTTTATACAACCTTTAGAGAAAAGGTGCTATATTTCAGGGGTCCCCCGTGTGTGAAGCCGTATTTCTTTCCCTTAAAGACAAACTTGTTTTCTGTTACAACTTGTATTCTCCCATGTTTGACAATTTTTCACTTGGTTGTGGCAGTGGACACTTCTCCCTACGGTCTCGGCACAGAGCTGGCACACCGCTTTGCCGACGACTCGGAATGCCCCGCAGCCTTCACACCTGAATCTCTGTCTTGCCCTGCCTAAATACTCACGGACTGAGAAAGAAGCTCTAGCCATAGTTTACCCACTGAAAATGTTGTGTGTGTTTCTTTATGACACAGAAGTGTACTTGATAATGGACCCATCTGCTCCTCTGCCAGACAAAGCTGCTCACAGGCTGCAATGTGGCACTTTGCTTCTGTCACAGTTTCATTACAAAATTCACTTTCGCCATACTGCTCAGCGGGAAAACCCTGACTCATTTTGCCTGCCAATTGTTTCTACATCTACATCTACAACCATACTCCGCAAGCCACCTGACGGTGTGTGGCGGAGGGTACCTTGAGTACCACTATCGATTTTTCCTCATATTCCAGTCCCGTATTGTTCACAGAAAGAAGGATTGTCGGTATGCCTCTGTGTGGGCTCTATCTCTCTGATTTTATCCTCACAGTCTCTTCATGAGATATACGTAGGAGGGAGCAATATACTGCTAGACTCCTTGGTAAAGGTATGTTCTCGAAACTTCGACAAAAGCCCGTACCGAGCGACAGAGTGTCTCTCCTGCAGAGTCTTCCACTGGAGTTTGTCGATCATTTCCATAACACTTTCATGATTACCAAATGAGCCTGTAATGAAGTGCGCTGCTCTCCTTTGGATCTTCTCTACCTCCTCTATCAATCCCACCTGTTACGGATCCCACACCGGTGAGCAGTATTCAAGCTGTGGGCGAACAAGTGTACTGTAACCTACTTCCTTTGTTCCCAGACTGCATTTCCTTAGTATTCTTCCAATGAATCTAAGTCTGGCATCTGCTTTACCGACGATTGATTTTATATGGTCGTTCCATTTTAAATCCCTCCTAATGACTACTCTCAGATACTTTATGGAATTAACTGCTTCCAGTAGCTGCCCTGCTATAGTGTAGCTAAATGATAAAGGATCTTTCTTTCTGTGTATTCGCAGCACATTACATTTGTCTACATTGAGATTTAATTGCCATTCCCTGCACCATTCATCAATTCTATGCAGGTCCTCTATGCAGTTTTCAACCAGAAGGAACTTCTCTGTTTCCACATTGACAGTGACACAATACATTGTCGAAGATTTTCCCCTGCTGTCCAATTGCGTGGTCTCGTCAGTGGTGGCGGACTGTTTTGAGACAGGTGGTTCATTATGCCCAGCATGGGCAGCCAGACCCTGCTCCCCCCCCCCCCCCCCCCCGCCAGGAAAATTATACTCTTAGATATCAATTTGCTGTGTGGCAGGGTGTTCTACTGTTACAACCAGCAAACACATTTCCTCGCATGGTGATTCCAAGTTTCCTCAGAAGTGAGGTCTTTGTGCGGACTACTGGAGATTATTCATATGAAAGTTTTTTCTAGGCTGGGAATGGACAGTGTGGCACATTTCATTTTTACTTGACATACATTAAAGCCACATTTTTAATACATCACCTATTATATATGTTCAGTGGTAGAATGCTTGTAGATCTTGTTGCTCACCTGCCATTAACACATTACAAAATAATAGGACATCTGGTTCTTCTAAGTCACAGAATTAACCAACAATGTGACACGTTTCATATTTTTTACGTATATTTATTTATCCATTCTTGGTGAAGCACAGAAGTAATACAAAAGTAAGACTGCATGACTCCACTTTGACTGACAACAATGCTAACTACTGACTGATTACTACTTTAAAACTGACTCATAACTCCTCTTCATACTGCATACTAGTACTCGTGTTCACGCCAATTCGCACTTATTAATACGTAGTGTATATTCTAGAACACAGAAGTTAGAAAGTTTTACATTTAATAATTTGTTTATAAAACATAAGTAAATCTTGCTTTACATGGAGATACACAATATTATGACAAATGTAATAATAAGTTTTTCTACATCAAAATAAACAATAGAAAAGATCGTAAGTAAACAACAATTAGTGCAGTGTTAATATGTTTCCATTATTGTTCGACATGAAGCTTCAATAATTTAATTAAGTTTGTTAGAAGACCCTAGTAATGCAGATGATGATTAAAATGACTTGACAGAAGCGCTATAAAATGCTTATGTAATATAAACATGGAATATTAGGTTACAATACTACGACCAACTATGGTATCGAATACTTCAGTTATTTAAACAAACGGGACCCTCGTGGCTAAATATATTACAACAGGAAAATAGTGTGTCTTGTGAATGGGTGTGACATTTGTCCATCCAAGCCGGCAGCTTGGATGGACGGTCCCTACCTGAACAGGCAAGGGAATGCTTCCACGAGGACTACACAGGACCGTTCCTCGATACGTACTGGCTCTTGGCCATTGATGCATATTCTAAATTTGCATTTGTAGCCCAATGTACACACCTTTCTTCTTCTAATGATTGCTGCAGTGGCCAAAATATTCACACTGGAAGGTTTACCCCTTATTGTCGTTACTGACATTGGCCTCCAATCAGTGTTGCCAGAATTTTCCCTACACGTAGGTACTTTTAAGCATTAAAATCATGTAGGGAATTTTCATCCAATAGTCCCCAACGCATAGGTACTTTGGTAAAGTTTTACAATCGGCGACACATGCCTAGCAGGTAATGTTGGCAACAGAACCGTTGTCAGCACACGTGAATGAAGCCGACCAATTGTGGCAAAGTTTGAAGTAGCCAATGATATTTTAGACGGCATAGTTGTTTTCTGTTCATAGTAAACAATATTAATTTGAAAATTTAGTTTTGGACACATTAAAATCGATGCGAAATATGATGATTTTTAATGTATATCAGTGGAATGGAGAGTCAGTTTGGAAATATTATTAGAAAATATCAGCACAAAGAAAATTCATTGTTTCCATGAATGAAATACGTTTTATTACCTTGACTAGACTGTTATTTATTTATGTCAGAATGATATACTAGTTAGTACTTGTAAAGCTGCTGACAAGAAAACGCTAAAACATTTGCAACAGCCAACATTCTTATGAACAAAGCGCCAGATATTCGTTGTCAACATAGCATTACTCTTTGAAAATCCAATCATGTGCTGACTGTCAACTAAATAATTACTGCTTTTCCTACTCTATGGTTGATAGTGTCTCGATGTACCCTTAAGTGGTCAATAAATCAGTTATCCTCGTGTAACAGTGCACTCGGAATAAGCGGCATATTTGGGAAAACTAATTAATGCTGTTCCTCGGGTTCTTGATGTACCCTTGTCCGATCGATAAATCAGTAATCCTCTTGTAACAGAGCACTTGGAATTTGTGGCATAATCTACACATGACTCCATCAATCAGTAATGATCAGTCAATGGAAAAAGATATCTAGCAGGAGAAGCATGATGCCAAATATTTATTTTAAAGTTTTTCAAAATTGTAACATGTCACATTAATCAACTGGTTAACCTCTGCTGGCTGGACTCCTGGATTCAGCCCCTCCCAAAAGCAAATTCTGGCTATGACCTTGATGTAGGGACATTAATGAAGTGGTAGGGAGAAAGTAGGGAAAATGTAGATACATTTTTGTGAGGTATTTCCTCTATCTCTGCCATCTGGCAACACTGCCTCCAATATACATCCCAATAATTCAAGGACTTCTGTAGCATTCACCACATGCTCTCCTCTCCCTTCCAGCCCTAGACCATTGGGGAAGTTGAAATAATGCTACACATTTTCAAGAACCAGAAGTGTAAATACATTCAGTCTGCCTCCATTCACATTGCTGAGGATAGGTTCTCGTCCTCTCGGCCCAGTGGAGCTGCTCACGCACGCCAGCTGTGGTCGACACTCGGCTCGCTCACGTTTCTGCCACACCGTCCCAGGGAGCTACCACGACATCGTTTCTGGCAGGGCAAAGCAGTCTGGGCACAGGAGTTTGGCAGACGTCCGAAGTGGACACCAGTAACACAATGTGAAGGCTTTTGTATTGTCTGCACGTCGGAGGAGAAGTGACGTGCCACTTGGGTCAGTTGTACCCTAGAATCCTAACTCCATCACTGAGCCCCTCAATGTTGCACCCTGCGTAATCAGTGAAAATCTCGGGGACTCTGCACCCCACAGAGCTACCTGTGCAATCTCGGTCTTCTGCGAGGCCGTTCGAGAGTACCAGGGCAGAGTCGACACCGCCCCCACGACTGCCTGAGGCATTGATTGGGCCCTGCTTTCTTTAGCTTCACCGGTGGTGGAGACTGGGCCAGCATGACAACCACAACAGATAGACATGCCATCACAACTCGTACATCTGATGTGCCACAGTTCTCAGCCACAACCCTATGCAATGGTTCTGCCACGCACATCTATATATATGTGAAAATGATAGTTATAGTGAATTTTGGGACATTCAGTGCTGTGAGCTAGACCCTTGAGAAGAGGGGAGTTGTAATATATCTGTACATAATAATATACCT
Organism: Locusta migratoria; assembly: GCA_026315105.1. Lineage (NCBI taxonomy): Eukaryota > Metazoa > Arthropoda > Insecta > Orthoptera > Acrididae > Locusta > Locusta migratoria. The sequence goes on along the minus strand of CM048753.1, from coordinate 55,161,935 downwards.
GTACATAATATAATAATATATCTGTACACTAAAATGTTTTAATATAGTTTTGAGTAATTACAGTTTCATTCTACCACTTTCAAACATAATACTCATCTTATCAACATTTCAGTGTATGGGGGTTCTGCTCGCTGCAAAATTATTCTCCTGGGGCGTCGTGGTAGAAATAAATACCCGTAGGTACAATTTTTCACTTCTCCTTTAATTTGAGACCAAACTGCTTCTCCACCAAAACATTACAAATTCAAACTTGCATACTACAACAACAACAACACAGACTGACATAGATTCCAAAGCACTTTGCGAAAGCCAGAAATCAAACTCCCCACGCAAGGCGGTGAGGCAAATATATAACATTCACAATAATGGCATTACATTATGCATTGTTCATAACAATTGAATATACTGATTTACAATTAACAAGCACACCAGTTAAGCATTTCATGCACACAAAAATAATCCCAATATAAAATGAAAACTATACGTACAATAATTTTAGATGACATTTCTTTTTTGAATTGAAATCTCTGATCTTGCTGTTTGACAACAAAGCGGAATGTTAAATGTCAATTAATTTGTTAATGAGTCCATCATACATGTTCCTAACGTATATTGAACTATTAAATATCTTCACAAATCTCAAACTAGATTCTAAATCTCACGTCAGTCAATATATACAAAGAATTATAATTAATATTTAGCTGGTCTACACAACTTGTTTATGAGCCTAACATACATACAATGCTATTAATTTTCATTTATTTTTGTTTTTTACAAAAGATTTTACAATTTGTCTGTTTAAGTCTGAAATGACATACAATGATGGAACTATTGTTTATAGAACTGTCTAGAAAGCCTCTAAACAAATCTCTTAATTAATGAAATCTATCACTTGTTTTAATCACAGTATCACTGAGGCACTGTCCTACACTGATTCCTAGGCTGGCTATTTCATTTGTAACTTCACACGCAAAATGTATCACTATTGAACCACACGATTCCGGGCCCGACGCAGATGGTATCGTACAATAACATTGAGATGGGAGGACCAGGCAGGCGGTATCGCACGATAACATTGAGATGAGAGGGCCAGCAGTATCGTCACAATACCCACCTTTGAATACAGCACCACCTGTAAGGCAGCTGACCACCGACCACTACAAAGTGCACCACAGGTGCCGATGTGAATGCACTCTGTCTGAAGTGCATAACGTGTCGAGCAGAATGCGGCTTCCCTGAGTTCTACCCTTGTGAGTGCAGCTATCTCTTACTTTAAATTCTCAGAGTGTGAACCCCCATGTTTGAATGTGTAACAAGAGATTAAATATAATAATACTCATTTTCAGCTGTAAAATCACAATACTATGCATAAAAATTATATACTTTGCCACTGTTCTAGTGTTCAAATTATTGTTCTAGTGTGAAGGTGTGCGACAGTTTTCCATATCATGTTCAAATGGTTGTAAATCTATCGGACCAAACTGCATGGTCATCAGTTAGCTTACAAACTACTTAAACCTAGGTAAACTAACCTAAGGACAACACACACACCCATGTCCCAGGGAGGACTCAAACCTCCACGTCGAGCAACCGCGCGCTCCGCAGCGAGACGCTTTAGACCACTCGGCTACTCCACCGCGGCTCCATATCATGTAAGAAAATGAACAGGCAGTAATGACTGTTTCAAAATAACATTAAAGCATACATCAGCCACTTCTTCCAGGTTCAAGTATTAAAGATTCTTTGCATTCTAAAGCTGCCTAACAAATAGTACTATTTATTTATTATTTACTATTAGCCCATGAGACAGCTTTCAGACTGCATAAGGCTTCATCTATATTTATATGTATATACATGTTATTCATGTTGAGGTATGGTACAGATTGAATTTCCATTAGCAACATAAGAGAGAATATAAATTATAAATTCACATTCCAACCAAATGGGTAAAAATATGGCGATACAATAAAAACAACTCAATATAATGCTAAAGACAGAGACATAAATTTTCCTTCCTTTCACATAAACAATCTATTAGGCACTTCGATTTGAAAAGCAGTCCAAAGCTTCACAAGGCTAGAGAATAAAGTCATGATGCACTTGAACAATCTACAGTACTGAGCAATATATTTGTATGAGAAGCTATCAACGTTACATTTGTGAGCTTACTGATAATATCTAGCATAACTTAAGTAGACATAAAAATAGGAAAAAATCTCAGCATTTCACCCAACTAACAAAATTTACATTAGAGGTGAGCTTACTATATCACTTACGTCACTATTTTCAAATTCCTCTACAGAGTAGAAGGCCTTTTGTTTCAGCCAGGATTCTATAACTTTTCTGAACCTACTGGTTTTCAACTGCCTTATTGCACTGAGTAATTTGTTAATAAAAACTTTCCCTGCATACTGAAAGTTTTTTTGTATTTTTGTTAGCCTAGTCCTTGGGATATTCAAAGTGTTTGTATTCCTGGTTTTATGAGAGTGAACATTCGCTCTGGTATCATGTTTATCACAGTTCATCTTCGTATACATAAGTGTGTGAAATATGTATGGACTTGGGACAGTCATTATTTTGTTCTCAATGAAATACATTTTGCAAGGAGTATTGGCTCATAGACCATACATGCATTGGATAGCTTTTTTCTGCCAAAGGAAAACACTTCTGGCACCAGCAGAGTTACCCCACATTATTATACCGTAGTTAATGTGTGAGTGGAAAAAAGCGTAGTATGCTAGAAGTAGCTGTTTTCACTGACACAGGTTTTTAATTTTCTTATTAGATACAACACTCGAGATAGTTTGGTGCATGACTCTGTTGTTACAAATGTATGCAAATATTCCCTTTGAAAATTGCCAATTAATGTAGTAAATATAAGCTACTTATAGACAAATGACAAATAAGTTAGCAGCTTCTTAAAAGTGGCAGAACTCTTCCTAGCTTAATTGATTGTGTTTTATTGTTGTAATTATAAATAGTAACCATAAATTCTGAGTTGGTGTTATTCCTGATGTATAAGTAACATCAGGGGAAATAAGCTACAATGAGAGCCTGAACTAACAACTGTAAACAACAGTTCTATGTGCGAGCTGCCAGTAGTGATTAGACAGTGTCAAGCAGTGGAAGTTTGACCAAAGTTTGTCAGTGTAGGTTGTGTCACAAGTCACAGTGCTGCAACATCTGTACCAGCTGAAAAATGCTCTTGCCAGAGCACAGAAAAGGCGAATATGTTTCTGACACAAAAGTGTGAAACCAGCTACCTCAATCCTCATTCAGACTTCCTCACCAAAACTTTTGGCATGCATATTCATGCACTTTTAGTGCATAACTTTGTAAATACTTTTGCCCAGTTAAGCCTTCATAGTCAGCAATGTCGTCTCACTGTCAGTGTCTATATATGTCTCTGCCCGTTTGTTTGCTGTCTCTCCCACTGCCGCTTTCTGTCTTGTGTCAAACTTTCAATGTCTTCATCTCTTTCCCTTGCAATTCCTCACTACTGTCTGTTTCTGCCACTTTCATCATCTCTCTGCCACAGTGACATTGTCCCATTCACTTCCTGTCCTGTTGTCAGTACCCTTTCTTTCTCACTTATACTCGGCTTTCATTGTCTTGCTGTATCTTGCTAACGGACTACGATTTATGAAAACTGAAAAATGCTGTTTATAGATAAATGTCTACAGGATATATTGTAAATATTTGAACAATTTTCTATGGTTAGTTATTTATATATTTGTGATTCTCAGTGCTAAAATAGCTAAAAATCAGGTTTTTTGATTTTGTGCAAAACTATGATAAGTTTCAAGTTCTGGATCTTGATATATATATATATATATATATATATATATATATATATATATATATATATATATATATATATATATATATATATATATATCAAGATCCAGAACTTGAAACTTATCATAGTTTTGCACAAAATCAAAAAACCTGATTTTTAGCTATTTTAGCACTGAGAATCACAAATATATAAATAACTAACCATAGAAAATTGTTCAAATATTTACAATATATCCTGTAGACATTTATCTATAAACAGCATTTTTCAGTTTTCATAAATCGTAGTCCGTTAGCAAGATACAGCAAGACAATGAAAGCCGAGTATAAGTGAGAAAGAAAGGGTACTGACAACAGGACAGGAAGTGAATGGGACAATGTCACTGTGGCAGAGAGATGATGAAAGTGGCAGAAACAGACAGTAGTGAGGAATTGCTCTGCCTCAAGTGGTATCTCTGTCTAACTTCTTAACTTCTATAACTTAACTTCTTTGCTTTCTACAGTATGTCTGCCTAGGTGTACTTGTGTCTGTGTGAATGTGTGGGCATGTGTGCATTTGTTTACCCTCCATTTTTTCCCCCAAGGTAAGTCTTTCCTCTCCCGGGATTGGAATGGCTCCTTACCCCCTTCCTTAAAACCCTCATCATTTCCTTTTCCCTCTCCTTCCCTACAGCCTGAAGACGCAACTGGGTTGCGAAAGCTTGCGATTGTGTGTGTGTGTGTGTATTCATTTATTTATTTGTGATGCTGTCACACCTGTGCTCCTTCGCCTGGTGAGTAATCTTCGTCTATTTTTTATATTTTATTTTTCCTGCTAGGAATTTTTCGTCTTAATAATCGTTTCATATATATATATATATATATATATATATATATATATATGACTTACCAAAAGGACCAGCTCGTCGATAGAAACAAATAAAATAAATAAAATCACACACAAACACACATACAAGCTTTCGCAGCCTAGCTGCTTCGTCAGGCAGAAGGGAAGGAGAGGGAAAAGGAAATGATGAGGGTTTCAAGGGAGTGGATAATATATAATATATAATATATATATATATAAACTAAAAACTGCCTCGAGAATATCATCATAAGAACGTATGATAAAAATTTTGAAGATTTGCAATGAATAGAATTATCGAAGTGACCATCCCCACAATTTTTTTTTTTTTTTTTTTTTTTTTTTTTTTTTTTTTTTTGTTAACTAAAAATCATGTTTTTTTGAGAGCTTCTCAGGAATCATCCATGAATGAATGGTGCTTTTTTAATACATTTAAAGCCCACCATAGACTACACATCATGTACAAAAGCCAACTGATTTGCTCAATTTGGATGGGCTCCAGAAAGTGTGTAACTTTGAAAATTTTGACGATGTACTGTATGATAGTTAAAGTATACCCATTCTTCTAATATGTACACATTCTCCTGGGGTGTCGTGGTAGAAATAAATACTCCTAGGTACAATTTACCACTTCTTCTTTAATTTGAATCAAACTTCTCCAGCAAAACATTACATGATTACAACTTTAAAACATAAACAAAGCATCAGAGCTTTGTTAACAGTAATTCCATTTAAAACGCAGACTGACATAGATTCCAGTGCACTTGACAAAAGACTAAAACTGGAACTCTTCCACGCAAGGCGGTGAGGCAAATATATAACATCAACAATAATGACGTTACATTGTGCATTGTTCATAACAATTGAATATACTGATTTACAATTATCAAAGATACAAATAAAACACTTCATGTACACAAGAATAATCACAATATAAAATGAAAACTATACATACAATAATTTTGGATGGCGTAAATCTTTTTAAGTCAAAATCTCAGTTCTTATTGTTAAACAATAAAGCGGAAGGTTAAATATTAATTAATTAGTTAACGAGTACTTCACACATGTTCCTAACATATATTGAACTATCAAATCTCATGGCCATTTACAAAATATACTCCAAGTCTTACTTCAGTCAATATATACAAAGAATTCAATATTGATAATTAATGTAATAGTCGAAATAACACAATTAGCTGGTCAACACAACTTGTTTATAAGCCTAACATATATACAATGCTATTTATTTTCATTTCTTTATGTTTTACAAAAGTTTTTACCCTTCGTCTGTCTATTTATTGAAATAATGTACAATGACAAAAGTATTGTTTATAGAATTATCTGGAAACATCTTATACAAATCTCATAATTAATAAAATCTATCACTTGTTTTGATCACAGTATCACCGAGACACCGTCCTACACTGATTCCTAGGCTGGCTATTTCGTTTGTAACTTCACACGCAACATACATCACTAATGAACCACACGATTCCGGATCCGACGCAGACGGTATTGTACGATAATATTGAGATGAGGGAGCCGGCAGTATCATCACGACGCGCAGTTTATGAACATATTAATACCGCGCACTGCCATGCGCGGTATGATGAACCAAGCTTTCAAGGTATTCTCTAGAATGTTTTGAAGAAGAGGAATGTGTGTGCACATCTAGACATGTAAACTAAATGGCACATGAGTGACTGCACCATGACTATTGAAATGCAAAATGTTGGGAGTTTTTTTCTGGGCAAAATGCTCACAAGAAACAAAAACTGATCAGTGTGACCCTATCACAAAATGAGAAACTGCACAAATTCCCATGAAAGGTCAGTCATTTGATGATTTACAACACTGAAACCAACATAATACACAAGTTCAACAGCTTCCCAACAATGGACATTTTCTCTTCTTCTGTGGGGGGCGGGGGCGGGGGGGGGGGGGATGGCTTGGATTCATAGAATACTGAAAACAGTCACCTTCATAATCTTATTCTGTTTTTTAGTAATCCAGTCTCATTATTGTTTGTAAAGTGATGGTAGTTAATTGTTAGTGCATTCTACATACAATGTTTATTTATTTGTTTGTTCATTCATCCTTTGATTGCTGCTTAGAGTGATATTGGATGTCAGTATATTACAGTTAGAATATACAGTGCAATAACATATACAGTATAACATAACACCATATAAATGTAATGTGCAGTACAGAACAATAATAATGCGTATCTGTTATCTATTTCTGCCTTAAATTTAGCGGGTTGATAAACATATTTTATATTTCATGTGAAATTTAATTACAAACACTTATAGACACTTTTTATATGTCCTTAAAACTATTTGTTATTTGGTATTAATCTCAAAGTATTCATGGACACTGTGCAAACATGCTGTGTTCCAATATTCTCTTAGTTTAGTTTTGAATGTTGGTAGAGGTTTTATATTTTTTAGCCTGCTTGGTCATTTGCTTGTCTTTTGTATAAGCATATCTTCATTCTTTCCTCATTTCTGTAGATTATCCTTTGTGATGGAATGCAAATTAAATAATTCACTATTTAAATGTCAAACTAGATTTTTTAACATCAGAATCTTTCATCAGATCCCAGTGACGACCCATTATTGCCAAATGTGTCACACATGTTGACCACCATCCACCAACAGTTGGATCTCTTCTCCCTCTTTGGCTGATCCTTGATGTTGGACTTTTGTCTGTGGATCCCAAATATACTGGAAGAGGTTAATATGTACTGATAAATTTGAGTTTTCAAATCAGGAATCAGAAATCACAAACTTCTTATGTTCTCCATTGGTGTGCATTTTTAATGTGCTGTTACCTCTTTGTGCCTGTTATAGGTAAAAGAATTACTCATATGCTTAAAACTGCACATTTAATAGCTACAAATGTGAAGATAAAATTATTAACTGAAGGTAAATGTAACATTATACCCAAGGTAACAATTGAATGTCAGGGTTGGAAGTCAATAATGTAATGAAGATAGGTTATAACCCACTACAAAGATTGTCACTCAGCTGCATACTGGCACATAAAAATGACAATAACACTCACACAACTTATCTTTCGGCCTCAGCCTTTATCAGGAAAGAACACATTTTCATACAATTGCAATGTTCTCAAATTTATTACGCATGGAGCATGTGATGATACTGCCGGCCCCCTCATCTCAATGTTATTGTACAATACCGTCTGTGTTGGATCCGGAATCGTGTGGTTCAATAGTGATACATTTTGCGTGTGAAGTTACAAACGAAATAGCCAGCCTAGGAATCAGTGTAGGACAGTGTCTTTGTGATACTGTGATTAAAACAAGTGATAGATTTCTTTAATGAAGAGATTCATTTAGATGCTTTCCAGACAGTTCTATAAACAATAGTTTCGTCATTGTATGTTATTTAAAGACTTAAAAAGACAAATTGTAAAAACTTTTGTGAAAAACAAATAGAAATTAAAATAAATAGCATTGTCTGTATGTTAGGCTCATAAACAAGTTGTGTAGACCAGCTAATTGTATTAATTAATTTAATAGCCGAGATTTAAATATTATAATTCTTTGTATATATTGACTGACGTGAGATTTAGAATCTAGTTTGAGATTTGCGAAGATATTTAATAGTTCATTATATGTTAGGAACATGTATGATGGACTCATTAACAAATTAAATGACATTTAACATCACACTTTGTTGTCAACAGAAAGATCAGAGATTTCGACTAAAAAAAATAAAAAATATAAAAATACATGTCATGTGCCAGGTAAAATTATTGTATGTTTAGTTTGTATATTGTGATTATTTTTGTGTACATGAAATGTTTTATTTGTATGTTCGGTACTTTTAAATCAGTATATTCAATTGTTATGAACAATGCGCAATGTGATGCCATTATTGTCAAGGTTATATATTTGCCTCACCGCTTTGCGTGGGGGAGTTCGAGTTTTAGTCGTTTGTCAAGTGCACTGGAAGCTATGTCAGTCTGTGTTTTGAAATGGAAGTACTACCGTTCTGATGTTTTGTAAATGTTTTGAATTTGTAATGTTTTGGTGGAGGAGTTTGATTTCAAATTAAAGAAGAAGTGAAAAATTGTACATATCGAGCATTTATTTCTACCATGACGCCCCAGGAGAATAATGTTACAGTGAGCAGAACCCTCATTCATCGCAATGTTGAAAAGATGAGTATCTTGTTTGGAAGTGGTACAATGAAATGTAATTACTTAATAATATAGTAAAACATTATAAGCATCAGTGTGAATTAATCCCAACCTTCTAGTTAGTTTTCATTTATGAACTTTAACTCTTCTCCCCTGGCTAATTTAATAACATTCCATGAAGAGTGTGTCATATATTACAGTAATTATATGGGGTGTTAAAAAGTGTTGAATACTTTCAGATGTGGTAGCACTTATTTAAACAATAAATCATGTTTGTAGGAGGTGTTCCAAGTAGCATCTATTTCATATGACAATATTCACAGAATATATGACATCAACTGCGATTGGGCAAAGCTGAAAATGTGTACCGAGCTGGGATTCGAACCCGGGTCTCCTGCTTTCTAGGCAGTTGTGCTGTCCCCTACACCACTGGGGACATAGTGATCACCCCACCTGCAAGGACTACCTAAGCACGCCTCCCGTCAGATACAAATTCCCAGCTTCGCCTTGCCCACAGTACTCAAACTCGTAGTTATGAAACTAATTCCTATAAGAGTAAGGGCTTCAAACTTGCCCACCCTTCCCCACTAATGATAGGATCATTTCCCGTCACCGGCATATTATATATATACATGTGGCGTCTGTTCCAAAAGAACAGACGTCACTTCTGATCCTGCAGTTGTTATTATTTAATATTCACAGAATGTATGACAATGATCCTATCATTAGTGGGGAGGGGTGGGCAAGTTTGAAGCCCTTACTCTTACGGGAATTAGTTTCATAACTACGAGTTTGAGTACTGTGGGCAGGGCGAAGCTGGGAATTTGTACCTGACGGGAGGCGTGCTTAGGTAGTCCTTGCAGGTGCGGTGATCACTGTGTCCGCAGTGGTGTAGGGGCAGGCACAACTGTCTTGAAAGCAGGAGACCCGGGTTCGAATCCCGGTGGGGTACACTTTTTATTCTGTGAATATTAAATAATAACAACTGCAGGATCAGAAGTGATGTCTGTTCTTTCGGAACAGACGGCACATGTATATATTCATATGACAATGATTCCTTCTGCCACTCAGCATAAGGAATGATGCACCTCTTGCTGTATACCCAGTTGGTGTACTACTTGCTGGCACACATTGAAGATAAGAACATTTGCTGTCTACACATCATTGATTGGAGCCAATTCCACCTAGATACAAGGTCTGTGCATTGCCTGCCAAGAGTAGTCATACAAAAGCAAATTATTTGTCTTATGTAGCATTTGCTGAGTTTGGTAATACATACACATTGCACACTGTTTTGTAGAATGTTCTTAATATTTTTTATGTGATTCACAGAGACATTTGTTATGGTATAAGATTTTTAGGAACTATTAATAAGATATCTTACCGATATTGGAATCGGACAATTCATATTAGATATTTTGTCTCACAACAGCAAAAATCTGCACGGAAAATCACATAGATAACACAAAAAATATTCTGCAACACATTGTGAAACGTATATGTATTCCCAAACTCAACACAGTGCTTCATAAGACAAATAGTTTGCTTTGTTATGACTACTTTTGGCAGGCAGCGCACAGGCCTTGTATCTAGATGGCGTTGTTGGAACTGTGTAGACCCCTTCCTTCTAGTGTCCCCATAACTAAGAGTTTAGGTGATTGAGGTCTGAGGAATGAGCAGCCAAACAGCTTATACGAGGGCACTCTGAGCTGTGGATAATTTTGAGCATCGAGGGCACAGGATTGCAGACTAAGTCCATTACCTAAACATCATCAGAATATCATACCCACCCACAATTTCACTTGTTGAGCAGTATGCATCCATTGCTAACAAATGTTGCAAGAGATAAAATGTGAATGTATTTCACCATTTTTATGTACAAATATCAGTAAATATGAAAATGAATCTATTTTGTAAGAACATAAAACATCATGATGCCTACCCAAGGTTGATGCAATGTACAATAAGACAGATAAACACAACAAAAACTAGTGTAGCCTACAACACAGCTCTAACCAGACTGCAGACTATGTAATGGTAGGTAGATTACTGTAACACATAGTAATACCCTGTTGACAGGATGAGGTGTGGAACATGTAGGAGCGCCAGAGGATACTAATTAAACAGAATTAAAGTTTACATGTTTATTCCATAGCATACAGTAATTCGGATGAAGGCACTAGCTCGACAGGAGCTAGAGCAGTGGGTGGTGTCGACTTCGTGCATGTCCAAAACTGAAAGAGCTTTTTTTCAAAGGGACATATCATCATTCGTCTGGTTGCGATAAAAGTGTGCATATTTGACGTTCAAAGCAAGAGTAACGTTCTTATGAAATAAAAATTTGTAAAACTAGCCCGGAAAATTGTAAAATACAGACAAAATAGAAAAAGATTTTTCTATGAAATATCAATACCATTCATCTGATTGAGATAAAATTTTGTACATTCGACGTTCAACGTGAGAGGAAGGTTTGAGTGAAGTAAACGTTTGGAATAGTTGGCCAGAAAATAGGAAAATTTGCGGAAGACTGAAAGAGCTCTTTTCTTTAGGATATCAATATCATTCGTACGATTGTGATAAAATTTTGCACATTTGACGTTCAAAGCAAATGGCTTAATAAAGCTACTGGGTCTAAAATACATATGATTTAAATTAGTATGATTTATATTAATAGGCAAGTGATACGAAGTTCACCGGGTCATCTAGAATATACATAAATTTTGCTGAAGCTATGAAATATGAAATGGTTCGAATGTGTTCCATTTGAAAATGCAGTGTTCACTTGATGTGGCTTTACCACTGACGCATCTGCAGTCTTATTCACTGCTGTGACAGAGTTACGTGTAGCTATGAAATGTTTACTAGCTGCCTCTCTGTCTGACAGCCATCTCACTCACTCAGCAGTTTGCTGACAGTAGGCTTTCTAACTTGCCGACACAGCATCTGCCGTTGTCATGAAGACAAGGGAGCATTTCTATTACAGAGCTGCTGACCTGATTCTGTCCAGCTACGGTGAGCAATCCAAGATTTCAAACACGTTTCCATGTCACAATTTTTGTGGTGTAATACATCCCTCCCCTTCAAAAAAATTCAACCCGAATTTTACTAATATACTCCTCTTTTCCATGTTACATTTATACTCTATTTGTTATTGGAGCTAACCTCAGTTTTTATTTACTATATTGAACCCTTCCAAGCTGTTTGTACTATTACATTTACTATTATTTGTTTTCAGATGCTGACCAGGTTGCAGGTAGGCCTACATGACAGATAGTTAGTTCCTAGGCATGAGCTACTTTCTGTTTTTTCTTCTTTTCATCTTGACAAAAATACAACTCTCTCTGTTTCAGTTTGTTTTTGTCTTATAGAAGACAACTAAAAATAACACCTACCATTCAAATGAATCTTAAGCACAAAAATCCATTGTTGTTGCTGAAATTCTTTACTGATATTGTTGTGTTTACTGTTATAAATGTGAGTCCATGTTCCCATCTACCGAAATATTAAAATTTGTCAAAGAGACTGGTAATCAAATCAATATAAAGAAAGTCACAAGTGATCAATCTTACCCTCCCTGATTGATTTTTACCCTATTATGTAGTAAACAATGTCATGATTTATTTGCAGTTCCTTTACTTGGATCTTGATGGACTCTTAAATTACACAGTCCTAATCATAACCTTACTAGTTTTGTAATCCACACCATGTAACACCAATAGGCTGTGATCTGCAACTGCTGACTTCTTGGACTGCTGGAATCTCGTGTGTTGTTGGTGTTCACAAAAACAAATCTTTAACAGTGTGCTCTGTCTGACCAGTGTCAGTCATTCCACACTGGCAGTGGATTTGATATACTCTGGAATCTGATCAATTATGGAAATTCTCTGCTGAGATTTGAAAATAATATGCACAAGAGATAGAATGGTAGGCCAGTATTTACTATAGTTTGGTACCACTGATAGTATACACACTAAAAATGACACAAAAGATGACAAAAGTAGGTTTACACTAGCTTTCAGAAGTTTATACTTTCTTCGTCAGGTATGAGGATGAAAAAGAAAGGGCTTACTCATAATCTAGGTCATGAGGTGTGTTTGGTGAATGTGGGTGTTAGAGATGTTGCATCTTCAAAGATATTGCATGATAAGGACTGAGCCATGTGTGGTGTCGCACAAGTCCAAAGTGTGCGCCACCTACTTTCGCTGCGTGCCGCCATGCATGCACAGCGCAGGGTTCTTACGACGACAGCCATGAGCGCCCTTTGCTGCAACTCCGCTCGTGGCCATCACCGAACGACTTCGTTCACTTGGGACTGAGATAGAAACTAGTTAACTCTTTGGAATCAGATAGGCACCAGTGAAGACTTGGCTATCGGATAGGCACTAGGCAGGCCTCTAGCTCAACTATGTATCAGCATTCTGTAGTACCGAGCTATGTAAAAGTTAAGTATTGTATAAATTCTGTGCAATATATATCTCGTTCTAATTTACTCTAGTGGTTCTAGTTTCTGCTGTCCCACTGGCTGGTCACCTCCTACCTGCACAAGTGTGCATCCATTATTCCTGTGTCGGTCTCATTCTACTCGGCCACCAACACCTACGACGGAAACGAGACACAAAAGCGTCGACGAGGCTGGGACACAAAAGTGGCGACGAGGATGGGATACAAAAGTGGAGACGAAGAGTGATAGAACCTTGGACCAGCCTGCTTGCAGCAGCCAAACAGCAGCAGTCGGAGCACGCAGAAATTGCTCCCGCCCACCCACCCTTATAATAAGATTTTTGGGGGAACATATTGTTACGTGTTTTGTGGACATTTTTTGTTGCATATTGCATTTGTGTTTTTGTTATAATTTACTTGTACGCGCGGCGCCTAATCGGTCAGCATGGCCACTACCCCGAACCCAAACTTAATGGAAATTATTCAGTTACAGACAGAGCAAATCACGCAACTACTGCAGGCTGTGTCCCAATTAACAGCGCAAGCAGCTAACCACCAACAGCCCTCACATCAGCAGCCCACACCTGCAGCTGCACTGCTTCCTACATTTCACCAGTACAATGAACGTGAGGAAGAATGGAGCGACTATTTTGCACAGTTTCAAGAACTCGTCGCGGCTCATCAACTTACAGGTCAGACTGTTAAGCATCTTTTATTATCTGTGGTGGGCACCAACACCTTCGTGTTACTGAAGAAACTTTTCCCCCACGCATCTCCTCGAGATCTAGAACTTGATGCAATAGTAGATGCACTAAATGCTCATTACGAGAGAAAAGTTCTTGTAGCCGCTGCACGGTACCGATTTTTCAGATTAAAAAAATTACCAGAGCAGTCCCACCAGCAGTGGATTACGGAATTGTAGGGCTTAACCCGCCAATGTAACTTTACTTGCTCTTTTGGACTTTCTTATAGTGACGTTATGTTGAGCGATGCGATTACGCAGAACATTCAGGACCCCAGAATTAGGGCAGCAATTCTGAAACAGTCTGACCCTTCATTAGACAGTGTACTGCAGGTTATAGAAGTGCATGATACTTTTGACTTAGCAGACATAGAAATGCAAAGCCACAGTGTAAATTCAGTGTGCCACATCAGACGCTTTCCTAGCCGTAGTTCTCAGTATAGCACTAGTGCGACACAAAGGTCGCCCCGACGTGTTAGAAACAGTAATTTGACTAACGGGCGCCAACGCTCATTTCAGAAAAATGTACATAAATCTTGCCCTCAGTGTGTATCTCGCCACAAGCGTACGCATTGCCCTAGTCGCAACGCAACCTGTTATCAATGTGGCAAATCGGGACATGTACAGTCTGTTTGTATGCAAATTAAAAACTCAGAGAACGGTACCGTTAGACACAGTGCTTTGCTGAGTGCACGAACAGTTCATGCTGTCAATGTCATAGATGCTGTGGATTTAAACAGTGTTTTACTTGATTCTAAAATGCAAGGAAATTCTTCTGCGCCTACTGCAAAACTATGTAGTGAGTCACGTCGCAAGCGCCGACGAGCGCGTAAAACAGTGCAACGGAAATGGGTTCAAGACAAGCAAAATGACTATGTACAGTGCAATCCTGTAGTGAACCTAGTGCCTTCTGCAACTTCTCCTTGTAAAAGTGCCCAGTAATGTGTAGATAGTGACAGTAGACTTGATGTAGCTACTCAAAAGTTTTAGTGCAGTAGTTAGTGAATCTGCAGTAGCCTCGCATTGCGGGGACACCGATCCGGCGGTAGTGCCATCTAGTGACAGTGTTGTTAATCCGCTGCGTGCCGAGTCTGCACCGCTTACTTCACTACGAGGCCCGCGCATGTGCAGCAAACAAGTTGTATTAGACGTTGCCCACATTCGAGCACCTGTCGAGCGCCACAAGCAAAAGCTTTTTGTGACTCTTTGCATAGAAAATAAGACTGTGAAATTTCAGCTTGATACTGGTTCTGTTGTTACATTAATTAATAAAGATACTTATGAACTTCTGGGTTCGCCAAAATTGTCGCCGTCTCAACAAGTGCTAACGGCATATACAGGACAAAATATTCCCATGCTAGGAACGTGTAGCCTGCCCGCCTCTTTTCAAGGTGTTACAAACAGTTGCTTTTGTAGTTCTTCAGGCCAAATCTACACAGAACATTTTTGGACTAGATGCATTTGACTTGTTTGGTTTATCAATTCAAAGAGATGTGCTTCAAATTTCGTCAGTAGTGCCTCAGGACAAAATAAATGCATTGTGTGAAAAATACAGTGACTTGTTTTCGCCGGAACTAGGTTGCGCAAAAGACTTCGTGGCACATATAACTTTAAAAGAATCTGCCGTACCAAAATTTCGTAAATCTAGACCAGTGCCTGTCGCAATGTGTGATACAGTTGCCGAAGAACTTAAACATTGGCAAGATAGTGGGGTGATTTCTCCTGTTTCTGCGAGTCGGTGGGCCTCGCCTTTAGTAATTATACCCAAGCCATCAGGAAAACTTCATCTCTGTGCGCACTTTAAATCAACAGTGAACAGTCAAACAATTGTAGACACTTACCTCCTGCCCCGACCTGCCGAACTAATGGACAAATTAGGACAATCTCGCTTCTTTTCTAAGATTGATTTATCAGAGGCATACTTACAGATTCCGCTTGATGATGAGTTAAAAAAGTTTTTCGTTATTAATGCTCACATGAGTCTTTTTCAATTTCAACGCCTACCCTTTGACAGTTCTTCCACCCCCGCTATTTTTCAGCGTTTTTTGGAACAGCTGACAGTTTCTGTACTGCGTTGCTCGAACTACTTAGATGATATTGTGGTAAACGGACGTACAGTTGAAGAACATTTAGCAAACCTGGAGTGCCTTTTGAAAGTTTTGACTGCAGCAGGTCTACATTGTAATAAAGCAAAGTGTTTGTTTTTTCAAACTGAAATAGAGTACCTAGGCCACGTGATTAATGCCCAAGGAATCCATCCCTTACAGTCACATCTTTGGGCAATCAAAGACTTGCTTCCTCCTAAGAATGTGCATGAATTGCAAGCAGTAATGGGAAAGCTTAACTATTATTTCAGATTTATTCCCAATGCCTCTCAGATTGCAGCTCCACTGCATCACTTACGTAGGAAGAATGTTCCTTTTGTATGGTCTAAAGATTGTCAGGTTTCCTTTGACAAATTAAAATCTGCACTACTCAGTGATGCATGTTTGATTCCCTTTAACCCACAGAAGCCTGTAGTGTTAGCAATTGATGCCTCGTCATACGCTCTGGGTGCAGTATTGTCGCATCATATTGGATGTCACGATCGTCCTATTGCCTTTGCATCCAAGCTACTGACGCCGACGCAACAGAATTACAGTCAGATAGAAAAGGAGGCCTTAGCAATCATTTACGGCGTCACAAAGTTTCATCATTATCTCTATGGCAGAAAATTCTATTTGTTGACAGACCACAAGCCTCTCACGTCGTTGTTCTCACCCACAAAGCCAATTCCGCCACGAACGGCACAAAAGATGGTCCTTGATATTGTCTAATTATCAGTATGAGATTTTGTACTGACCTACCACTAAACACGCCAACGCAGAAACACAATTTCCCGACTTCCGGTTGGCCAGGATGTGTCATTTGATTCTTCGGAAATGGCATGTTGTCATATAGACTCCAGAGATGCTTCCGCTGTCGCAGATTTCCCTTTGAACTCTCGTCGGATTGCACAGGAAACAGCTGCGGATGCGGACCTAAGTTTGGTAGCACGTTTTGTACACTCAGGGAGGCCTGCCAGAGCCGAAGACATTGAACGGCCTCTGGTTCGACGTTATTTTGCACAACGTCATGCATTTCTTTAAGTCAGGGTGTTCTATTGTTACATACCGACAATGACCAAACAAGAGTGATTGTTCCTTGTTCCCTGCAACGAGAAGTGTTACGCCTCCTGCATCAAGGACATTGGGGAATTGTTAGGACAAAGCAATTGGCCATACGTCATTGTACCTGGGTTGGTATGGATGCTCAGTTTGTGCAGAGCATCAGGCAGCTCCTCCACAACGTTTCTCAGACTGGCCACACCCCAAGGGACCATGGCAATGTTTACACATTGACTTTGCCGGACCTTTCTGGAATACGCGCTGGTTAATTGTTGTAGACGCTTTCAGCAAGTTTCCTTTCGTGATTGCCATGAACTCAACGACAGCGTCTAGTGCAATCAGTGCCTTAACATCAGTGTTTTGCATCGAAGGTTTGCCTGAAACTATCGTCAGTGACAATGGACCTCAGTTTGTTAGTGCGGAATTTCAACGGTTTTGTCGTGTGAATGGCATTCAGCATATCACCACCGCACCTTTTCACCCTCAGTCCAATGGTGAAGCAGAACGTTTCGTTCGAACATTCAAGTCTCACATGGAGAAGATGAAAGGTCAGCACTCCAGGCAGCAAGCTCTTCAAATTTTCCTGTCTACGTATCAGTGCATGCCACGTGACGGCCCATCTCCTGCCGAGCTGCTACTCGGCCGCCGTCACCGCACTCTCCTTCACCTGCTGCAGCCTCCCACGCACCGAGACGGTTCGTATGGCGCTACTCGTTTTCAGGTTTCAATGCTGGTGCTGTACAGGGTGTTTGCTGGTATGAAGAAGACATGGTTGCCAGGCATCATTCAGCGCGTGCTCGGTCGCAATATGTATGTTGTACGTTCTTCCACAGGGTCGGAGCTGTGGCACCACGCAAACCAATTGCGCCTGCACAGGACGCGCGATCCTGTCTCAGGTTTCTTGATTCCAGACCCAGTTCACCGCCAGGGAGCACTGCCACATCGTTCGTCCCAGGACTACGAGATCCCTATGGACGTCAACACACCTCTGACGCAGTCGTCGCCGCCGCTGTCCCTGCCACAGATGACAGCGTCACTGAGAGAACTCCGGGACCGTGTGTGCCCCCGCCGCCTAGGCCACGCACCTCAGAAGAAGATGACCTGCTCCCTCTGGGCGGAGGCGGGCACCCTTCCGCTGGTTTTGGTGGGTTTCCCGGCGGATTGCAAGGTGTATACTGGGGCGCGGATGGCGTCTCGATCCCAGCCTCAGCTACGACGCCCGTCCCACCAGGCCCTCCTCCCAGTGCCGTCGCCGTGGCCCTCAGCCCTATGACACGACGGCACGGCGGTTTGGGGGGGAGGGGTGTGGTGTCGCACAAGTCGAAAGTGCGCACCACCTGCTTTTACCGTACGCCACCATGCATGCACGGCGCGGCGTTCTTACGACGACAGCCACGAGCTGCAACTCCGCTCGTGGCCATCACTGAACGACTTCGTTAACTTGGGACTGAGATAGGAACCAGTTAACACTTCGGAATCAGATAGGCACCAGTGAAGACTTGGCTATCGGATAGGCACTAGGCAGGCCTCTAGCTCAACTATGTATCAGCATTCTGTAGTACCGAGCTATGTAAAAGTTAAGTATTGTATAAATTCTGTGCAATATATATCTCATTCTAATTTACTCTAGTGTTTCTAGTTTCTGCTGTCCTACTGGCTGGTCACCTCCTACCTGCACAAGCGTGCATCCATTATTCCTGTGTCGGTCTCATTCTACTTGGCCACTGACACCTATGACGAAAAAGAGACACAAAAGCGGCGACGAGGCTGGGACACAATACCATGCATATGCAGATAGAAAAGAATTAAAAAGGAATGATTAGAAATGCACACACACACAACACACACACACACACACACACACACACACACACACACACACACACACATCAACAGACACACACACACAAAAGGGATGGGGAGAAATTACTAATGAATCTGTGCAGGAGGTGGACCACCCTGTGGTACAGCATGCAGTGGAGCACATACTTGATTCAATGGCTGCTTCACAACCCGGGCCATCTGGATCCTCCCATCCACCACCAGCTTTTCTGAACTGCCCGAATGGGAGTTATCCCTACAATACATTCTCCGATCCCAAAAACAACCAGGCGTCAACCTGTGATAACTTCCCTTTCTTTCCCATACCTTCCAGTTCTTACCTCTCTATCCCAAACCTCTCCCTTTTTGAGTGTTGCGTGAATGTTTTATAGTGTGTGTGTATTTGTGTGTGTGTGTGTGTGAGAGCATGTGCGTGTGTGCATGTGTGTGTGTGTGTGTGTGTGTGTGTGTACGCGGTCTTGTGTACTTGCAGTGTGCATGCATTTTGTATATATACAGGCGCGGCTCGTGGTTTTCATACTAGGGAAGGCTCTGACATTTACCGATCGGAACAAACCTAGACCTCGAGCTACATATCAGTCTGTAACCACGACGATTTCCCAAAAGGGGGTGGGGGGCAATGTCATATTTTACCTGAAACTTTACGTACTACACCTTCTTCCTGTTTCAGAAGCAATTAAAAATCAAAGGCTAAAACCAACATAAAGCCTTCTGATAGCTTTTATCTTCTGATATTACGTCTCAAGACTTTATCGCAATAAACAGTACTAAATGACGCCGTTTGCAGGAATCTTTAAAGTGTTGTGGATAAACTACACTGCTTGCTTAATGTTATGATAATTTCAATTATGAACATGAGGTGTAATATATAATTATGAATAATGGTGAATAAAGTGCGCATTTTGATACACTTCATTCTTATCTGAACTCCATTATTGCGGCCACTCATAACAGGAGCACCGTCGTAACACTGAGCTATCAGTTTTTCTGGTTTTTTATGTATATTCATTTTTTGCAGCTCACAGAGAATTGCTGCAGTTACATTCTCTGCAGTGTGGCTTTTCGCTCGTACAAAGGAAATAAATCTTTCATTTATTTTCCCCAGTAATTCATAGCGAATTATGAAGACAAATTGAGAAAAATTTGCACAGTCATTCGTTTCGTCAACTTCGATTGCGAGGTAATTTGTCTGCGACAGTCCACTCCTTGTGAGATTGAGGCTTACTTCATAAATCGATCCTAGCAGATCATTTTGAAGTAAAAGTCACTAAAACTTAGCCACAATACACGCACAAAAGACGAAACTAATAACACACGTTAACCGCAAACTCAAATCAGCGAGAACGGAATCGAAAGAAATAGGACATATTTCGTGCGCTTTCTTCTTAACTCATTCGCAACTCTCTCGCTAGGTGGTGACACTTTACGGTACCGCATTGTAGTGCACTCTAGTGAGAAATTTGCGAACATATTCTAACACCGGATACAACAGCCACTACCAGAAACAAAAAGTTATCTAAAACACTATTAAAACAGTAAAACTAACGAGTGATTAACCACACACCATAACATAATAGACATATACAGAGACAAGAGATTGGATAGTGGAGTTTCAGCCACTCTTTATTCTATTTTGAAGTAAGCAGAAGAACGTGAAAGCAGTGTGGAGGTTGGTAGGACACTCTTAGGCTACAAGCTCGAAGCCTTCGAGGCACCCCTAAAAGCAATACACCAATGAACCCCCCCTTCTAACCCTCCACTCCATGGAGCTAAATGACATCTCAAAGCGCAGCCTTAAGGCTACTACCTGATTGAAAAACACCGTTCAATATCAACAGTTCCAAAAACATTCATCTTCATTCTTTACATCCGTGGGAAGGAAAAATGCTAAATGAATTCTGATGATTATAATTCTGTAATCTGTTATTGATACATATATTTCAAATATTTTTTTTGGGGTGGCTTCGCCTGAGAGCCTTTAACTACGAGCCGCGCCTGTATATATATATATATTTAATTTTATATATAAAAAATAGACGAAGATTACTCACCAGGCGAAGGAGCACAGGTGTGACAGCGGAACAAATAAATAGAACACACACACACACGCACACAAACACTAGCTTTTGCAGCCTAGCTGCTTCGGAAGGAGAGGGAAAAAGGAAATTATGAGGGTTTTAAGGAAGGGGGTAAGGAGCCATTCCAATCCCGGGACAGGAAAGACTTACCTTGGGAGAAGAAAAGGAAGGTGAACAAATACACACACACCCATATGTCTGCCTAGGTGTGTTTGCGTCTGTGTAAATGTATGGTGTGTGTATATTTGTTCACCTTCCTTTTCTTCCCCCCAAGGTAAGTCTTTCCTCTCCCGGGATTGGAATGGCTCCTTACCCCCTTCCTTAAAACTCTCATCATTTCCTTTTCCCTCTCCTTCCCTTCTGCCTGAAGAAGCAACTGGGTTGCGGAAGCTTGTGTTTGTGTGTGTGTGTGTGTGTGTGTGTGTGTGTGTGTGTGTGTGTGTGTGTGTGTGTGTTTTCATTTATTTATTTGTGATGCTGTCACACCTGTGCTCCTTCGCCTGGTGTGTAATCTTCGTCTATTTTTTTTATATAACTTTCCTGGTACGAATTTTTCGTCTATAGTATTTGTATCCTATATTTAATTTAATTTTGTTTATTTTATTTAATTTTTCTTTCCTCACCCGCCTCCCCACTCCATTCCTAAGCTGCATCTCATTATTTCCATATAACTCATTCCCACCACCGTGATGTAACCTTCCTATCCCCCTCTCCTCCCCTTACCACCAGTCACCAATGTACTCACCGCAGGGTGTGATTTGAAGTGCAGCAGCTGGAAGTGATGGTTGTATGACTGTGTTGTGTGCCTGTGTGATTGAGTGAGTGTTCTATTTTCTGAAGAAGGCCACGGCCAATAGCTAAAAGTGTTGTACGTATGTGTCTTTTGTATGTGCCAGACACAGCTCATCTCCACGTCTTTGCGGTGAGTTGTAAACTGTCCTTATGATATTATTAATGAATAAGTGAGTTTCAGATGGCGAACATAGAGAGGTTAACTTAATTTTAGAACAGGAGGATGGTGGAAGGGAGGATGTGTTGGAGGAAAAGTTCCCATCTCTGTAGCTCCGAGGGACTGGTGCTAGGGGGGTTTATCCAAATGACACGTGTGGTGTAACATGTGGCAAGGTTCCTGGAACCAGGAATGAGGGCTTGCTCTGCCACTGTATATTGATTGTCCCCCAGATGAATAGTCCTCTGTGACCATTAAAACGTTTTACTATATTTTTTGAGTACTTACAGTTCATTCTACCACTTCCAACCGAGACTCATCTTTACAACATTACGATGTATGGGGGTTCTGCTTGCTTCAACATTATTCTCCTGGGGCGTCATGGTAGAAATAAATACTCATAGATACAACTTTTCACTTCTTCTTTAATTTGAAATCAAACTGTTTCTCCACCAAACATTTTAACAACAAAACATTTACAAAGCATCGATACGGTAGTACTTCCATTTCAAAAAAAAAGACTGACATAGCTACTAGGGCACTTGACAAACTACTGAAACTCGAACTCCCCCACACAAGGCGGTGAGGCAAATATATAACATCGGCAATAATGACCTTACATTATGCATTGTTCATAACAATTGAATATACTAATTTACAATTGACAAACATACAAAGAAAACATTTCATGTACACAAAAATAATCACGATATAAAATGAAAACTATGCATACAACAATTTTAGATGGCGCATATATTTTTAAGACAAAATTTCCGATCTTTCTGTTGACAACAAAGTGCGATGTTAAATGTCAATTAATTTGTTAATGGGTACATCATACATGTTCCTAACATAAATTGAACTATCAAAAATCTTGTCCATTCTGAAAATATACTCCAAATCTTACATCAGTCAATATACACAAGGAATAACAATATTCAAATCTCGACTATATATTAATTAACACAATTAGCTGGTCAATACAACTTGTTTATGAGCCTAACCTATATACAATGCTATTTATTTTCATGACTTTATGTTTTACATAAGTTTGTACCCTTTGTCTGTCTATTTATTAAAATAATGTACAATGACAAAAGTATTGCTTATAGAACTGTCTGGAAACGTCTTATACAAATCTCTTAATTAATGAAATCTATCACTTGTTTTGATCACAGTATCACCGAGACACTGTCCTGCACTAATTCCTAGACTGGCTATTTCGTTTTTAACAAACTTCACACACAACTTGTATCACTATTGAACCACACGATTCCACCTCTGGCGCAGACGGTATCATACAATGACATTGAGATGTGAGGACCAGCAGTATCGTCACACCATTCATTCATTCAGCCAATTTGTTGGTCATAAAAGGATGTGCAGTGAACACATGTTAGCTGGTAGATTACATTTGCCTTCACAAATTGCTCTGCCAGGGTTATGATTTTCTCAAGTCATGTCGTGAAATGAGGTCATCCCTCCAAAATATCTTCCCCACACCACCTAGAGTAGCCTTTTGCCATCCCCCCAACCTCCACAACATCCTTTTCAAACCGTACAACATCCAAAAACTACCACGGTTCCTACCCCTGTAACCGATGTCACTTCAAAACCTCTGCCATACGTCCTCCCACAAACACCTACTCCAGCCCCACCACAGAAAAAACCTACAGGGTGACATGTGAAACAACACATGTAATCTACCATCTGACATGTTCACTACACGACCTTTTATGTCAGTATGATGACCAACAAACTGGCTGAGCAGATGAATGGTCACAGATGGACTGTTCACCTGGGGGACACTGTTGTGTGGGATTTGGCACGCGCCTGCTGGCGCTGTCAGCAGTGAAAACGCAAGCGAGACAGCACCCCCTCTCGTGTCCCCGCTCCCCGCGGTACTTCGTGGTCATAGGCCACTTATCTTCTATAGATTGTGGGTGTCTGCGAAAGTAATCTGATCGGGCCCAGATGATCGGCGTTTCTGAAATCTGGGGTGGGCAATTAAAGTAATCGCAGGCCTGCTTCAGCAATGTGACAAAACTTACTGCCTGTTTTCACTTGAAAAGAAAGTATGAGTAATTCAGTCAATGTACAAAACTGCAAAAGTTTCGCATGTTTTCATTCAGTTGCTCCCACAGACTAATTTCATTCGAAAAATAAATGAATATTAATCCAATATAGTAAACCTACGACCAACTGACTGTTTCATTTTGTTGGTCCCACTGACTGGTTTCACTCAAAAGAACGAATGAAGAGGCCAATGTACTGTGTCAATTTTTTCATTCGGTTGGTCCCATCAACTGATTTAATTCAAAAGGAAAGGAATGAGCGGTCCAACCGACTGCGTCGATTTTATTCGGTTGCTCCGACCGACTGATTTCACTCGAAAGAAGGAATGAGTAGGCCAAACGACTGCGTCGATTTTTTTTTCATTCTGTTGATCCCACCAACTGGTTTCACTCAAAAGCACAAATGAATAGTCCAACCGACTGAATCGATTGTTTCATTCGGTTGGTCCCACCGACTGGTTTCACTCAGAAGAATGAATGAATAATTCAACTGATATGAGAAACTACAACTGAATGATCAATTTTTTCCCAACAACCGAATGAATCGATTGTTTTCATTCGATTGTTCCCATCACTACTCTATGGTGTGGAAATAGGAAAGGGAGGGGTGATGGCTAGAGCACGGCCCTGTAGAGCATGTTCATATTAGTTACTAGGAATGAGATGTAACTTGGGAATGGAGTGCAGAGGTGGATGAGGGGAGAAAAAACCGCACGCGCGCCCACACACACACACACACACACATACACCACTCAAAATAGGAGAGGTTTAGGATAAAGAGGTAGGAACTCTTGGATGTGGAAAAAAGTGAAGTTATCGTAGGTCGAGACGTGGGTAATTTTGGGACCAGAGAATGTACTGTACGGATAACTCCCAGCTTTGCAGTTCAGAAAAGCTGCTGGTGGTGGGAGGAGCCAGATGGACCAGGTTGTGAAGCAGCCAGTGATTTAACAACGGCATATTTTAGTCTATCTGAGAAAATAGCCTGCTTGAGACAGCTGTTTACATGTGTGGCTGAGAATCGTATTTATCTGTTTGAAACAAGCTTTTAGTACTCGTCTGGGAATGCCATCAATTCCTTACCAGCTTTTATTTTTGAATGAGTTTATTATTTTCTTAATTTCAGTGGAAGAGGTGGGTAGAATTTCAGGTGTATCAGTTGGCAGAGGTACGGCCTCTTCCATTAATAGCTTTCGCTCTTCTTTTGAACATTTAGATCCTATTACCTCCATGAAATTAAAAAAAATGATTAATAAAAATATTTTCAACTTAAAAAAAGTAAGGTAAAGCAGTCAACAATCCGAAGATTGGTTTGAACACCACAGTTCTTTACTAGGCATGGTCCTGTTTGGAGATGGTATGCTGTTGCCTTCCTCCAACCTTCGAACTGACTTACCCAGCCAGTTATAGGGGGACCTACAGTTTAACGTGGGTTCCAAACCACGGTACTACTCGGTATTTTTCACCTGAGCAACACTATCAGAGGTGAAAGAAGTGGAAAGTGACAGATAAAAATTCTAGGACCTGGTGGGGATCGAAATCACGACCTTTGGATTTGTAGTCTGGCACTCTACCACTGTGCTATGGAGCCACACATAAATTTTTAATCAGTTTGGAAAACATGGATTCCTTATTTAGAAAATCAGCAAACTTATAATATTTTGAAGATGACAATAACAGTCTGCAAATTTTAACAATTTATTAGTTCAGGTAAACAGATTCAATCTCAGCTGAGATCATCTTCAGATGTAGTCATCTTGCTGTTGATGTTCAGATGATGAGCATTCAGGTGACTGCACGCTCATCGCCTGATCATCAACAACGAAATGACTAGACCTCACTTGAGATCAAAACAGGTTGCCTAAACTAATAAATTGTTAAATTTTGCAAACTAGACTTTTATTTTCATATTCTAAATTTTTGTTCATAAACTTTTTATCCACCCCTATGAACCACAGACACTGCCGAGGTGGGGTGGCTTGCGTGCCTCAACAATATAGATAGCTGTACCGTAGGTGCAACCATAGCGGAGGGGTATCTGTGGAGAGGCCAGACAAACGTGTGGTTCCTGAAGAGGGGCAGCAGCCTTTTCAGTAGTTACAGGGGCAACAGTCTGGATGATTGACTGAGCTGGCCTTGTAACATCAGCTAATGTGGCTTTGCCACACAGTTACTGCGAACAGCTGAAAGCAAGGGGAAACTACAGCCATTATTTTTCCCGAGGACATGCAGCTCTACTGTATGAACATATGATGATGGCATCCTCTCGAGTAAAATATTCCGGAGGTAAAATAGTCCCCCATTCAGATCTCCGGGCGGGGACTACTGGCATACTGGCATTCTATGGGTCGGAGCGTGGAATGCTAGATCCCTTAATCAAGTAGGAAAATTAGAAAATTTGAAAAGGGAAATGGATAGGTTGAAGTTAGATATAGTGAAGTTCAGTGGCAGGATGAACAGGATTTCTGGTCAGGTGAATACGGATTATAAATACAAAATCAGTTGGGGGAAATATAAGAGTTGGTCTGATAATGAATAAGAAAATAAGAACGTGGGTAAACCAATATGAGCAGCAAAGTGATCGCACTATCATAGTCAAGATAAATATGAAGTCAACACCGACCACAACAGTACAGGTTTATATGCCAACTCGCTCTGCCGATGATGATTGAAAAAATATATGAGGAGCCACAGCCACAGCAAAGAAAAATGAGAAGCAAATAGAAAGAAACGTCGTTAGTGAATCAATTGGCAAGAAAACTGCAACTCTTCATTGTCGAAATGATTTTTTATATCAAGTGACAGATAGCCACCTAGTATTTAAAAAGAAATTAAAGGAATTTCTGAATGGCAACTCCTTCTACAATGTAGAGGAATTTCCAGATTTAAAAAAAAAAAAAAAAAAACCATAAAATATTGATTTATTGTCAAGTATAGACAACATTTATTAAACTGACATGTTCCACATCATTACGAA
The DNA here is from genome assembly GCA_026315105.1 of Locusta migratoria. Taxonomy (NCBI): domain Eukaryota; kingdom Metazoa; phylum Arthropoda; class Insecta; order Orthoptera; family Acrididae; genus Locusta; species Locusta migratoria. The sequence goes on along the minus strand of CM048753.1, from coordinate 55,134,880 downwards.
CTGTCATATATATGATCTATGGAACAAGAATTAATCTAATCTAATCCATGCCTATTACTCTGTAAGACCCTCTTCAACTGTCAGCGGTCTCTGTCAGTCAACAGACTAGGTCGGCCTATCACATCATAAACAGTGACCCTAGGGTTGTTTAGGAGTGTGGAAATCTCACGTACAGACATCTGACACAAGTCACACCCAATCACCTGACCATATGCAAAGTCCACGAGTTCTAACAATCCAAGAGTCAACACAGTTTCAGCCGACCAGTTGCATAAAATAGTTTACATCTATAAACCTTTACCCAGGTTTTGGCAAAATTAATTTTGTCTTCTTCAGAAGGATACGATAAAGCTCACGTTAAAGTTGTTAAAATGTGGCTGACTCCATGTCAATAGATTAAAATTTTAAAATTTAAAACAAAGTCACATTATAAAATTTTGGAGCATGTCCACGCACAGGTCAAGTGAGCACTGTGTACTGGGTCCTGCTGAGTTCTGCTGAGCACCCCATTCTGATCTGTCACGATGTCTTAATAACTACTCAGGTCGCTGACATGACCATATTTAGGGTATGCAACGCCCTTGTGCAGGAATCTATTTTACGACCCCCCCCCCCCTCTCGGCATCTGAGATTTAAACAGATTTCAGATTTCTAAATAAAAAATAAAAATAAAAATAAACTGCTATACTGCTGTCTACACAACAACCTGGATTTTAAAGTTTATTGTTGTAATCAAAACTCTGAATAATGATTCAATTAACATTAAAATAATATTTGCAATTTCTTTTTTTCCAGTGTCAAAAGTTTGTCACCCTGTTGCACCTGCCCAAATACGGCCCTGGTCACTGATATAGAGTATCTGCCAGTAGGTGACTCCACAATGCACCAAATATGAAAAACATATGTTTTTGGGGGTGTCTGGATACTTTTGATCATATGGGTGAAAACAAACAAAAGATACAAGAAATTGGATATGTGTTGGATAAAGAGGGCAGGAACTTTTGTGTGGATAAAATAAGTTACCATAGGTTGAAGATTGGATAATTTTGGAATTGGAAAATGTACTGTAAAGTTAACTCCAATTGTGCAGTTCAGAAAAGCTGGTCTACCTTTCTCTTGGTCTCAGTTTGGTGGAGACCATTCACTTTGGTGAAAACTAGTTAGTCATACCAAAACGGAAAAGCTTCTTTCCATGAATCAGCACGGGTTTAGGAAACATTGTTCATGTGAAACGCAGCTTGCCCTTTTCTCACATGACATCTTGCAAGCCATGGATGAAGGGCAACAGGCAGATTGTGTTTTTCTTGACTTCAAAAAGACGTTTGACATGGTGCCACACTGCAGGCTGCTAATGAAGATACGAGCTTATGGAATAGGTTCACAGTTTTGTGACTGGATGGAAGACTTCCTAAGTAATAGAACGCAGTAGGTTGTTCTGGATGGCGAGTGTTCATCAGAGATGAGTGTATCATCAGGCGTGCCCCAGGGGAGTGTGATAGGACTGCTATTATTTTCTATCTATATAAATGATCTGATGGACAGAGTAAGTTGTAATTTGTGGCTGTTTGCTGATGATGTTGTGGTGTATGGGAGCGTGTCATCTTTAACTAACTGTAATAGCATATAGGATGACTTAGACAAAATTTCTAGTTGGTGCGAAGATGTAGAAAAATGTAAGGTGATGCGCATGAGTAGAAAAAAACAATCCCATAATGTTCAAATACAGCATTAGTAGTGAGCTTCTTGATGCTGTTGCGTCATTCAAATATCTAGGCGTAACATTGCAGAGCGATATGAAATGGAACGAGCATGTAAGGACAGTTGTGAGTAAGGCGGACAGCTGACATCGGTTTATTGGAAGAATTTTGGGAAGATGTTCTTCACCTGTAAAGGAGACCGCGTATAAAATGCTTGTATGACCACGTCTTGAGTATTGCTCAAGTGTTTGGGACCCACAGCAGATCAGTTTAAAGGAAGACATAGAGGCGGTTCAGAGACGAGCAGCTAGATTTGTTACCGGTAGGTTCGACCAATGCGCGAGTGTCACGGAAATGCTCCAGCTACTCAATTGGGATCGCTGGAAGAAAGACGAAGTTCTTTTCGTGAATTTCTGTTAAGTAAATTTAGAGGGCTGGAATTTGAAGCTGAGTGTAGTTCGATCCTGCTGCCGCCTACTTACATTTTGCGTAAAGATCACAAAGACAAGGATAAGAGAAATTAGGGCTCATACAGAGGCATATAGGCATTATTTTTTTCCTTGTTCAATTTGGGAGCGGAATAGGAAAGAAAATGCCTATTAGTGGTACAGTGTACCCTCCGCCACGCACCTTACGATGAATTGCGGAGTATGTATGTAGATGTAGATGTAGATATAACAGCTGTGCAGCAGAGCAAATAATTGCTTTCACAGGTGTCCTGATCTTTGATCAGGTAGGATAAGCTTGCCATGGAAGTAGGAAATGCTAGGAGAGCAGATTGAGCTGATCCCCAATGGATTCTTCCACAGAGGTGTGATCTCTGTGGCAGTTGTCTGAGGTTGTGGATGCTTTAGGGATTAACTTGGATGAAATATAATCATAGCCTTGACAATGGATGTTTTTTACTTGTTCCAGTCCTGTGTGGTATTAGCTATGGAATGGTAGGCACTTCTTTTTAGCTACTTATGTGGGGTGAGTGGGGAATGGAGGTATTTGGGAATATTGCAAGTTAACTCTATTTGTGGACTTAGTTTGGACGATATGGCCTCTCTCAGAATGTTTTTGTGAGATCTTCAGCATATTGAGCAAGGGAGTTCTTGTGATTACAGAAACACTGTCATGTGTCAGCTTGGCCATGAAGGAAGGAAGGCAATTATCAAAATGTAGATACAGGGGGGTGGCGGGAGGAGAGGATATGTTGGAGGGCAAGTTCCCACCTCCATAGCTCTGAGAGACTGGTGTTTGTTGGTAGTGGATACTGCCACCCCCCTGGCCTAAATCTACGCTAACCCCTCCCATTCCTCCATCCTCAGCTCACCTATTCATTATCCCTTCCTTATCTCTCTCTTTCCCTCTCCCTCTCCCTCCCGCTCTCTCGCTCTCTCTCTCTCTCTATCTCTCTCTCTCTCTCTCTCTCTCTCTCTCTCTCTCTCTCTCTCTCTCTCCCTCTCTCTCTCTCTCTCTCTCTCTCTCTCCGTGTGTGTTTGTATGTGTGTGTGTGTGTGTGTGTGTGTGTGTGTCCATCCATCTTTCCCTGTTAATGAAAAACATTTTAGACAACCCCCCGCCCCTCCTACACCCCTCAGCATCATTCAGTTCACTCATCTTCTCTTCTCTTTACTACTTGATCTTTCCTCTTTGGATATATGTATCCTCTCTGGCTTGGCTCAGTGCATACATGCAGTATCTCTGATGTCCACACTCCCGAAACACCACCTTCATGACCTAGGTCGTGAATTACCTTTCCCTTCCATTCCCATCCTTTCTTCTTCCCTTCTCTCCCAACTGATGAAGGAACTGTGTTCCGAAAGCTTGTCCTTTTTCTCCCCTTTTTTTCTGTTTCTTCATTTGTGTTACTGTCGGCGGTACAGCACAAAGGTAAGTACTGGCCAGACATTCTATCTCGTTTCAACAATATTTATCATCTCTGAGGAGAATTTTCATCATTAATCGAAAATGTAGATACTGTTGGTTATCAGGAATGCAGGAGAGTGCTGAAGGCTTGTGGGTGCCTTATGAAGAAGTGACCAATTGTACTTACGTAAAAGGTAAATTCCCGCTATTTTTATAACACTGTATGTCACAATATTTCACACTTTTGATTCCACAGAAGAGATTAATTTCAATTTTCTATGCTTTATCCAGTATTTGTCTGAGGTTAATTCTCACAGCATTTTCACCTCTATTTCTTGTGCAGATTTATTCAGTATCTGTATTCTTGAAAATTCATGATCTATAACACTCCATAGGCAGATTGACGGATTAATTAATACTTGTTCCATAGATCATGAATACGACACTTCGTAATGATGTGGAAAGTGTCAGGTTAATAAAAGGCGTTTGTACAAGATATTACATTAATAAAGTATTACACAACACAATTATATTTTTATTATTTATTTACTTTATTACTTTTTATTTTATTTTTTCCCCTTTTTTTTAGATTTAGTAATTTATAATCTAAAAATTCATCCAATGAGTAAAGGAGTTGTCATTCAGAAATTATTTTAATTTATTTTTAAATGCTTGTTGACTATCTGTCAGGCTTTTGATGCTGTTTGGTAGATGACCGAAGACTCTTGTGGCACCCTTTTCTGTGCCAAAGTCAGATTTAACCCTGAATAGTAAAGATCATCCTTTCTCTTGGTGTTACAGCTATGCACACTGATATTGCTTTTGAACTGGGTTGGATTATTAACAACAAATTTCGTAAGTGAATATGCACGTGTATATGTGTGTGGGTGTGTGTGTTTGTTTACCTATCCTTCCCCAAAGGTAAGTCTTTCCTCTCCCAGGATTGGAATGACACCTCACTCGCTCCTTTAAACCTACATCCTTTTCTTTTCACCTCTCCTTCCCTGCTCTTTGCCTGAGGAAGCAACTAATGGTTGTGAAAGCTTGCTTTTGTGTGTGTTTGTGTTTTATTTATGTTGCTGTCACATACCTGTGCTCCTTCACTTAGTAAGTAAACTTCATCTACTTTTTATATTTATTTTTCCTGCTAGGAGTTTTTTCTCTATATATGAAGATTACTTACCAGGCGAAGGAGCACCATCATCAAAGACACCAACCACTTCATTGATCACGTGAAATTCTTACCCAGTCTGTTACCTCCAGAAACCATCCTCGTAACCACTGATGCCACTTCCTTATACACAAATATCCTACATGCCCACGGCCTCGCTGCAATGGAGTATTTCCTTTCATGCCGACCACCCATTTCCCTACCTAAAACCTCTTTCCTTAATACCCTATGCAGCTTCATCCTAACCCACTACTTCTTCACTTTTTAGGGCCAGACATACCAACAACTAAAGGGAACAGCCATGGGAATCAGGATGGCCCCCTCGTACGCAAACTTATTCATGGGACACTTAGAGGAAGCCTTCCTGGATACCCAAGCCTGTCAAACCAAAGTTTGGTACAGATTCATTGATGACATCTTCATGATCTGGACTCACAGTGAAGAAGAACTCCAGAATTTCCTCTTCAACCTCAACTCCTTTCGTCCCATCAAATTCACCTGGTCCTATTCCAAATTCCATGCCACTTTCCTCAATATCAACCTCAATCTGTCCGACGGCCAACTACACACATCCGTCCACATCAAACCTACCAATAAACAACAGTACCTGCATTATAACAGCTGCCATCCATTCCACATCAAACATTCCCTTCCCTACAGCTTAGGTCTTCATGGCAAACGAGTCTGCTCCAGTCCCGAATCTCTGAACCAGTACACCAATAACCTAATAACAGCTTTCATGTCCCACAGCTATCCTCCTAATCTGGTACAAAGCCACTTTCTCATCCCCCCAAATTCAGATCCTTCAACAGAAGAATCCCAGAAGTGCCCCTCTTGTCACCGGATACTTTCCAGGACTGGAGCGAACTCTGAATGTGGCTCTCCTGCAAGGATACGACTTCCTTAAATCCTGCCCCGAAATGAGATCCGTCCTTCATGACATCCTTCCCACTCCACCGAGAGTGTCTTTCCACTGCCCACCTAACCTCCGTAACCTCCTACTGCATCCCTATGAAGTCCCCAAACCACCTTCCCTACCTTCTGGCTCCTACCCTTGTAACCACCCCCGTAGTAAAACCTGCCCTATGCACCCTTCCACCACCACTTACTCCAGTCCTGTAACCCGTACATGATGAAAGGCAGAGCCACTTGCAATGTGATTTACCAACTGACATGACTGCACTGTGAAGTGTTCTATGTGGGAATGACCAGCAACAAACTGTTCATTCACATGAACGGTCACAGGCAGACAATGTTTGTTGGTAATGAGGATCACCCTGTGGCTAAACACGCCTTGGTGCACGGCCAGCACATCTTGGCACAGTGCTACACTGTCCGAGTTATTTGGATACTTCAAGTGGCATCTCTGTCTAACTCCTTAACTTCTTTGCTTTCTACACTATGTCTGCCTAGGTGTGTTTGCACCTGTGTAAATGTGTGGGGGTGGGGGTGTATTTTTTACCTTCCTTTTCTTCCCCCAAGGTAAGTCTTTCCTCTCCCAGGATTGGAATGGCTCCTAACCCCCTCCCTTAAAAGCCTCATCATTTCCTTTCCCTCTCCTTCCCTTCTGCCCGAAGAAGCAACTCGGTTGCAAAAGCTTGCTTTTGTATGTGTGTGTGTTTTATTTGTGCTACTATCACCACCTGTACTCTTTCGCCTGGTGAATAATCTTCATCTATTTTTAATAAATATTTTTTCCTGCTAGGATTTTTTCATCTATAATAGTGAGGATATCTAAATCCTTAAATACATGTCTACAGAATGATCTTGGGTTGGCTTCAGCAATTATTCTGATTATAATTTGAAGGTACAGTCAAAATACTCGGTAAAAAGTACGCTGCTTGTGTTTACTAGTTCTATGCATCTCGGAGTGAACCAAAGCAATGTTTTTTGACTTAGAGGAGATACAGAGTATAATATTTTAGTACTGTTTTAAGTGATTACAGTTTATTGTACCGATACTCGGCTTTTTGACTTAACGATGTATGGGGGTTCTGCTCGCTGCAACATCATTCTCCTGGAGCGTCGTGGTAGAAATAAATACTCGATATATACAATTTTTCACTTCTTTAATTTGAAATTAAACTCCTTCTCTGCCAAAACATTACAAATTCAAAACAATGCAAAACATCAGAATGGTAGTACTTCCATTTCAAAACACAGAGTGACATAGCTTCCAGAGCACATGACAAACGACTGAAACTCGAACCCCCCCACGCAAGGCGGTGAGGCAAATATATAACATTCACAATAATGGCATTACATTACGCATTGTTTATAACAATAGAATATACTGATTTACAATTACCAAACATAACAGAAAAATATTTCATGTACACAAAAATAAACACAATATAAATGAAAACTACGCAAACAATAATTTTTGATGGCGCATGTATTTTTAAGACGAAATTTCCGATCTTTCTGTCTACAACAAAGTGCGATGTTATATGTCAATTAATTTGTTAATGAATACATCATACATGTTCCTAACATATATTGAACTATCAATTATATTGTCAGTTCTGAAACTAGGTTTAAAATGTCACGTCAGTCAATATATACAAAGAAACACAATATACAAATTTCGATCTTACAGTAATTAAAACAATTAGCTGGTCTACACAACTTGTTTATGAGCCTAACATACATACAATGCTATTAATTTTCATTTCTTTTTGTTTTTTACAAAAGATTTTACAATTCGTCTGTTTAAGTCTTGAAATAACATACAATGACACAACTATTGTTTATAGAACTGTCTGGAAAGCAAATGTATGAATCTCCTAATTAATGAAAAATATCACTCGTTTCAATCACAGTATCACCCAGACACTGTCCTACACTGATTCCTAGGCTGGCTATTACGTTTTTAACTTCACACGCAACATATATCACAACTGAACCACAAGATTCCGGATCCAATGCAGACGGTATCGTAGGATGACATTGAGATGAGAGGACCAGGAAAACGGTATCATACAATAACATTGAGATGAGGGGGTCAGCAGTATTGTTACAAGAGGTACAGGAACTCTGGCCACTCAAAGGCTACTATAGCAGCTGCAGCAACCCTGAGACGAATGCCACCATTTTGAATAATGATTTTCATGCAGCCACAGGATGTTGTGTTTTAACTCACTGTATGTAATAGCACAGGCATCTTCACCACTGGCATCAATGGTGAGGTCCAGCTTTGATTCTCAGACACCTTGCAGAATGATAGAGATGGACCCAACAGAATGCACAGGGGCGAGCACACGCGTGCACGTACGTGTGTGTACATGTGTGTGTGTGTGTGTGTGTGTGTGTGTGTGTGTGTTTTTCTACAGCCTTGCCATCACAAAGTCACCAGACATCAACCTGTGTGACTTCTGGCTGTCGGTCATTTGAAAAGAGTACCATAATATGAGGTGAAATCGATCAAAATCAGCAGTTCCCTTTTTACCTTCATCTATTTACTGCTGTGATATTGGAATAACAGTTCTGTATAATATTTTTGCTATAAAAACAGTTGCATTCACGAGTTTTGGCAAACAAATATTAATTTTTAGGTAGTGTATATCATAATCAATGTAAAAAGTATTTACTCAGTGTCATATCATCTATCTTTTCAAAATTAGTTGTACCTCTCCCACCTTCTGTTTTCTGAAACAATTATTTTCATTAATTCGGGCAGTTGCATCACCAAAAACAAAGTAAACATTACCACAAAGAACTTTCTAAGAAATGTCATTTTAAAGGTGTCATTAAAGATACTGTCAATTTTACCAATAAAAAACCAGAACTTTTTTTTCCGTGGTTGTATTTTTGAGGTTATAACATGCTGTGCCCCTTACAGTGCACCCATTGTTTAGGCCTATACCCAAACTACCCATCATTCTCACAGTTATGGAACATCACAAAAATACTTACATAAATATTTACACTTCACAATAAATTGTCAAAAATGGTCATTTTAAATATGAAAATTGTAAAACTCCCTACTCGTCATGTGAACTGATAACTCTGCGCAGTGTCTGATAAGAGCAGTCGTAAGTAGTTCCATCTAGGTGGCAATGATGTAAGCCTTTATGACACTCTCGTTAACTGTGGCGCCATAGTCGATGCGCACTGTAAACAGTGAAAGGCACAATATTCATTTGAATAAGCACAAACTGTCACAAAACTTGAATGCGTAAAGTTTATGAACACTACTTGAAGGCACTGCCTTAGGTATTTGATGCACATTAACAAATGTATTATAATTATATTGCAATAGCTATATTAGGTGTGGTTTTTTACCTTAAAAAAAAAAAAAAAAAAAAAAAAAAAAAAGGTCTTGGAAGTGAGGTGTGTCTCATATGGCAGTGCATCTTATATGCTGACAAATATGGTATTTTGTCTTGACATATATCAAAGATTTGTGCCAAAGCTGGAATTCAAGCAGGCACCCCATGCTTACTAGGCAGGCACTATAACCACTAGGCCATTATCACTTAGTGAATACATGGACTGCATTAAGTCCTGCCTCTCTCCACTAAGTTACAGTGGCCTATTGGTTATAGCACCTGCCTAGTAAGCAGGAGGTCCTGGGTTTGAATCCCAGCCAAGGCACAAATTTTAGTTCAATGCCTCTCTTTCAGATTTAATTATTGTCATAGTTATTTAATATTCTTCCTCTTCTAAAGATGGATAATCATAATTTAATTTATATTACTTTGTACATTTTTTCAATTTGTTATAGAAGGAAGACATGTTTGCATACTCAATGTGTGGAATCGAAGAAGAGATGTTGTCTCCTTGTGTATACTCTTGTGTAGAGACAAGGAGGTCTTGGTGTATACTCTGTGTGGAGTCAGAATGTAGAGAGGTTGTGTTGTAAATAAAGCTGGGCAGATGAAAGGAAACGTGACTAAGAATTATTTCTCAAGTGTCCCTTATCATTGTTTATAATGGATAACAAACGCAGAGGTGAGCACCAACACAAGGAGCAAGGAGACCTCAAGACTATACCAATCAAACAACAAAGCTAAGTAATTAAACTTTCTATTTTAACCTCATTCCGTAAAACCTTCTGGCACATTTTTCTGTAAAGTGTTTTCTCATTGACCCCAAGTTATATTTTGATGGTATGGGAAATTTATGGATAACAATAGACCAGAAGTGAAAGTGTTTCTATTTAGAGGAAGGCACAACTCAATATGATCTACTTAATGTCAATAATATGAGGAAAGGTAGCTGTCGTATGTATAAATGTTAAAAGAATCCTCATATTGCAAAAGAAAATAATTAGGAACATGTATTTGGCCAAACCAAGGGAGTCTTGTTGGCCACTATTAAAAAATTTAAAAATTCTGTCTGTTCCATCCCTCTATATATATGAGGTGTTGATTTTCTTGTATAAACACATATTCTGATTCAACCACAATTAAAGCACTCAAAACAAAGAAAATTTTAAACTCCCAACACACCGGCTAAAACTTTATGCACAAATGCCAGAGTACATGGGACTAAAAATATACAACAAAATAAAGGGGAGCAAAGTATTTAACATGGAGCTTGGTTCACTGAAGCGACTGCTTTTCAATATTCTGGTGGAAAAGTGCTACTACTCTGTCGAGGAATTTTTTGATGACAAATTCACTTTTTGAGACAGGGCATTACATATTTATAATATTTTATGCATTAAGAAGTGTAATGAATACCTTTGTATAAAGAAGTATAATATCTTTGTATTGATATATATTTATGGATAATATCTATGTATTAAGAACTATAGTGTAACTGCAATTTATATTTATATAAAATGTAAACTAAGTAAATCATATTGTAAATTTTAACATGTCTCCAGTACAACAAATCAAATGATTTGAAAACTGTATGTTACGAGATGAACAAATCACATTTCACATATGATTGTTGAGCCACAGTCATTCTAATTCTGAAATTTATATTTAAATTGTGTGAATGTGAGTGCCTGCCTGTGGCTCGACAATTGTCTTCACAGTTGGTTGCAACATATCCTCATAATCCTCATATTCTGGACATTAGAACCCAGACTTTCCACTGTTAGATAGTATCTACTCACCTCGTCTTTACACTATGGACGGTATGTTCTACATCTACATCTGCTTCTGGTTCCTCCCCAACTGACTGCCCAGGGGTCGTGCCAAGGGAGGGGGGTGGCTATAGTATCATATTACACTGCATAAAATGGCTTAAGAACCCAGTGAATATATTACTTCACCAGATTCAATAATTTTTTAATAATAATGTAGCAATATAAGTTTAAATGTATTCCAAACACGTGTGATGTATATTAATGTATCACTCACAATAATCAAGAAATTGAAATATGACTTATCACTTAAATTGCTGACCGAAGACAAAAACTTAGCAATCGTCTGACAATTGGGTCGAAGCATATTATTTTCCAAGGCATACATGTTATGTAGACGATAAGGGAGCCAATGGCCACGGTGTGCTGTCGGGGAGTATATCATCGTTTGCATTCCGATGGTGCCAAGGCATGTCTTCTACCAACCATTATATCAATTACACACGAGAGAAACTCATTTGTACTAAGGAATACGAACTAAATTACTGATTACATGACAAATATCATTTAAAATTGATATTCAGTTGCCTGGTAGGATGGGTGGAGGCCATCATGGTGCATATAATGACCTATTGTTGACGGCTTCTGTCTGTCTGATGATGGTTGCGCTACAGAATTGTAACTGCCACAGGCTGGTGCATCTACAGTCTACAACTTTGACAACACAAAACAATTGGTAAGATGTTATTTTAAATAATACTATCATCATGTTATTGGGGTATTTTATTAGCAGATTAATTGAGTAAGATTAACAATCTTGTGTTTAATCAATAGTGAATGCCAAGAAAATGACAGTTTGAAAGCATTTAAAGTGAGGGTTTTTCCCCCTTTTTTTATTTTTTATTATTGTTATTTTTTTTTCAGAGACCTGCATTCTTTGGTTAATTTTTACTGAAAGTGGCACCATGTATTTTTAATGAACTGTGGTAGAAAAAGTGGGATGATGAAAGTAAAAGACCAGAAACAGTGACTGAAGCTTTAACGAACTGTCACACGCAGTTTATTTCCCCAAATGTTTATGTTTCACTTCAAATATTTACAATCATTCCTATCACCAAAAGTACTTCTGAACAAAGCTTCTCCACTTTGAGATGAAGGAAGTCTTATTTCTGTAGCACAAAGGGGCGGAATGATCTATATAAGATATCACTATGGTGTAAAAATGGGCAACTGACTTTAAATAATGGAAGTGTGAAGTCGTCCATATGAGTACAAAAAGAAATCTGTTAAATTTTGTTTACAAGATAAATCAATCAAATGTGAAGGCCGTTAACTCCACAAAATATCTACGAATTGCTATTACTTCAGACTTAAACTGGAAAGGACACATAGATAATGTTCTACGTTTTATTGGCAGACTTCTTAAAATATGCAACAGAACTACTAAAGAGACTGCATACACTACAGGTGGGTTTGATGGGGGACATTGAAAGAGTCCAAAGAAGGGCAGCTCATTTTGTCTTGTCATGATACAGAGGAGACAGTGTCACAAAAATGATACAGGACCTGGGATGGGAATCATTACAACTTTAAACATCACACATTCTCCTCCAAATGCGAAAATATATTGTTGACTCCCACTTACATAAATAGAAATGATCATCAGAATAAAATACGAGAAATCAGAGCTCGATCGGAGAGATTCAGATGATCTTTCTTCCCGCACACTACTCGAGAATGAAATGGGAGAGGAATAGTATGTGAAATTCAAGTTTTTACATTCATGTCATGTTCTGTATGAAGAAAAATGAGGAAAATTTATTTGTTGTAAGTTGACCTCTTTTTATGTTTTATGTAGTTTGTAAAACCTCCTATATTAAAACAAGAAGAATTTTTTTTTTTTTTTTTTTTTTTTTTTTTTTTTTTTTTTTTTTTTTTTTTTTTTTTTGGCTGCCAAAGTAGTTATCAGAATCTAAGCAACACCACATTTTACTAGTTTGTTGTGGGAGGACTGCATCTCCACTTTTGCACTTTTGTTGAGGTATGTTCCCATGCCATCAAGGTGTGCCCCCACCCCCCTACTGAGTCTGTCTATTTGATTCTTAACCCATCTGCATTTTAAAATACTATATAGTTTTCACCATATCATTACCATATTATCAGTATGAGAAATCCTCTCCTGCACATAGAACTGTGCTCAGGTAGAACACTTTCTACTAAGCCTTAGTAACTATTTGATAGTGACACAGAAATTACAGTCAGGGACTACAGTTTAGCCAAGGAGCTCAAATATTATCTGTTGTAGTAATAATACAGAATATAGACTACCTGAAATTCTTATCAGATGGAACCACATTCATACTGCTTGGTTACATTCTGAGCACTTTCATTATCTAGTCAAGATATACTAGGATAGTATAAATACACCATACAATAATGTCTTAATAATGTCTTACCAGGGGCAGCCAGTGGTATCTGCATCCAATGCTACACTTTTGTATTAAGCGCTTACAAGGAAGAAAATTCTTTATCTCAGCACTTGGCCTCATAACACTTGTCATGATATAAACATTTCCAAAATTCTTGGTGCATGAAGGTTCCAATTTCCATTTTTGTAAATGTAATTTATGATCCTGTGGAAAGTCAAAGATAAGTGACTAACAGAAAAATATTTGTGGCAGAGTGCATGCTATAATTTATCAACAATCATTACATAATGACCTACATTCCTATCAAAATCAAATTCATTCATCATTTTATAGACTGGAGATAAGAAACATATTATACATATAAAAAAAAATAGATGAAGTTTACTTACCAGGCGAAGGAGTACCGGTAGTGACAGCAAACAAAATAAAACACAAACACACACAAAAGCAAGCTTTCGCAACCTAGTTGCTTCTTCAGGCAGAGTAGGGAAGGAGAGGGAAAAGGAAAGGATGGGGGTATGGGGGTTTTAAGGGAGTGGGTAAGGAGTCATTCCAATCCCGGGAGAGGAAAGACTTACCTTGGGGGGGGGGGGGGGGGGGGGAAGGTAAACAAATACTCACACACACACAAACACACCTAGGCAGACATATTGTAGAAATATTATACATTACAATTTATAAGCACACTTATTGTTACCTTGTCTGTACTGAAAATTTGCCCTCCTATTTTTATCACTGCAAATTTATCAATCACCCATTATCAATAAAATTCTTACAGGTATGAGACCGCGTCATCATTTTATAAACTATACCGTTTTGGCCACTGTTGCAGGCGGCCTTCATCAGGGTCTGTGTCTGACATGCCGGTATAGTTTATAAAAAATGACGACGCGGTCTCATACCCGGAAGAATTTTATTGATAGTAACAACAATCGCGGAAGCCTACATTTGCATTTAATCACCCATTGTTTGAAGTCTGCAATCACAGTATCTCTTTCAATGAAAAGCAACTCCAAGACCGATAATCTTTCCTGCATATAGTTGTGTAAATATGTTTAATTCTTTTCAAGCACCTTTCTGCTTCAACTGACATCATGAAAATTATTGTCAGCAGTTTAGATCACTCAGTTGACATCTTCAATACATTGTTGATTATTATAGACTCTGCTAGGCTAACAGCACCAGATAATGATCTAAATTGGTATGTAATTTATGAATGAAACAAAGACTATTGTGACTGTTGTCGTTATTGGGATGAGAATTGTCTCCTGTAGAGTGGTGGGTGCCTCCTAGCAGAGGGCTTGGGTTTGCATGCCAGATGCAGCCCCCTGTGGCATCACTGGTGTACATTTCATGAGACGGTGTGTTCAGGCCTGCCACAGATGTAGTGGGTCAAGCTGTCCTCCAGAGTTGCAGCAGGACTAATAACACCCTGAGCTGATCGAGAGGATAGCAGCAGCTTTTGGCGCATTACGTGGGGCAACAGGATGTTGTAAGGACAAAAGTAGTTGATTGTATCATATTTGACGGTATAGGTTAGACTTCCTAAACGAAAAAAATATATATAAGAAAAATGGACATATACAGTTTTTAAAATTGGGAGTTTTGCAACACTGCAACAATACCACCATACCTCACCGTTTTAGGTAAATGAACGGAAAAGTTGTGGTGTGAAAGAAGCAAGCAGCAAGGCACCAGTTCAGAGCTGGTGGGTGAGGCAAGACTCGTGTTATATTCCAACAACCAGTTTGTCTCCACGAGAAACTCTCATTTCCAAAAAATTCTTCTATGTACTTATACAGTTTTCAGTGTGGTGCTTTGCTCATAATAACTTGTCTTAAAAGAGTTAGCCACCACACTTTTGAATAGAAATTAATCAAACAAAAAGGTAAACTTTGGGCACTGTAGCTTGTGATGATACTCCTGGCCCTCTCATCTCAATGTTATCGTACGGTACCGTCTGCGTTGGACCCGGAATCGTGTGGTGTAATAGTGATATATGTTGCGTGTGAAGTTAGTTACAAACAAAATAGCCAGCCTAGGAATCTGTGTAGGACAGTGTCTCGGTGATACTGTGATTACTTAACAAGTGATAGATTTCATTAATTAAGAGATTCATATATTTGCATTCCAGACAGTTTTATAAACAATAGTTTTGTCATTGTACATTATTTCAAGAACTAGAGAGAAAAGACATGTAAAACAAAAAGTCATGAAAATAAATAGCATTGTATATATGTTAGGCACATAAATAAGTTGTGTTGATGAGCTAATTGTGTTAATTAATGTAATAGTCAAAATTTTAATATTGTAATTTTTTATATATATTGACTGATGTGAGATTTGAACTCATTTTGAGAATTGCCAAGATATTTGATAGTTCAATATATGTTAGGAACATGCATGATGTACTCATTAACTAATTAATTGACATTTAGCATCGCACTTTGTTGTAAAACAAAAAGATATCGCCATCTAAAATTGTTGTATGTATAGTTTTCATTTTATATTGCAATTATTTTTGTGTACATGAAAAGTTTTACTGTTGTGTTCAATGATTGTAAATTAGTATATTCAATTGTTATGAACAATGCCTAATATAATGTCATTATTGTCGATGTTATATATTTGCCTCACCGCCTTGCGTGGGGGAGGTCGAGTTGTTGCATTTCTCAAGTGCCCTGGAATCTATGTCACTCTGTGTTTTAAAATGGAAATACTGTCAGCTAAGTTCTGTTGATTTGTGTACGAATGTTATGAAGTTGTAATGTTTTGGTGGAGAAGAAGTTTGATTCAAATTAAAGAAGAAGTGAAAATTTGTATCTACGAGTTTTTAATTCTACCACGACGTCCCAGGTGAATAATTTTGCACCAAGCAGAACCCCCATACATCGTAATGTTGAAAAGCTAAGTATCTTGTTTGGAAGTGGTAGAATGAACTGTAATTACTTAAAATCAAGTAAACATTATAAGCTTATAATATTTTGATAGATTTTAAAGTAATTACAGTTTCATTCTATCAATACTCAGCTTTTCAATATTTCGATGTATGGGGGTTCTGCTTGCTGCAACATTATTCTCCTGGGGTGTCGTGGTAGAAAAAAATACTCGTAGATACAATTTTTCACTTCTTCTTTAATTTAAATCATACTTTTTCTCCACCAAAACATAACAACTTTAAAACATACAAAGCATTAGAACGGTAGTACTTCCATTCCAGTGCACTTGATAAACGACTCAAACTCGAACTCCCCTCATGCAAGGCGGTGAGGCAAATATATAACATTCACAATAATGCCATTACATTACGAATTGTTTATAACAATTGAATATACTGATTTACAATGAACAAACACACAAAGAAAACATTTCGTGTACACTAGAATAATCACAATATAAAATAAAAACTATACATACAATAATTTTGGATGGCGTAAATCTTTTCAAGACAAAATTGTGGTACCATTTGTTTGACAACAAAGAATAATGATAAATGTTAATGAATTTGTTAATGAGTACAACATACTTGTTCCTAACATATATTGAACTATCAAAAAACTTGTCCATTATGACAATACACTCAGAACCTCACTTTAGTCAATATATACAAAGAATTCAATATTGATAATTAATGTAATAGTCGAGATAACACAATTAGCTGGTCTACACAACTTGTTTATGAGCCTAACATACATACAATGCTATTAATTTTCATTCTTTTTTGTTTTTTGCAAAAGATTTTACAATTCGTCTCTTTAAGTCCTGAAATAATGTATGATAACGAAAGTATTGTTTATAGAACTGTCTGGAAATGTCTTATACAAATGTCTTAATTAATAAAATCTATCACTTGTTTTGATCACAGTATCACCGAGACACTGTCCTACACTGATTCCTAGGCTGGCTATAACGTTTTTACCTTCACGCACAACATTTATCACTACTGAACTACACGATTCCGGATCCGACGCAGACGTTATCGTAGGATGACATTGAGACGAGAGAACCAGGCAGACGGTATCGTACGATAACATTGAGATGAGGTGGCCAGCAGTATCGTTACAAGCTGCAGAGCAGTACGTTGGCCTCGAAGACGAGTAGACTCTCGCGGTGGCGTTGGCAATGTTTACTGTTGGCTCGTCGGGTCGGAAGACAACCCAGACGCTCTGCAATCACTCGGATAAAGCGACACGGAGGAACATAGCACTTCTCAATTGACACGTTTGCGGACCTATTGCTGGTGGACCTCATGAACTCATGTGACCCACTGTGTCTGTGTTGAGTGGCTTTGCCATTTACTCCCTCTGCGGAGCAGCAGTTAAGTTGCTTATTCTGGCCATGGTTGCGACACCGTGTGTCCGCACGCCGACACGTAGCGGAGGACTCTTGTGGGCTGTACCACAGCAACTCGCATTCTGATATCCCAACAGCTCTGTGTATGAAGAACGTGACTCTTGGGCCGCAGCCAGCCAGAAATGCAAACACAGCAATAGCTGAAGGTGTGTAACGACCAGGTCAATACACCAGGCGTATGTCAAAGTTGTTGACTTGTACATGATTTGAAATGGGAAACACAGCCAAACCAAAGGAAATATAAAGCATGTGTTCCAGATCAGTCATCAGTTCAAGTTCGCAGTCCACAGGTCATCTCGGAGTCCTTTGCTATTCTTAATATGTACTAATGACTTGCCATTCTACATACACGAAGATGCTAAGCTAGTACTTTTTGCTGATGATACAAGTATAGCTATCACACCTGACAAACAGGAATTAACTGATGAAATTGTAAATTATATCTTCCAGAAAGTCATTAAGTGGTTCTCTACAAATGGACTCTCATTAAACTTTGATAAAACCCAGTATATACAGTTTCATACAGTAAATGCCATGACACCATTAATAAATTTAGACTTTGATCATAAATCTGTAGCTAAGGTAGAATATTCAAAATTTTTAGGTGTTTGCATTGACGAGGGTTTGATTTGGAAGAAACATATTGAAGATCTCCTGAAATCTCTGAGTTCAGCTACTTATGCTATCAGAGTCATTGCAAAATTTGGTGATATAAATCTCAGTAAATTAGCTTACTACGCCTATTTTCATTCACTGCTTTCATATGGGATCATATTCTGGGGCAATTCAACATTGAGTAAAAAAGTATTCATTGCACAAAAGCGTGTAATCAGAATAATTGCTGGAGCCCACCCAAGAGCATCCTGCAGACATTTATTTAGGGATCTAGGGATACTCACTGTAGCTTCACAATATATATATTCACTCATGAAATTTGTTATTAACAATCCGACCCAATTCAAAAGTAATAGCAGTGTGCATAGCTACAACACCAGGAGAAAGGATGATATTCATTATCCAAGGTTAAATCTAACTTTGGCTCAGAAAGGGGTGAATTATGCAGCCACAAAAGTCTTTGATCACTTACCAAGTAGCATCAAAAGTCTGACAGATAGCCAACTAGTATTTAAAAAGAAATTAAAGGAATTTCTGTATGGCAACTCCTTCTACAATGTAGATGAATTTTTAGACAAAACTTAAAAAAAAAAAAAAAAAAAAAAAAAAAAAAAAAAAAAAAAAAAAAAAAAAAAATTAAATAAAATAAAAATAAAAACCTTAAAATATTGATTGTCAAGTATAGACAACATTTACTAAACTGACACGTTCCACATCATTACAAAATGTCGTATATATGATATATGGAACAAGTATTAATCTAATCTAATCTAAAACACCAGCGTGGCAGCGAGCAAGCAACTAGTAGTTGCAGCTCGGTGGTCACCATTAGCAGTTCACAGTTCCTCTCCAGAGTCCAGACAACAGGCCACTCGAGAGGTAGGCGTGACGCCGAGTCACAGTCAGGGGCGACGCGACGAGATGGGATGGGGACAAGTTCCTGACTGGAGGACGGCGCCAGGGTTCGAACTAATCTTCCTGAGCACAGCAGCAGCTTCGGATGGGCCTCCCCACCACTCATCCGGCAGCGGGACATTGGCGGTGGGCGGCCGGCTATCATCGAGTGGGCAGGCGGGCCGGCTGCACCGTCGACATCAACAGCACACTGCCGTCTGCAGTGTCGCAGCAGAGGCGTAACCAGAACTAACCTCCACAAACCCTGACACCGTGAATATTGAGAAGCAATAAAACCATTTAACACTTGCCTGGACTCTCTCTGAACTGCTACAATCGACCTGTGACCACTTCACACCGTAAAGATGTTCACTGAGCCACTGACAGGCAGCTAAAATAAACATCCACATTCACACAAACTCCAATCAGATTTTCCATTGTACTCAGTATGGTATTTAGTTAAGTTTAGATGAGATTAGCTTATCATCATCCATTGTATCATATACATGAAATAGAAATCGGCATATTTCTGTTCAGCATTGGCACTCTACAGATTTACAAATTATATGTTATAAATACAAAATTAACAGTTTACATCATATTAAAAAAAAAATGAGACAATTGGCTACTGCACTAGTCAGATACAAGTTATTAATCTTTGACATATGCACTGTTCACTTAGAGATGCGAATATACCAACAAGGTACATAAATTTTACAGTGTGGCTACTTCATACAATGGCAATTAGTAGAAATACAGAGATTTGTTAAAAGTGTAGTTATTTCCAGACGTGACATAAAGTCATTGATGAGGTATGCGCCCATATCAGTATTAATTGATAAACAGTGCTATCAGGACGCTGTGTAAAATTATAGGGCCACAGATAGTGATGTGGCCATGTGTTTATTGATGCATTTCGATTAAATCATCTTCAGAATTTGTAAAGTTACAAACCTCAGTAAGCCTGGTGTCACCAAAAGATATAGAACTGTATGAACAAAAGAGATACCGAAATACATTACAAACATAAATATCTTAAGTACATACCGTGGAGGGGGGGGGCTAACATAATAAAATTGTATGGCATCAAGGCCCTGCTGAACATTACTAAAGCCAAATCACCCAGCATCGTCAAAGTAAACAGTAGACGCCACCAGGTGGCTCTAGTGTAAATGACAAAGGTAAGAAAAGTAGAAACTATATAAAACCAAATTAAACCAATATTTAAGTTTAAAATGGAGAGGATGGGACTATCCAATACAACTGTATGCAGCTCTTATTGTTAAACTCATACACCTATGGTGGTGCCCCATGGCATGAGGAGGACAGAAAGGCGGGAGACCAGAACATATTCAAATGGGAGAAAAATTGACGGATACTGTCAGCTATTATAAAATACCACTATTTAACGGTTGACAGGATAAAATCCCTACATTGCATTAGTAGGGTTACACATATATGTCATAAAACAACTGGAAGTTAAAAGTAATAAAATATGACCAGGACGTATTCAATGGGAATAAAATTGACGGATACTGTCAGCTATTATAAAATATCAGAATTTAGTGGTTGACATGATAAAATCCCTATGTTGCATTAGAAGGGTTACACATATATGTCATAAAACAAGCGGAGGTTAACAGTAATAGAATATGTACAATTGTCATGAAGTTTTTCCTCTTGTTTATTGAATTTTTTTTTTCTTTTTTTTTTTTTAATATTGCAGGTATACTTAGAAAATTATTAATGTAGTTAGGCATATCTTCCTTCTTTATTTTAATGTTTTTATTAATTTTAAGCACAATATCCAGTTCTCTACATCTTTTGCCTGTTTCCCTTTTGACAATTTCCCAGGTAATTTTATTATCTGACTTTATTAATCTATCATTAATAAGTACTTTTGCTAGACTGATCACCCTTCTATATATTCTTTTAGTAGTTGCTTACATAGTCTTTAAAATTTGGGTCAGTACAAGTTTTTAATTCAGAAGTAAGTCTTCTAAAAATCTTGGATGAGTTCTTAATATCAGGTGTGATCCACAACTTTGAATCTTTATGATCAGATGCATTAATTTTCACTACAAAAACATTATAAGCCATAACTGTATTTGTCTGAATCACTACATCTACCGAAGATTGATTTGCCATTGTGATAGCAAACTGTCTGCAGTTTTCTAAGGAGAAAATTCTTTTATACATATGATGTACAATGTTGGTGTTCGTTGGAACTGTGTGAACATTAATGATAAGAGCATTGTGATCAGGTGTTCTTAGGTTAATATTCCCAGCTTGTGTATCTGGGATATCTATGTTTGAAAACATATAATCTATGAGACTTTTTGAGGATTTTATTACTCTTGTGGGACTGCTTATTTGTGAGTGGAAGTTAAAACTGTGTAGAATATTAATGAATTTATATTTAGTTGGAGTTTCTGTCAACATATTGATATTGAAGTCCCCACATACAATTACTGATACTTTCTTATTGTGTAAGACACTCAGCAGTGTCTCAATTTTGTTGATAAAGGTTTCAGGATCCCCAACTGGTGATCTGTATACTGACAAGATTACATTTTTTTCTATTTTATATATTGCGTTGGACTGCTGTGGCCTCAATTCTACACTCAGGGAGTCTACATCAGGCCTGTTTTTAACTCTAACACCTGATTTTACATAAATGCATACACCTCCATTTTTAACTACCTTTCTACATACCTTTTATTTTTGTAGGACTGTATATTAAGACTAAATAACTTTAAGTTATTTTGAGAGGAATTCATATGGGTATTTTCCCTGTCAGCAACTTCTTACTGCTGAGGCCGGGCTCCGAAAATCCTTTTGGGATACAGGTTTCTTACAACTTGCGTTTCTTCTTACTGGATGATGTGTAGATGTTGATTCTGGATTTACTGTTTCAGCTGATGTCTTGTTGGCTATTGGAATATCCAATGCTTTTCCTGTTAATGCTCTATATTTGCAGAATGTAGTTGTTTCTGAGACTAGAGAAGTTATTTTGGAAGCTTCTACTCTTGATAGCCCCTTTGGATTACTTGGCAGATAGTAATCTTTCAAGTGTTCCGGCAGTGTAACTCTTCTTCTAATTGGCACCCTGCTGGCTGATTCTCTTGGATGGGGAACCGCTGGTGGTCAGTCTGATACCATCTCTAAAGCAGACAGGACATCCCTTGCTGCTGCTGGTAACAGAGCTCCCATGATTTGTTTTGGTGGAAATGGAATTGGGTTCTCTTGCTCTACAGGCAGCTGATTAAAGAATTTCACTATTTCAGTACTCATAATTCTTTTTCCTTTTTGGTTCATGTGGAGACCATGTTTAGTGAAGTGTTCTCTGTTCCTGCTGCTAATTTATAGAAATGTCGCATTTTCGAAGCATTTACAGATTTTCTTAAAAATTCTATTTTCTGTAGCAGTTTCTGTGTTCACACATGAATTTTCCATTATATCATGTCAGGAATACTGACAATGTAGAAATGTACTAGAGGTATTTTTTATTGTTTCTCTTGGTGTTTTCATTGCACTCAATGCTTTGAAGCGGTCCACATCATTTGTGCCTCCGATTACGATGCAACTATTTCCAGGCACTAAAATGTTGTCGCAGGTTTTCAGAACTTCACGTAGTGGCATGCCAGGCTCGATAATACCTGTTACATTCATGTCTGTAAGGTTATTTCTTATAATTTCTGAAAGTCCTCTTGCATGACTGTCAGCAAAAATGTATGCCTGACGCAAGTGTGTCTGACTATACATTATATCACTATTTAGAGGTTTTTGTTTTTGAATATTAACTTTGATTTTTTCTGCATAACTATCTAGGTTTCATTGCCTGTTAATATTCACATTGCCTTTTCCTACATTCAGTTCATCGGTATATTTTTGTGTGACTGGGCTGTTTGTATTTCTATTCAGGGTTGCACTGTTTACATTTTCCACAACATTTACAAAACTGACTTGTCTTGTTGGCATATATGATACTTCACATGATTTCCGTAAATAGCATGCAGCATTTTCTAGTCTTTTCATGTACTTTCTGAATGCGTCCAGCACTTTTTGAAGTTCCTCTAGCACATTTACTTCTAAACCAGCAAAGCACATTTAATTAATTTTGACAACATTGTCATAGGAGAAAAACAGCGATCTATTTGATATGATCAATATACAGAAAACAGTCTTGATTGCAGAAATTAACAGTTTTAATTAACCGGTTTCAACCTGATGTAACTGTTCAAACAGTTACCTACTGGCAGCAGAACAGCCCAGGACAACCCAGCCCAGCCGAGTACAGCACTGGCCACATGGTCTGTTTGTAATTCTGAAGATGACCTACATCAGATTGAAACCGGTTAATTAAAACTGTTAATTTCTGTGATCAAGACTGTTTTCTGTATATTAAAGCACATTTCAATCACGTTTTCACGGCCTTTACACTTCAAGATATAGTTACATTGAATTCGTACATCTTCCTTAAACATGCAATTCCTCACAACATTTAGCACAGTTTCATACTAAGTCTCCAAAAACTGTAGAGTGATTTAATACTATATGTATACTCGCTGCCATCTTACTTCTTGCAGTAATATATTAATTTTATAGTAATAAGGACAGTTTACAACTCACCGCAAAGATGCAGTGACGAGCTGTGACAGGCACATCCAAAAGACACACACATACAACACTTTCAGCTATTGGCCATGGCCTTCTTCATAAAATAGAACACTCACACAATCACACAGGCGCACAACACAGTCATACAACCATCACCTCCAGTTGCCGCACTTCGAAGTGGGATAGAGACCAGAAAAAAATCAGAAATCATATTAATGAATTGTACCAATTATTAATTTGATATAATTATACAACTTGATTCAAAGGAATACCAAAGCTGTATTTAAACCTGTATTTAAACAATGAATTATGAGGAAACCTTGAGTAACTAAACAATGTGAAGAGCAGTTAATTTCTCCTCCCCCTACAGATGTTTACTATAACCACCTCCAAACTGTTAAATGACAACTCTATTGATGTTCTCATTTGTGTGAATTGCTAAACACTAATTTAGAAATGAAAAAGTGATCTGTTTCCATTTGATTAAGGACAAATTCACAGAACTTGAGTTTTTTCACCTTATCGGTTTCGGAAACAGCTGGAACCAATTTCAGACAATTAGGGTTCAACACTAACCTTTTCCTTAAGATTCTCCAAGTTGTTTGTTGTGTAAGCTGCTCTCTGCTAGCGCAGAAGGTCAATTTCCTTAGACTGCAAGAAAATTCCTCCTGATTGCAGTCTACATGTTCTTCACTTGTGCATGGTTGTCCAGAATTCATCCCTTTTCACAGACACCAATTTTAAGTGATTTTTTAAAAAATAATAATGGTTGATTCACCACCAATCAGAAGGTTTAACACCACACTTCATTCAAAGTACACACTTAACAACTGTCATTGATTCACTTCTGCTGTATTAAGTAACCCAAAAAGCTTACTGCTGAACAGTCATGATCTTTACAATAACAATGGAACTGGGCCAACAGAAAGGGTTTAGCTATCCTTTTCTTCTTTTTGCAGAGTTCTTGATTTCCGTAGTTGTGGTATTCTTTTTGAATCACCCTGAATATTTTCTTTGTATGAAATTGACACACCTTTGAGTAAATTAGTCAATTCCCTGTCTTAACTGAGCCTAAAAATGAGAATATGTTATAGTAGAATGTTTTGATAATGTTCATATCTAATTCACAACTGAAACTCTGTTTGCTTTTATGTAGAAGTTGTAAATGTTGCATAATATTACTGTGTCAGTTCCTGTAACAAATTTTGTTGTTGTTTGGTGCTGAAGCTCATGACTCTTCATGAGTAGCAGCAGCTGTTGTTGTTTCTTCCAGTAACCTATAAACTTTCTAAAAACACTTTAAACATTGCAAAGTAATTTTAGCAATGCAGCCAGTGCAATTCAGTTTTCTCTGGTTCTAGAATGTATAGATGAATACATAGATCACTTTAAAATCAGCAGAAAAAATTATTCAAATGTATTAATTTACTACGATGCAGATTGTACAATAAGTACCCAGAACCGATTGCCTGAAGTTTGTCATAGTCTACTCCATCATACACTGAGAAATGTTTGTTTTGAGAAATAAAATTCATGAAAATAACCTTTCATTTCATTTAATCATATTATCTTGAGTGAAAATACATTTCCTTTTCCTGAACTGTGATGTAGTCCTATTACAAAAATTAAATTCTTCCTCTTTCGTGTATGATAGTTCAGTCACTTAAATCCTCGATTTTCACTGAAGATCATACTCTTCACAGGGAAGCAAATGCACCACAGATAAAATGTTTCTCTCTCACAGGCAAAATGTTGAAAATGGTCAGAATCTGATATGTTCTTACATAGCAAAAGCTTGTTGACCTAGCGAACTGATAGATGGGCTACATTTATTTAATTTCCTAACACTGGAACATCTGATTGGATTCCAGTAATAGAGGATAGATAAGAACTCGTCATAAAGAGGCTTGCTGAGCTGCTGACAGTTACATAAAATAGATACAAAATCCCATGACTTTATTTTTTGGCCATGGCCTTCAGCAGAAAAAGAAACATGTATTCACACACACACTCAAACATGGGCAAACTGTAACATAAATCAAGATGTACCCCCTGTGACACAGCGTCTGGCTGAACACAAGACTGCTTTTCTACCTGGGCCACCTGACCCTCCCCTCGTTAACCTGCTCTTCTGAAATGCACAGATGGGAGTTTCCCTTCAACCAGGGCCGGCCCAAGCCCTAGTGCCGCCCTGTGCAAGCTGCTAAATTGCCGCCCCACACTTTTTTTTTTTTTTTTTTTTTTTTTTTTTTTTTTTTTTTTTTTTTTTTTTTTTTTACGAAAGGTTTGTGAAATTTTATTTAAACAAATCTGTAGGAAATGTCAGCAGTCAATCACAAATTTTGTTTTTACTTTCCAGGTTTCGGCCACTGAGTGGCCAGTCTCAAAGCTTTTAATATGTGCTTCCATCTAAACCGTCATGTTGACAGTTACATTCAGCATGACGGTATAAATGTAAACATAACTCAAAGCAAAAATTGTGACTGATTGGTGGCATTCTCAACAGATTTATACAAAACAGTCGCTGGGCACGAGCTC
This sequence comes from Locusta migratoria, assembly GCA_026315105.1. Classification (NCBI taxonomy): domain Eukaryota; kingdom Metazoa; phylum Arthropoda; class Insecta; order Orthoptera; family Acrididae; genus Locusta; species Locusta migratoria. The sequence continues at coordinate 55,108,669 of CM048753.1, read as the reverse complement.
AAAAATGGATTCAAACCTGATTGAAGAAATCTAGCTAATTTTAATAAGCCTTGTGAATTTACAAAAATGTTCAAATGTGTCTGAAATATTATATTGCTGTAGGCTACGATGTTCAGGAGATGAAGTATTGAGCCGCGTTAAATTGAATTTCTGGCCGAATTTCACTGCAGACGCAGGTGAATAGGTCAAAGAGTGGGGCAGAAGAGAATGGAGAGAGGAAGAATAAGGAGATGGAGTAACATATATATATAAATAAAAATAGAAAAGAGATGACTTACCAAAAGGACCGGCTCGTCGAGAGAAACAAATAAAATCACACACAAACACACATACAAGCTTTCGCCACCACTGGCAGCTTCTTCAGGAAAAAGAGGAAAAAAGGGGAGGAAAAGGGAAGGATATGGGTTTTAAGGAAGTGGAAAAGGAGTCATTCCAATCCCAGGAGTGGAAGGACTTACCTTAGGGGAAAAAAAGGAAGGTAAACAAATACACACACACTGAGACATATCGAAACGCAAACACACCTCAGGTAAGTCCTTCCACTCCTGGGATTGGAATGACTCCTTTTCCACTTCCTTAAAACCCATATCCTTCCCTTTTCCTCCCCTTTTTTCCTCTTTTTCCTGAAGAAGTTGCCAGTGGTGGCGAAAGCTTGTATGTGTGTTTGTGTGTGATTTTATTTGTTTCTCTCGACGAGCCGGTCCTTTTGGTAAGTCATCTCTTTTCTATTTTTATTTTTGTTTATCCCACCGGGAAAGTTTCCCTCTGTAATTTATATATATATATATATATATATATATATATATATATATATATATACACACATACACACACACAGTATGTCTGCCTAAGTGTACTTGCGTCTGTGTAAATGTGTGTGTGTGTGTGTGTGTGTGTGTGTTTACCCACCTTTTTTCCCCCCAAGGTAAGTCTTTCCCGTCCCGGGATTGGAATGACTCCTTATCCACTCCCTTAAAACCCTCATCATTTCCTTTTCCCTCTTCTGCCCTTCTGCCTGACGAAGCAGCTAGGCTGCGAAAGCTTGCGTTTGTGTGTGTGTGTGTCTGTGTGTTTATTTGTTGCTATCACTGCCTGAACCCCTTCACCTGGTAAGTGTACTTCATCTATTTTTTTACGTATATTTTCCTGTTAGGAATTTTTCCTCATATATATATATATATATATATATATATATATATATATATATATATATACGAAAAAATAGATGAAGTCCACTTACCTGGCGAATGGGCACAGGCAGTGATAGGAACAAATAAACACACAGACACACATACACACACAAACGCAAGCTTTCGCAGCCTAGCTGCTTCGTCAGGCAGAAGGGGAGAGGGAAAAGGAAATGATGAGGGTTTTAAGGAAGGGGGTAAGGAGCCATTCCAATCCCGGGAGAGAAAAGACTTACCTTGGGGGAGGGAAAGGAAGGTGAACAAATACACACACACCTACACATTCACACAGACGCAAACAAACCTAGGCAGACATACTATAGAAACCAAAAACGCATTTGAGCAGTATATTATTTTTTAAGGGTACAGAAAATAAAATGCAGAATGGTACTGGGAAAAGGCATAATTTTTGAAGATAAGGTTTTATTAACATTTCTCTGATGCTATTCAATTTGTACATCAAGCAGACGGTGAAGGAAAGCAAGGAAAAATTTGGAATAGGGATTAAAGTTCAGGGGGAAGAAATAAAAACATCTCGTTGTGCTGATGACATTGTAATTCTGTCAGAGACAGCAAAGGACCTGGAAGAACAGTTGAATGGAATGGACAGTGTGTTGAAGAGAGCATATAAAATGAACATTAACAAGAGCAAAATAAAAATAATGGAAGGCGGCCTTAGAAAATCAGGTGATGCTGAAGGAATTAGATTAGGTAACGAAACAATGAAGGTGGTAGATGAGTTTTGTTACTTGGGTAGTAAAATAACATGCGATGGTCACAGTACAGAGGATATAAAATGCAGAATGACAATGAGAAGAAAAGCATCTTTGAAAAAGAGGAATTTGCTAACATCGAATATTAATTTAAGTGTAAGGAAGTCTTTTCTGAAGGCATTTGTGTGGAGTGTGGCCTTGTTCAGGAGTGAAACATGGATGATAAGCAGTGAGGACAGAAAGAGAATAGAGGCTTTTGAAATGTGGTGCTACAGAAGAATGCTGAAGATTAGGTGGCTAGATCGCATAACTAATGAAGAGATACTGAACAGACTTGGTGAGAAAAGGAGTTTTTGGCATACCCTGACTAAAAGAAGGGATCACTTGGTAGGACACATTCTTAGACATTGAGGAACCGTAAATTTAGCATTGGAGGGAAGTGTGTGGGGTAAAATCGCAGAAGGAGACCAAGAGACGCGTATAGTAAGCAGATTCAAGTCGATGTGGGGTGTCGTTCTTATGAGGAGATGAAAAGGCTTGCTCAGGATAGAGTAGGGTGGAGAGCTGCATCAAACCAGTCTCTGGACTGAAGACCATAACAACATAACCGTATTAATTCAAGTGTTATGAAGCAGTAGCATATATTGTGGGCTATCAAAGGCATCACCAGAGCCCATATCTGAAGCAAACCAGAAATTAAGAACCAATATTAACAAAACTTGCAATAGAAGCCAGTTTCCATCATGAAGAATTAGCGTGTAGTGTGGAATATGCCTCGTTTGCTTCATTCCAACGGTGGGAGAACAGAGCTTTGGATACTCACTGCCGCAGCCTCGCTAAAGTGAGGGGCAGTGAGGGGTGGGGTGGGGCAGTGCAGCCAACTGCAGGCCGAGGCTTTCAAATGCCTCATTGCAACACAAGCACAAGTGCTTCAAAAATGTACCGAACAGACACGACTTGCACTTGACAAACTCTGTATCCGTTTAAAGCAACAACAAGCTGTATTGGTTTGACCTGGGCAAAACGGTTATTTTCCTATATCAGTTATAATAGTTATCGTTATTCTTTTCTATCACTTAATTTTAATGAAAATTATAGAAGGAAACTTTCCTGGTGGGATAAACAAATATAAAAAAATAGAAAACGGATGACTTACCCAAAGGACCGGCTTGTCGATAGACACACATAAATAAAATCACACACAAACACACATACCGGTACTAGCTTTCGCAACCGTTGGTCGCTTCGTCAGGAAAAGAGGAAGAAAGGAGAGGAGAAAGGGAAGGCTATGGGTTTTAAGGAAGTGGAAACGCAAACACACCTAAACAGACATTTGTAAAAAGCAAAGAAGTTGGACAGAGATACCACTTGAGGCAGAGGCTCTGTCCACAGAACCGAGGCAAAGATGCTAAAGATGGTGGGCAGGAATTTGAATTTAGCAGAGGTTGAGACCAGGTAGGCAACAGGAGGAGAAAATAAGCTGAAGGGCAAGTTCCCATCTGCGGAGTTCTGAAAGGTTTGTGTCGGTGGGAAGTATACAGATAACCCGGATGGTTTAACACTGCGCCAAGATGTGCTGACCTTGCACCAAGGCATGTTTAGCCACAGGGTGATCTTCATTACCAACAAACACTGTCTGCCTGTGACCGTTCATGTGAATGGACAGTTTGTTGCTGGTAAATTGCTGTTTGTTGCTGGTTAATTTTAATGGTTATAAATAACTGCATGATGTTTTTCCAAGTAACTTCCAGTTGGCGTTTCTACAGCTTACTGATACTAGGTAGCCTATTGCTGTTATTTATTTCATAGTGTGCACTGTAGGTAATTGTATCTAATACATAAAAATGAATGTTTGTTCCAATTATTCACTGTTCCATCCTTCCTCCAACTACAGGGAAACTTTGGAAACATACTGCTTGCACTTTTGCAAAGGTTATAGACATAATTACATCACTGTAAGACACATAGTTCAGGTGATAAGTCATCATGTAATTGTTTTATACAACATATTTTTTCACGAAGAACCGAAATCCACAATAAAAAGTATGCATTCCTATAAAAGATTTTGGAGAACTCAGAGACTCTGCTATCCAAACAATGAACAGAATAGAACAGTAATAAACTCAATGTAAACAAAGAAAAGACAGTAGCACTCAACTTTTACAATCTAAAAGGAAGCACCACCCAAATACAGAAATAAAACTGTGTGACAGAATTCTTCAAAGTGTTGACAAACAAAATTTCTGAGGATTTGGTTCCAGAACGACACAAAATGGGAGGTACACATTGAATATCTGGAAAAAAAAAAAAAAAAAAAAAAAAAAAAAAAAAAAAAAAAAGTAAAACCTGCTACATGCTGAGGGTCTTAAAAGATTTCTGCAGAAAAGCTATCCTGTTAAATGTATATTACTCCTGTGTGCAATCTGTACTTAAATATGGCATAATCTTCTGGGGCAATGCGACATCAAATATTAAAATTTTCAGGATGTAAAAAAGAATAGTGAGAGATATTGAAGGGGTAAACAATAGGAAATCATGCAGACCTATATTCAAAAAAATGTCCATTCTTCCTCTTCCATGCATATTTCTCTTTGAAACATCAGTTTTCATAAAGCAATACATGGATAGACACCCAGAAATCTTATTAAAGAATGAAGATGTGCATGCATACAATAAGAGACTAAAATCTGATCTTCACGTGAAACAGGTGAAAACATCATTATGCCAAAAAGGACTCTCCATATCGGAATAAAAATTTACAATTAATCTGCCTAGCCATATTAAATCACTGAGTAAACTCAGTAGTTTTAAGACCAAACTAAATGCATATTTAATTGATCACTGCTTTTACAGCCTAACAGAGTACCTAGACAGTAACAAGTAAAAGTAATATGTATCTAACAGAGTACCTAGACAGTGACAAATAAAAATAAATATGGATTGTGAGTAGTCTGTTTTGTATGTTGTCTCTAACATTTACTGCATGTATGATTCTTGCTAAATTACTCAGATACTTAGTTCCTAGAATGCAATACAAACTACATTCTATATTATTATAAATATTCTATCTTGCCTCTACTACTTATTTTATATTTATTCTTGCCAAACTGCTTAAATACCTAGTTCCTAGGAATGCAACAAAATTGTATTTTACATGTAAACAAATAACCATGTCTAATATCCTTGCATATATTCTATACATGCAGGATGAAAAGGACTAAATAAATAAATAATAGAAATATGTGTCCATATATTGAGTAGAAGAAGGGATTGATTGGTAGGACACATTCTGAGGCATCAAGGAATCGTCAGTTTAGCACTAGAGGGAAGTGTGTGGGGCAAAAATCACAGAGTGAGACAAGGGGGAAATGAAATAAGTGAGTTTTGTTGTTAGTGAGGATATTACAATTTATTTAGGCCAACCATATCTTTACAGTATAAAATTAATGTTAAATAGAGAAAATGTAAGTGAAGGACACATGGGTATGATTATAGGATAAACATATTAGTCCAAACATATTAGAAGTACTGAATTACATTCATAACTGAACAGTATCTTGTATCACTGCATATTTATTTATGATCAGAGCTGCAAATAGTTTGCAATTAGTGACAATCTGCACATTATCTCTTGTTTTAATAATGTGACTCATACATTCATGATTGCTTTTTTGAGAAACACTTATGGTGCTTTTGTTTGCCACTAGTGACTTAATTGAAGCTCAAAATTTACTTGTATAAAGTTCATACTATACTAAAATTATCAAAATATCACTAAGCACAATAATTTAAACACATCTATAAATTATTTTCATAATGATTTACATAATACTGGATATCACACGGAAAAGGTTTGATATTTGTCCCACAGTGAGTCATCTTTGGTACACATTGAGCCTCGTACAGGAAGAGGCTGGTGACTGGTGACAGAAAAGCCAACACTGAAGAAATGCCACCTGGAAAAGAATAAAGAGAATTGCTTGCAACATACAAGTGACACATGCCACACATATTTATACAAACATACCACAACCACACACGATAGCTGCCTGGCTGAAACTGAACCATGTTGGACTTGCAAAGACATACTCTCCGTCTCCTGATCATGAAGCACTTTATTTTGATGCATTGCTGGCAGTCTAGGCTGATCTTTATGCTTCAGCATGGAAATTCCAAATTGTGAGATGACCACTTCTATACTTTCTGTTAACTGCGAATCATCATTTTTTTTAACATATGTTCTTCAGATGATAATTTTGAACAACTTATTAACTTCTTCAATATCTTTATTTGTTACTGAGAAGATACCAGAATTTCACAATTTCCATTCTTAAGATTAAAATCACAAAACCAATTTTTAACCATTACGGTTTGCAAATATCAACTTCGGAAATGGTTCAAATTTTAATTGTGAAATATTTCTTGTGAAACACAATTCTCTGATATTCAAACATCTTTATTCATTATCAAGATATACCCGAAAAACCATGCTGTCTCTGTAGCAAAAGGGCCATTTGTTGTGAAAGATGGCCTTTCAACTGCTATGAAATGTACCATCTGATTTTAAAAAATCTTCTTGGTGAAAAAATTTGATTTCTTCATTCGATGTAAGACTGATTTCATTTCGACATGGTTACTGTGTATCATCAAATTAAGCAAATTATTGCAATACATTTTGTTAACAGAGGTTAAAAAAAGCATATTGTGTAAACTTTGCATACAGCTGGTTTTAGCTTATATCTAGCTAGTTATAAAATTCAGTGAAGATATAAAAATTTTGTGTGAAATTGAGAGCGCAACAGTATGGTACCTCACTGCATTCTCGAGATATAGTTACATATATATGGCAGTGTGCCCACTTCTACCCTGGTGTGCTTGGCGAGCATTACAAAATCTCCGCCCCTCATTTTAAAAAAAATTAATTAAATAAAATAGTTAAAATGTTAATGTTAAAATCAAGTTCTTTTTATACAGTTCTGCTTCAAATGTTTTGGTAACAAAAAAAAAAAAAAAAATACTTATGGCGGTTATATAAAAGTATAAACGGTATTTAGACCTAATATGCAAAGTGGGAAAATCTTTTACCGAACTTCTCGAAAGTTCTTCGCCAAATTACTACAAATTTTTGTAACCAAACAATGAAGAACATTTGGAAGGCCATGAGCTGTACATAGCGGTTTTCGGAAATGGGTCAATAGGTTGTTACCACTGAGGTAATTTATACTCGTGCTGCGAACAGACATCAGTGATATAAGACTGTAATTTTGTGGGTCACTCCAATCGCCTTTCTTGAATATTGGGGTCCTTTTAGGTGATGCAAAATCAAATTTTCAAATGTTTGTAAACCTATTGGACCTATTTGCAATGGTCATCAGTCCCTAGACTGACAAACTAAGAGGGTTGAAACTTAAATAGTGGCAATTATTTATTCACAACTGATACAAAAACGAGACATGTCAGCATCTGTTGTTCAAAGTAGTCACCAGAGTTGTGTAGAACCCATCGTCAGCAACGTGTAAGGAGTATTATACCGTTAACAGAGCCTGTTCTGTTGATGGTGCGAATGGAGCGGTCTACTGCCTGTCGAATCCCTGTAACAGTTCTGAAGCGAATGCCACGAAGTAGTTCTTTTATCTTCGGAATCAAATCAAAGTCATAAGGACTTACGTCCGGGGAGTATGGTGGACGGTACAGTACTTCCCAGTCTCATCGACCGGACAGAGCAGCCACAGCTTGCGCTGTATGCGCCCGCGCATTGTCGTGCAAAGTGATGGCTGGGTTGCTTAGAAAGTGTTGCCGTTTCTTTCGTAAAGCTGGTCGCAGGCGATGCTGCAAAAACGAACATTGACGGTCTGCCGTGGAGGAACGTAATATGTTAGGATGACACCATCACAGTCGTACACGAGAATGACCACGACTCTCGACCTTCTGACGCACTTTCGACTTTCGCGGCAACTCTTAATGACGCCATTTGTTGGATTGGCGTTTCAGTTTTTGGTTCGTGCGACATAGCTTGTATCTCATTCAGTATAATGATATGGCATTAGAAAGCCTTACAGTGCTCCAAGCACATCTGAGCAACATGTTGTCGTAACGCACTTATTTCTGCATTTTCGTCAATTCGTGCGGAACTCATCGTGATGCGATTTTTCGCACGCCCAGGTGTTCCTTCTGGATGCAAAGCACAGTCATATGTACTACTCCAGTTTCGTGGGCGAGCTAATAAATCACCTGGCATCGATGGGAATAGTCAAGAATATGATACAACACGTCGGCTTTGACCAATGACGTCATATACGAAGCAAAGATATGGAAGTAATAACATTTGAACATCTGACATCTATCAAGAAATATATCGATTATTAATACACCAAAGATAATACTATAACCAACTTTACTGATAAATAATTATTAGCTCGTTTGAGAAATACCTATAATAAATGAAACACATCATATCTATTACATTATTGTATTTTAATTTATTAAAAAGCAGTGAAGCATGTTTAAATTATTAAAAATGAATAATAAATGAAAAGTATTGATTTCTCAGAGGTGATACAGTTGCAAGTCTAGTGTCTGAAACAAAGAAAAAAAAAAAAAAAAAAAAAAAAAAAAAAAAAAAAAAAAAAAAAAAAAAAAAAAGGTACAGCATTATGTATTAGAAATATACTTTTTCATCATTATTATATTAACAAATACTACTACAAATGTGTACGATTTCATTAAAATATACATGTACACTAATGCTAGAGTAAAACTGTAGTGTAATATAATATATGTTTCTGCTCATATGTCACTATTTGAAAAGTTATTTGTATCGTATTCTTGACTTGAGTAGGAGGAGGTCAAGTCTAGTTTACAATACAATTTTTATATGATACCATATGAAGCCACTCCCATGAACCACAGACATTGCCGAGGTGGGGTGGCTTGTGTGCCTCAACGATACAGATAGCCATACCGTAGGTGCAATCACAGCGGAGGGGTATCTGTTGAGACGCCAGACAAACGTGTGGTTCCTGAAGAGGGGCAGCAGCCTTTTCAGTAGTTACAGGGGCAACAGTCTCGATGATTGACTGAGCTGGCCTTGTAACATCAGCTAATGTGGCTTTGCCACACAGCTACTGCAAACGGCTGAAAGCAAGGGGAAACTACAGCCGTTACCTTTCCTGAGGACATGCAGCTCTACAGTATGAACATATGATGATGTCATCCTCTCGGGTAAAATATCCCGGAGGTAAAATAGTCCCCCATTCAGATCTCCGGGTGGGGACTACTCAGGAGGGTGTGATCATCAGGAAAGACAATACTGGCATTCTACGGGTCGGAGCGTGGAATGTTAGATCCCTTAATCGAGTAGGAAAATTAGAAAATTTAAAAAGGTTAAAAAGTTAGATATAGTGAGGATTAGTGAAGTTCGGTGGCAGGATGAACAGGATTTCTGGTCAGGTATAAATTGGGGGTATCACAGGAGTAGGATTGATAATGAATAAGAAAATAGGAATGCGGGTAAACTACTATGACCAGCACAGTGATTGCATTATCATTGTCAAGATAGATACAAAGCCAACACCGACAACAGTAGTACAGGTTTATATGCCAACTAGCTCTGCTGATGATGAGGTAATTGAAGAAATATATGAGGAGCTAAAGGAAATTATTCAGACAATTAAGTAAGAGGAAAACATAATTGTTATGGGAGACTGTAATTCGGTAGTAGGACAAGGAAGGGAATGGAGGATAGTAGGTGAATATGGTCTGGGCAAAAGGAATGAAAGAGGAAGCTGCCTGGTAGAATTTTGCACAGAACATAAAAGAATGTTGTGTACGTGGAAGAGACCAGGAGACACCAGAAGATACCAGATAGATTTTATAATGGTAAGACATAGATTTCGGAACCAGGTTCTACAGTGTAAGACATACCCAGGGGCAGATACAGACTCTGACCATAACTTGTTGGTTATGAACTGTAGGCTGAAACTAAAGAAACTACAAAAAGGTAGGAAAATAAGGAGATGGGACCTGGATAAATTGAAGGAACCTGAGGTTCTTAAGAATTTCAGAGGGAGCTTTAGGCAACAATTGACAGAAACAGGGGAAAATAAAACGGTAGAGGAGGAATGGGTAAAATTGAGAGATGAAATAGTGAAGGTAGCAGAAGACAAAATAGGTAGGAAGGAAAGACCTACAAAAATCCTTGGATATCACAGGAGATACTAAATTTAATCGATGAAAGGAGAAAATATAAAAATGCAGTAAATGAAACAGGCAAAATGGAGTACAGACGACTAAGAGATGAGATTGACAGGAAGTGCAAAATGGCTAAGCAGGAGTGGCTAGAAGGCAAATGCAAGGATGTAGAAGAATGTATAAATTGGGGAAAAATAGATACAGCCTACAGGAAAATAAAAGAAACATTTGGATATAAGAAAAACAGCTCTATGAATATCAAGGACACTGATGGAAATCCAGTTCTCAGCAAAGAAGGGAAAGCTGAAAGGTGGAAAAAGTATATAGGGGGCTCTACAAAGGAAATGAACTTCGAGACAATATTGTAGGAAGGGAAGAGGATGTAGATGAAGATGAAATAGGAGATACTGTACTGAGAGATGAATTTGACAGAGCACTGAAAGACCTAAGTCGAAACAAGGCCCCTGGAGTAGATGATATTCCCTCAGAGCTACTGAAGTCTCTGGGAGAACCAGCCATAACAAAATTGTTTCACCAGGTGTGTAAGATGTATGAGACAGGCGAAGTACCCTCAGACTTTAAGAAAAATGTTATAATCCCCATCCCTAAGAAAGCAGGTGCAGACAGGTGTGAAAACTACAGAACCATCAGTTTAATAAGTCATGGCTGCAAAATATTAACGCGAATTATATACAGAAGGATGGAAAAACTGGTAGAAGCCGACCTCGGGGAAGATCAGTTTGGGTTCAGGAGAAATGTAGGAACACGGGAGGTAATACTCACTTTATGGCTTATCCTAGAAGATAGATTAAGAAAAGGCAAACTACATTTCTAGCTTTTGTAGATTTGGAGAAGGCTTTTGACAATGTTGATTGGAATAAACTTTTTCAAGTTCTGAAGCAATCAGGAGAAAAATATAGGGAACGTAAGGTTATTTACAACTTGTACAAAAACCAGACAGCGGTTGTCAGAGTTGAAGGGCATGAAAGGGATGCAGTGGTTGGAAAGGGAGTAAGACAGGGTTGTAGTCTTTCCCCATTGTTGTTCAATTTGTACATTGAGCAAGCTATAAAGGAAAGCAAGGAGAAATTTGGAAAAGGAATTAAAGTTCAGGGTGAAGAATTAAAAACATTGCGTTTTGCCGAAGACATAGTAATTCTGTCAGATACATCAAAGGACCTGGAAGAGCAATTGAACGGAATGGACGGTGTGCTGAAAGGTGCATATAAGATGAACATTAACAAGAGCAAAACTAGGGTAATGAAGTGGAGTCTAAGAAAATCAGGTGATGCTGAAGGAATTAGATTTTGGAAACGAAGCACTAAAGGAGGTAGATGAGTTTTGTTACTTGGACAGTAAAATAACAAAGACGATATAAAATGCAAATATTGATTTAAACGTAAGGAAGTCCTTTCTGAAGGCACTTGTATGGAGTGCTGCCTTGTATGGGAGTGAGACATGGACGATAAACAGTGCGGACAGGAAGAGGATTGAGGCTTTTGAAATGTGCTACAGACGAATGATGAAGATTAGGTGGGTGAATCGCATAACTAATGAGGAGGTACTGAACAGAATTGGGGAGGAAAGGAATTCTGGCATACCTTGACTAAAAGAAGGGATAGATTGGTAGGACACATTCTTAGACATCAAGAATTGTGAATTTAGCGTTGGAGGGAAGTGTATGGGGAAAAAATCTCAGGGGAAGACCAAGAGATGGATACAGGAAGCAGATTCAGACAGATGTAGGTTGTCGTTCTTATGTGGAGATGAAGAGGCTTGCTCAGGATAGGGTATTGTGGAGAGCTGCATCAAACCAGTCTCCGGACTGAAGACCACAACAAGAACCATATGATACTATTTTATGAGATAACTGTATCATATTCTTGACTTGAGTAGGGGCAGGAGAAATCTAGTTTACGATACAATTTTTAAATGCTGTTCTTGCTGTATGGTTGACAGGTTCTTGTATGTACCCTGGTCCGTTCAGAAAAAAATAATTTTCGTTTTAATTGTAGTTATCTCGAAAAAATATTTATTGGTCATCTGAGTTGTTGTTATTACCATTGGTGCCAACATAACCACTGCTTTCCAGCGAGAAGCGTCATAAAATTTAACCAATTTCAGCAATTAATATAAAAATTATAAAAATTTAGCTAGAGACATCATGTCTCCACCAGTCATTAATGAGAGTAGATCTTTATTAGTTTTTTCATTATCATCCATTCCTAAAAAGATCGATAAAATAATTAGATACAGACAAAACTCAATATTGAATTATATAAATTCACATAAAATAAGAACGAACAATAAACTATATTACTTGCTGTGGATTGTAAGCAATCAATTACTCAGTGAAAATATTTATTCTTAAATTATAAAAAAATTGTTAAATCACTTAGATCAATACAGAATCGAGATATCAATTGTCTATATTTAATGTAATCAACGAACGTATGCAATTAGTTGTATATCTTTGATACAAAAAAGTTAATATCATCTTCATATATATACATAAACATCTTTGATGACGCCATTGGTCAAAGCCGACGGGTTGTATATCGTATACTAGACTTGATCCGCGTCGATCAGTGTGCCCTAAGGCAGCAGTAGTATGCCCTTCTACTTCAGAGATGCTAGGACGACCTGCTCGATGCAAAACAATGTTTGTGAATCTATCGGACCAAACTGCGTGGTCATCAGTCCGTAGCTTACAAACTACTTAAACCTAGGTAAACTAACCTAAGGACAACACAGACACAACCATGCCCCAGGGAGGACTCGAACCTCCACAACGAGCAACAATGCACTCCACAGCGAGACGCTTTAGACTGCTCGGCCACTCCACCACGGCTGCCCGATGCATGTCTGCCACAGTTTGGCGACTTCCATTGAAGATTTTTGCCAAACGTACCATGTCCTGTACGGTAACGCCGATTCCACACACGCCTCTGGAAGACCTTGACGACACTGTCGTGCTGTACGATCTCTGGCACATTCAGTCTCGATCCGACACCGCTGTTCCTGTTTTGAAAACAAAGTGACAGAAGTGATTCTGTTTCTGTCGATTGTGCGCACGCCGGTGACGTGGGACGGGCGAGTCCATTTGCTCGGAGGTAAGGTAGGTATGTCAACGACGTGTGCTGTTAGCGACAGTAGTAGATTTGAACAGTTGGTGTCTCCGCAGCGGTGTTAAGTTCCAGCACAGACAAATATATACAGACGGGAAACCTCCGTAAGGGCCCGGTCCTACGCTCAGGGGTGCGGGGAGGGAGGGTTTCCAGCAGTTCCGTAAAATGTCCCATGATGGCGCTGCGGTCAGAAGCAGCCCTTTAAACTGGTCAGAGCAGGCGGCAGGTAGCGGCTGCCCCCACCATCACCTCCCCTCAAACGCCGGGACGCCGGACACAGCCGTGGCCTCGTGGCAGGCGGCACGACCTCTCCCCTCAGCCTCCCCTCCACGCTACCCTCTGAAGTGCGAGAGGCACCCTAAGCCAGCGATCCGCCTGACACCTGCTAGCATCTTACGGAACTATGAGGGGAACATAGGACAGTGATTTAGGGGGGGTTGCTCCTCTGTATATGTTACTCTGTGGTTCCAGCCCCCGTACAGTATTTAGAGTGAGGACAGCGCCTATAGTCGGGCCGCCGAAAGAACGACCCTGACAGTTCTCGCACGTGGGCCGCAGAGGGTGGGGGGGGGGGACACTCAACCACCAACCTGAGCTCTGGAATTCGTAAACGTTGCCGGGGTAACGGTGCCGCGTTGCCACCCTGCCACTCAAGGTCGCACAGGATGGCGTGCTTCAGCTGCTGCAAAGCATCTGTCGCGTGTTCATCGTTTGTGTCGTTATGTTACGAAAACAAAAGACGAAAAATCCTTTAGGAAATTGATACAATTGCTGAAGAAAGTGGTCATAGAGGGTTCGCCTTCCACCATATCGTTGCCATTTCAATGCAATAGAACTCGTCTGGGCTCAGGTGAAATCGTAAGTTGCAGAAATAATAAACGTTTTTCATTAACAAAAGTAGAATTCTTAGTTCGTGAAGCATTGGGCAGTATTACTCCCACAAAATGAAACAATGTTGTCACAAACGTGGCACATCTTAGAAGAGGCATGGGAACGAGAAGGTACACTAGAAGAACGGATAGAAGAATTAATAATAAGATTAGGGGACGATAGTAGCAGTAGCAGCGGTGCATTGCACATGATGCTGGCCGCGACTGATATTTAATGTATAGTTTGTTTCGCAATCAAAGATCATTTACTGAAAAATTACGTTATTTTATTTCTACTTCTGTGTCGAATAGACTAGCTGTCGAAACTGATCTGATAATATTACTCAGACACTATACTGTGGCAGTCACAGCGACCATAAACGAATGAGACAAAAACTCTTTTTATGTAAAAAGACAAATCATTTCACTGCAAGAGGCGGTTTTACTACTTGTAAAGTGGTAATCCTTATTTGTTTACCCTCGCGGCAGACTGCCACAATACAGTGTCCGAGTAATAACAGCGAGTTTGTGGAAAATAGTTATAGAAGATGAAATATATAAACAAAATTCTTCAGCGAGCGAACTTTGGCTAAAGACTAAATGATACATTATATTTAATGGAATACTGCATCATATGAAGTTTTAACTCGACATGTATTTCTAAACCTTTTCTTTTTTAACTGAAAATTCTTCGTGATTGTTCTCGTTCGTTCGCGCTTTATTAGTACATAGCAACGGTCCCACAATTTTCGGACGTGATATTCGTATGCCGGCGACCGACACGGCGTAACAAACAGCCACAGCCGCGTAGCAGCATTGGCAACATAGCCGCTGGCTGTCAGAGTCGTTCTTTCGGCGGCTCGACTATAGTCCACTCACCTATGCGGCGGCCGGCTGCTTGCTGCTGGCCTCCTGCTTCTGCTTGCCTCGCCGCACCTCGTCTCTTCCGCGGCCCACCACGTACTCCGCGTAGCTCAGGAAGCCGTCGCCGTTGGCATCGTCCTCGGCCAACACGCGGTCGATCAGCTCTGCACACACAGGCACCCACACCGCAAATCTCTACTTAATATATAAAAGCGAAAGGACACACACTCGCTCACTCAGTCACTGACTAAACACGAAATCTCGAAAACTACTTCACCTGTGAAGCTGAAGTTTGTTAGGAATGTAGGTCATCGGTAGAAGACGTCAGCTAAGAAAGAATTTTGCGATAGGGCCGATAGTTCAGAAGATATGACGTAAACAATGAAAACTTCCCCGTATTGCGACACGTGATAGTGTGACTTAGCCGGCCGCGGTGGCCGACGGGACTGAGGCGCTACAGTCACGGTCTGCACGGCCACTACGGTCGGGGGTTCGAATCCCCCCTCGGGCATGGATATTTGTGCCGTCCTAGTTCGTAAGTAGTTCATAAGTAGTTTGTAAGTTTAGGGACTGATGACCCCGTAGTTAAGTCCCATAGACTATACAAACATTTTTTTAGTGTGGCTTAATCAGTCCACTATATCAGAAGGAGAGCACTTAACGACTTGCAACAAAATTCAAACACAATTTCAAACCTTTAGGAAACTTCTTCTCGCTTTCAACCCCACCAAAATGATTATAGGAAAAACGTTTGTCACTTACTACTATTTCGGCATTCATGCAGTAACATACGGCATTTGACATGAAGTTAAAATTTATTACTCGTAAACTATTAATTGTATTCGAGAGAAATGTTACGTACATACCACTGAACGTACATTCGAAATTTTACCATAGTACGACACACAGTTCATGATATATGGAGTAATAAACAATTACGTTAATGAAAAACCGCCACATCACGCATGAAGTTTTGATTTGTTGCGTCTTTCCTACGAACTCTATTCGCGACGTATTTTGCAAACGTTTTACATATGCACCACTGGATGTATCTGCGAAATAATATCGTATTACGACATATAATTCAGGTGCTATTACGTCAAAGACATTGAAATACTCGAAACTTCGCCCTAAAAAGCATGAAGTTGTAATTTACTACGTCTTTACTACCAAATCAATTTACAACACATTTCGCAGGCAGTTTCCTAATATTCCTCTCTACGAACCTGGTAAATAATGTCTTTGTAGAACCTATAATTAAGCTAAAGGTCACTCACTCACCGACGAAACACGAAATCTGTTAAACTACTACACCTATGAAGCTGAAATTTTGCCGGTATGTAGTTTAAAGATAGAAGAAGTTAGCTAAGAAAGTATTTACGATAGGACGGAATGAAGGTGCATGGCGGAGGATACTTTTCCTACAGACTGACGAAATCTACAGTTTCATTCCGACCTTCACGAAACTTTGAACGCTTGACCTTCAAAAGGAAGGTCACCGTCTCTCTAAAGTTTCATATGGTGCATGGGGGAGAGTATCTTGCAAGATAAAAACGGATCCCTAAGTATGTTGGTCGCGCCATAACTTGAGAACGGCTCAACAGATTTCACAGATCCTTTTTTTGTTGTTTTCGTTATTCTCTGAACACAGATTGTATTAAATAAAACTGGAAAATTTGAGAACAACAAAGTGCGTTTTTCAATGTGACCCTGTGTTTCTATTGCATACAAATCTATAGTTTTGTGCCGATATTTGTGAAATTTTGCACACTTCACCATAAAAACAAGAGGGATGTCACAGGCTGTATAAAATTTCGTTTGGTGCTCTGTGGAGGGTACTTAACATACGAACTTCGAAAAAATGAATAGGTTTTCTCACATCTTGATGAATTTTTGCACACACAACACTAATAACAAGAGGAAGGTCACAAGATACATACATGTTCGTATGGTACATGATAGAGAGTGCCTTGCAAAAAAACATTGCCGAGAAAGGGAAAGGTGGAAACGGAACGGAGACATGGGAATGAAAGAGATGAATGCAGATAGAGGAGGGAAGGAGAGGTGGACTATGACAGTGTAGGGTAAACAAACACCCGGGCAACGCCGGCTTTACAGTTGCTGCGTTCGTATCTCATCTTAGTCTTTCTTTAAGCATATTTGGCACTTATAATGTGTTTTGTGATCGAAATTTAATAAACGATCACGTGAATAAATGATGTGATCAGTTTGATACACCGCGCGCGACCTCGTTACGACAAACACCGCGTTAGACAGACGGTTAAATAAAAAAAAGGTACAGTTTCTTTTTCTTTATCTGGTGAAAAAATATTACCATGTAACTAATAAAGCAAATAAAACACACCTACAGATTTTTACATTCTGTATGGCATATCACTGTAATATTCTGCGACACACAGTTTGGGAACCGGTGACTTTGTACAGATCAGCTGGCGTGTACACGGGTATATACATGTTGCGTCTATTCCGAAAGAACAGACGTCACTTCTGATGCTGCAGTTGTTATTGTTTTCATATTCCCAGAATATATGACTTCAACTGTGAATGGGCAAAGCTGAAAATGTGTACCCAGCCGGGATTCGAACCCGGGTCTCCTGGTTTCTACGGAGTTGCACTGACCACTACACCACTGGGGTCACAGTGATCACCGCACCTGCAAGGATTACCTTCTTTGAATATGAAAACAATAACAACTGCAGGATCAGAAGTGACGTCTGTTCTTTCGGAATAGACGCCATATATATATATATATATATATATATATATATATATATATATATATATAGAGAGAGAGAGAGAGAGAGAGAGAGAGAGAGAGTGTTTAGTTTAGGGGGCGGAGGCTACGACAGCGTAGCTGACTGGCTGGTGGTCATGAGACAGTGGGCCGTGCCCCAGGGGATAGCCACTCGGCCAGTCAGCTACGCTATCGCAACCTCTGCACCCGGAACTTTGAAGGGTTGTAGCTCCCAAACTAACAGTGATAGGAATGTAGTTTAAATTGATTTGGACGCAGCTCGTTTCAACGATTCCGATGCACGATAGAAAAAGCTATTGTTCCATTTAAAAAATTATATCTTTGTGCTGTAACTCTTTGGAAAATGATACAATAAAATATGTTCATAGCTCCGCAGAAAGTGTAACATTTCTTGTGTTGACCTACCGCATTAAAATTTTCCGTCACCTATTATTTTATAAGTTACAGAGGCAAACACACTTAGTGAAACACCATATATATATATATATCCAGTGACAGGCAATGATCCTTTCGTTAGTGGGGAGGGGTGGGTAAGTTTGTGGCCCTTACTCTTTCGGGAATTAGTACATAGTGACTACGAATTTGAGTACTGTGGGCAGGGTAAAGCAGGAAATTTGTATCTGACGGGAGGCGTGCTTAGGTAGTCCTTGCAGGTGCGGTGATCACTGTGTCCCCAGTGGTGCAGGCGTCAGCGCAACTGCCTACAAAGCAGGAGACCCGGGTTCGAATCCCATCTGGGTACACATTTCCAGCTTTGCCCATTCGCAGTTGAAGTCATATATTCTGCGGATATGTGTACACGGGTTGATACGAAGGCACCAGGCGCCGCGGCTCGCCGCAGATGCACTCACCGACGAAGTAGTCGAAGTCGTCGTCGGCGCGGGGTTCGAGCCCCGGGTGTTCCAGCACGGCGTGGTGGATGGCCTGCAGGATCTCCAGCCCGTCCAACTTCGTGTTGTTGTCGTAGTCGTGCAGTCTGCCAACACACCGGCCACAAAAGTCCCCACTTGAAAAAGTTGATATAACTAATTCACATAATACACAAAAAACAGCCGAGTCCTCAAATTGGGGAACTATCAAGCATGGGGTGCCACAGTGTTCGGTACTGGGACCTTTGCTGTTCTTAATATATATATTAATGATTTGCCTTTCTATATTCATAAAGATGCCAAGTTCTCTCTGCTGATAATACAAGTATCGCTATCACACCCGAATCACAGGAATTAACTCATGAAATTGTCAATGAAGTATTTGAGAGAATTATTAGGTGGTTCTCTGTAAATGGACTCTCTTTAAATTTTGAAAAAACACAGTATATTCAATTTCACACAATAAATGGCATCACACCATATTGACTTCAACCAGAAATCTATAGCTAAGGTAGAATATTCAAAACTTTTAGGTTTATGCATTGATGAGGGGTTGAATTGGAAGAAACACATTCAAGACCTGCTGAAACGTTTTTTGAGCTCAGCTACTTATGCTATTAGGCTGATTGCAAACTTTGGTGATGTACAACTCAGTAAACTAGCATACTATGCCTATTTTCATTCTCTGCTTTCTTATGGCATCATATTCTGGAGGTAATTCATCATTTAGTAAGAAAGTATTCATTGCCCAAAAGCGGGTCATCAGAATAATTGCTGGAGCCCATCCAAGATTATCCTGCAGACATTTATTTAAGGATCTAAGAATCTTCACAGTAGCTTCATAAGTGAATATATATATATATATATATATATATATATATATATATATATATATATATATATATATATATATATATATATATATATATATATATATTCACTTATGAAATTTATTATTAACAATCCAACTGAATTCAAATGTAACAGCAGTGTGCATACCTACAACACTGGGAGAAAGGGTGACATACACTATTCAAGCTTAAATTTAGCTCTGTCACAGAAAGGGGTTAATTATTCCGCCACAAAAGTCTTGGGTCACTTACCAAGTAGTATCAAAATTGTGACAGATAGCCAACTAGCATTTAAAAATAAATTAAGAGAATTTCTGAATGGCAATTCCTTCTACACATCAGATGGATTTCTAGATAAAAGGTAGTACTTTAGGAAACAAAAATAAAAAGAATAAAAAAATTTAAAAAATATATATAAAATAAAATATTCAAAAATTGAGTGTCATGTAATATTATGTATTGACACGTTTCATTTAACTGACACGTTCCACATCATTACAAAGTGTCGTATTCATGATCTATGGAACAAGTATTAATCTAATCTAATCTACTGCTTACCAAACTATACTGTGTGTTACGTAGTTTTACAATGATGTGCAATGCACCTGAAAGAAATTTCCACTTCTTGAATACAGGGTGCTTCAAGAGGAACAATTAGTATTTTAGGAGTATAGACGAACTGCAATAAAAATGCCGTATAACATGTGTCCAATTCATATTGAGCACAGAATTACAGATGTAAGTATGTAACACAAACTTAAAGGAAGGGCAAAAAGGGACTTTTTCGTTCATTCTTCCGTCGGTTCTTCGTAGAAAATCATCATATTGAATTAGAAGCACAATTTTTGTGTGTGTTCTACAAGTGAATTTTTATTTATGAAGCATAGTTCCGCGCCTACTTTTGCGGATGAAATTCGCTCAGGCTTCAAGCCGCGTCAAGTGTTTTCAAATCTACAAGCGTACGGTAGGTATCTCACCGGTCATTGTGCAGTGGTCGCTGTCGAATCTTTTTATTTTTTATTTTATTTTGTGGTACAAGGTTGAAACACGTCCATATAGCGTGTTCCATTTATTTTATCCCCAGTAAATAAATGTTGACGGGCTTCAGACATTTTTCGAGTGTAGCAAGACGCTCCATTCGCACAATGCGAGATATCAGGTGTACAATGTGGAATAATTTTCCCACAATATGGAATAATTTTGTTGTGTTTCATAATTTAAATGTCTATTTTTGTGTATGAGGCCCCATATGTGATGGTGTATGCTTTGATATGTTCCCACTGACCTCGGTCGCGCAGAATGAATGGGACTCGTGTACAGAACAGTTTAAGGCCCTATTACACGATGGGTGATTCTATTTACACTTCGGTAAAATCAGACGTGATGTCATTATGACGTATCCACACTATCGAAGACGACTGGAGCCATGATCGACTTGTGTGGTCGTTCTAGACGATCCGCCGCGAAAGGTATAGGTCTAGCGCGAAAGCCATCTAGCGGCGAAACACGTGCAACTACCGCGGAGCCACGATTACTCGCAGTTTATCCGCGCGCCTGAATAGGGACCAGTTCTAAACTCCCGTGAATCCGCGCATGCGCACTAGGCAGCGCTAACTGGCGCATGCGCAGAAGCGGATACTGCAGGAAGCAAGCTTTCTGCTTGTTATTTGTGTATGACATTCGTAGTTAGAACTGATTTGTGATTTCAGACTTCCGTGTTGCGGTTTCTTTCCGCTTTTTCAGTTAGTAAATTTTCATAAATACAGTAATTAAACAAGAAACATGTTTGCCAGCAGACCTTTATACTAGGTGTTTAAGAAAATGCGTTTTTAAATTGGTTGCTTCATACTTATAGAAATGAAATGGAATAGCGAGCCGTTGAGACATTATTCAGGCGTACTGGGAGGAAAGTTGTTTGTATAACCCACACGATCCCTTTGTCATAAGTTACGTGAGCAATTGTTTACTCCTCAATGATATGCGTACAACTTTACAAACAGCAGCTTTTCAAAACAGGTCACGTTCTTCCTCACGAAGTTCCAAATTTGTTGCGGATTTCCGGGACTCAGTTATTTTATTACCTGTAAGTATATTTTCCTACCTTCCTTCTTTCCCGCCACAGCCGAACCCAACGTATGGTTCCCGTCATTATTGTGTCCTTTGTGCGAAATGCTATATAAATGTAAATTTAAACAGAATATACATTTTCAACGTAGTGTCGTAATATAAGGCTGTCGCGTGGTCTGAGGCTCATGTCACGAATTGCGCGGCCGCCCCCGCCGGCGGCCATTACCTACACAAACTTAGAACTCTTATATAAAACGAAAGTGTTGAGTCTGTAATTCAAAGCAATAGTGACTCAATTCTGTGCTAACTACATAAGAAAAAAAGAAATACTTAATAAAAAAATGACAACTTCACATTAAATAGGAACCGTAAGCTCACAGAAATTATTTAATGAACTTGGTTCCAGGAAATCACAGCTTTCCTCGGGTTCTTGTGTGGTATGAATGAAGGATTAGATGAGTTCTGTTTTCTTCGTGTTTCATGCGCGTTATTGCTGTCTACTGCGCATGGTCGGATTCGCGCGAAGAAATATCCGCCGTGCATCGTGTAATAGGTTTACGTGAAGCAGTACGTAGTTCCAGATAATCACACTTGTGGCGCTGGTGCATAGGCGTACGCCTCAGGTGTATCGTGTAATAGGGCCTTTACAATCTGAATAATGTTCATGCGTGACTCAGACAATTCGTTACACGAAATCGGCACCTGCTACGTATACACAATAACACACCATACAAGCAGAAAGCAACTAAAATCGCCGCTTCTGCGCATGCGCAGGTTAGCGCTGCCTAGTGCGCATGCGCGGATTCACGGGAGTTTAGAACTGGTCTCTATTCCGGCGCGCGGGTAAGGTGTCTGCTAATAATCACGTGGTGCTTCCGCGGTAGTTCCACGTGTTTCGCCGCTAGATGGCAGTCGCGCTAGACCTATACCTTTCGCCAGGCGGTTGAAAATGCCCACATGCGTCTCTAGTTCTCGCTATAACAACACGCAAATGCGTGACATTTTATTTAATTTTGTTATGGATTCATGATTTCTTGATGATTTTAGCTAAAGGAAGGGAAGGAAAGCCGCGGTGGAGTAGCCGAGCGGTCTAAAGCGTCTCGGTGCGGAGCGCGCTGTTGCTCGCCGTGGAGGTTCGAGTCCTCCCTGGGGCATGGGTGTGTGTGTTGTCCGTAGATTAGTTTACCTAGGTTTAACCCTTTCGTGGTTGTTGTGACATATACGTCCCACTAACTTCAGACCTCATTTGTACCACCAGGTGGTGAGTTGCGTAATTTTGCATAGTGCTGCCATCTGTTGTTGGCCCTTCAGAACGCGGAAAAAAATCGAGGCACTGAAATTATTACAGTGTAGGAGGCTGTGACTGTTTATATGGGCTGCCGCGTGAATTTTCGCGCCGTAACCATTGTTTATTGTGCCTTGAATCGGTTTTCGTAGTTTTATCGCTACCGAAAATGTCCGAAGTTGGTATATTTCCCATTTTATGTTTCTTAGAAGCTTACAAACAACAATTACGGTTTCTAAAACTCATGTTACTTCAAAAGTTTTTTTCAGTGAATTTACAATTAGTGGGACGCATGTGTCCCAGTGACCATTGTGTAGCCCTATAGTGGCTTAATGTTGCGACATTACAGTACTCATATTTCAAAGAAAACAACTTTTTCTGTACATTTTTGCGCTAATAAAACACGGTATGTGGTTTATTATTATCTGCATTTTCTATTATAGAAGCTGCGAGACAGCTCTCTCTGGGTTTTTTTTTCCAATTTGGTGTGCATTACATATTTTTGAATCATGTACTTGTTTAGACCCTATGACAGGAGATCTAAAGAAATTATTTTAAAAATTCTTAGGTAGTTCGGTGCCAGAAATGATCAGTGGGATGTATGTGTCCCACCTTTATTTTAGGAAAAATGCAATGTGCTAAAATTTTTTGAGTGTCATATTTGTAATCCTGATGCAAATCAGACTCTGTAACAGGTGAGATACCTTAAGATATTCTAAAAAATGAGTAAAAACCACGAAAGGATTAAGTAGTTTGTAAGCTACGGACTGATCACCACGCAGTTTGGTCCGATTGATTTACAAACATTTGAACATTTTTTAGGGAAGGAAAAATAATAGATGAATATGGACAGGGCAAAAGGAATGAAAGAGGATATAGCATGGTAGAATTTTGCACGGAACATAATTTATTCATATGTTTAAGAATCACTAAAGAAGGTTGCATACGTGGAAGAGACAAGGAGACACCGGAAGGTATCAGATTTTATAATGGTAAGACATAGATTCAGGAACCAGGTTTTAAACTGTAAGACTTACCAGGGGCAGATATAGACTCTGACCATAACTTGTTGCTCATGAACTGTAGGTTGATACTGAAAAAAACTGTAAAAAGGTAGGAAAATACGGAGATGGGACCTGGACAAATTGAAGGAACTTGAAGTTCTAGAGAGTTTCCGACGGAGCTTTAGGCAACAATTGACAGAAATGGGGGGAAATAAAACAGTAGAGGAGGAATGGGTAGCATTGAGAGATCAAATAGTGAGGGCAGCAGAGGACAAAATAGGTACAAAGGCAAAACCTACAAAAAATCATTAGATATCACAGGAAATACTAAATTTAATTGATGAAAGGAGAAAATATAAAAATGCATTAAATGAAACAGGCAAAATGAAGTACCGACGACTAAGAAATGAGATTGAGTGCAAAATAGCTAAAAAGGAGTGCCTAGAAGTCAAATGCAACTCTGTAGAAGAATGTATAAATAGGGGAAAAATAGATAACGCCTACAGGAAAATAAAAGAAACATTTGGAGATAAGAAAAGTAGCTGTATGAATATAAAAAAACTCAGATGGAAAACCAGTTCTCAGCAAAGAAGGGAAAGCCGAAAGGTTGAAAGAGTATATAGAGGCACTCTACAAAGGAAATGAACTTAGAGACAATATCGTAGAAAGGAAAGGGGATGTAGATGAAGATGAAGATGAAATAGGTAATACTATACTGAAAGAAGAATTTGACAGAGCACTGAAAGACATAAGTCGTAACATGGCCCCTGGAGTGGACGACATTCCCTCAGAGCTACTGAAGTCTCTGGGAGAGCCAGCTATGACAAAACTATTTCACCTGGTCCGTAAGATGTATGGGCGAGGGGAAATACCCTCAGACATTAAGAAAAAAATTTAATAATGACCTATCCCAAAAAAAGCAGGTGCAGACAGGTGTGAAAACTACAGGGCCATCAGTTTAATAGGTCATGGTTGCAAAATTTTAACACGAATTATTTACAAAAGGATGGGAAAGCTGGTAGAAGCCGACATTAGGGAAGACAAGTTTGGATTCAAGAGAAATGTAGGAACATGGGAGGCTATACTCACTTTACGGCTTATCTTAGATTAAGGAAAGGCAAATCTACATTTCTAGGTTTTGTAGATTTAAAGAAAGCTTTTGACGATTTTGACTGGAACACATCCTTGAAATTCTGTTGTCAGCAGGAGTAAAATATAAGGAGCGGAAGTTTATTTACAACTTGTACAAAAACCAGACAGCAGTTATCAGAGTTGAAGGGCATGAAAGGGATGCAGAGGTTGGGAAGGGTGTAAGACAGGGTTGTAGCCTTTGTCCAATGTTATTCAATTTGTACTTTGAGCAAGCTATAAAGGAAAGCAAGGCGAAATTTGGAGAAGGAATTAAAGTTCAGGGTGAAGTAATAAAAAGCTTGCGTTTTGCTGATGCCATTGTAATTCTGTCAGAGACAGCAAAGGACCTGGAGGAGCAATTGAACAGAATGGGCTGTGTGTTGAAAGGAGCATATAAGATGAACATTAACAAGAGCAAAACAAAGGTAATGGAATGCAGTCTTAGAAAATTAGGCGGTTCTGAAGGAATTAAATTAGGTAAGAATCAATAACGGTGGTAAATGAGTTTTGTTAAATGTTCAAATGTTTGTAAGTCTTATGGGACTTAACTACGGGGTCATCAGCCCCTAAACTTACATACTACTTATGAACTCCTTACGAACTAGGACGGCACAAATATCCATGCCCGAGGGGGGATTCGAACCCCCCGACCGTAGCGGCCGTGCAGACCGTGAATGAAGCGCCTCAGTCCCCTCGGCCACCGCGGCCGGCGAGTTTTGTAACTTGGGCAGTAAAATAACATATGATGGTCGCAGTACAGAGGATAAAAAATGCAGAATGGCAATGGGTAGAAAAGCGTTCTTGAAAAAGAGAAATTTGTTAACATCGAATATTAATTTAAGCATAAGGAAGTCCTTTCTGAAGGCATTTGTGTCGAGTATTGCCTTGTATGGGAGTGAAACATGGACGATAAACAGTGCGCACAGGAAGAGGATAGAGGCTTTTGAAATGGTGTGCTACAGAAGAATGCTGAAGATTAGGTGGGTAGATAGCATAACTAATGAAGAGGTACTGAACAGAATTGGTGAGAAAAGGAATTTTTGGCATACCCTGACTAAAAGAAGGGATCGCTTGGTTGGACACATTCTTAGACATCGAGGAATCGTAAATTTAGCATTGAAGGGAAGTGTGTGGGGTAAAAATCGCAAAGGGAGACCAAGAGACGCGTATAGTAAGCAGATTCAAGTGGATGTGGGTTGCCGTTCTTATGAGGAGATGAAAAGGCTTGCTCAGGATAGAGTAGGGTGGAGAGCTGCATCAAACCAGTCTCCAGACTGAAGACCATAACAACAACAACAACAACTACTCGTTCACTGATAAGAGTTGACATTCCTTCTACGAACTGGCATGATTCACCTAATTGTAGTAGTTTCTTCAATAGTATGCTTATCTGGATATTATCATAAGCCTTTGAAATATCTCAAAATAGGGCTGCTGTATATTTACCCTCACCAAATCCAGCTAACATTGAGGTGACTAATAAAGAGATGTTGTCCATACAACTTTTACCTCTACGGAATCCAAACTGAGAGTCAGCAAGTAATGATGAAGATTCTAACCACCATTCCAACCGCCTTTTTATGAGCTTTCCAATGTCTTTGCTATACATGATGATAATGCTATCGGTCTATAGGAGGTGGCTAGCAATGGGTCCTTTCCTTTTTTGTATATAGGGACTATGACCTGCGTCTTCCATTCATGCACTGATGCTTGTTGCATCCATATTTCATTGTAGATGTGGAGAAGCATTTCTAAGGCGTTCTCTGGCATATTCCGTACCATGGGGTAAGTGATCTGATCTATTCCTGGAGCTGCGTTGGGGGTGTCTTTGATGGCTGATCTCAACTCATCGATACTGAAAGGAGCAGTTAGAACATTCTGAGTTGTTATTAGGTCCCTCTGTATCTTGAATGGTTTGTTGCGGACACTTGCTGGAGCAATAAGGTCACAGAAGTCTTCTATCCATTCATATGACTTACCGGTAGAGTAGATATGAAGCCAATATTCATAAATCTGTTAATCTTGTGCCATACATCTGATGGGTTAGCATTTCTTGTAAGACTGTTACAATATTTTACCCAGCTGCTCCTCTTAGCCGATTTTAATATCTTCTTGGTTCTAGCTGCTGTTTGTTTGTAGATGAAGAAATTATTCATGTTAGGATGTTTAATATATTCTCTTAGTGCTTTCCGTCTTTGTTCGGTTGCATTTGTACATTCATTATTCCACCACGGATTGCCTATTCTTCTTGGTTTTGATGTTAACTGTCTCTTGGGAATTGATTCATTTGCTGCTAAATACATACTGTTCCGCAGTTCTGTTTAGGCTCTGTGGGGCGGTTGGTCTTTTTGTATTGAATTAACCTCTTTTTCAAGGATTCGTCTATATTTACACCAATCCGCTTTTTCCATGTTCCAAGTTGACTTTATGGGAACTTCTATTTGTTTATTTTTCCCACTTTGAACACACATAGTTATAGGAAATTGATTTGAACCCAGGGTATCTTGTAGGAAGTACCATTTTGTTACCTGATTCATGCAAGAAGATGCCAGTGTTACATCCACTGCGGTTGGCCTCATCCATGGTCCTTGATTTAATCACAGAATAAGGAGTATACAGAAAGGAAACTCCCGCTGCAGTCTGTCGTCCGAAATTTAGTGCGCATGCGCGGAATCGGCCATCTTGAAAAGCAGTAAACGTGTGGTCACTCCCTACTCTGTGGCGTGGTAATGCGCCGTCTTTGTTTGTTGTGTATTTTAACTGCCTGAATCGCATAAAAGTAAACAAGTATTTGGTACAGTGCAGTGGAGAGAAAAGAAAGAACTGTGTGTCAGTAGTTGGAGCTGTTCCGTTTTTATTATGAGCAGCAATAAAAGAAAAGGCGGCCGATGGTGTTCAGCACCTAATTGCCGCAATAATTCGAATACAAATAAGGATATAAGTTCCTTCACCTTCCCAAAAGATGCTGAACAGTAAGTGAACGTCGCTATATGTGTAGTGAAAGTTAAATGTTATCAGTTTCGAATGAGAGCAATGTGTGCATAATCATTAAAAGTAGCCTTGCTTCTTCTCTTGACGATAACTCTCGCTGTTGCTGCAGCAGTTCAACAGCATCGAAATGTTGAAGTACATTTATATTTTATAAGTTTAACGTTGCAGGGAATAATATAAAATGAATGACAAAGAACAGTGCGTAAGTAAGCAGGTAAAATTTTACTTACGGCATCGGAGGCGTAGTGTGTTAATGTTGACAACGAATGCTCTTCGGATACTCAAACAAATAAAGGGGAATAATTATTTTATGCTTTTCCTGCTCTGTGGTTGACAGATTCCTCTATATGCCCGTCTCCGATCAGTAAATTAATGACTCCTAAAGCAAATACAACTTTTATATATGCCCAGACGTCATTAGTTCTGTGTAATCACGTTGTACTGCTAAGTCTGACTCAATATTTTGTGCGAATTTATTCGTGTCAAATAAAACCTGGCAGCTGTAAAGTCACTTTCTTGTTTATAACTAATTTCCCAAACATAACTCCGCATTATTTGGGATTTTTCTAGAGATAAGCACCAAATAAAACGATCATCATTTCCACTGTACATTTTCGTAGTTGAATTAAAATTTAGGCCTATTTTTTTTTCGTCGGATTACAATTAGGTGCAAGAAGATGGCGCAAAATAGATGAGAGCACAATGAAAAGTCGTTTCCTTTCGTAAAAGTCGGTGATATTAGCTGCTGTTCGTAAAAAGTCCATTTCCAGCCAAAGTACTAAGTGGCTATATTTCGGCGTTTACTGCTTTTCAATATGGCGTCGAGCGCAACGCTTGGTAACATACAGATCAAAGGCGCCGCCCCCAGCTTTCCCTTCTGTATGATCCCTATTCTGTGATTTAATGTTGGAGATCCATCGTTGTATATAATCATATTATAGTCGTCAATACAAGACAAGATGTACTCGCCTGCTTTATCATTAACGGGGCACCACCATGCTGTGTGGTGTGCATTGACGTCTCCACAAATTAGGAATGGTTTTGGCATATGTTGCAACAGTGTGCGCATATATGATTCAAAGTTTCGACACTTAGGGGGGGGGGGGCGGTACACAGATGCGATATAGAATCGGTAGTTGTTAGTAGTTACTTCTGCAGCTATTGCTTGAAAATCAGAGTTAGGCAGTGGTATTGAAATTGGTTTATAGAGGAGTGCCGTGCTAATCAGTATTGCTACTCCACCTTTGCCATCCTCCCGATCTAATTTTAGCACATTATAGCCCCGACATCTAAAAGTCATATTTGGTTTAATCCAAGTCTCACTTACTGCAGCAATGTCATACTCATTGGAGTATAGTTCGTGCATGAATGAGTCTCTATTGGCATACAAGGATCGTGCATTCCACTGGAGAATTTTTACTTCCATTAATTTATTGTTGTACGCAGGTAGTAGAGAAAAGTTAGTTTTGTCCTGATCCATATTTATTTTTCGATATTATTGAGGTAACCATGTTGTATATATCTGTCTGATCCACACTGTCCATATTTGACGAGGTAAACTGTGTGAATAGATTTGTTATTCCAGCCACCAGCTGTTCAATCATAACTGTATTGTTATCCTCCCCTCCTGAAGATTCGTCTTTTGAGACAGAAGACAATGTGGTCGTGGTATGGATTCTCTTTGATGGGAGACATTGGTAAGTTTACATTAGCAAATAGAGGGCTTGAAGTTGGTGTAGACCTGACTGTTCTTGGTCTACTTTGGTATACACTTGCTGTGTACTTGTATACTTCTTGGAGGAGGAAATTCCTTATCCCACTCCAACTGGTTCCTGTTAAGGCTTCCTATCACAGAAGCATAAGGTCTGCGTTGGGCGTAATCTTCAGCTTCCTTAAATGAGATGTTTAGTGTTGCAGATGCTTTTTTAATTTCTCGCTGTTTGATGTATACTGGACAAGACTTATCACGTGATGAATGACTCCCTTGACAGTGTACACAACATTTTGTTTGACTTGTGCATTGTGCTGCTTCATGATTTCCTCCGTATGTGTTGCATTGCGCCTCTGATTGACACTGATGACTAAGATGTCCATATCTAAGACATCGGAAGCACTGTCTCACTAATGGTATATAGGGTCTAACATCACACTTCATGCCATAGAGTGTCACATATTCCGGTAGGAATTGTGATGCAAAGGTTATCACACACGTTTGTCGGGGTATGTGTTTTGTTACACCAGCATCAGTTACTCTCTTGACAATTCTACGTACGTGGGTGACTGGAATTGCACACTGTATAGCTTCTATCAACTCTGGTTCCGTCAATTCTGTGTCTACGTTTCTTATTACCCCCTGTCGATGTGTTCTGTGATGAGGTATATAGGCCACCATCTGCTTCTGCATAAATGGATTGTCCTCTACAAACTTGTTTGCTGCTTCCCTGGTTGAAAAATTAATTCGGATTCTGTTTTTCCCATCCACCTTGATATTTGAAATATTATACTCGTAATTCGAAGTAAAAAGTATCTTCCCCAAAGCCATGGGATGGTATTTACCAACATTCCCATTGAGGCCTTCAACAGATACATAAAATGGGCCTACTGCATCACTATTGTACCTGTTAGCTTTGTGTTGCTCATGATTACCTTCACATTCGTTTGCGTAATACTTTCCATTTGCATCCTTTGTGTTTCATGTACATGCTGTTGCTTGCTTACTGTATCGACCAGTGGGGTCATCGGTGTCCCCTTGTTAGGCAGAGGAAAGGGTCCTTCAATGAAAGAAAAATTGTCAGACATACCTGAGCTGAGAGTTGTCGAATTCGTTACCTCCTGTATTTGTTGTTGTTGCTGTTGTTGAGTGATGATAGCTCGTCTATTCTCCTTTAATTCTTCACTTCGAGCCATCGTCCCTTTTGCCGTCGAACTTGTCGCTTGATCAATATCCATGCTCATTTTTAAAAGAGCTTCTGTCCCTTGTAAACCGCGATCGAGCGACTGCCCAAACGGACCACTGTCCATATTTATTGTCCTAGTTGTCTGTTTAGACGATTTTAATGGTTTAGAACTGCTTTTTAAAGTCAGCCCACTCTTTAACTATTTTTATTTTAAAAAGAACCTTGAGAATAATCACTCGAGTGATTCTATTTACACTTCGGTAAAATCAGACGTGACGTCATTATGACGTATCCGCACTATCGATGTCCAGAAGAGCGGCTCATCGACTTTTGCGATCGTTCGAGACGCTGGTTTTCGGTGGGATAACATGCTTAATTCGACATTCTTTCTGAACTGCATACTTTTTTCCTTCGTAGTTTAGTGACAAAACTAGGCCTTACTTAATATTGGTATCATGTTTTGGAAAGCACAGACGGAAATTTCAGTAAATGTAAATTGAAAATTATGTCAGAAATAACGCAGACCGAGCCTTAAGAGAACTTCACACATTTTCAAAGAAAAGAACTAGCATGTTGCAACAACTTGGCGGTAGATTAGTACCCAGTTTTACGAAATGTTTTACCTGATGTTCGCAGAGCCTCTGTAACAAATGCCTGTATTAATATCCAGCTCATTTGATTTATAGTTTCGGCGAAAACATACATATACCTACGGCGACTGTATGTTGTTTTTGTACGTCGCATATTTTGACACGTCCAAGTACACATTGTCGCTTCATAGCCTGGTAACCGTATTTTGTTCTCTAAGTTTAACGTAGACTCCGTACTACAATGCAACTCGGTAGCATTTTTCGCTTAGAGAAAAAGTTTCCATTAGTTTTAAACACAACCTTCACAAATGGGCCCGATGACATCAGATTTGACTGAGTAATGTTTCATAGCTCACAGTGTAGGTCCTTTTTCGGAAAGTTTATAGCTTCTTACTTTTAAAAAAAGAAATCAAAGTTATACCTTCCGAAACTGTAATGAATATACCATTACCAACTGAAGATATTATCAGCTACTCCTTTAATTCGTCTGCTACCATAGCAACCGCAGTATTGCGCCTAGAACGACCACAAAAGTTGATCATGGCTCCAGTCGTCTTCGATAGTGTGGTTACGTCATAATGACGTCACGTCTGATTTTACCGAAGTGTAAATAGAATCACCCATAATCACTCACGCTCCTATTCGAAAACAAACCAAAGATGCTACTCCGAGTCATAACGTATTCATATTTTTTTTCTTGCCACATTCAAACATGGCTGCTAAGCAGCATTAAATAAATAAATAAATGTTTCGATTGCGCTCCCATATCAGCCTACAACTTTGAATATTGAATTAAATTCCAAATCAAAAGGTAAGCAAGCAATTCTTTGTCATGTAATAACTGATGGAAACTCGTTTGCCAAAATTAAACATGGCGGACAATGCGAAATCGTGTGCAAAACATATGAATGTGCAGGCACGCTGCAATTCTATGCTCAGATACCAGAGCTATACATCCAGTTTGTATAGACATCACTGGTTCACACTTACTAATCACCATATTACATTAATGACGCTATTTTCGTCATAAATACTTTACTTCACAGGGACAAAAAGATTTATTAATATTATCGCTTTAAATCGTAAGGATAGTACCTCCTGTCATTGAGAGATAGCCGGCCGCGGTGGCCGAGGGGACTGCGGCGCGTCAGTCACGGTCTGCACGGCCACTACGGTCGGGGGTTCGAATCAGTGGCGTAGCTATCATGGGGCTAGGCGGGGCAGTGCCCCGGGGCCCCCGAGATCAAGGGGCCCCTCGGCCTCCGTGAGAAAAGTTCGGAAAAAGTTAGAGTAGAGCGTCGTTTACTTTATTTTATTTTAATTTTATATTCTGTTTACCTTCCCACCCTACCGTCCATCAATTCCCCCTCCCGTCAAACTAAGCTGCCCACAGTAGCCGCAGTCGGCAGAACTAGCGGCAGCATCAGAGCTGCTCACAGCAACTGCTGCGTCTTCCAAGGATCACGCGACTCCAAATACTGTATGAATACATTCACTGTGCAGTACTTCTTATTGGCAAGTAGAAGCGTACAGTTTGATTATACGAATAATCGGTTTTCCGAACATCCATGTCCAATCACACTTCGGATAATCGACGTTCTACTGTATATAATATTTTAGCTAAATGAAGAATTTTCGACTTTTAACTTTTGGAACACTGCCAAAAAACTTCAAACGCAAGTGAAATCCAAAAATTATTCCCATCTCAGAATATAAACATAAAAAGGTATTGTTTGTCCGCGAAGACGTGCACCCTGCCACCTGCTGAATTACTAGCAGTGTGTGACACTACTGTTCATGGTTTGATTCGCGCCAGGGGGCCATATTTTCGTGGTTGAGTAAAACTTCATTGTTCATTTTCACTAGCTTCTGCCTGCGACTTCACCTAGTATGGAGCAACTTCGAAAACTTTTCCATAGTAGTTTTATCTGTATGTCCTACCCAGGTCCAACTCTATCCCTCTCCAAAATTTCACCCAAATCCACCCAGTAGTTTCAGCTTAAAGCATAATTAACTTTCACGGTTATAATTATATATGAGTACGATTAAATATTATCTGCTGCGTGACACACAGTAATTTACTTAAGAGTAGGTTTGCCTTATGTCTTCCATTAAGCTGTAAGGACCTGATGAAGTAGTATTGCATCTGTATAGTTCATAGGCGCCGATTATGGATATGATCGGTCGCTCAAGCATACTCCAAAATTTGAGTGTGTATGCTCGGCATACCCCACTGAATATTTTGGTATTTTTTCTTTACGTTATGTTTCTTGATTCTAATAAAATTCGACTCTCTCATTCCATTGATGGGTGGCAGGCTTTTGTAATACACCGCTGTAAAAAGATTATCTAAAATAAACAGGTAATTGAATTCGTAGGCATCCAAATTCATATTGACATATGGGTGAAGTGATAATTTTCTAAATAGTATATATTACTAATTTAACATTTATGTATTCTCTTAGAAGTCAATTGCCTTCAAGGAATCGTGATAGTGTTAAGTCGTGGCATTTTACATCCTGATTTACTGAATTGGAGTGTGATGTAACAATGGGTTGTGAACCTATTGGTATCGACAGACATGGTATGACAACAGAAGTGGTTATGGACTATTTTCGTAATAGTGTATAGAAAATCTGCAGAAGAAAGAAGGCAGGAAGACCATCCGATGTTAGTTTTTGCGATAATGAACACAGTATTCACAATACACGCACATAATTTTCTGATATGCATGTCTAAGAAGACGAAAACTCTGAAAATGATTTCTGTAGATTTCTGTACTTAATGCAACGGGAAAACAGGTTTAAATGGTCGCAAAAGCCGACCAGTAGTTCTGAAAAGAGAAATTGAAATTAATGGCTGTTAATTTGTTTACTGTATGTTAAAAAAGTTATTTTCTCCTTTTCAGAGATTAAAATGGTACTAAATTAACACCCAATGAAGCAAAAAAGAAATACTACTAAAATAAAACAAAATTATTACTTTTACCTTTGTAACTGGAATTGGGAAAATATAAACATTTTTTTTTTTAGAAAAATCTGTCGGGGGGGGGGAGGGGAGGGGTGCAGGTCGACAACCACCTCCCCCCTATTGGAAACGCCACCGAGCACACCCCCAAGATTTTCAAAAGTTGGCGCCTGTGGTATAGTTTTAGCTTAGAGAGGGCCCCAACGTCATTTTTGCCCCGGGGCCCTTGGTGTAGTAGCTACGCCACTGGTTCGAATCCCCCATCGGGCATGGATATTTGTGCCGTCCTTAGTGTTAGCTAGTTCATAAGCAGTTTGTAAGTTTAGGGACTGATGACCCGTAGTTAACTCCCATAAGCTTAACAAACATTTGAACATTTTGACTAATGACCCTGTAGAGAAGTCCCATATGCTATACAAACATTTGAAACATGGCGAGATGGCGCCTCATCGAATCTTACAACGCATCCCGAGAGAACCCGAATTGCGACATCACTTGATTCGTGTATAAGCACAGCACTACCACGACCACATGTTCAGTCACCGACAAGGTAAGATTCTTGGATCCCACCTTCCAAAAATTACAACATGAGGAAGTATTGATAGGTTTTGGTAATGTAGCACCTTAAATTTCGAATAATGTAGACGACGTTACCACAAACTCTGGAGGATACAAAGTATTACGTTCACAAACGCTTAACGACCAAGGCCGGTTATAGAGAAGATGTAAACAACATAAACTAAGGAAATCATATGCTTGAGAAGATGTTACTCCCTTCTATCGTTTTCTTGTGAACCTTTTAAGTTTGAAATGTAACAGAAAGCGCTTCCGAGGTTCAGGTTGCCTAACATTGTCGAGAGATGGCAGCGTGGCACGTAGTTTAGTAGTAGGAGGCGTGCCGCTCTGTCATCTGCCGGCGACACCTGGAACTGCGTTTAGCGACACCGACAACGATCGCCAGATGCCACCTCTGTCGCACTGCGCCTCAAGTTTGCCAGGGCACTTTTGTCCTTGTGAAAGAGTGCTGCATTGCGCTGCTAAAACGACGCAGAATGCACGTTAATAAACCAAATCAGTCTCGGGAAGAACTTGGCGAGCAGACTTGCTATACACTCTTTCCTGAGCTGCTACAACAACCCGAAGAGTGTTAATAGAATGCTTCTATTAGTCCAGTCAATGAGTGCTCAAAAGAGGGGTGTAGAGTGCATGGAATATGCGAAAATTTTTGACTTCAGGACTTTGTTAGGGATAGTTAGGAGGTGAACATACTAAAAGTCCCCGCCCCTGGGGGGTGAGCTAAAGTGGGGGGGGGGGGGTGTGGAAAGGTACCATTGTTTGGTTTTTCGCTTATATCTCGGAAACGGTCGGCTTTAGGAAAAAGTTGTTCCAAATAAAAATGAAAGACAATTTAATTTTCTATAAAATTGTTTCCATACATATACGTCGAATTCCTAACGGTTTTCGAGATATACGTTATTGAAAATCGACAATTTCGGAAAAAATCATCTTTACCTGGCTAATTTCGTCAAACATTTACTTCTAGTGACTCATTCGATCGTTTCACAGAAAATTTGTCAGAAAGAAAGTTGTAGAGTGTTAAATTTCCTTCAATTTGATGTGCACATTTGCTGCGTTATCTTCAGCCAATCAGAAGTTACATCATTTATATGATGTGCGCTGAGTTTCGATATCCCTCCAGAACTGAGTGTTTTGAGGCGCTGTGACGTTTTTATCTTATGAAACGCGCTAGCTCAGTAAATAACAATACTTTAACACTTAATATGGATAGGATAGGATGTTTTGGGCGCACAACAGCAAGGTTTTTAGCGCCCTGACAAATGAATTAGACAACAGTAAATTAAAAACAGGCAATAGAAGAATGTAGGTCTGGGGCAACAACACGAACACATATTGCAAATCAGCGATGTAGGGCGTCAGACTGAAGTATACAACCTTACAAGTCCGTAAAAGAAAATGTCGTAGTATAGAGGTACTACCATGCGCAAAAATATCCGAACGACCTGAATTGCATTTCGCCTGATGTGCATGCAACCCAACTAACGTATGTGTCTTGCGGGTGCTCTGCTCGCTCCGCGGTATAGTCTTTCGACTATTCAAAATGGATCCACTACAGACAACTGCTCTTTATGGCAATCATTCCAGAAGTAAATTAACACCACGATTTTGCAAATAAAACACGTTATTAAGTACTTAACGTTTATTAAATCCAATTTATTACAATGACATATCTTAAGTATTGTCACACTTATTACAATCTGATATAACAAACACCATCACATAAAACATTAATTAATCCTTAAACAACATTTAATATTGTTACAAACAACAGATTTTACTATAGTATCGAAAATCCTAAAGTCCTGTAGAAATTCGAAGTAATTTTGTTCTGAAACTTCCTGGCAGATTAAAATTGTGCGCCGGAACCGGGACACGAACCTGGGACCTTTGCCTTTCGCGGGCAAGCGCTCTACCGACACGACTCACGATGCCGGCTCACAACTTTACTTCCGCCAGTACCTTGCCTCTTACCTTCCAAAGTTTCAAATCAATAACGTGTTTCCTTTTATTTTCGAAATCATGGTGTTTATTTACATCTGGTATGATTGCCATAAAGAGCAGTTGTCTGTAGTGGATCCATTTTGAACAGTCGAAAGACTATACCGCGGAGCGAGCAGAGCACCCGCAAGACACATAAGTTAGTTGGGTTGCATGCACATCAGGCAAAACGCAATTCAGGTCGTTCGGATATTTTTGCGCATGGTAGTACGTTGATCGCTGATGTTAGGGGCATCAGCGATCCCTCCTGTAACACACTAACACCTCCAGCCTAAGAGCTTCACAAAATTGTAAAACGTTCGTCACACTCGCCTCATCGTCAGCTAAAACAGTGGTTAGGGTACGACCAAGATTAGCCGCTGCCCTACAGTTAATAAGGTAATTCCAATTGATAACGAACACCTTTTTATAATTGTAGCTTTTATGATAATATTATGAATCATACAATTAGACTCTGACCATAACTTGTTGGTTATGAACTGTAGGCTGAAACTGAAGAAACTACAAAAAGGTAAGAAAATAAGGAGATGGGACCTGGATAAATTGAAGGAACCTGAGGTTCTTAAGAATTTCAGAGGGAGCTTTAGGCAACAATTGACAGAAACAAGGGAAAATAAAACAGTAAAGGAGGAATGGGTAAAATTGAGAGATGAAATAGTGAAGGTAGCAGAGGACAAAATAGGTAGGAAGGCAAGCCGTACAAAAAATCCTTGGATATCACAGGAGATACTAAATTTAATCAATGAAAGGAGAAAATATAAAAATGCAGTAAATGAAACAGGCAAAACGGAGTACAGACGACTAAGAAATGAGATTGACAGGAAGTGCAAAATGACTAAGCAGGAGTGGCTAGAAGGCAAATGCAAGGATGTAGAAGAATATATAAATAGGGGAGAAATAGATACAGCCTACAGGAAAATAAAAGAAACATTTGGAGATAAGAAAAACAGCTCTATGAATATCAAGGACACTGATGGAAAACCAATTCTCAACAAAGAAGGGAAAGCTGAAACGTGGAAAGAGTATATAGAGGGGCTCTACAAAGGAAATGAACTTCGAGACAATATTGTAGGAAGGGAAGAGGATGTAGATGAAGATGAAATAGGAGATACTGTATTGAGAGAAGAATTTGACAGAGCCCTGAAAAACCTAAGTCGAAACAAGGCCCCTGGAGTAGATGATATTCCCTCAGAGCTACTGAAGTCTCTGGGAGAACCAGCCATGACAAACCTGTTTCACCTGGTGTGTAAGATGTATGAGCTAGGCCAAGTACCCTCAGATTTTAAGAAAAATGTTATAATCCCCATTCCAAAGAAAGCAGGTGCAGACAGGTGTGAAAACTATAGAACCATCAGTTTAATAAGTCATGGTTGCAAAATATTAACACGAATTATTTACAGAAGGATGGAAAAGCTGGTAGAAGCCGACCTCGGGAAAGATCAGTTTGGGTTCAGGAGAAATGTAGGAACTCGGGAGGCAATACTCACTTTACGGCTTATCCTAGATTAAGAAAAGGCAAACATACATTTCTAGCTTTTGTAGATTTGGAGAAGGCTTTTGACAATGTTGATTGGAATAAACTCTTTCAAGTTCTGAAGCAAGCAGGAGTAAAATATAGGGAGCGTAAGGTTATTTACAACTTGTACATAAACCAGACAGCGGTTGTCAGAGTTGAAGGGCATGAAAGGGATGCAGGTGAAATTTGGTGAAGGAATAAAAGTTCAGGGTGAAGAATTAAAAACATTGCGTTTTGCCGACGACATAGTAATTCTGTCAGATACAGCAAAGGACCTGGAAGAGCAATTGAACGGAATGGACAGTGTGCTGAAAGGTGCATATAAGATGAACATTAACAAGAGCAAAACTAGGGTAATGGAGTGCAGTGTAAGAAAATCAGGTGATGCTGAAGGAATTAGATTGGGAAACGAAGCAATAAAAGAGGTAGATGAGTTTTGTTACTTGGGCAGTAAAATAACAAATGATGGTCGCAGTGCAGAGGATATAAAATGCAGAATGGCAATGGGTAGAAAAGCGTTCTTGAAAAAGAGAAATTTGTTAACATCGAATATTGATTTAAGCCTAAGGAAGTCCTTTCTGAGGGCATTTGTATGGAGTGTTGCCTTGTATGGGAGTGAGACATGGATGGTAAACAGTGCGGACAGGAAGAGGATAGAGGCCTTTGAAATGTGGTACTACAGAAGAATGCTGAAGATTAGGTGGGTGGATCGCGTAACTAATGAGTAGGTACTGAACAGAATCAAGGAGAAAAGGAATTTTTGGTATACCTTGACCAAAAGGAGGGATCGATTGGTAGGACACATTCTTAGACATCAAGGAATTATGAATTTGGCATTGGAGGGAAGAGTGTGGGGTAAAAATCGCAGAGGGAGACCAAGAGATGGATACAGTAGGCAAATTCAAATGGATGTAGGTTGCCGTTCTTATGAGGAGATGAAATGCTTCCTCATGATAGATTAGGGTGGAGAGCTGCATCAAACCAGTCTCCGTACTGAAGACCACAAGAACAACTTTGTACAACACCTCTGTAGTTGAGTGTCTGACAAGCAGAACACATGGGTATCGGATTTTAGAATGTCTTTATATTTATGGTACGTGAAGTTCAGAACTTAAATAACAATCAGCCGAAGCCATTTGGCGCAACTGTAAGGAATTCTCGAAAAAATCGACTTTGAAGTTTTGCAAGTAGACATAAATACCAGTAATTAAAACAAGTCCAACATCTGCCGGTGTAACTGAGATGGTGCCGGGCGAACCATAGATCAATAAGATGATAAAAAAAAAAAAAAAAAAAAAAAAAAAAAAAAAAAAAAAAACAAAGATGGTAGCGTTCTAGCCTCATAACCGTGTGGTCTCTGGATCGAATCCTGCTGTGGTGAATTTTCTTTTTTTCGTTGTTATTGAATTCAGTTATATGGATCACTTTGGGATATGTAATTCCACGTGTTTTGACAGTTTTTGTTTATGTGTATGTAGACGAGATGAACACATTGCCGTCACGTAAAACTACGTTTGAGTAGGTTAGCTGCTTGGAAAGCCATTACTATCTATGGAGATAACTTTCCAAAAACAGCGTCGTAGCTCGTCACAAACCTAATAATCAAAGACTACCGTCGTCAAGTAATAGTGAAACCAATACTGTAAAAAATTTAACACGTTTTTTCATTGAAACAAACATTATTTTATAACATATAGAAAATCATGAATAATCTAAAATACGTGCATTTTTCATAAAAATTACCATTCGATATTAAAATTGTGTAAGTATTCGAATACGAAGAAAAACATAAAAATAAAAAGCGGTTCCTGGAGGATTCCAACCACTGACCTTATAGCCGGCCGCGGTGGCCGAACGGTCTACGGCGCGCCAGTCACCGTCTGCACAGCCACTACGGTCAGGGGTCGAATCCCCCCTCGGGCCAGGATATTTGTGCCGTCCTTAGTCTTAGCTAGTTCATAGGTGGTTTGTAAATTTAGGGACAGATGACCCCGTAGTTAAGTCCCACAAGCTCTACAAACATTTGAAACATTTGAATTGACCTTATAGTCGTAAGGCTAGGGCGCTATCAGCTGCTAGTTAATGATACTTACGTACAGAACTGCAAAGTCGATTTTCTCGAGAATTTTTTAGAATTGCGTCTAATGGCTTTGGCTGATCTGATTATCTGTGTTCTGATCTTCACTTACTGTAAATATCAAAAAATTCTAAAATCCGATACCCATGTGGTCACCTTGCGAGACTGCTTCGTCTCGGATCACAGCTTGAGACCCGCCCATCGGATGGTTGAAACGGGTGCGGCAGACACGCAGACATAACACTGCCATATATGCCGATGCGGCGGAACACGTGGACGGCGAGAAAGATGGGCCTCAGCACAGTCGTCATGCCACGTAAGCAAGGTAGTTCCGAGCCGGCGAGGTCGCTAGCCGATTGGCCGGACGCTGGGTCACAGCCCACTGCGTCATAGCGGGCAGCCACTGACCTAGCGATCGCTTCGGCTTGGAACTACCCGAGGCCTACGACAAAGATGGGCCGCAGTGCAGTCGTCATGCCACGTAAGCAAGGTAGTTCCGAGACAGCGATGTCGCTAGCCGATTGACCGGACGATGGGGCACTGCCCACTGCGACTTAGCGGGAAGCCACCGAGCTAGCGATCGCGCCGGCTCCGAACTACCCGAGGCCTACGAGAAAGATGGGCCTCAGTGCAGTCGTCATGGCACGTAAGCAAGGTAGTTCCGAGACAGCGATGTCGCTAGCCGATTGACCGGACGATGGGGCACTGCCCACCAGAGGCGTGCAGCGGGCCTGCGCTGCTCGCCTGGGCTCGTAGCCACGCCCCCCGGGCGGGCCTGGCCAAGCGCTGCTCGGCCTGCCGGCACCAGCCGCACCGGACGGTGTCGGGTAGCGCGGGTACCCGAACTACCCTCCGAGTGCCGGTCCGCCCAGCCGCCCGTGCCGCTCTGCTGCTAGCCGGGGCACGCGCCCGCCAGCCGCTACGCTCTTAGCAGGAAATACACTGTTCCGATTTTCACGCTGCAAATACTGTTCACGTTACAAACGACAATCCCACATCAGTTTATTAGTTTTTTCTTACAAGCTTTTACTTTCCTTGGAAAAAATAACATGTCTGCTTTTCATTCCGCGTGAGTTTTTAGTTTCATAATGCTTTTCACTCGATTCTGAAGAAACTATGGGGTTAAAAAAATCTGATTATTGGACATCTCATAGTTCAGCAACTTAGCTTTCTAACAAAGCATTCAACTTTTTATTTACAAATCATGTATTGAAAAAGTTAGATAGCGGGCAGCTTACTAACCGATGCATTTTATTCACACATTAACACGAGTGTAATAGAGCTGTCTCATATCATGAGTAATTGCTAGTTAATGAGCAGCATCAGTGCTGCGATAGCAAGTATACGCATTCAGCTCGTGTTCGAACAGCGTTTCTGTGGAAATTTCGCTAAATTGCTTAATGTTTCCTTGCCGCTAAGAAAAAATAAGTAAATAAATATAAATAAGAATAAACGTTCAGTTGCAATCGAGATCATTAGAAAAGATTAACTGGTAGAATGTTGGAAGGTACAGCTTACTCTTAACCACTCCAAGGGACTAAACTAATTACTGTTCCTCGATACAGGATACCATTGTTGTTGTTTTATTTTATTTTATATTTCCCCCTTTTCCCTCTGGCTGGGGGTAGCTGAAACCCCAAGGGAGTCACCACTATTCAAGAAGTGACATTCAAGGTCGCAGTTATCAGTTTTGTATAGGTGAACAGTCATTCATGTATCTTGAAAACACTTGGGAGTTTTCCTCGCTGACGGAATTGTCAGTGTACTATCAGTTGCGAGGGAAAAAGAAATGGACGTGCGCAGTATTGCACCTGGTAAAAGTAGAACTTTCAATTTTTGTGGTGCAGAAGCAAAACGGTAGCCGAATCGGCTCGCGCCGGAAATATTAAACATGTTGAAAGTCGTTGGCTTCGCGTTAGCCGGCTCCAGCAAATTTGTAGGTAGTTTTATACTTTGCTCAGTATTTACTTACACAGTGTTTCACTTCATATTAAACTAAGTGATGCCTCTAACATAAAGAACACGATTATTCCTTAAATCTCTTGAGTTCCTTGTTGCTAGTAAGTCTACATATTTCATGTATGTAACAAAAAATTATATGCCCTACGATGATGTGATATTTAATTATGTTCAAGGTTGTCCAACTAATTATCTAGCTAAAATACTGCCAAGGTGAACAGGAAATCTTTAAAAGCCAGTAGTTTGCGAACACGGTATTCGTCTGCTATTCTTTTTACGTTCCTAGAAACTGTTGAAGGATGAGGAAGAACGTCTCTGGCACATGCAGTGGGGTACTGTGCTAATATCCCCATCAGAGTCTGTGCGAGGTCTCGAAATCCTTCTCCCACAACTATGCTGAACGGCCGCAAATCTATTGCACACATTCTTACACATTTCTCCAGCACAAAAGATTTTGCTGACCCTGGAATATTGCTACAACCGTTCAAATCAGTATTCAGATAAGCTTCGCAGCTATTCAGGTGCCGCAACAGCGTAGTGGTACTGCCATCACGGAACGACAATAATTTCCGGCAGCCATTACACTCTGCAAATCCCACAGGTTTATTTTCATTACCTATAATCAACATAAAACGCTCTCATACAATGCTGTCTCCAGATATCTTTAAACGCTAGTAGATTCTCTCTGCGAGTTTCCTGGAAACGACTTTTTTTTTTTCTCGGATCGTCTATTCCTTGCACGTTGGTATGATCTGTCCTTTTCGCTATTTATTTCAGACATGACGATAGATAACTTATATATTGCTATGTAGATAACATACAAGGTGTGTGAAGCCTACGCTGTGATTGTTACAAAGTTTTGCCTGCATTCCCCCGCTCGCAGCGCCTTGTGTAGCGCTGTTGCACGGGCCCGGCGGGTACCCGCTCGCCCGGCGTGTGTCGGGACTCGACGGCGCATCGCAGCTCGCTCGCTGTGTACAGCGGTGCAATGCGGCTCGACTACCCGCGGTGCGGGCAGCAGAGTGCAGCGGCCGGACGCAGGCGAGCTCGGGCGGGTAAAAGTGGCGCTCTGCACGGCTCTGCTGCCCACTGCGTCATAGCGGGAAGCCACCGAGCTAGCAATCGTGCCGGCTCCAAACTACCCGAGGCCTACGAGAAAGATGGGCCTCAGTGCAGTCGTCATGCCACGTAAG
This sequence comes from Locusta migratoria, assembly GCA_026315105.1. NCBI lineage: Eukaryota > Metazoa > Arthropoda > Insecta > Orthoptera > Acrididae > Locusta > Locusta migratoria. The sequence continues at coordinate 55,064,968 of CM048753.1, read as the reverse complement.
CAAGGTAGTTCCGAGACAGCGATGTCGCTAGCCGATTGACCGGACGATGGGGCACTGCCCACTGCGTCATAGCGGGAAGCCACCGAGCTAGCAATCGCGCCGGCTCCGAACTACCCGAGGCCTACGAGAAAGATGGGCCTCAGTGCAGTCGTCATGCCACGTAAGCAAGGTCGTTCCAAGACAGCGATGTCACTATTCGATTGACCGGACGATGGGGCACTGCCCACTGAGTCATAGCGGGAAGCCACCGAGCTAGCAATCGCGCCGGCTCCGAACTACCTGAGGCCTACGAGAGAGATAGGCCTCATTGCAGTCGTCAGGCCACGTAAGCAAGGTAGTTCCGAGACAGCGATGTCACTAGCCGATTGACCGAACGATGGGGCACTGCCCACTGCATCATAGAGGGAAACCACCGAGCTAGCAATCGCGCCGGCTCCGAACTACCCGAGGCCTACGAGAAAGATGGGCCTCAGTGCAGTCGTCATGCCACGTAAGCAAGGTCGTTCCGAGACAGCGATGTCACTAGTCGATTGACTGGACGATGGGGCACTGCCCACTGAGTCATAGCGGGAAGCCACCGAGCTAGCAATCGCGCCGACTCCGAACTACCTGAGGCCTACGAGAGAGATAGGCCTCATTGCAGTCGTCAGGCCACGTAAGCAAGGTAGTTCCGAGCCGGCGAGATCGCTAGCCGATTGGCCGAACGCTGGGGCACTGCCCATGCGTCATAGCGGGCAGCCATTGAGCTAGCAATCGCGCCGGCTCGGAACTACCCGAGGCCTACGAGAAAGATGGGCCTCAGAGCAGTCGTCATGCCACGTAAGCAAGGTAGTTCCGAGCCGGCGAGATCGCTAGTCGATTGGCCGAACGCTGGGGCACTGCCCATGCGCCATAGCGGGCAGCCATTGAGCTAGCAATCGCGCCGGCTCGGATATACCCGAGGCCTACGAGAAAGATGGGCCTCAGCGCAGTCTTCATGCCATGTAAGCAAGGAAGTTCCCAGCCGGTGAGATCGCTAGCCGATTGGGCGGCCGCTGAGGCACAGCCCACTGCGTCATAGCGGGCAGCCACTGAGCCAGCGATTGCGCGGGCCCGGAATTACCTTGCTTAAGTGGCATGACGTCTGCGCTGGGGCCTGTCTTTCTCGTCGACCACGATAAGGACTGCGGCAGCAATTGACAATGGCCGAGGAGATCCCGGCCGAAAGCTCGTGGATATCAAACCACTTGACGTGGCTGGATGTCTGACAGACTTTTATTTTTAATTAGTTTGTTGGTTTACAAGGACAAGTTCACACTTGAATGTAATATAACTTGTAGAGCATACACGACACTGTGCATTTTATTCAACATGACGATGTTCTACCAAGAACCGACGGAAGTGAAAATCTCCACTTCTGTCTTTTCCTTAAATTTGGGCTACATACTAATAGAGGCACGACAGACCACAGCCAGCTCCAAAGTGAAGCGTTTATTACAAAAACTGGACAAGTCCAAAAATGGACTTTTTGAGCTAACACTGGCCTGGCCTTTCTCTGTCACGACATCTATGTTCTGGTGAAATTTGTTTCAGCAAAGCCACACAAATTGAAAGATGCATCCATTTGAAAATACGGTTGTTCTACAAAAAAAACAGACTAGAACCATGTTATTCCAACAAAACCGGGCACGTCCAGCAGTCATAGGTGTCCTGCTATTATATAGTGTCGCTAGCGCCGTCTGCGAATTGTTACGGATGTTTAAACATTTTACTTTAGGAAAGGAAAGGTTCTAATGAAGTCACACCCATGATTTTGTGCTGCATGACCAAGATTGCATAAGAAATGCGACGGGAGCAGCTTGTTCTGCTTAGTGATGGGTATCCTGGCCAGAACAAAAATAAAGTTATGGCTCAGTTTTTGTACAGTCTAGTGCATATCTTGAAGGTCTACAAAAAGATCACATATTTGTCTCCAGTGAGAGGACACAGCTATTTAACTAGTGGGCAACACTTCTCATTAATAGGCCATAAGAAGCGGAAGACAACGATTGCAGAAGTTCCTGAAACATGGGACAGGAAAATTGTTGAAGCCCATACACTGCCTCATTCATTCCAGTTATAGATAGTGCAACATAACGACTTCATAGACATTAAACAAGTTACCGAGGCACTCAGTTTCAAAATGCCTAAACTTCCACTCAGACTGCAGCAGGTACGAATGATTCGCATTGATGTAGAAGACAGGTTTTGTCTCACTTTGGCCCATGGAATAGACATACCATTGCCAAGAGAAGTAGCAATACAGAATGTACTACTTTAGATCTTCATCAGTATTCGACCAGATAAAGCAAGATATCTATGTAATTTAATGCAGATTCTGCAAGAAGAAAACAGAGGCTTCTACATGGATCTCCTTTATGCTACCCCAGACGAAGATTGTAATGAAGAGGAGGGGTTGGAAGTTGATGGTGATGATGACAGTGATGGGTGTGACGATGAATGACTAATAATGGGAACCATAACCTCTGTTTCCAGTTCATTGTCAATAAAATAATATTGTATTTTCTTCATTGTTATGTAGTCATTGAGAACATTGTGAAATTTTAATAAATTAGTTGAGTGTAAAATATTAGAGTTTTTATATTTCTCAATTTTATACAAAAACTGGACAAGACCAAAGAAAAAACACTAATTACAAATAAACTATAGCCTTCAAACTTAAAAATGAACATTGACAAAAAAGGTGTTCCTATTTAACATACTCTGAATGTCTTTTGGATGCTTGTCATGCATTATGTTAAAAGGTGGAAAGTTTTTCTTCATTCCTGAAAAATCACTATTTTGTACTTGTCCGGTTTTTGTAATAAACCCTTTGTTGTCAATAAAAATTGTACACATGTCGTCCGAAATTTTTACGGCAATAGTCCTAAAATATTTACAACTTGCTTATATGCCTGTGCTTCGCAACGGTTGTTGAAAGAGCGTCTGTGTGTATCATGGTTTTTTAGGGTTCTGGACCTCAGTCAGTAAAAATAGAATCCTTATTGCATCGCTCTGTAAATAAACTCAGTTGTCCTAGCCAAGATGTCAAATGTAAGTAAAAGTCATTGTCCGAAACGATGTATCTTCATAAAGATGTCAAATGTAAGTAAAAGTCATTGTCTGAAACGATGTATCTTCATAAAGTTAAACGTCCCAAAATAAGCAAAGAAATGTCGTTAAGTATTTAATACACAAAGCGAAATCAGTAACACTGTGTTCAATGTTTGTTGGTATTCGTAGACATAAGATTGCTTAATTCTGTCACAGACGTTCGCTTACTTGTTGTACTACCCCATACTTATTATGCAGCAGCGGTGTTTCTTAGTTCTTTGGTGCACTACAGCGCCTCTATCGCTTGTTTGCTGCGCTACATAATCCATACTTCAAGCGAAACCTACACGGAAAAAAAAAAAAAAAAATTCCCTGAATCCACTTCTATGAATCTGTGACTGTAGTGTAGCGCTCTATTATTCATTTGTTAGCCTATCTGCATTTTCATCTTTTTCTCTGTTGATCGTCGGGAAAGTGTGATTGAGGAAAATGCGCCGAGAAGTTAACACCTTTCACAGCAGAGAGTGTCGCGGCTACATGTATCAGAGATCACTGATTAGCGCAGACCAGTGAGCTTACTGGAGTGATCTCTATACAAACTGGATGTATAACTCCGGTATATGCGCATAGAAATGCAGCGTGCCTGCACATTCATATGTTTTGCACACGATTTCGCATTGTCCGCCATGTTTAAATTTGGCAAATGAGATTCCATCAGTTATTACATGACAAAGAATTGCTTGCCTACCTATTGATTTGGAATTTAATTCAATATTCGATGTTTTAGGCTGATAAGGGAAAACATACTTTTTCTTTAAATGCTTCTTAGCAGCCATGTTTGAATTTGGCAAGAAACTAGATATGAATATCTATGGCTGGCACGCTAAGACAACTGAAGTTCAACATCCAGGTAGTATAGAGATCAATGTCTTACTGGCACAGGCATATCAATATCTATGGCCTAAGAGACATTCATTAATGAATGTCTGTATTTCCACCACGCTTCCACGACAGTGATCAATGTTCCACGAGTATTTTTATCTTTGAGTCTATCTGGATTTTTATCTTTGTTTTGTGTCTCTGTTCACAGTCTGTAATGTGTGGTTGACGGAAACATGTGATCTATTTTAAAAAAAATTGCGTATTTGATATTCCTCGTCGTTATTAAAGTCTGAAAGGGCCGTATTGTCTGACGATTGAAAGAATAAACAGATTTTGACTCGTACCGTAAAGTTCGTAAGTCACAGAGTATATAGCTTTTCCTAAGAGTATCTATTGCATATTTTGCGAATTTTTGCTCATCACACTGCCACGCACCGCGACCAAACTCCCTTACTAATATCACAGTCTAATAAATACAGTCGCGACACTCACTGCTGTGAAAGCTGTTACCGCCGGACACTTGGAGCGACACTAGCGCTCCAAGCGGTCGTAAAGCCGGCTGTCCCTTAACGCCGTATACGACACATTAATAATGCCCGCTTCTAATTACATTTGTGTGATTTTCTAAATATTGTATATATTCTTGCATTTCAAGTTTTATTTAAATATCTTGACTCGTGACTGATTGTAAAAGAAACGCAAACCGAGCAAAAACTCCTTGTGATCGGACACAGACTGCAATTGTGCAATATGTTACCAAATAATTCTTTAGAAATTGCTTGCAGCTTACCTTGCTGGTAGTGATAGACAAACATAGTATTTTGTGCAGACAAGCCTATAATAGAACTTCTAAGGGACAGTTAAATATCAACAAATGTAAATTTAGTAAAACTCGTGAAAAAACTGTCGCTAACTTCAACATATTTATGACGAAATTCTTCAGACATTGCATCTTACTTTGCTGGTAAACACATGAGAAGCTTGTTTCAGGACACAGTTTAATTTCTTCCGCCTTTACATTATCACGTCTTTGCGGTAGTTTCCTCTTCATTCCCAGTTTCGGTGGTTTGTTTGGAACATCGAACAATGTAGGCACAGCATTCCACACCAGCTTCTTCCGTTCATCATTCATGAACTGGTTTGCATCGAAGTGTAACGAGCAGAACTTCACATTATCAGGTAATACGCGGCAACTTTATTCAAACGATCTTGTCGCCTGCTATTTATAAGCCATTTCTTGATCCTAAAAAGAAATAATCTTCAATATGTGTGTGTTGCTCACAACATAATTGTAAATAAGCATTACCGAAACTTTATGTCACATACCTCTCAGGCTCTGTAGAAAACCTAAAGAATGATAAATATGACGTATTCTAGTTGTTGCTGCTGCAATTTATTGCACTACAGACGCTTCCCTACGTAAAAATCATTTCGTACACTAAAACACACAACAAACACACGTCTCGTATACGATACAGAGCAACGTGGCTTTACGTCCGCAAGGAGCGCTGCAGTCGCCTAGTATAACAAAAATCTGCGGTAGTGTCGCGACTGTATGTATTAGACTGTGCTAATATCATTAGACCAAGGGCTATCTACCACCACAACCACGAGTGGGTGGCAGTATGTGGGCATGGAGAAAAGTCTGTCAGCACGTACACACACAAGCCTTTTATATGTAGATATAGATTCATCGGGAAACACCCGAGACACTTTGAAAGCAAACGGCAGATAACTTTAATAACAAGGCGAGCTGGGACTCACTTCAAGTAGTGGAACTCGAGTTCTTCGGGCGTCATGCGACTGGTGTCCACGAAATCCGCCCCCTGCGTCAGCAGGTCTTCCTGGATGTGCCTGGAAAGCAGAAAGCCATCGATTCACACAGCGACCGTTAACTGACTACTGGAAGAATGCGATCTAACTGAGGTAGACAAAAACTCAGAACGTAAATGAGGAGCTACTTTTCAAAACGCATTATGTCCCAAAAAGTAAATGTTTCAGGGGAAGCGAAAAACACATATCGCAAAAAATATTCGATTAATTATTCCGAATTTTACACCACATACTCACGTAGGGCTTTTGATCCAAATGTGTTTAATACAAGACAATTGCTTTTTATACTTTCAAGCTATGAGCACTTTATAGTGATGGACAAAGTGCGTTTTGTTGGGTTCTGTTGCACAACCTGCCCTTTTTGATTTTCTCTTCATTAGTTTTGTCGTTCCACGTTTAATTTCCTCTCCAACAGTCACACATTCACTATAATACTCTCCATGTTAGCATAACAACGGTTTTACGACTGACTTCCCAACAGACAGAATGATAAACGTTTGTACACAACAATGCTGTAATACTGAAAACGAATATTAACTGTTTATTGTTGGTCAGTTAGATGTTTTCGCTTTAGTCCACGTGTCTTACATTGCAGCCAACATAGCTTAATAAAACAAAATAAAGGCAACTGTTGGACTTAATGCAGTTTGATTCAATCATACAGGACGAAATGCTATTTGTTGCATCTGCTACTTTTCAGTGCTCTTTTTGAAGCTGTTAAAATGCGTTTTGACACAGTCTGATTGCAGGGGTGTGTGGAGGGGGTAATAAAATACCGGATTCCATATCAAACTCAATTTTCTCCATCAGTGGACATAATGCGTTTTGAAAAGTTGCTCCTCAAATGTAAACAAGTTTTTACAGCCCTTCATTTTCTGACTACCGGTTTCGGTGACAATGCTGATTTGAAGATGAAGACTTAGTTGATCTAAACTGGTATTGAGAAAATAAAGGACTGTGAAAAAGCTGATGATGCTGTGGTGCGGGCGCGATGGCCGAGGAGACTGAGGCGCCCCAGTCACGGTCTGCATGGCCACTACGGTCGAGGGTTCGAATCCCCCCTCGGGCATGGATATTTGTGCCGTCATTAGTCATAGCTAGTTCATAAGTAGTTTGTAAGGTTAGGGACTGATGACCCCATAGTTAAATCCCATAAGCTTAACAAACATTTGAACATTTTGATGCTGTGGTCTATGGGAGGGTGTCGTCTGTAACTGACTGTAATAGCATACGGGATGACTTGGACAAAATTTCTAGTTGGTGCGAAGAATGGCAGTTAGCTCTCAATGTAGAAAAATGTAAGGTGATGCGCCTGAGTAGAAAATACAATCCCATAATGTTCGAATACAGCATTAGTAGTGAGCTTCTTGATGCTGTCGCATCGTTCAAATATCTAGGCGTAACATTGCAGAGTGATATGAAATAGAACGAGCATGGAAGTACAGTTGTGAGTAAGGCGGACAGTCGACTTCGTTTTATTGGGAGAATTTTGGGAAGATGTACTTCACCTGTGAAGGAGACCGCGTATAAAACGCTTGTACGACCACGTCTTGAGTATTGCTCAAGTGTTTGGGACCCGCAGCAGATCAGTTTAAAGGAAGACATAGAGGCGGTTCAGAGGCGAGCAGCTAGATTTGTTACCGGTAGGTTCGACCAATGCGCGAGTGTCACGGAAATGCTCCGGCAACTCAATTGGGGATCGCTGGAAGAAAGACGACGTTCTTTTTGTGAATTTCTGTTGAGGAAATTTAGAGGGCCGGAATTTGAAGCTGAGTGTAGTACGATCTTGCTGCCGCCTATTTACATTTCGCGTAAAGATCACAAAGACAAGATAAGAGAAATTAGGGCTCGTACGGAGGCATATAGGCATTCTTTTTTTCCTCGTTCAATTTGGGAGTGTAATAGGAAAGGAAATGCCTAGTAGTGGTACAGTGTACCATCCGCCACGCACCTTACGGTGAATTGCGGAGTATGTATGTAGATGTAGAAGCGAACTTGGCTACATTTCCGTTTGGCAGTTGTTGTTCAGTTCACACTGCATCACTCAGAGATTTATTGTGACAGTTATTTAGTGTTGGAGTACTGATAAACTGAATGTAGTACCAGTTTATTATTCTGACAACGTTCCCTGGTAGCTTTAGCTCACTGCACGGAGTGTGGCAGTACTGGAGCAAGGCTATTGTGGCGGTACTGGCTTGTAAGCCAGCAGCCATTTCTTTATTTTATTTCATAACTAGGTGAAAACCCGGCGTTGCCCGGGTATTTAATTATTCCTGCCATTTTTCAGGTATATATTCATTTGAATAAGGGCTGTAAAATATCTTGGGAATACAATTAGTAGTAAAGAAGTCATAGATTAGAACGTTCACGAACGTTACTGTTCTCGTGAACTACATGTCGGAATGTGATACAATTTGGAAGCTACATTCAACTATATGTGTGTATACTGTCTGTAAAATTTCCTGTCGCTTCAATATGTAGTGTTCAAATTATAAATTGTAACGTCATACCGAGAGCCGTAGTTTTACTCCATAAACAGCGGAAAAGTAGTAAACGAGAAACATTTTTCCTTTCATCATTTTACTATGGTTGCCAGCGAGAAAAAGTTTAATAAAGGTTTGAAATTATGTTTAAAGTTTGTTGCAAGTCGCTAAGTACTGTCATTCTCATACAGTGTATTTCGAAAGTCTCGCCGCATTATATGGCTTTTTTTTGCGATTTATATTGGTTATGAGATAATATCTTTTAAACCATGTGCCGTATGTGATTCTTAACCATGCAGCAATTGTTACTTCACGGTAAGGAATGTGTGTAGCAAATTTGGTTGAAATCGGTCCAAGGGCTTAGGAGAAAATGAGCAGCATTGTCGCAAAATGCAGTAGTTTTTCGCGCGTATCATTGTTTATGACGTCATATGTCGTGAACTATATATCGTATGTGATTCTTACACTTACGGCGACCGTCCTTATGGATTGAAGCTTACGTATACAAAATTTCATAAAGATTGGAGCAAAACAGTAGATTTATATGCAACTCGTACAAATATACGGACACTCTGCTTTATATATTAGATTAGCTCATATGCCCGTGCTTCGCAACGGTTGTTGAAGGAGGGCCACGAATACCAATGATACCTTCTGACTACGCATTTCAGTTTAGACGACTTCAATTTCCACTTGCAGTCTGTTTTGCAATGACAATTAATAAATCAGAAGGGCGGTCGTTAAAGGTGACGGGCATTGACTTGGAAGAAGATTGGGCAGCGAACACTCCGCTGCAGAGTGAAAGTTTCATTCTGGAAACATCCGTGCCGGCCGCGGTGGCCGAGGGGACTGAGGCGCTCCAGTCACGGCGTGCACGGCCACTACGGTCGGGGGTTCGAATCCCCCCTGGGGCATGGATATTTGTGCTGTCCTTAGTCTTAGCTAGTTCGTAAGTAGTTTGTAAGCTTAGGGACTGATGACCCCGTAGTTAAGTCCCATACGTTCTACAAACATTTGAACATTTGGAAACATCCCTTAGGCTGTGGCTAAGCCATGCCTCCACCATATCCTTTCTTCCAGGAGTGATAGTCTTGCATGATTAGCAGGAGAGCTTCTGTGAAGTTTGGAAAGTAGGAGGCGGGTACTGGCGGAAGTAAAGTTGTGAGGCGGCATCGTGGGTCGTGTCGGGATAGCACAGTCGGTAGTGCGCTTGCCCGCGAAAGGCAAAGGTCCCAGGTTCGAGTTCCGGTTCCGGCACACAATTTTAATCTGCCAGGAAGTTTCATATCAGCGCACACTCCGCTGCAGAGTGAAAGTTTCATTCTGGAGTCACCTAGCGGGTTAATTAGTCTTGTATTAATCGGTAGATAATGGGGCTACAAATATTTGTAAAGTGCGTGCAATGTGTGTCAAAGTGTATTATGACTGTAGCAACGTTAGGTTTATGAATTTGACGTAAACATGTAGTTTGCGGCTTCTATAGTCGTCTGATTGGTAAAAAAAAAAGAGGAACTGGCATCTCTGAAGAAATTCATAGACTTCGTTAATAGTAGTTAGACAGCCACAGTATCCACCACTTTCAGTTTCAGCCTCACCTCAGAAAACAGCTGCTTCTGCGCTGGGGACATCTACGAGAGAGAAGACACCGGTACAGAATAAGGAGTATACGGAAAGGAAACTCCCGCTGCAGTCTGCCGTCCGAAATTTAGTGCGCATGCGCGGAATCGGCCATCTTGAAAAGCAGTAAACGTGTTGTCACTCCCTACTCTGTGGCGTGGTAATGCGCCGTCTTTGTTTGTTAATTCTGTATTTTAGCTGCCTGAACCGCATAAAAGTAATCAAGTATTTGGTGCAGTGAAAAAAAGAACAGTGTGTCAGTAGTTGGAGCTGTTCCGTTTTTATTATGAGCATCAATAAAAGAAAAGGCGGCCGATGGTGTTCAGCACCTAATTGCCGCAAGAATTCGAATACAAATAAGGATATAAGTTTCTTCACCTTCCAAAAAGATGCTGAGCAGTAAGTGAACGTCGCTATATGTGTAGTGAAAGTTAAATGTTATCAGTTTCGAATGAGAGTAATGTGTGCTTAATTATTAAAAGTAGCCTTGCTTCTTCTCTTTACAATAACTCTCGCTGTTGCTGCAGCAGTTCAACAGCATCGAAATGTTGAAGTACATTTATATGTGTTTAACGTTGCAGGAAATAATATAAAATGAATGACAAAGAATAGTGCGTAAGTAGGCAGGTAAAATTTTACTTACGGCATTGGAGGCGTAGTGTGCTAATGTTGGCAACGAATGTTCTTCGGATACTCAAACAAGATTAAGGGGAATAATTATTTTATGCTGTTCCTGCTCTGTGGTTGACAGATTCCTCTATATGCCCTTCTCCGATCAGTAAATTAATGATACTCCTAAAGCAAACACAACTTTTATATATGTCCAGACGTCATTAGTTCTGTGTAATCACGTTGAACTGCTAAGTCTCACTCAATATTTTGTGCGAATTTATTCGTGTCGAATAAAGCCTGGCAGTTGTAAAGTTACTTCCTTGTTTATAACTAATTTCCCACACATAACTCCGCGTTATTTGGAATTTTTCTAGAGATAAGCACCAAATAAAACGATCATAGATTCCACCGTACATTTTCGTAGTTGTATCAAAATTTAGGCCTATTTTTTTTCTTTGGTTTACAATTAGGTGCAAGAAGAGGGCGCAAAATAGATGAGAGCATAATGAAAAGCCGTTTCCTTTCGTAAAAGTCGGTGAGATTAGCTGCAGTTCGTAAAAAGTCCATTTCCAGCCAAACTACTAAGTGGCTATAGTTCCGCGTTTACTGCTTTTCAATATGGCGTCGAGCGCAGCGCTTGCTAACATATAGATCAAAGGCGCCGCCCACAACTTTCCCTTATGTATTCTCCCTATTCTGTGACACCGGGTTAGCCAAATATTAAGTGACAACCGCCTACGGACCTCACGTGCAACGTCCGGTCTATTACAACTAGACGAGTTAGCACGCTGCTCGCGGTAACGTGACTGAGGTAAAAGGGAAGATAGGAAAGTGTCAAGGAAACTGTCACAAGTGGACTTGATAACATAAACTTTAACCATAACATTGAATTGGTATAAAGATCATTTAATTTTTTCTATCTCCATCACCCGCCGTACTATGCTTGTGTTGTGAGGCCCACCTGATGAAAATTTGTGGTGGCGACTCTGTAAAACGTCCGTACATATTCTTACCGAGTTGTAGCGATCTACAAAATACACTCGTGTCCTGCAATGACTGTAAACGGCAAGGACGTAGATACAAGCGTTTTCTTAAAATTTACCAAACAGTCGACGCAGGAACTTGCAACTCACGACTAGCCTTCCGGACTGATTTCTTTGGGCTACAAGTGAACGGCTTTATCGCTCACTCAGCAGTCTTTTCTCTAACTCTTGGTCGTCCCATGCTCTACAACTGCATCTACATCTACATCTACATGGGATGATCTGCAAATCACTTTTAAGTGCCTGGCAAAGGGTTTATCGAACCACCGTTATACTATTTATCTCCCATTCCATTCTCGAATAGCGCGCGGGAAGAAAGAACACCTGAATCTCTCCGTTCGAGCTCTGATTTCTCGTATTTTATTCTAATGATCATTTCTACCTATGTAAGTGGCAGTCAGCAATATATTTTCGCATTCAGAGGAGAATGTTGGCGATTGGAGTTTCGCAAGTAGCCCACGCCGCAGCGATAAGCGCCGTTGTTGCAATGATTCCCATCCCAGATCCTGTATCATTTCCGTAACGCTGTCTCCCCTGTATCGTAACAATACGAAACGAGCTGCCCTTCTTTGGACTCTTTCCGATGTCCTCCGTCAAACCCACCTGATAAGGATCCCACACTGGGCTGCGATACTCCAAAAATGGACGGACAAGCGTTGTATTGTAATCATTCTCATCCCAGATTCTGTATCATATCCGTAACGCTGTCTCCCCTGTATCGTGACAATACGAAACGAGCTGCCCTTCTTTGGACTCTTTCGATGTCCTCCGTCAAACCCACCTGATAAGGATCCCACACTGGGCAGCAATACTCCAAAAATGGACGGACAAGCGTAGTGTATGCAGTCCCGTTAGTAGTTGTGTTGCATGTTTTAAGGGTTCTGCCAATAAAACGCAGTCGATGGTTCGCCTTTACCACGATACTATCTTCGTGTTCTTTCTAGTTTAAGTCTGAAGTAATAGTAATTCCTAGGTATTTTGTGGAGTTTACGGTCTTAACGTTTGATTGATTTATCTTGTAAACAAAGTTTCTCTTTACAAAACCACCCGATATCTTGAAACTGATGATACCACCTACGAATGCTATTATCACTTGGAGGATCACAACCGAACTGTAGCCGGAACGGACGTTGCACGCCGGCCGCGGTGGCCGAGGGGACTGAGCCGCTCCAGTCACGGTCTGCACGGCCACTACGGTCGGGGGTTCGAATCCCCCCTCGGGCATGGATATTTGTGCCGTTCTTAGTGTTATCTAGTAAATAAGTAGTTTGTAAGTTTAGGGACTGATGACCCCGTAGTAAAATCCCATAAGCTATACAAACATTTGAACATTTTTGGACATTGCACAGTAACAACAGATTCGGTGTTTGCCAAACGCTTTCGTTCACTAGCCGCCACCTTTGCTACTAACGCTGTCTAGCGGATTGTGGCAGGGACATTGTACTTGCCCTAGGTTTCGTTGTCGCTAGGGACAACTTCATCAGAAGAATAAAAAAACAGTTACATGAAACACATGACGTCAAAAGTATTATGACCAGAATTGCTCAAGTCGATTACAATAATAAAAATCAGTGTTGTGTGAATGGCAAGCTCGTAATATTTTTGACGTCATGTGTTTCATGTGACTGTTTTGGCCCACTTCAGGTTACGGCAGTAACACTAAAAGTGGGCCTTTGCGATCGCCTTTTGACAACTCGAAATTTAAATGGAAATAACGACTTAACCGTTCATCTGACACGAAAATCAAATATACGAATTTCTGTTGTTGTCGTTGTGGTCTTCAGTCCGGAGACTGGTTTGATGCAGCTCTCCACAATACCCTATCCTGAGCAAGCCTCTTCATCTCCACATAAGAACGGCAACCTACATCTGTATGAATCTGCTTACTGTATGCATCTCTTGGTCTTCCTCTGCGGTTTTTACCCCACACACTTCCCTCCAACGCTAAATTCACAATTCCTTGATGTCTAAGAATGTGTCCTACCAATCTATCCCTTCTTTTAGTCAAGGTATTCCAGAAATTTCTTTTCTCCCCAATTCTGTTCAGTACCTCCTCAGTAGTTATGCGGTCCACCCACCTAATCTTCAGCATTCTTCTGTAGCACCACATTTCAAAAGCCTCTATCCTCTTCCTGTCCGCACTGTTTATCGTCCATGTTTCACTCCCATACAAGGCAACACTCCATACAAATGCCTTCAGAAAGGACTTCCTTACGCTTAAATCAATTTTCGCTGTTGACAAATTTCTCTTTTTCAAGGACGCCTTTCTACCCATTGACATTCTGCATTTTATATCCTCTTTACTGCGACCATCATTTGTTATTTTACTGCCCAAGTAACAAAACTCATCTACCTCCTTTATTGTTTCGTTACCTAATCTAATTCCTTCAGCATCACCTGATTTTCTTACACTGCACTCCATTACCCTAGTTTTACTCTTGTTAATGTTCATCTTATATGCACCTTTCAGCACACTGTCCATTCCGTTCAATTGCTCTTCCAGGTCCTTTGCTGTATCTGACAGAATAACTATGTCGTCGGTAAAAAGCAATGTTTGTAATTCTTCACCCTGAACTTTAATTCCTTCTCCAAATTTCTCCTTGCTTTCCTTTATAGCTTGTTCAGTGTACAAATTGAACAACATTGGGGAAAGGCTACAACCCTGTCTTACTCCCTTTCCAATCACTGCATCCCTTTCATGCCCTTCAACTCTAACAACCGCTGTCTGGTTTTTGTACAAGTTGTAAATAACCTTACGCTCCCTATATTTTACTCCTGCTTGCTTCAGAACTTGAAAGAGTTTACTCCAATCAACATTGTCAAAAGCCTTCTCCAAATCTACAAAAGCTAGAAATGTAGGTTTGCCTTTTCTTAATCTATCTTCTAGGATAAGCCGTAATTTCTAGAGGAGAAAATTCTCTACAACTTTCATCTGTTACGTTTTTTTCGTAACTCGCACCGTTGCAGAGATATTTGGAGAAATAACGGCGATTTGACACCGCCTCTTGACGTAAGTCAGGTGTTAGGAAATGTCACGTGACATTCCCCGCCCAGAACCTCTCTCTGGAATTCGCCACTTTGCACCCTGCATTTTATGATTTTCATAGTATAACTTATGCATTGTCATTTCACAGCAATGGCGCACTAAAGAACTATAAAAACACGTCGTTCATCGTACGATATATGAAAATCTAGTGTGTAAAAATGCCGTATTTCTACATCTACATACATACTCCACAATTCACCGTAAGGTGCGTGGCGGAGGGTACACTGTACCACTACTAGGCATTTCCTTTCCTATTAAACTCCCAAATTGAACGAGGAAAAAAAGAATGCCTATATGCCTCCGTACGAGCCCTAATTTCTCTTATCTTTGTGATCTTTATGCGAAATGTAAGTAGGTGGCAGCAAGATCGTACTACACTCAGCTTCAAATTCCGGCCCTCTAAATTTACTCAACAGAAATTCACGAAAAGAACGTCGTCTTTCTTCCAGCGATCCCCAATTGAGCTGCCGGAGCATTTCCGTGACACTCGCGCATTGATCGAACCTACCGGTAACAAATCTAGCTGCTCGCCTTTGAACTGCCTCTATGTCTTCCTTTAAACTGATCTGCTGCGGGTCCCAAACACTTGAGCAATACTCAAGACGTGGTCGTACAAGCGTTTTATACGCGGTCTCCTTTACAGGTGACGTACATCTTCCCAACATTCTCCCAATAAACCGAAGTCGGCTGTCCGCCTTACTCACAACTGTCCTTACATGCTCGTTCCATTTCATATCGCTCTGCAATGTTACGCCTAGATATTTGAACGACGCGACAGCATCAAGAAGATCAGTACTAATGCTGTATTCGAACATTATGGGATTGTTTTTTCTACTCGTGCGCATCACCTTACATTTTTCTACATTGAGAGCTAGCCGCCATTTTTCGCACCAACTAGAAATTGTCTTAGTCATCCTGTATCCTATTACAGTCAGTTACAGACGACACTTCCCATACACCACAGCACCATCAGCAAACAGCCGCAAATTACAACTTACTCTGTCCATCAGTTAACCACTGCCTTCAATAGTAACAGAATTATTTCGTAACTGTTCTTCGTAGTGTAGTGGGCAGCATGGTTAATCGTAATTGTAAGGTATGTGGTCGGTGGTTCGAAACCCGCCACTCCCAAAAATTTCTTTCTCGCCTTTCTCCATAAGGGGTTTCGGGCACTCTTATTAATAAAAAAGAGCTATGTAATGCTATATTTAGAGTTGTGCATATGTAAGAATGCCCACTCTGAATTGAGCGTTTTTTTCTGTTACGTGAACATGCCGTAAAATACTTAACAACGAACTGAAAAAAGGTTTTCTGAAGCATATGCACGTAATTTGGGAGGAGCTTGTTTGTCAAAGCTAAACGCAGATATGAAATAAATTTGTTAAAATACGGCCAGAAAGAGTATTACGTGTTGGGTGCATAGATATTATCGCAATAGTAAAGTTTTAACCGTTCGCCCATAATTTATTATTATTTAATTTTTTGTAATTTTTGTCTGAAAGGTTTGCAAGAAATCATAAAATTACAAGCAAATCTAAAGTCGGCCGTAAGACACGCCAGTGCGATTTTTTTATTATTCTGATGAAGTTGTTCCTATCGATAACGAAAGCTAGGTCAAGTATCTTAAAACAACGCAACCGGTTGGCTGATATATCAAACTGTTAAGAAATGGATTACGGTTAACAAGCCATGTTCAAAATTGCGCACTTATTTATTTATTTTTTATCGCTCTTAGCCTCTTGTTCTGGAAGACCTCCAAATCTTAAAAATTACTTACGTCTGGTCAAGGAATGGACCACACCTCGAAAGCTACTTTTTAAATTTTGTTGTTGTGGTCTTCAGTCCGGAGACTGGTTTGATGCAGCTCTCCACCCTACTCTATCCTGAGCAAGCCTTTTCGTCTCGTCATAAGAACGACAACCCACATCCACTTGAATCTGCTTACTATACGCATCTCGGTCTCCCTCTGCGATTTTTACCCCACACACTTCCCTCCAATGCTAAATTTACGATTCCTCTATGTCTAAGAATGTGTCCTACGAAACGATCCCTTCTTTTAGTCTGGGTATGCCAAAAGTTCCTTTTCTCATCAATTCTGTTCAGTACTTCATTAGTTATGCGATCTACCCACCTAATCTTCAGCATTCTTCTGTAGCACCACATTTCGAAAGCCTCTATTCTCTTCCTGTCCGCACTGCTTATCGTCCATGTTTCACTCCCGTACAAGGCAACACCCGACACAAATGCCTTCAGAAAAGACTTCCTTACACTTAAATTAATATTCAATGTTAGCAAATTTCTCTTTTTCAAAAATGCTTTTCTTCCCATTGCCAATCTGCATTTTATATCCTCTGTACTGCGACCATCGCATGTTATTTTACTACGGAAGTAACAAAACTGATCTACCACCTTCATTGATTCGTTACCTAATCTAATTCCCTCAGCATCGCCTGATTTTCTAAGACCGCATTCCATTATTTTTGTTTTGCTGTTGTTAATGTTCATTTTATACGCTCTCTTCAAAACACTGTCCATTCCAGTCAACTGCTCTTCCAGGTCCTTTGCTGTCTCTGACAGAATTACAATGTCATCAGCAAAACGCAATTTTTTTATTTCTTCCCCCTGAACTTTAATCCCTGTTCCAAATTTTTCCTTGCTTTCCTTCACCGCCTGCTCGATGTACAAATTGAATAACATCGGAGAAAGGCTATAACCCTGTCTTACTCCCTTCCCAACTGATGCTTCCCTTTCATGCCCTTCGAGTCTAATAATTGCGATCTGGCTTTTGTACAAGTTGTAAATAACTCTCCTTTTCCTGTATTTTATCCCTGCAGACTTCAGAATTTGAAATAGTGTATTCCAGTCAACACTGTCAAACGCTTTCTCCAAATCTACAAAAGCTAAAAATGTAGGTTTGCCTTTCCTTAATCTATCTTCTAAGATAAGACGTAAAGTGAGTATTGCCTCCCGGGTTCCTATGTTCCTCCTGAATCCAAACTGATCTTCCCCGAGGTCAGCTTCTATCAGCTTTTCAATTCTCCTGTAGATAATTCGTGTTAAAATTTTGCAACCATGACTTATCAAACTAATGGTTCTGTAATTTTCACACCTGTCTGCGCCTGATTTCTTTGGAATGGGGATTATTACATTTTTCTTAAAGTCTGAGAGTATTTCGTCTGCCTCATACATCCTACACACTAGTTCAAATAGTTTTGTCATGGCTGGCTCTCCCAGATACTTTAGTAGCTCTGAAAGTATGTCATCTACTCCTGCGGCCTTGTTCCGACCTAGGTCTTTCAAGGCTCTGTCAAATTCTTCTCTCAGTATAGTATCTCCTATTTCATCTTGATCTACTTCCTCTTCCCTTCCTACAACATCGTCTCTAAGTTCATTTCCTTTATAGAGCTGCTCTATGTACTCTTTCCACCTTTCAGTTTTCCCTTCTTTGCTGAGAACTGGTTTCCCATCTGAGTTCTTGATATTCGTAGAGTTGCTTTTCTTGTCCCCAAATGTCTTTTATTTTTCTGTAGGCGGTATCTACTTTTCCCCGTCTTATACATTCTTCTACAGATTTGCATTTGGCTTCTAGCCACTCCTGCTTAGCCATTTTGCACTTCTTGTCAATCTCATTTCTTAGTCATCTGTACTCCATTTTGTCTGTTTCATTTACTGCATTTTTATATTTTCTCCTTTCATCAATTAAATTTAGTATTTACTGTGATATCCAAGGATTTTTTTGTAGGTCTTGCCTTTCTACCTATTTTGTCCTCTGCTGCCTTCACTATTTCAATTTTACCCATTCCTCATCTACTGTTTTATTTTCTCCTGTTTCTGTCAATTGTTGCCTAAAGCTCCCTCTGAAATTCTTAAGAACTTCAGGTTCCTTCAATTTATCCAGATCCCATCTCCTTATTTTCCTACCTTTTTGTAGTTTCTTCAGTTTCAGCCTACAGTTCATAACCAACAAGTTATGGTCAGAGTCTACATCTGCCCCTGGGTATGTCTTACACTGTAAAACCTGGTTCCGAAATCTATGTCTAACCATTATATAATCTATCTGGTATCTCCCGGTGTCTCCCAGTCTCTTCCACGTATACAAACTTCTTTTGTGATTCTTAAACCAGGTGTTTGTTATAACTAAATTATGTTCTGTGCAAAATTCTACATCAATGTAAACACATAATAATCGACCAACACAATGAACAGCTTTAGCCGCTACTTGAATGTAAACACATAATAATCGACTAACACAAGGATCAGCTTTAGCCGCTACCTCAATGTAAACAGATAATAATCGTGCAGTGAAGGTTTTCACGTCCGGCTGAAATAATTGCTGTTGAATCTTAAGGGTTATGTGGTCGTGGTCGAAGAAACATATCTGCTCCTGACGTTTCGTCCAGAGCTGCGCTGGACATCCTCAGAGGCGCTACTGGTAGCGGTGAGTCTTGCCGACTGACGAGTCGGGCGGAGTGCCTGACTTATCTTTTTTGTTGGTTTAAAACCGGTCTGATATCGTGTTTACGTAAAATCTTTCCTATCTGATCCGTAACTGTTTTAATGAAGGGGAGAGAAACGGTGTTCTTCCATCGTTGTGTTTTGTTGCTGTCTTCTTGTTTACCTTTCCTTGGTCGCAGAACCCTATTTACTTCTTTCCGTGTATATCCATTTTTCTCTAAAACCTGCATCAGATGCTGTAACTCGGCATCTACGTGTTCTGGCGTACAAATTCGTTTAGCTCTGTCAATAAGACTTTTAATGACCCCTCTCTTTTGCTGAGGATGATGGTTGGAATCCTTGTGCAAGTATCTGTCAGTATGCGTGACTTTCCGGAAAACCTTATGCTGCAAACTTCCATCCGTCTGTCGCATAACTGAAACATCCAAGAAAGATATTTCATTGTCATTTTCCATCTCCATAGTGAATTGGATCTTAGGATTTACACTATTCAGATAATTATTTATTATTTTACGTAAACACGATATCAGACCGGTTTTAAACCAACAAAAAAGATAAGTCAGGCACTCCGATCTGTAAAGGACAAACGCCCTCCTCTATCATCCAGTGGGGTGTACAAAATTCCTTGTTCTTGTGGAAAGGTGGATATTGGTACTACAAAAAGGAGTGTGAATACAAGATTAAAAGAACACAAAAGTCTTTGCCGACTAGGTAGAATTGAGAAATCAGTTGTAGCTGAACATGCTTTCCAATCTGGAAATCACGAAGTGAAGTTTTCCGAAACGGAAATTTTATCTACAACGACAAACTATTATCCACGACTGTACAGAGAAGCAATTGAAATATACAAACATGGGGATAATTTTAATAGAAAGGAAGAAGCAATGAAACTTAATGACATATGGACTGTGGCTCTTCGGCGTAGGTAGTTACGCTTTTATCTGTGACCATCGACTATCGAAAGTTATGTTTTATCTTTGACAAGGCTTATCTGTGCTGCGCACGTGAACACTTGACCACGCCCCCTTTTGGACAGTATTTATACCGCTTTCCAACGCCCGACTCGTCAGTCGGCAAGACTCACCGCTACCAGTAGCGCCTCTAAGGATGTCCAGCGCAGCTCTGGACGAAACGTCAAGAGCAGATATGTTTCTTCGACCACGACCACATAACCCTTAAGATTCAACAGATAATAATCGACCAACACAAATAACAGCTTTAGCCACTACCTCAATGTAAACACATAATAATCGACCAACACAAGGAACAGCTTTAGCCACTACTTGAAAGTAAACAGATAATAATCGAGCAGCAGAGTGAAGACTCACTGCGCGTCCCGGAGCAGGTGTGTGTCGGCGGTGATCTTGGAGAGCCTCTCTGGCCGGTGGTGTGTGTGCGCCGCCACCTTGCTGCGCGGGTGGTGGGGGCCGCGGATGTCGACGGCGCCGGCTGCGGCGCTGCACAGTAGCGCCAGCACCAGGGGCAGCGGCAGGCGCCTGCAACACGCCCCTGCTCTTATCTGGGCCTACATACACGTATTAAGCACATCGTTGCTTCTCCTGGTTGCATCTTTCTACACAATTGAGCAACGAATGGCCTATGGCGGACTGGTTATACGCAGAGCCGGCGCAAGCCCAAATGCCGCCCCGTGTGAGCTGCTAAATTGCGCCCCCCCCCCCCCCACACGCAGATTTTCCTTTTTTCATAATTATTTTATTTTTAAACTTTTGTGGAATTTTATTTGAACAAGTCTGTAGGAAATGTCAGCAATCAATTGCATTTTTTGTTTTTACTTTTCAGATTTACCTAGGTTTCGGCCACTGAGGTTTTTTTAATTTATTTATTTATTTATTTATTTATTAATATATCGGACCTAACTGCGTGGTCATTAGTCCGTAGCTTACAAACTACTTAAACCTAGATAAACTAACCTAAGGTCAACACACACACACCCATGCCCCAGGGAGGACTCGAACCTCCACGGCAAACAACCGCGCGCTCCGCAGCGAGACGCCTTAGACCGCTCAGCTACTCCACCGCGGCGCCACTGAGTTTTTGAAGTAACAGAACATAAGAATAATAAATAATCTTATTCTACAATCTTAAAGGATAAACCTGTGCCTGATCTCTGACTGGTCAACGTCATCTCGACCCTCCCGTCGAGACGACATTGTCCTGACCCGGCTTCGTATTGGCCACTGCCGTTATAGCCACCAGTATTTACTACAGGGTGATCCTGCTCCCTTATGTGAGCACTGTGTTGAACCTTTTACTGTGTACCACCTTTTAGTGCAATGCCCGTTTTTTTTAAATTGTCTCCGTCATTATCTATGTTTACCATTTGAAATGTCTGATATTTTAGCTGATAACCCGCATTCTGTTAAGAGAGTTTTACTCTTTATACATCGTGCAAATATGGCGAAAGCCATTTAATTTTTAACCCCGGTTCTTTTTTACTATGGGCAGTGTTGGGCGCTAATGACCTCAGCAGTTGTGCGCCCTAACACCACAAAAAAATAAAAAAATAAATCTTAAAGGAGAAAAATTCCAACACATGAATAACGTGCATGCGCAATATTAGTTGTACGTTACATGAAAAGCACTTACCTATTACATCCCAAGTTGCAAGAAATTCAGACGCACCAATTATTCTGTTCTTATGAAAAGCAATGAAAGCGCTTCTGACCAATCTTGACTCTCTCAGCCAACTACCGAACGAATTCTGCAGTTTTCGTTGTAGAGAACGCAACAATACCTATTGTCTGGAAAGGCGAAATGGTGACGCGGCAGTGCCAGGAAGTCGGTCACGTGACGAGGTACAGCGAGGCCACGGTTAAACTAGCGCCTAAGAAGAAGAAACCAAGAAGCTCACAGTAAGTATGTGACCGATGATATGGATAAATGTATTATCAGGCAGAAATTTCTATGGTATTAAGAACAATAGAAAGAAATACGAACTTTGCGAAAACTGCACAAATTTCGTCAAACAGAAATGAGGTTCAAAGCTAGCAAGGTAACCTTTAGAAGAAATTTTTTTGTCAATGGATTTTCGTTTAAGAAGGTTTCGAAATTAACGTTTTGTTTTGTGTCGGCGAGAGGACATTGTTGCTAAAAGTCCATTCTTTTTTCAGGTTTTCATCAGAATCAAAGCGACGAGTAGTTTACTTTGATGAAACATGGATTCAGCGGCGGACTAAGCATGTTGGAGGCCCGGGGCGGCGACGAAACAAAATGAGGCCCCCCTCCCGTCCACTTGGAAATATATCACTGTCGTTGTTGTGGTCTTCAGTCCGGAGACTGGTTTGATGCAGCTCTCCACAATACCCTATCCTGAACAAGCCTCTTCATCTCCACATAAGAACGGCAACCTACATCTGTCTGAATCTGCTTACTGTATCCATCTCTTGGTCTTCCTCTGCTATTTTTACCCCACACACTTCCCTCCAACGCTAAATTCACAATTCCTTGATGTCTAAGAATGTGCCCTACCAATCTATCCCTTCTTTTAGTCAAGGTATGCCAGAAATTTCTCCCCAATTCTGTTCAGTACCTCCTCATTAGTTACGCGATCCACCCACCTAATCTTCAGCATTCTACTGTAGCAGCATATTTCAAAAGCCTCAATCCTCTTCCTGCCCGCACTGTTTATCGTCCATGTCTCACTCCCATACAAGGCAACACTCCACACAAATGCCTTCAGAAAGGACTTCCTTAGGCTTAAATCAATATTCGATGTTAACAAATTTCTCTTTTTCAAAAACGCTTTTCTACCCATTGCCATTCTACATTTTATATCGTCTGTACTGCGACCATCATTTGTTATTTTACTGCCCAAGTAACAAAACTCATATACCTCCTTTATTGCTTCGTTACCTAATCTAATTCCTTCAGCATCACCTGATTTTCTTAGACTGCACTCCATTACCCTAGTTTTGCTCTTGTTAATCTGCATCTTATATGCACCTTTCAGCACACTGTCCATTCCGTGCAATTGCTCTTTCACACACACACACACACACACACACACACACACACACACACACACACACACACACATATATATATATATATATATATATATATATATATATATATATATATATATATATATATATAACAATAACTTTTGAGATTTAGAGGCAACACGAGACGAGTGGCACGAGACAGTCTAAAAATATAACTTTCGAGAATTGGAGGCCCCGGTAGATGACAAGAGCGCTAAAAAAAAATAAAAAAAATAATAAATAAATAAATAAATAAATAAAATAAAATAAAAACCCTTGCGTTCGAGGCATTTGGACGACCCCAATCCCGGAGTCCAGAGGCCGTCCGCTCCCTCCACACCCCCCTCCCTTACTCCGCCACTGCATGGATTCAGACGCATGATACATTACGTAAATGCCGGCCGCGGTGGCCGAGGGGACTGAGGCGCTCCAGTCACGGTCAGCACGGCCACCTCGGTCGAGGGTTCGAATCCCCCCTCGGGCATGGATATTTGTGCCGTCCTAGTTCGTAAGTAGGGACTGATGACCCCGTAGTTAAGTCCCATAAGCTTTACAAACATTTGAACACTTTGAACATTACGTAAATGTTGGCTAAGTGATAGTGTGCGAGTAGTATTGTCAAACAAAAGTGTGCCGGTCAGAGTTTTTTGCATATGCAGGCGAAGACAGGTGTTTCATGGCTCTAAAACCAAAACGTAGGACTCAGAAACGGATACCAAACATTTTCAAAAATACGTCGAAACACAACTTATGCCAGACTTACTACCAATGTCTTTATCCCTTGTAATTACTCGCAGCGTATTTATCCATTCAGAATATTTGTAGCCATTGTAGGTGTGCGACATGCTTTACTGTAGTAATGTTCAACCGTATTTTTCTATAATGCGGGAAGAATAAAACACTCGGAAAGTGCCTACGAAGGGCTTAGCATGTAAGCGCATAATCGAACGCCGGCCGCGGTGGCCGAGGGGACTGAGGCGCATCAGTCACGGTCTGCACGGCCACTACGGTCGGAGGGTTCGAATCCCCCCCTCGGGCATGGATATTTGTGCCGTCCTTAGGATAAGGTAGTTCATAAGTAGATTGTAAGTTTAGGAACTGATGAGCCCGTAGTTAAGTCCCATAACCTTAACAAACATTTGAACATTTTGAATCAGAATCGAACATTGCATTGGAATTTCCAAATTAGATTTCGTCTTCTGCAAAAACTAGTTCTGAATAAATGCACGGCGCGTAAGAGGCTGGCTGCGGTCGACTCATAGAATACCGGCGTGTACGCCTGACTGCTCCCCCTCTCTGTTCCTCCGGCGTAAACACGACGGTACTGCCACAGTGGCGAGCGAGAAATCAGTCCTCCTCCCTCCCCTGGTACAACAGGGCAGATAGTCGAGGCTCCATGCCACAGCTCCCGAAGCCGCTCCCTCCGAGGTTTGGTTTCGAATCCCCTCTTGGACATGAATGTTGAGTTTGTACTACAGAAAAAAAGGGGGGTCGTCAGATTTGCCGCTGCTCGGAAAGTGCCGCCCCGTGCGGCCGCACGTTTCGCACGTGCCTTGCGCCGGCCCTGGTTACACGACAATACATCTCCATACATACTCCGCAATTCACCGTAAGGTGCGTGGGGAAGAGTACACTGTACCACTACTAGGCATTTCCTTTCCTATTCCACTCCCAAATAGAACGAGGAAGAAAAGAATGCCTATATGCCTCCGTACGAGCCCTAATTTCTCTTACTTTGTCTTCGTGATCACTACGCGAAATGCAAGTATGCGGCAGCAAGATCGAACGACACACAGCTTCAAATTCCGGCCCTCTAAATTTCCTCAACAGAAATTCACAAAAAGAACATTGTCTTACCTCCAGCGATCCCCAATTGAGTTGCCGGAGCTTTTCCGTGACACTCGCGCATTGGTCGAACCTACCGATAACAAATCTAGCTGCTCGCCTCTCAACCGCCTCTATGTCTTCCTTCAAACCGATCTGCTGCGGGTCCCAAATACTTGAGCAATACTCAAGACGTGGTCGTACAAGCGTTTTATACGCGGTCTCTTTACAGGTGAAGTACATCTTCCCAAAATTCTCCCAATAAACCGACGTCGGCTGTCCGCCTTACTCACAACTGTCCTTACATGTTCGTTCCATTTCATATCGCTCTGCAATGTTGAACCTAGATATTTGAACGACGCGACAGCATCAAGAAGCTCACTACTAATGCTGTATTAGAAACATTATGGGATTGTTTTTCCTACTCATGCGCATCACCTTACATTTTTCTACATTGAGAGCTAGCCGCCATTTTTCGCACCAACTAGAAATTTTGTCTAAGTCAACCTGTATGCTATTACAGTCAGTTACAGACGACACCCTCCCATACACCACAGCATCATCAGCAAACAGCCGCAAATTACAACTTACTCTGTCCATCAGGTCATTTATATAGATAGAAAATAATAGCGGTCCTATCACACTCCCCTGGGGCACACCTGACGATACACTCGTCTCTGATGAACACTCGCCGTCGAGAACAACGTACTGCGTTCTATTACTTAGGAAGTCTTCCAGCCAGTCACAAATCGGTGAACCTACTCCATAAGCTCGTATCTTCGTCAGCAGTCTGCAGTGTGGCACCGCGTGGCAATAACAATGTAATGGACTGGACTGCACACAGTCCTGACTTGAGTCCTACAGAACACCTTTGGGAAGTTTCAGAATGCTGATCGTACCAAGCCTCACCAACCTACAACATCATATTGAAACCACCGTTACCAGTGCAGGCCGTCAAGAACTTATGAGCCGTTTTCAGCTCAGAGTCCGGATACTTTTGATGATGTAGCGTATGTGTGTACCCTGTAGTAGAGAACGTTTACAGCCATGAGCCTCAGTGTGACACCAACGTGTGAAGCACGCAGGCGCCACGCCACCAAAGAAGACGAAACGAATACCCAGATTTCGAATTATTAAGTGTTTATTCATTTCACAAACTGTGTTTTATAGGTTGGGAAAGTAAACATTCACCAGATGCAAGATTGTAGATTTATTTACAACCGGTTTCGAGTAATTATTGCCGTTATTCATATATATAAATTGTGCCCTACAGGTTTGTGATTACGAAATGCTCTGTATAAACCTGTAGGGCACAATTTATATACCTGAAGAGGGGGCAATAATTGCTCGAAACCGGTGGTAAATAAATCTGCAACCTTGCAAATGGTGACTGCTTTCTTTTCAAACCTAACATACTGTTCTATCATAATGAGAGAGAGAGAGAGAGAGAGATGAAGATCCTACACTGAAGCTCGAAATTTAGTGAGGATTTCAATGCGAAATGCCTAGAATACTTAGCACAACGAAACTCTTTCTCCAAATTTGACTGAAAACCCTAAGAGATTTTGGTCACATGTTAAATATACTAGGGGCAAAACACAATAACCTCATTACGTGATAGTAATGGCGATCCTGCCGATGAAAGCGCAACTAAAGCAAAGTTACTAAACATAGCTTTTAAAAACTCATTCACCAAAGAAGACGAAACCAATATTCCAGATTTCGAATTACGAACAGATGAGTAACGTAGAAGTAGATATCATCGGAGTAGTGCAACAACTAAAATCACTTAATAAGAACAAGTCTTCTGGTCCGGATTGTATACCCATTAGATTTGTATCTGATTATGCATAAACGATAGCCCCTTACTTAACAGCCATATAGAACCGCTCTCTCAAAGAAGGATCTGTACCGAAAGATTGGAGACTTGCACAGGGCACACCTACATTCAAGAAAGGCAGTAGGAGTTACCCACTAAACTACAGGCCTATTTCATTGACTTCAATTTGCAGCTGGGTTTTGGAACATATCCTGTATTCAACTATTATGAATTACCTCGAACAGAATCATCTATTGACCCGAAGTCTACACGGATTTAGAAAATATCGTTCATGCGAAACACAACTACCTGTTTACTCACACGAAGTGATGAGTGCTATCGACAAGGGTTCTCAAATTGATTTCAAGAAGCCTTTTGACATCGTACCACACAAACGTTTTTTTAATCAAATTCCGTGATTATGGTATATCGCCACAAATTTGCAACTGGATAGTGGATTTCCTCTCAGAGAGGACACAATTTGTAGTAATCGATGGAAAGGCATCGAGTAAAACGGAGGTGATTTCAGGAGTTCCACAGGATAGTGTTATTGGTCCTCTGCTGTTCCTTATTTACATAAACGATTTAAGGAAAAATCGAAGCAGCTCTCTTAGGTTGTTTGCAGATGACGCCGTCATTTATCGTCTAGTAAAATCATCTGGAGATCAAAACCAACTGCAGAACGATTTGAATACCACTATGGTGTAAAAATTGGCAGTTGACTTTAAATAATGAGAAGTGTCCACATCAGTACGAAAGAAATCGTTAAACTTTGTTTACAAGATAAATCAGTCAAAAGTGAAGGCTGTAAACTCCGCAAAATACCTAGTAACTACTATTACTTCACACTAAAACTGGAAAGAACACGAGGATAATGCTGCCGAGTGTGGGATCCTTATCAGGTGGGTTTGACGGAGGACATCGAAAGAGTACAAAGAAGGGCAGCTCGTTTTGTACTGTCACGATATAGGGGAGTCAACATTACGGAAATGATACAGGATCTGGGATGGGAATCATTACAACAACGGCGCTTATCGCTGCGGCGCGGGCTACTTACGAAACTCCAATCGCCAACATTCTCCTCCGAATGCGAAAATACATTGTTGACTCCCACTTACATAGGTAGAAATGATCATCACAATAAAATACGAGAAATCAGAGGTAAAACGGAGAGTGTCAGGTGTTCTTTCTTCCCACGCGCTATTCGAGAATGTAATGGGAGATAAATAGCATAAAGGTGCTTCGATGAACCCTCTACCAGGCACTTAAATATGATTTGCAGAGTATCCCATGTAGATGTAGATTCCGATTCGCTGCTCGCCTATTGGAGACCTTGATGGCACTGTCGAGCTGTACAACGTCTGGCACATTCAGTCTTGATCCAACTGCGTCGTTCCTGTTTCAGGAACACATTGACACCGTCACGTTAGACCGCTCGCTCACAAGTGACTGTGTTTCCCTCTGTTGTGGACACGCCGTTCACGTGGGACGTTCGAGCCCATTTGCTCGGAGGTAAGGCAGGTATTTGTGCTATCAGTGACAATAGTAGATTCCATTGCATGATGTCTCCACTGTTTGAGTTGCAACCCTCGCATATCATCTAATGGATCCCCAAATCTGCATCCAAATTGCTGTCCCTGGAGGCTACAGCACATTCGACTGCTAGGCGGCAGCATTGCGTCAACAATAAATGTTGAGTGAACTGCAAAAGTCTAAGAGGGTGTTCAAAATGTAAACAGGTTTGTAATGTTGTGAGACCAAACTGCAGTGGTTTCAATGTCTTCCGTCACCTGGTGAGGGTCCCACAAGGGGCAACAGTACTCCAAGAGAGGACGCACAAGTGTGATGTTGGCAGTCTCTTTGGTGGAGCTGGTGCATCTTCGAAGCGTTCTGCCGATGAAACGTAATTTTTGGTTCGCCTTCCCCACAATATTTCCTATGTGTTCTCTCCAGTCAAAGTTATTCGTAATTGTAACTCCTAGGTATTTGGTAGAATCTACGATCTCAAGGTTTGACTGATTTATCGCGTAATTGAAGTTCAGCGGATTTCTTTTAGTGGTCATGTGTATTACTTCACACTTTTCTTCATTTAGCGTCAATTGCCAATTTTCACACTATGCAGAAATTTTGTCTAAATCGCTTTGCAGTTGCTTTTGATACTCTGTTGACTTCACTAACCGATAAACGACAGCATCATCCGCGAAAATCTAAGGGAGCTATTCAGATTGTCTCCTAAATCGTTTATAAACACGAGGAAGAGTAAGGGACCTATAACGCTTCCCTGTGGAACGCCAGATATAACTTCTGTTTTACCCTATGATTTACCGTCAATCACAACGAACTGTGTTCTTTCTGATAGGAAATCGTGAATCCAATCGCACAATTGGGGAGATATTCCATAAGCACGCAATTTCATAAGAAGCCGCTTGTGGGGTACAGTGTCAAAAGCCTTCCTGAAATCCAGAAATATGGAATCGATTTGAGATCCCTGGGCGATGGCACTTAACACTTCATGCGAACAAAGGGCAAGCTGTGTTTCGCAAGAGTGATACTTTCTGAATCCATGTTGACTACTGGTTAATAGGTCGTTCTCTTCGAGGTAGTTCATAATATTCGAACAAAGTATATGTTCCAAAATCCTACTGCAAATCGACGTCATTGAGATAGGCCTGTAATTTTGGGGATCACTGCTATTGCCTTTCTTGAATATTGGAGTAACTTGGGCAACTTTCCAGTCGTTGGGTACGGATCTTTCGCTGAGTGATCGGTTGTAAATTATAGCTAAGTACGGAGCTATTGCATCAGCATACCCTGAGAGGAATCTAGTTGGTATAGAATCTGGCCCAGAAGATTTATTTTTGTTTAGTGACTTAAGTTGTTTTACTACTCCAGGAACATCTACTTCTAAGTTCCGCATGGTGGCAGCTGTTATTGGATTGAATACTGGAGTGTTCACTATGTCTTCCTGGTGAAAGAATTTCGGAAAGCTGTGTTTAGTAATTCAGCCTTAGCAGTACTGTCATCGGTAGTATTACCATTGCTATCGCGTAGTGAAGATATTTTTTGTGTTTTGCCGCTAGTGTACTTAACATGTGACTAGAATTTCTTTGGATTTTCTGCAAGATTACGAGACAGGATTTCGTTGTGGTAACTACTATAGGCTTCTCGCATTAAAGTCCGCGCTAGGTTGCGAGTTTCAGTAAAAGATTGCCATTTGCATGCGTTTTTCTTTGTCTCTGCAACAGTGATCTGACCTGTTTTGTGTACCACGGGGGGTCAGCCCCCTCTTTTATTAATTTATTTGGTATAAATCTCTCGATTGCTACTGATATTATGTTTTGAAAGTAAAGGCTAGTCTACACGACGACACTAGGTTGCGACACTCGTTTCATGAAATGAGTTGCGCGTAACTGGTTTCGTGTGTGTCTGTAGACACGGCGCCAATACTACACACTTCAGTTTCGTTGTTTTGTGAGCGCCGTAGTCGCCGTAGAATGAACGTTTTGGTAGCTGTAAGAGTTGTGGCGGCGCTATTGCTTCTCTGTGCTAAGTCGCTGCATAAGACTAAACATAAAAAGAATAAGAAACGTGTTTGGGTTTGTGATTGAATTAAAAAAAAGACGTCAACTCTGTTGCTCAGCAACCTTGCTGAAAGAAATTGTGATCGAAGACCCTAGAAGTTATTTTAATCAACTCAGAATGTCACCAGATCAGTTTACGTTAGTACTAAACAGAGTTAGTAATGCAATAAAGAAACAAGATACTGTTATGCGTGAAGCATTGTCACCAGAACTGAAATTACAAATTGCTTTACGTTTCTTGTCAAATAGATATCTCTACAATACCTGTACCGCGTTCTCAAATCCACAATTGCCATAGTTCGTTTATATAGGTATTTGTAATTGAATGTAGTTTAGTCTGCAATTCACTAATCGTCAACCCATCAATATTTAATTCACGAATAATTGCATAAAGAGCACTAACACGCCGCTGCTTATTCCTGAAATTTTGATCGTTACAATCGCACGAACACCTATGCATCGCATATATGTTCAAAAAGGGAATTATTTATTCCTGTCCCCCCTTTATGTTGTTTTGTTCTGTATTGATTATCACCTAACCTAAAAACACGCGCAATCAGTTTCGCCAAAGTTGGAAGGAGCCGAAACTGTTCAGTTTCTCTAACGAGTTGCGCGTACGCTTACCGCGCATGCGCACTGGCCAGAAGTGCAGTTTCATGAAACGTAGTGTCGTCGTGTAAACTTGCCTTAAGTCACAACTGATTTAAATGAGATATCTGTGTCGTGTCAGAAAAAAGCAAGCTGCGTTTTCCACTAGCGATGATTCGCAAAGCCCAAGTCTAGGGAAGGGTGACCTCAGCAGTCTGCACCCTTAGGCTTAACAAACAATCGAAAAATAAGCAGCGCTGTATTTTCTAAATTTCGCGCCATCGGCTCATGCATTACAGGTAGCAGCGATGCCTTT
This sequence comes from Locusta migratoria, assembly GCA_026315105.1. Classification (NCBI taxonomy): domain Eukaryota; kingdom Metazoa; phylum Arthropoda; class Insecta; order Orthoptera; family Acrididae; genus Locusta; species Locusta migratoria. The sequence continues at coordinate 55,033,793 of CM048753.1, read as the reverse complement.
ATGCAGTGTCCGAATGCCATTTGAAGTCGACTCGGGGAAAACGCCGCCGGCCTAATGGAGAAATGGAATCTCTGCTTAACAGGGCCAAAAAGCGCGCCGGACGCAGGAGTCGTAAACAACGCGATTAGCCGGCCAGCAGGATCGCGCGGACACTCCGGGCGGGACGGGGCGCTGATTGCGTTGCCGCGGAGCTCCACTCTTGCGCAATTAGGCCGTTAAAAGCGCAATCTTCGCGCTCGTGTCTTGCAATCGCATTTGTACATCAGCAGGCAGCCATTTCTCGCTGTCAGGCGCGTGTATTTGCAGCGATACACGAGATTGCATTACACCTGCCGTACTGGAGACTGAAACGTCCCAAAATATAATATTCGCACTTTCCGCGCCGACGCGAATGTGCTCTTCGTCCGTAACTACTCAATAATACCTTTCTTTGTATTCCAAATATTTTCCGTTCCCTGCCATATACAGGGCGTCCCAGCTATCTTGTCCACCCAAAATATCTCTGGAACAATAACAGCTATTGGTATTGTGTTATAAAAAGATTATCTGTTGAACATAAACGAATCTTCCACAAAGAAAATACACACACAATTACACCGTGCCGGCCGCGGTGGCCGAGGGGACTGAGGCGCTTCAGTCACGGTCTGCGCGGACACTACGGTCAGGGGTTCGAATCCCCCCTCGGGCATGGATATTCGTGCCGTCCTTAGTTGTAAGTAGTTCATAAGGGACTGATGACCCCGTAGTTAAGTCCCATAGACTCTACAAACATTTGAACATTTTGAATTACACCGTCAATCGATCCCTTATTTTCGTCAAAATACTCCTGAAATTATTTTTCTCCCCAATTTTGTGCAGTACGTCTTCATTAGTTACGCAATCTACCCACCTAATCGTCATCGTTTGTCTATAGCACCACATTTCGAAAGCTTCAATTCTCTTCTTGCCTGAACTATTTGTTGTCAACGTTTCACTTCGTTACAAGGTTACATTCCAGACGTAAATAAATATTCTCTGTCAACACCTTTCTCTTCTTCGGAAACGCTTTTCTTCCCATTGCCAGTCTGAATTTTATAACTCTGGCTAGCCTCATCTACCATTAGCATTTGCTAATCTAATTTCCGCAGCATCGCCTCATGTCATTAATCTTCCATTACCCTTGTTTTGTTGGGGCAATCCTGGCGATACCTAATTAAAAGACAGGCGCTATTTTCGAAACTTCTTTTACGAACTTTCTCCTACCAGTGGGAACACATTTTCTTAGCACCCACCTACATAGGGAGCCATGATCATCATAAGAAAATAAAAGATAACAGATCGAAAACGAAAGGTTTCATGTGTTTCTTTTCCCCACGTCCTGTTAGAGCGAAAGGACACTCATTCATAGACTCACTCACTGACTAAACACGAAATCTATAAAACTACTTCACCTATGAAGCTGAATTTTGGCAGGAATGTAGTTTATAGGTAGTAGAAGTCAGCTAAGAAACGATTTTGCGATAGGGCCGATAGTTCAAGAGATATGACGTCATGAACAATGTAAACTTCCCCGTCTTGCGGCACGTGATGGTGTGACTTCATCAGTCCACTATTTGAGAAGGAGAGCACGTAGCGACTAGAAACTAACTATAAACATAATTTCAAACGTATAGGAAATTTTTTCTCACAGACAACCATAGCAAAATGATGAAAGGAAAAAAAGTTTGTCGCTTACTACATTTTCGGTGTTCATGCAGTAAAATTACGGTGTTTGGTATGACGCTACAATTTCTTACTCGTACACTATAAATTGTATTCGTGAGAAATCTTACAGACAGTATACACACATACCACGGAACGTACGTTTAAAATATTGTGGTAGTACAACACGCAGTTCATGAGATACGGAGTCATAAACAATTAGGGTTATGAAAAACCGCCTCATCAGGCATGACGTTTTGATTTATTGCGCATTTCCTACTATCTCTGTTCGCGACGTATTTTGCAGACATTTTACATATACACCACTGAATGTACCTTCGAAGTAATATCGTATTACGACATATAGTTCAGGTGCTATGACGTCAAAGACAATGAAATGCATGAAAATTCGCTCGCATATGCATGAGATTGTAATGTACTCCGTGTTTGCTAACCAACTCAATTAACAACACATTTCGTAGTCACTTTTCTAATATTTCACTGTACGAATCTGGTAAATAATTTTTTTGTAGGACACATAATTCAGGAGGTATCTCTATATATAAAAGGAAGTCTCCCGATTGACTGACTGACTGACTCACTCATCATCGCGCAGCACAAACCACTGAAGATAGAAACGTGAAATTTGTGGAGAGTGTTCATCTTACTCTGTAGGCGTCATTTAAGAAGCGATTTTCCGATATTCCGTCCGTAAGGGGGTGAAATAGGGGATGAAACGTTTTTTGAAAATACGTAGCTATTTAGGCAATTTTGAAACTAGAACTACAAAATTTCGGATTTTAATTCAGGGTTCGAATTTAAAAGACACGTGTTTCGGCATTGTTTGAAATTCGACAAATAAGAGGGTAAAATAGGGGACGCAAGAAATTGATTTTCAAAAATATGTTGCTGTTAACTCAAATTTTAAGCTACAACTACGAAAGTTCGGATATGGACTCTTGGTCAGGATTAAAAATCCATGATTTTTAGTATTTTTGGAAATTCAACAAGTAAGAGAACCCTCTTAGCGGATCAAAAATTCTTTTTGTAAACTCGTTGCTATTGATACAATTTTGAAGCTAGAGCTGCAAAAATTGATATTTGTATAGTTGGTTAGATGTTAAAAAATACGTGTTTCGGTATTTTTGGAAATTCAACCATCAAGGAAGTTAAATTGGAGACGGGATGTTTTTCGAAAATCTGTTGCTATTTAGGCAATTTTGAAGTTAGAACTACAAATTTTCGGATTTGGATTCTGGGTTCGAATTTAATAGTCACGTGTTTCGGTATTTTTGGAAATTCGACCAATAAGCGGGTGAAATACGGAATGCAAAAGTTGATTTTCAAAGATATGTTGCTGTTAACTCAAATTTCGAGCTATAACTATGAAACTTAGGATATGACCTCTTGATCATGATTAAAAAGACACGTGTTTCGGTATTTTTGGAAATTCAACAAGTGAGTAGGTAAAAGAGGGTATCAAAAATTCTTTTCGAAAACACTTTGTTGTCAAGACAATTTTGAAGCTATAGTTGCAAAAATTGGTATTTGTATTGTTCGTTATGATTTAAAAAATACGTGTTTCGGCATTTTTGGAAATTCAACCATCAAGGGGGTTAAATGGGAGGGGGTGGTGTTTTTCGGAAATATGTTGCTATTTAGGCAATTGTGAAGTTAGAACTACAAATTTTCGGATTTGGATTTGGGGTTTAAATTTAAAAGATACGTGTTTCGGTATTTTTGGAAATTCGACCAATAAGGGGGTGAAATACGAGATGTAAAAATTGATTTTCAAAAATACTGTGGTGTTAACTCAGATTTCAAGCTATTACTACGAAACTTAAGATTCTTCATCAGGATTAAAAAGAAACAACTGGTGCAGACCAAACAGCGTGCGCATGCGAAGAAGCGGGGGTTCAGCTAGTTCTATATATATAAAAGCAAAAGGTCAGTCACGCACCCACTCACTGACTAAGCACAGAATCTGTAAAACTAATGCACCGATGAAGCTGAAATTTTGCCCGTATGTAGTTTACCTATAAACTATAAGACGTCAGCTAAGAAAGTCATTTGCGATAGGACAGCATTAAGGTGCAAGGAGGAGGATACTTTTCCTACAGACTGACGAAAGCTACAGTTTCATTCCGATCTTCACGTAATTTTGCACGCGTGACCTTCAGTACAAGAGGAAGACCAGCGTCTACCTAAAGTTTCATACGGTGCATGGGGGAGTATCTTGCAACGTAAGAATGTATCCCTTAATACCTTGGTCGCGCCATAACTTGAGAACTGCTCAACCGATTTCAAAAAATGTTCAAATGTTTGTTAAGCTTAAGGGACTTAACTACGGGGTCATCAGTCCCTAAACTTACAAACTACTTATGAACTACCTACAACTAAGGACGGCACAAATATCCATGCCCGAGGGGGGATTCGAACCCCCGGCCGTAGTGGCCGTGAAGACCGTGACTGGAACGCCTCAGTCTCCTCGGCCACCGCGGCCGGCTCAACCGATTTCACAGAGCTTTTTGCGTTGTTTTCATTATTCTCAGAACAAACATTGTAGGGGAGACCGTGGCACATTTTCCATAGGGGCAAGTTTTCCAAATCCGTTTATTTTCGAAACTAACCGCTAGATGTTACCACCGGTGATACTGTAGGAAGTACCAACAAAGCACGCATCATTTACGAAAGTTTCAGTGTTGTACCAGCAGCCACGACGTCGGCAGGGCTGTTTTCGTTATTTTTGCAAATGTGAGTAAACTTTCTCGTTTTTATTGAAACTTAAACATTCTAGCGTTAAACTTATTATTTTGACTTTGCACACACTAAAAGTGGGTTTCTTTCTTCACGTAACTGTGCATTTGTTTTATAAATAGCTTACACTGTTACTCGTGGACGTAGTGTTATAGTTCCGAATATGGCGACGGGGCACGTTTCCCGAGTGCATATGGGGCACAGATTCCTTATTGCTTTGAGTCTTACGCCAAGACTAAAGCAAATGAAAAGTGGGTACAGTGCACGAAATGCAAGAAATGTGCACATGGAGACTGTTTGAAAGGGAATGTTCCATTTTTGTTTGCTTACATTGTGATTCAGACAATCAGTATAAGTATTGTTAAAAATGTCTGTATCTGTAAAATATTTAAGTCACATATTTTGTAAAACCATTAAATAGCATTTGTTTTTCTTTAATGTCGCTATTTTTACTATCCTCTTTTGTAATGTATTGTAAATTCATGATAAAAATACGTATTCAGTGAAATCAAGATAATTATCTCTGTTTGAAAGTATAATTGGAATATTTGCCCCTGTACATTTTAAGTAACCTGGAAAACTTGCCCTGCATACAGGGCAAATTTTCCAACACAACATGGTCAGACAAAACCACTTGCTACCAAGAATGATATTTACTATTTTCAAAAATATTTGTACAAGACTGTAAATAAAGGTGTAGGAAATATAATAATCCGCTGTTTACCGCAAAATCGATAAAAATAAAAAGTACAAAAATAAAAATGTAAAATGATGGAAAACGTGTCCTGGTCTTCCTTATGAATTAAAACTGGAAAAGATAAGAACAACGAAATGCGTTTTTCAAGTTGACCCTGTTTTTATTGCATTCAAATCTACAGTTTTTTTTCCGATACCGATAAAATTTTGCATATCTGAGCTTAAAGACAAGAGGAATGTCACTGTCTGTATAAAATTTCGGTTGTTGCATGATGGAGGGTACGTAACTTACGGACTTTAACAAGATGCATAGTTTTGCTTCGATCTTGATTAATTTTTGCACACATGACCTTCAAACCAAGAGGAAGGTCACTGGGTACATAAATGTTGGTGTGGGTAACCTTGTAAAAAACTTTGCTGAGAGGGAAAGATGGAAACGAACAGAGAGATGGGAGAGAAAGAGGTGGATGCAGAGAGAGGGGGGGAGGGGATGTGGACTACCAGAGTGTAGGATAAACAAACAGCCGGGTGTACATACAGTTTATGTTTAAAACTGACTAAGGTCCGGAAGCCTACAAAGTCATGATACGCACAGACCCTTCTTTAACAACCGTTGCGAAGCACGGGCGTATAAGCTAGTCTATAGACAGGGTGTCCCAGCTATCTTGTTCACCCAAAATATCTCTGGAACAATAACAGCTATCGGAAAACGACTTTCACCGGTATCAATGTACGGCTGGGGCACATGAATGTACATATTTGGAAACATTCTAAAACAAAAGCAAATGTCTTTTTTTTTAACAGAAACTTATGTTTTTTAAATGGACACCCTATATTTTGTCTTCTGAAAACCATAGCATGACAAATCACATAAACCATGGCGTTGATTGCATCGCAATATTCCTATTACATCCCGAGATATTGCGACGCGAAGTTGACGCTTGAAATACGCGAAACGCGCGGCTAGCGCTCGTCCTGAGCAGCATGGGGTTCTCGCCTGAGTCTCAGGACGTGCGCTAGCCGCGCGTTTCGCGTATTTCAAGCGTCAACTTCGCGTCGCAATATCTCGGGATGTAATAGGAATATTGCGATGCAATCAACGCCATTGTTCATGTGATTTGTCATGCTATGGATTGCTGAAGAAAAAATATAGGGTGTCCATTTAAAGAAAACATAAGTTTGTGTTAAAAGACACATTTGCTTTCGTTTTAGAATGTTTCCAAATATGTACACTCATGGGCCCCAGCCGTACATTGATACCGGTGAAAGTCGTTTTCCCATAGCTGTTATTGTTCCAGAGATATTTTGGTTCGACAAGATAGCTGGGACACCCTGTATATACATACACTGACAGTAGTTACTCTCTAGATTGCCGCACAGATCACAAAATGGAAGATATCGAAATAATTGCCAAGGCATAGAAAAACAATTAAAATCGCTCAAAAGAGGAAACGCCGCAGGACCAGATAGGATACAATTCGTTTTTACACAGAGTACACCAAGTAACTTGCCCCCCTTCTTGCAGTGGTGTACCATAGGTCTCTAGAAGAGCGTAGCGTTCCGAAAGATTCGAAAATGGCGCAGGTCATCTCCGTTTTTAAGAAGGGACGTCAAACAGATGTGCAGAACTATAGGCCTATATCTCTAACGTCGGTCAGTTCTACAATTTTGGTTATGTATTATGTTCGAGCAGAATGACATTTTTGGAGACTAGAAAACTGCTTTCTAGGAATCAGCATGGGTTTCCAAAAAGGCGATCGTGTGAAACCCAGCTCGCGCTATTCGTCCACGAGACTCAGAGGGCCATAGACACGGATTATCAGGTAGATGCTGTGTTTCTTGACTTCCGCAAGGCGTTTGATACAGTCCCCACAGACGCTTAATGAACAAACCAAGAGCATATGGTCTATCGCACCAATAGTGTGATTGGATTGAGGAGTTTCTAGATAACAGAAATCAGCATGTCATTCTCAATGGAGAGACGTCTTCCGAAGTAAGAGTGATGTCAGGTGTGCCACAGGGGAGTGTCGTGGGTCCGTTGCTTTCACGATATATATAAATGACTTTGCGGATAACATCAGAAGTTCACTGAGTCTTTTTGCAGATGACGCTGTAGTAGATAGGGAGGTTGTAACAATGGAAAATTGTATTGAAATGCAGAAGGATCTGCATCGAATTGAAGCATGGTGCAGGGAATGGAAATTGAATCTCAATGTAAACAAGTGTAATGTGCTACGAATACATAGAAAGAAATATCCTGTATCATTTAGCTACACTATAGCAGGTCAGCAACTGGAATCAGTTAATTCCGTAAATTATATGGGAGTAGACATTAGGAGTGATTTAAAATGGAATGACCATATAAAATCAATCGTTGGTAAAGCAGATGCCAGACTTAGATTCATTGGAAAAACCTAAGGAAATGCAGTCCGAAAATAAAGGAAGTAGGTTACAGTACACTTGATCGCCCACAGCTTGAATACTGCTCACCGGTGTGGGATCCGTACCAGGTGGGGTTGATAGAGGAAGTGGAGAAGATACGACGGAGAGCAGCGCGCTTCGTTACAGGATCATCTGGTAATCGAGAAAGCGTTACGGAGATGATCGCTAAACTCCAGTGGAAGACTCTGCAGGAGAGACGCTCTGTCGCTCGGTACGAGATTTTGTCGATGTTTCGAGAACATACCTTTACCGAGGAGTCTAGCAGTATATTGCTCCCTCCTACGTATATCTCGCGAAGAGATCATGAAGATAAAATCAGAGAGATAAGAGCCCACACAGAGGCATACCGACAATCCTTCTTTCCGCGAACAGTACGTGACTGGAATAGGAGGGAGAACCGATAGTGGTACTCAAGGTACCCTCCGCCACACACATATCTGGTGGCTTGCGGAGTATGGATGTAGATGTACGGACAGAATTACGCCTGACCAAACAGTACTGTACCACTGATCGAAGAAGGAGAAACTCCAGAGCGTCGATATGGAAAGTATCAAGGTACATCTACTTACAAATGTACATCTACATAAATACATTCAACTATATGACATTTCACTAACAGGACGTGGGAAAAAAGAAACACATGAAACCTTCCGTTTTCGATCTGTTATCTCTTATTTTCTTATGATGATGATGATGATGATGATGATGATGGGTGCTAAGAAAATGTGTTCCCACTGGGAGGAGAAAGTTCCTAAAAGAAATTTCTAAAATAACGCCTGTCTTTTAATTAGGTATCGTCAGGATTGCCCCAACAAGTAAAACAAGGGTAATGGAAGATTAATGAAATGAGGCGATGCTGCGGAAATTAGATTAGCAAATGCTGACGGTAGATGAGGATAGCCAGAATTATAAAATTCAGACTGGCAACTGGAAAAGCGTTTCCGAAGAAGAGCAAGGTGTAGACAGAGAATATCAATTTAAGTCTAGAATGTAACCTTGTATGGAAGTGAAACGTTGACGGTAAATAGTTCAGACAAGAAGAGAATCGAAGCTTTTGAAAATGATGAAGATTAGGTGAGTATGTTGCATAACTAATGAAGACGTACTGTGTAAAGTTGGGGAGAAAAACAATTTCAGGAATATCTTGACTAAAAGAAGGAATCGATTGAGAGTGTAATTTTATGTGTATTTTCTTTGTGGAAGATTCATTTACGTTCAACAGATAAGCTTTTTAAAATGTTATGTTGCAACTTCCTTGTTATAAAAATTGATGCAATGTATATATACGCGCATATTGGCGAACACACGGAAGAGTTTTTTATAAGTCATAAGTCCAGTTTACATCATGTCTGAGGGAGTCTTTCAGCCATAAGTTTGTCTGCAACATTTATTAGGAGTATTTGTGGTGTCGCACAGGTCTAAAGTGCGCGCCACCTACTTTCGCCGCGCGCCGCCATGCACGCACGGCGCGGCGTTCTTTCGACGTCAGCCACGAGCGCCCTCTGCTGCAACTCCGCTCGTGGCCACCACTGAACGACATCGTTCACTTGGGACTGAGATAGGAACCAGCTAACACTTCGGAATCAGATAGGCACCAGTGAAGACTTGGCTATCGGACAGGCACTAGGCAGGCCTCTAGCTCAACTATGTATCAGCATTCTGCAGTACTGAGCTGTGTAAAAGTTAAGTAGTACTAAGTCTATGTGAAATATATATCTCGTTCTAATTTACTCTAGTGTTTCTAGTTTCTGCTGTCCCACTGGCTGGTCACCTCCTACCTGCACAAGCGTGCATCCTTTATTCTACTCGGCCACCGACACCTACGACGGAAACGAGACACAAAAGCGGCGACGAGGCTGGGACACAAAAGTATTGGTACAGTCTGAGCATGTCAGCCTGTGTGTGTGTGTGTGTGTGTGTGTTAACTAGTTTGTAATAAACAAGAGACTTTTTTTAACAACATGTACACATTTTGTAATTGCATCGATATTGAAGAACCTGTCGCTTGTATGTGAAAATGTCTACCTAAACAATATTTCAAATTTGGATTGCCACATTGGCATGCGGGCGATCAAAATGAGGAAGAAGAAAAGTTGATGTATTACTATATATATTTTACGAAACATTGTTAGAACGGGAAATATTCTACGACATCTACGAATTATCAGTTTTAACATTGGAGGAGAGAATATGGATTAAAAATCGAAGAGAAAATCCGAGAGGCAAGAAGAGTAAGCCGGTTCAAAAGGGTGTAACTTTTTGTTATTATCCAGAGAGGAAAAGGCTTGCACAGGAGAAGGCAGTGTGTACATCAATACAGACCACAACAACAATAACAACAACAACACGTACCAAAGAGACGCCAAACTTCACACCAATGACGTCCACACCATCTGAATGTGCGACTGTGGCCTGTGCAGCATGCCTGCACATTCAGATGTTTTGCACATGATGTTGTGTTGACCAACAGCTTCTAGTTTATTGAACGGTGTCTGTTCATTTCTGTCGTGCCCGAAGGAATAGACACCATAGACAACTTTATAGCCTAAAATATCACTAACATTGACAGAAAACGTAACAAATTGAATAAAGAAACCACCCCGTGTATTTTAGTATTTAGTAGCTACTCTCTAGATGGCACGTCAATATTATAAATTCGGTTTTTATAAATGTTGATTATTTCCGAGTTGGCAGTACAAGGAAACATAAGAATCGCACATTCCGATGCTAGGCAGTACTAGGAATAATTCTTTGATATTTAAAATATTGAAAACCGAACAACGTGTATATTTCAAACAAGGAGGTTAAGTACAGATCTATATAAACCTAAACCTAACCAAATATTTTATTTATATTTGAAAACAGAAAGTAGGAGTGCTCAAATAAAAATAGTATTAAAATAAAATAAAAAGCAAAGTGTTGCTTTTCTGATCAGATGAAGATCTGTCGGACATTTTTCGAACTTTTTTTTTTGTTCTAATAAAACTCCATGTCATTCCAAGCATGTGTGTCAATGTTTACCTATCTACATTATTTCGTGATTTATTTAGTTTTCAAATTTATACTGACTTTTTGAACGCCCGGTATAGAGATATATGTCAGATATTAGTTGATATTGCTGTGTTTTGATGATTGAGCTTCGATTTTGATGTGTTGCGGTCGTGTCCGAAAAGAACAGAGACCACATCCATAATTGTAAAACATGCCCCCAATACGCAATCGGCAATTTCAGTGCAGTCGCATTCATACACTCGATCCCTCGCCAGTCAGTATCCAGTATAGGCGAAACGTGCCTGGTCAGTCTGAATGGACAAGGCGACCGCTGGACGGAAGCGGGAATAGTTAAAAGGCGTTTTACGCCACTGGAGAGCGATCAACAGTTTATATAAAACACTTCATTCAACCAAGATCGCTAAAAGTTTATTATCGTCCCTTAACCGGTTTCGGTGAGCTCAGTCACCATCTTCAGAAAGTCCAATACAATAACTACAAAAAAGTTATACAATGTCTACAAGCTGCAAAGTTATTGAGGTATACACATAAAATGACAGTTAACAAAACATGTACATTACCTTAGCGTCATATGTAACAATAGACACATAATCTTCTAACGCTCGTAAACATCTTGTTAAGGTTTTTCATCACAGGCTGGTTCGTCATAATGAATAAAATGTGGTCTTGGCCCAAGCAAACAGGAGACTGAACATGAAAACACTGCACAACAGAGTTGCCACAGGTTGCCATTAGGTGGCACTGGTGTCAAAACAAAACAATATGGATGCAAATTCAACTTCAAAGAATATAAAGAGAGAAAGTTTCTCATATTATGAGAAGACAACTAAGTCACTGAGCAAGTAGCCTAATGACTACATAGAGTAGAAATACATAACTATAAATATAGATAAAGTAATGTGTACACTGTTCCAAATACAGAAAAGCGTCCTATAGTGGAGTTGTGAAATACCTGTTGATTATTGTTATTACTATATGTAATACATAAAAGTTAAGATAATAATTCTCATATTATGAGAGAAGAAGTCCGTCGTTGATTGTTAATTCCATTTTATTGTCATTATTAGCCTCTCATTTTAACGGTATGCAATTCGCCCCCCCTTTTCTTCATTCATTATTTACATTTTCCTACCCTGCTGAAAAAGTCATTACTGCTTCTTTTACATGTGGTACTTTACACTTTACTCCTCACAGTCTTAATGCCATGCTATAGTCATCAATGTTAAAGTTTTTACTATCTTATTTTATATATTGTTATCGTCTATGTTAAGATTATTACCCATTTGTTTTATATAAATATTTTTACTCTTCACAGGAATATATAATCTGTACATGATTCACCCTTTACTGTTAATGTAGACCTTGTGTCACTTATTTAACTGAAGGGAAAAGTTCTAAAATCTTCAAATGACTTGGGACATAGAACCCTATACTTAACTTTAACTGCAGTTGTATGTCATTTTTATTATTAATGATCTTGGTTTTTAATCTTTAGATATAACTTTTGTCTTTCTGCCCTATGTAGACATTAAGCTACTTATGCAACGACTGATTTCTTCTCCAATAATACGAGAATTATTATCTTAACTTTTACATATTATATATTATTATAAATAAAAAAATAAAAAAAGGTACTTCACAACTCCAATGTAACAGGCTTTCCTGTATTTGGGACAGTGTACACATTACTTTATCTATATTTATAGTTATGTATTTGTACTCTATGTAGACATTAGGCTACTTGCACAGTGACTTAGCTGTCTTCTCATAATATGAGAAACTTTCTCTCTTCATATATATATATATATATATATATATATATATATATATATATATATATATATATATAGTATTATGTTTCTTTGAAGTTGAATTTGCATCCATATTGTTTTGTTTTGACACCAGTGCCACCTAGTGGCAACCTGTAGCAACTCTGTTGCGCAATGTTTCCCTGTTCAGTCTCCTGTTTGCTTGGGCCAAGACCACATTTTATTCATTATGACGAACCACCCTGTGATGAAAAACTTTAACAAGATGTTTACGTGTGTTAGAAGGTTATGTGTCTATTGTTACATATGACGCTAAGGTAATGTACATGTTTTGTTAACTGTCATTTTATTTGTATACCTTAATAACTTTGCAGCTTGTAGACATTGTATAACTTTTTGCAGTGATTGTACTGGACTTTCTGGAGATGGTGACTGAGCTCACCGAAACCGGTTAAGGGGGGATGTAACGGAAAATGTTAACATTTATTTAAGAAATCATTACAGCCATATTTATTACTGTAAAAGTCTAAAATTTTGAATGTGTAAAGCAAAAGGGCTGTATTTAATGAAAGAATATAATAAAATATGCAGGATTAGTATTTTTCCAAAAATTTCAATTATTAGTTTTTTATTTTCTTTTTTATAAAAAGCCATATCTCAAATACTAATCATGAAATTAATTTGAAAATTTTATTGTAGCGCCTTGTGATGTTTATAAGATCACTGAACAACAGTTATCAATTAATTTTACAAACTGCATCATTAACAGGGTTTTTAATTTTGCACATCCAAAATTCACTTTTTTTCTACATAAAATGATCTAAAACTCAGACTGTAATGGAGGACCTCGTATTCTTTAGTTACAGGGAGACAGCAAGACGTTATGAACAGTTCCTGAAAATTTAATAGCATTACAGCATATACTTTTTGAGGAAAGGCTTCTAGTAAAGTAAAAAATGTAAAACTGAGAAAAAGAGGTTCACAGATATTCTTCTCATAGTTCAACACGTAATAAGCTCACCTCAGTTTTAGAAACGTCCATACTGATACTCCTCATCTTCCATGTTTCTCTTCTCTCCCATTCGAATCTGCGTGGCCTGTATTTGCAGATCTGTCAGCTTTCTTGACCCTGCTCTCGACGACGGAGCAAATTCTTTTTTTGTAAACACACTAGGATCAATACCAGCTCTCTTCAGCACCTCAATTCTGCCATTATTTTCATTATTGAAACATAAAACTGCATCATAGACGCCTATCTTGAGTACTTCAAGTTCACGGAATGTCCTTTTTTAGCATCTAATCCAAATTAAGTTATTGAGGTTTTCATTTGAATTTTGTCTTTCCGTGAAGACACTTCTTCAGTAAATCAGGGTTTGCAAGAAACTTGAATGTGAGCTTAACTGCATTCATAACAGTTTCTGGTCATGAGTGTTTATGTGAATGTCTCGTTTCTCTTATTGAACTTACACCAATCATCTTCTCCTGTCCCAATTTTCGATGCTGAAGCTGAGAGCTTATTATCTTCATTTCAAGCTGCTTCCTCGTTTTTGCTGGTAAACCGATTTCCATGAAACTTACGTTTCTTAAACACAGTTTTTCCACCACCCATTATGCATAAATGCTGACTTTCATGTAAAGGCTTGCGATTTCAACCTTCCACCTAATAATATGTGTTCGTATCGTCAAAACGTAAATCACATGCAAGAAAGTTTTCAGACAAAGATATAGATGACAGTCAGAGATATAGATGTCAAAGATATCGAAAGAAAATAGCCTCCTCACTGACAAAAATTCCGCTGAAGTAAGCAGTTTTCCAAATGTCGGGAAAGGTGGACAACAATTTAAAGGCATTTATAAGGCTGCTATCACCATAAAATTCACACACAACATGGATTAAACTGTGTAGATTAAGAAAATAATATTTTTGAAAAATCGATTTTTGGGACCGAAATCGATGACATCCCCCCTTAAGGGACGATAATAAACTTTTAGCGATCTTGGTTGAATGAAGTGTTTTATATAAACTGTTGATCGCTTTCCAGTGGCGTAAAACGCCTTTCAACTATTCCCGCTTCGGTCCAGCGGTCGCCTTGTCCATTCAGACTGACCAGGCACGTTTCGCCTATACTGGATACTGACTGGCGATGGATCGAGTGTATGAATGCGACCGCACTGAAATTGCCGATTGCGTATTGGGGGCATGTTTTACAATTATGGATGTGGTCTCTGTTTTTTTCGGACACGACCGCAACGCATCAAAATCGAAGCTCAATCATCAAAACACAGCAATATCAAGTAATATCTGACATATGTCTCTATACCAGGTGATCAAAAAGTCAGTATAAATTTGAAAACTAAATAAATCACGAAATAATGTAGATAGTGAGGTAAAAATTGACACACATGCTTGGAATGACATGGGGTTTTATTATAACAAAAAAAAGAAAAAGTTCGAAAAATGTCCGACAGATCTTCATCTGATCAGAAAAGCAATATTTTGCTTTTTTTATTTTAATAATTTTAGTAAAAATAACGTTTAAACTATTAATTTTATGTACGGAAATAAAAAAGTTAGACTCAGAGGTATTTGAATACGAGCCTCACACAGATAGGTTTCAGAGACAACGCGCAAGACGCCTGAGCCAGCGCGCTATTTGACTCTGTATGCCGCAATATTCGTTACATACAATTCTTCCGCAGCCGTTACACGCAGCGCGAAGAGAAATATTGGTCTGGTGCTGCAGTCGGTCTCAGCACACATGATCCGCCAGGCCTGACGTCACGTCTGCGCATGCGCACTAGCGAACAGACGAGTGTGCCGCCTCTCTGCGCACGTACCAGCGCGGCTGAATCCCACTTCAGCACACGGAGCTGGTTTCCAGCTATCGCGGCGAGAGCGCTCCAAAATGCGTTTTCATCCTTATTACTAGCATTGTAATACGCATTGGAAGGGAATTGGCATAATTTTATTGTGATATCTGGCTCGTATTCCAAGAGAAAGGATGTAATTTTACAGCGATTTCTCGCTTGCTTTCGAATAGCAATGGCATGATTATAGTAATACATTTACAGTGTGCTGCAGCACATTAGCACATTATCACCAGCCGCCACTGTCTATTGTAAAGATGGCGATGGGGCAGGTTGGCCCAGAGAGGACGGGGCACGATGGCCAGCCGAGACAACCTGTAGGAGCTGAACTTCAACCTCGATGAACGGTTTGTTACCTTCAATGATAACAGCGTTTATAGTTCTTGGACTTCATTAAATTATTAACATAGTTGACGAAGTTAAACATGTTTTGATACGTTTTAGACGTTAAAATATCGTCATATTCACGAGATAAAAAGCGTTGAATAAACGTCAATCAATAAATATTATTTTAATCTTAAGTAGTGATTTGAGAAGTCAGAATCTCGTTCATTTCCTTGTTTTCAAAGCATGAGTTACGGCTCTGGTTGAAACTTTATTTTATTTGTGGTATCGTAAAAGTAATTCGAAATTATAAAAGAAGGAAAGGGAAATGATGTCTGAAGATATGCTGCTAAGAGCAGTTTTAGAAGTAAAAAGGAGAGGAAAGGTCTACGAGTACTATTAGCGAAGACTTTAGGATTTAAAAAGAAGTTTACTGGAGGTACTTGTGCTAAGTACAGATAGACCTCGTGTCATTCTGCACAGGTAATTTAAACTCATGTAACAGAAGCTGAATTTCAACCCGCGCCACTGGAAAGAAATACTGAAGAAAAGTTAAATCGCCGGCTAGAAAAGCCCTTTTCAAAAAGAAAGTGCGAGCAATAATAGAATGAAATTAACTAAATCAGCTGCTGGAGGCAAAAAACACGAAACAACGAAGGAAGATGGTGATGATGATGATGACATTGAGGAAGAGTCACTGTGCATTTTTTTTTTTTTAAATAACCTGGAGAACAAGGAATTCAGTGCACAATATGCAAGCTTTGGGCTCATCAGAGATACGTGAAACATGAAATCCGTGGACTATTTTATGGGTGTTAAACTGTGCTGATCCTTTTTAGCTGGTTAGTGATTAAGGTGACTGGTTTGTATTAAGACACTATAAATCGGAATAAGTTTAACCTGTACCGTTTCATAGTCCACAATGTTAAGCATTTAACTCAATACTCAACTTGAAATTATGTACATTAAAGTAAATTTCTTGATAGCTCTTAGTTTTATTTTGATTTCCGAAAGTTATACTAGTTACTAGTTTAAGACTACATGGGTCAACGTACCCCGAGGTAGGGAGCAGATTGGCGCACTTGACATATGTCCAATGTTTATTTTTTCTAATACTTTAACTGATATTTTCAAACTTAATAACTGTCAGCCAGATTCAGTAAAAACAATGATTTCATAAAAATGTAAAATAAAAAAATATGAAAAACTTTCACTCTGCAGCGGAGTATGCGCTGACATGAAACTTCCTGGCAGATTAAAATTGTGTGCCGGAACCGGGACTCGAACCTGGGACCTTAGTCTTTCGCGGGCAAGGGCAGTACCGACTGTGCTATCCCGACACGACTCACGATGCCGCTTCACAACTTTACTTCCGCCAGTACCTCGCCTCCTACTTTCCAAACTTCAAAGAAGCTCTCCTGCGAACCATGCAAGACTAGCACTCCTGGAAGAAAGGATATGGTGGAGACATGGGTTAGCCGCAGCCTAAGGGATGTTTCCAGAATGAAACTTTCACTATGCAGCGGAGTGGGCACTGATATGAAACTTCCTGGCAGATTAAAATTGTGTGCCGGAACCGGGACTCGAACCTGGGACCTTTGCCTTTCGCGGGCAAGCGCACTACCGACTGTGCTATCCAGACACGACTCAGGATGCCGCCTCACAACTTTACTTCCGCCAGTACCTCGCCTCCTACTTCTTCCAGGAGTGCTAGTCTTGCATGGTTCGCAGGAGAGCTTCTGTGAAGTTTGGAAAGTAGGAGGCGAGGTACTGGCGGAGGTAAAGTTGTGAGGCGGCATCATGAGTCGTGTCGGGATAGCACAGTCGGTAGTGCGCTTGCCCGCGAAAGGCAAAGGTCCCAGGTTCGAGTTCTGGTTCCGGCACACAATTTTAATCTGCCAGGAAGTTTCAAAAAATTATGGCCAACGTGGCCCGGTCTCCCCAATACAAGTTCCACTTTACCCATTCGAAGTTAATGTCATACATTCTGTAAATGTGAGTTTATTTTGTTTGCTGCAAGTTGACGTCGCTGACGATGCTGACATGCGACAAAGTGTAGGCAAGCAAGCGAGAGCCATTACTTGCAGGCTACAAAGTTTGTTGAAGCGCGATGTATATATAAACGCGACTTCAACAGTCACTTCAAAGCGGCAATGATGCTTCTCCCGTCGTACACGATCCGTCATGGTTCATAGATCGAACTATAGTGCACAAACATGTGTGTCTACATCTATATGGGATACTCTGCAAATCACATTCAAGTGCCTGGCAGAGTTAATTGAACCACCGTTATACTATTTATCTCCCATTCCATTCTCGAATAGCGCGCGGGAAGAAAGAAGACCAGAATCTCACCGTCCGAGCTCTGATTTCTCGTATTTTATTTATTATTATTTATTTATTATATTATTTATTACATAGGTATATGTAAGTGGGAGTCAACAATATATTTTCGAATTCGGAGGCGAATGTTGGTGATTGGAGGTTCGCAAGTAGCCCACGCCGCAGCGATAAGCGCCGTTGTTGTAATGATTCCCATCCCAGATCCTGTATCATTTCCGTAACGCTGTCTCCCCTGTATCGTGACAATACGAAACGAGGTGCCCACCTGATAAGGATCGCACACTGGGCAGCAATCCTCCAAAAAAGGACGGACAAGCGTAGTGTATGCAGTTACTTTTGTACTTCTGTTGCATCATTTAAGGGTTCTGGCAATAAAACGAAGTCGTTGGTTCGCCTTTCCCACGACATTATCTACGTGTTCTTTCCAATTTAAGTCGTAATAGTAATGCCTAGGTATTTTGTGGAGTTTACGGCCTTCACACGTGATTGATTTATGTTGTAAACAAACTTTTCGTACTCATGTGGACGACTTCACACTTCTCATTATTTAGAGTCAATTGCCGATTTTTACACCATAGTGATATCTTTTCAGATCGTTCTACAGTTGGTTTTGATCTTCAGGTGATTTTACTAGACGGCAAATGACGGCGTCATATACAAACAACCTAAGAGGGAAAACAGAGGCCCAATAACTGCTACTGCCTTTCTCGAATATAGGTGTGATCTTTCCAATCTTTTCGTACAGATCCTTCTTTCAGTGATCGCTTGTATATGGCTGTTAACTAAGGAGCTGTCACTTCAGTAACCTCTATATGTGAAAATTCTCACACTGATGAGGATGTCCAGGTCTGTTGCAAGGGACTCTCCAATAGGGACTCTTCGGTGGATTATGAAATATATACATGTCATTTCTGATCCTGCAGTTGTTATTATTTAATATTCACAGAATATATGACATCAACTGCGATTGGGCAAAGCTGTTTACCTAGCCGGGATTCGAACCCTGGTCTCCTGCTTTCTAGGCAGTTGCGCTGACCCCTACACTACTGAGGACACAGTGATCACCGCACCTGCAAGGACTACCTAAGCACGCCTCCCGTCAGATACAAATTCCCAGCTTCGCCCTGCCCACAGCACTCTAACTCGTAGTTATGAAACTAATTCCCGTAAGAGTAAGGACCACAAACTTGCCCACCGCTCCCCACTAACGACAGGATCATTGTCCGTCACCGGCATATTATATATATACATGTGGCGTCTGTCCCGAAAGAACAGACGTCACTTCTGATCCTGCAGTTGTTATTATTTAACATTCACAGAATATATGACATCAACTGCGATTGGGCAAAGCTGTTTACCTAGCCGGGATTCGAACCCTGGTCTCCTGCTTTCTAGGCAGTTGCGCTGACCCCTACACTACTGAGGACACAGTGATCACCGCACCTGCAAGGACTACCTAAGCACGCCTCCCGTCAGATACAAATTCCCAGCTTCGCCCTGCCCACAGCACTCAAACTCGTAGTTATGAAACTAATTCCCGTAAGAGTAAGGACCACAAACTTGCCCACCGCTCCCCACTAACGACAGGATCATTGTCCGTCACCGGCATATTATATCATATTATATATATACATGTGGCGTCTGTTCCGAAAGAACAGACGTCACTTCTGATCCTGCAGTTGTTATTATTTAATATTCACAGAATATATGACATCAACTGCGAATGGGCAAAGCTGTTTACCTAGCCGGGATTCGAACCCTGGTCTCCTGCTTTCTAGGCAGTTGCGCTGACCCCTACACTACTGAGGACACAGTGATCACCGCACCTGCAAGGACTACCTAAGCACGCCTCCCGTCAGATACAAATTCCCAGCTTCGCCCTGCCCACAGCACTCAAACTCGTAGTTATGAAACTAATTCCCGTAAGAGTAAGGACCACAAACTTGCCCACCGCTCCCCACTAACGACAGGATCATTGTCCGTCACCGGCATATTATATATATACATGTGGCGTCTGTTCCGAAAGAACAGACGTCACTTCTGATCCTGCAGTTGTTATTATTTAACATTCACAGAATATATGACATCAACTGCGATTGGGCAAAGCTGTTTACCTAGCCGGGATTCGAACCCTGGTCTCCTGCTTTCTAGGCAGTTGCGCTGACCCCTACACTACTGAGGACACAGTGATCACCGCACCTGCAAGGACTACCTAAGCACGCCTCCCGTCAGATACAAATTCCCAGCTTCGCCCTGCCCACAGCACTCAAACTCGTAGTTATGAAACTAATTCCCGTAAGAGTAAGGACCACAAACTTGCCCACCGCTCCCCACTAACGACAGGATCATTGTCCGTCACCGGCATATTATATATATACATGTGGCGTCTGTTCCGAAAGAACAGGCGTCACTTCTGATCCTGCAGTTGTTATTATTTAACATTCACAGAATATATTACATCAACTGCGATTAGGCAAAGCTGAAAACGTGTACCCAGCCGGGATTCGAACCCGGGTCTCCTGCCTTCTAGGCAGTTGCGCTGACCCCTACACCACTGGGGACACAGTGATCACCGCACCTGCAAGGACTACCTAAGCACGCCTCCCGTCAGATACAAAGTCCCAGCTTCGCCCTGCCCACAGTTGATGTCATATATTCATATATGCACTGCACCACTTTGCTGCCCCCTCACCCCCTTACCCCCCTAAAATAGTGAGTGACGTAAATATAGGAAAGGTTGGGGAAATGCCAGCCGACTATATTATAACCCCATACTCCTTCAACAAGCCGTTCAATATAACAATTGGAAGTAGGGAGCAGTGGGAGAAAATAGTTCGACACCGTACGGGGGATATTGTCTGGTTCACTGACAGATCAAAATCAGACCAAGGCATAGGGGTCGGGGTATATGGGGTGCAGCCAAGACTGGAGGGTGTCATCTCTCTAGGGAAACTGGCCTCAGTATTCCAGGCCGAAATCACTACCATCAGGGCGTGTGTGGAGGAGAATTTGCGTAGGTGCTACAAAGACTCTAGCATCTATATCTACTCAGACAGCTATGCAGCCCAGAGATCACTGGAAGGTCCTGAAACAAGGTCTAAAATTGTTGCAGAATGTCACAGGGTTCTGGTGGAGCTATGGGAAGCAATAGAGTAAACCTGTTGTGGGTCCCTGGCCACTCGGGGATCAGTAGCAACGAACATGCCGACAGATTAGCCAGGATGGGGTCAGAGACTCCATTTATTAGACCGGAACCTGTCCTGACAATCACCAAGGCAATGATCAAATTGGAGCTACGTAACTGGCTCAGAAGACAGCACGTAGAATATTGGACCAAAGTCCATCAACAAAAACATGGCAAGGTAATGATTCCAAAGCCATGTTTTAAAAGAAGCTCTGCAATCCTGGGCCTGAACAGGAGAGAGATTAGACTCACGGTTGGATTGCTGACAGGCCATGGGAATTTCAAAAAACACCTACATACAATGGGAATAAGAGAAGAGGACCCTAAATATAGGCTCTGTGATGACGGTGATGAAACTGCATCACATCTAATCTTTGAATGCATTGCATTGGAGAGTAAAAGGCACAGAACATTTGGGACAACCAGACCCGAAGAAATAAAGAATTGGTAAAGGGACTCCTTGCACTGTTCAAGGGCATTGGTTGGCTTTACTAGATATACAGGGAGCGATACCGCACAGTAAACTTAGTTTCGGTGCGGGCAGTGGCGGGTTGGACCAAGACTGTTTTGGCTTCCCTGAAAAAATCAAATCAAAGGAGTTATCGCTTCAGAGACCTCTATATGTGAAAATTCTCACACTGATGAAGATGTCCAGGTCTGTTGCAAGGGACTCTGCAATAGGGACTCTTAGGTGGATTATGAAAAGCTGGCTAGTCGTGTGAGAGTGAAAAACAAACATAAACGAGCTTTCGAAGTGCGAGTGTAGCATTGCAGGAAGTGAAAGCAGCCTTGGGAGGGATGGAGATGAGCGGATTGCTGGCGGGTGGCCAGCCGCCCTGCCTGCTGGTGGTGTGGGGTGAGTCACTGCACCACTTTGCTGCCCCTCACCCCCCCCCACCCCCTAATGAAGTGCCCTCGACCTCTCCTCGCCGCCCTGATTGTCGGATTACGGACAGACCTACCCCCTCCCACTGCTCATCCACCGCCACCCTCCCCTATCCACACCCTCTTAAAGCGTCGCGTTGTTCACATAAACCCACTGACGGCGATTACTGCACTGGCGCAAGGCTGATACGCGGGGTGACAGTGATAGAACTCGGTATTCACAACCTGAAACGAGGCAACTATCGTACTCGGGCCGTAAAATTATCGTGAATGCACCGGCTTTAACCAAAATTATCGTACTTACCTGCAAAATGGCCATAATACATAATATTTACTAGCAAATCTGATTTTGTGTATCTTATACCGTACTGTAGTCTGTCTCTTACAAAATATATTACTTTTTCCGAATGCAGAGCGGTTTTTAAAAATTATTTTATTCATGACATATAAAACCGTTCCAGGAAAAGTTGTGCGACTGCTCCTGGTTAAATTGCGTTAGATATCGGCTTCATCGGAAAGACTGGGTTTACTTTCTCCTTCCTCCTATTGCTGCCAATGCCACCGATCTAACAATTGGGACATATTAGTTCCGTAACGGAAGTAAGTGTCGTTGTATTCCTTTCTTGTGTCAGAATGCCGCTTAGTTTAAGGGAATGCGTGAAACTTCAGCACCACTAAGCACGCTTCAAGCACTTTAACGTAGCTACGAGCATTGTAACGCAAATATATAAAGAGCGAACTTCAACAATCAAATTATTTATCCGACAACGGCACTACATTACGCGGTAATCGACGAGCTGTATAACGAAAGTCGCCGTTCATAGCTACTGAGAGGATTAAAGCGACAAGTTTAAAATTCAAATGTTTGTAGAACTTATGGGACTTAACTACGGGGTCATCAGTCCCTAAGCTTACAAACTAGCTAAGACTAAGGACGGCACAAATATCCATGCCCAAGGGGGGATTCGAACCCCCGACCGTAGTGGTCGTGCAGACAGTGACTGGAGCGCCTCAGTCCCCTCGGCCACCGCGGCCGGCGACAAGTTTAATTACGAATGTAATTTACTAGTAGGGCTGCGAGAAAAAATCTTTGAAGAGACAATGTATTTTCTTGATTTGCAGTTCTTCTTCCGTGTTTGCAGTAAAAATTACTGGGTATGAGGTCCGCCTGATATGCAAAACCCTGTTTTTATTTGACACCCAAACTAGTTTCAGCACCTCTGTGCCATCATCAGTGGGATTTATGTTTATTTCATGCTGTGAAAAACAAATTACATTCAGTTTACTATTGTGCTAGTTGTAAATTTAGGCCTAAAAAAGTCGTCAGTCTGATTTTGGTTTTTTACCTTAATTTACATAAGTATATAAAAAGGGTCCCACATGACCACGAAATGTAAATTAAGGTAAAAAACCAAAATCAGACTGACGACTTTTTTAGGCCTAAATTTACAACTAGCACAATAGTAAACTGAATGTAATTTGTTTTTCACAGCATGAAATAAACATAAATCCCACTGATGATGGCACAGAGGTGCTGAAACTAGTTTGGGTGCCAAATAAAAACAGTGTTTTGCATATCAGGCGGACCTCATACCAAGTAAAGACAATGTATTGTTACATTTTATTACGTTCGAAATTATCATACATCTGCGTACGATAGTAACATACTTTCGTACATCGTATGCAGGCCCGAAATTATCGTATGGTTGTGAACACTGATAGAACTACGCGAACAACACGTACACGTCTCCACAGGCAGTAGTATCCAGGTTGTGACGTGGTGGATATGCCTGCCTTCCGTGGCGCAGACGAATAGCGGAGCTCTGCATCACCAGCTGAAGTGTCGACGACCTGAACAGCTATTTTGAGCTCTCGCGCTAGTGTTTGTCGTATGTGCTTGCCACACGATCAGTTTAACTGATAACAGATGACAAACTAAATTGGGCTGAGCACACAGCCGCCGTGTGTAGGAAGGCATCAGCATCTCTTCATGCCCTACAGAGATATAACATGTTTTTCCTCTCGATCTCAAAAAGAAACTTATACAAACGCTTGTAATTCCAATTATTGATTACAGTGATGTTACAAGGTCTTTCGTGGGAAAGCTCACGACGTCTGGAACTAATCATGAATGCCTGCGTTCGATATATATGTAACATCCGTCTCTTTGATCACATTTCACCATCTTATAAGAAACTATCCTGGCTCCGTGCTGACAAGCGCAGAGATTTTCATACACTCTGTTTCCTCTACTCTCTTATCAACGTACACTGTCCCTCATATCTTTCCTCGACCCTAACACTCTTATCTGATCAACATAACAGAACTACTCGTTCCTGTCTGAGCAAAACCCTTTCTTTCCCTATCCGTCACTCAGCCGGTTTCTCAAAATCCTTTTCAGTAGCAGGAACCAGGCTCTGGAACAATCTACCTCAGTATATCAGAGAACTGAATAACACTGCCAGCTTCAAACGGCAGTTAATGGATTATCTACTAAAGCAATAATTACGCCAGTCTTTAATACCCTACGGTCCAGGTACGTCACATCCATTCCTCCTCCCAGATATTCTCCTAGTGCCATTGCTCTCGCCAGATACAGCTTTCTTAACTTCCTTCTGTCAGAATTCGCCATGCCTTAACCAGTCTCGATATATTCAAAAGTACATCCTGTATCTGCTAATATCAATGTTGTTACTTCTATTATTACACCAACAGCAGCAGAAGGTGTCTCAGTGGTACTACTAGTATTAATCCTATTAGAGTTAAGTCAGTACCTTTTATTTACATCCTTTTACATGTAGTAAACTTGTATAAATTACGTTATTAATTGTTTATCTGTAAAAATCATTGACATGTTATAGGTAACTCAAATGTAAAGAAATACTGTATGTGTAAAACCCTGGTCCTATGTAAGAGAGGGCCTGATGGCCCTAATCTGATCAGGCTAAATAAAAAAATAAATAAATAAAAATAAATAAAAAAGTGACTAGCTCCTGTTTGAATACAAACGAAATTTTAGAGCTTATAGGGTATTTGGAATCACTGGCTTCAGTCCAAACATTCATTTTTGCTATTAAGCAGTCGTAAGGTGCGGTGGGAAGAGGTACGGGCGATGATAAAATTGTCATTTAAGTCCATACTAATTTGGTAAAAGTTATAAAGGAACACAATTTCTGAAAAAAAGAATCATTTTAAAAATAAGTCTCAGTTTGTTATTAGGTAGCTGTTGACTCTTGAGTATTCTGTTCACATAGCAACATTAACTGTCAATTTTGGCCGTGTAAATTGTCAACTTTGACCCGAAGTTCCCGCATCACCATCACGATTCAAAAAACAAATTAAGTATTCTCTTCAATAAAATGAAATAATATAAGATATGAAGTCCTTGTACGAGCGGGGCAGGAGAAGCAATTTTTTAGCTGTTACTCGAAGTTCACTTTCAAGATCAGTCATAGGCACCGTAAATTCCTATCGATCTTTGTAAACTCACACATCGAAGATTAGATTAGATTTAAATTATGCACAGAACCAATATTTGCAGCATGAAAAATTCAAGAAAGATATAAATTCTATTAATTACGAAGTATTACCAGGTCTACCAACTTAAATTTCATACTGGGATGACAAATAAAATTTACAACCTATACATCCATTACAAACTGTGAAAGTCAAACCGAAATCTACAGCATACAGGTCACAAACTAAAGTCAAATATAAGTCAACCAACCGAAGCCGGTCACAAACTCCTGCTTATTCATTTTACATCTCTACGTACACTGCCTGGCAGCAAAAGTGATGCACCCAGAACAAAAGTCCAATACCATGCCATTGCGGTATACACACATACCATTTCCTACTGAGATAACTAAATCCTCTAGCACAGCCAATGATAATATTTTTAGAGAGATATCAAAGGAACAAAACAATATCTTCTTCTCTCTTTATCAACCCGTAGGTTGGTTTGCAGCATTTCTCCGTAGTGCCGTGTTGCTTCACCAGTGATGTGGGCCAAAAATGTTCAAATGTTTGTATAGCTTATGGGACTTAACTACGGGCTCATCAGTCCCTAAACTTACAAACTACTTATCAACTACTTACGAACTAGGACGGCACAAATATCCATGCCCGAGGGGGGATTCGAACCCCCGACCGTAGTGGCCGTGCAGACCGTGACTGGAGCGCCTCAATGCCCTCGGCCACCGCAGCCGGCGATGTGGGCGAGGAATATTCCCAGTGGGAAAGAAGTTATCAAATGGGAATATCGTCGGGAATATTTCTTTGGCCCGGGTAGTAACCGCATACATTACGCTTGTCCGTCCATTTTTGGAGTATTGCTGCCCAGTGTGGGATCCTTATCAGGTGGGTTTGACGGAGGACATCGAAAGAGTCCAAAGAAGGGCAGCTCGTTTCGTACTGTCACGATACAGGGGAGATGGCGTTACGGAAATGATACAGGGTCTGGGATGGGAATCATTACAACAATGGCGCTTATCGCTGCGGCGTGGGCTACTTACGAAACTCCAATCGCCGACATTCTTCTCCGAAAGCGAAAGTACATTGTTGACTCCCACCTACATAGGTAGAGATGATCATCAGAATAAAATACGAGAAATCAGAGCTCGAACGGAGAGATTGAGATGTTCTTTCTTCTCGCGCGGTATTCGAGATTGGAATGGGAGCTGAGGAATATAAATGTGGTTCGATGAACCCTCTGCCAGGCACTTACATGTGATTTGCAGAGTATCCCGTGTAGATGTAGATGTAGATGTAGATGCTGGTAGTCCGTGGTGATCACGCGACATATTAGAGGGCAATGAGAATGATTTTTTTTTTCTACTATTATGGTAGCCCCATGGTGCGTCGCTTTATGGAAAAGTTATGTAAGTTATATCTGAAGTAAAGAGCTGGAACAGCAGAATATCTTACCGTAAAACACAGTAATTACACATACGTATATTGTGTATGATTTCTCATGTTATAAAGGCTAGTTTACACGACGCCACGTGGTTTCACGAAACTGCGCTACTGGCCAGTGCGCATGCGCGGCAGGCGGTCGCGCAACTCGTTGGCGAAACTAAAGTTTCGGCACCTTCCAACTTTGGCGAAACTGATTGCGCGTGTTTTTAGGTTAGGTGATAACCAATACAGAACAAAACACAACATAAAGGTGGGAAAGGAAGAAATAATACGGTTTTTGAACATATATGCGATGCATAGGTGTTTGTGCCATTTTAGCGATGAAAATTTTAGGAATAAGCAGCGGCGCGTTAGTGCTATTGAAGCAATTATTCCTGGATTAAATATTGATTGGTTGACCATTAGTGAATTGCAGACTAAAATACATTCAATTCCAAATACCTATAAAAACGAACTACGGCAATTGTGGATTTGGGAACATGGTACAGGTACTGTAGAGACGAATATCTACTTGACAAGAAACGTAATGCAATTTGTGATTTCAGTTCTGGTAACAATGCTTCACTCATAACAGTATCTTGTTTCTTTATTGCATTACTGACTCTGTTTAAAAGAAACGTAAACTGCTCTGGTGACAAACTAAGTTGATTAAAATACCTTTTAGGGTCGTCAATTACAATTTCTTTCAGCAAGGTCGCTAAGCGACCGATTTGACGTCTCTTTTTAATCCAGTCACAAACCCAAACACGTTTCTTATTCTTTTCATGTTTAGTCTTATGCAGTGACATCACACAGAGAAGCAACAGCTCCGCCACACTCTTACAGCTACCAAAACTTTCATTCCACGGCGACTACGGCGCTCACAAAACAACGAAACTGAAGTGTATATTATTGGCGCCGTGTCTACAGACGCACACGAAACCAGTTTATTTCGTGAAACGTGTGTCGCAACCTAGTGTTGTCGTGTAGACTAGCCTTAACGTTACCCTTACTTTCGTATGACGCCATAAGTTGTTAAATTGATTCCGCGATTGTAATTTGGACAAATGATTGGTTGTATCGAAATTTTGAATTTGGAATAATTTAGTTAAAACAAAGCACAATTTATAAACATTAAGCCAAATACATCGCAGGTTGAATGTTACAGTCGGCACCATACAAAGCATCGGCACGTTATAAAGCATCTAGCTGGATCCTATGCTTCGTACTGCAGAAGCTAAAAAATGTTAATCTTTCCTTATTTAACATGATATTATTCGAGATAATTTCCGTACTAGACTAATGCTCAGAGAGTTCATTGTTGTATGACCGTGGATGAAACATGAAGTTAATGGTAATAATAGAAAGAGGAAAAAATGATAGGGCTTCGTAAAATTACAAAAGAAATGATTGCAGGTTCTGAAATCAAGCAAGATATTGTATGAGGATGACTAATAGGAAGTGAAATTTTGAAGACATGCGAAGCGATCGTAATGGCATCTGATCATTATACTATTACGGACGTCGAGGAGTTGAAAACATTAGAAAATAAATATTTGACGTCGAGGGATTCATTTAAATACAAGCCAGAGAGAGGGGAATATTTTTAAATTTAAGTAATATATTTCACATCTACATCTACAGGGGATACTCTGCAAATCACATTTAAGTGCCTGGTAGAGAGTTCATTGAACCACAATTATACTATTTATCTCCCATTCCATTCTCGAATAGCGCGCGGGAAGAAAGAACACCTGAATCTCTCTGTTCGAGCTCTGATTTGTCGTATTTTATTCTGATGACCATTTCTACCTATGTAAGTGGGAGTCAACAATATATTTTCGCATTCGGAGGAGAATGTGGGCGATTGGAGTTTCGCAAGTAGCCCACACCGCAGCGATAAGCGCCGTTGTTGTAAAGATTCCCATCCCAGATCCTGAATCATTCCCGTAACGCTGTCTCCCCTGTATCGTGACAATACGAAACGAGCTGCCCTTCTTTGGACTCTTTCGATGTCCTCCGTCAAACCCACCTGATAAGGATCCCACACTGGGCAGCAATACTCCAAAACTGGACGGACAAGTATAGTGTATGCAGTTTCTTTTCTATTTCTGTTGCATGTTTTAAGGGTTCTGCCAAGTTGCATCACAATTACTTACATGAATTGATACATGAATGGAAGACGTCTGAACATAACGAACTCGGACAAGAGAGTGATCAAAATGTTTGTTAAGCTTATGGGACTTAACTACGGGGTCATCAGTCCCTAAAATTACAAACTACTTACGAACTACCTTATACTAAAGACGGCACAAATATCCATGTCCGAGGGGGGATTCGAACCCCCGACCGTAGTGGCCGTACAGACCGTGACTGGAGCGCCTGAGTCTCCTCGGCCACCGCGGCCGTCGAGAGTGATCAAAACTACGATCTGATTCCGTCTTCTCGCTCGTCCGGAAGTGAAAAATGACGAACGAAACTAAGTCATTTCATTCCATTCCATGATGGTGGTGGTGGCAGCTGGTGCAGCAACAGTGTTGAATAATTAAAAAATGCTCAGTCTCTGTTGCAAATTTTATTCTCCAATAACGCGTTTCGCGCTGTTAGCGCATCGTCAGACTGGAAAAAGACAAATGTTTTGTTAAGGTCCGTGAAGCTGGCGGGCAGCGAATCTAATGTGGCTAAGGTGAGTAAATTTGAAAATTCAGACTTACTTGGGCGGAGATGGAGCCACAGAACTGTCTATAGCTGTGGAGGAGGTAGCTTAACAATTTGTGCTGTCATTGGGCGCCTGCAAAGAGGTAAACGTACGACGTACGTAAGGGTTATTTGAACTAGAATAACTAGGGACTAAAGGGGTGTGGTATGGAAATTAATGGAACGCTTTTATATGATAAAACTCACCATAGCAGCAGAGGAGTCGCTGTCGTGGCAGGTCAACGTTTACAACTGGTAGTATTGTTAATGACTGCGGAACATAAATGCGACCGTTAACAGAGCGGTGGCTCCATCTCCGCCCAATCTGACGATGCGCTAACAGCGCGAAACGCGTTATTGGAGAATAAAATATTGCAACAGAGACTGAGCATTTGAAATTAAGTCAGTTATATTGCGAGCTAGAGGGAACCGGAGGCGATAAGCATTGTTGATTAAAAAAAAAAAAAAAAAAAAAAAAAACCCTCTAGTGTGTCGTTACAATGTGATGCCCTAATTGTCTTGAGCGGTGTAGTACACCGTCCCTTTTGTAATTCTTTCAGATATAGCCAAGGATAGGTAAAAGCATTTGAACGGAATGGACAGTGTCTTGCAAGTAGGGTATAAGATGAACATTAACAAGAGTAAAACAAAGGTAATGCAACGTAGTGTCAGATAATCAGCCGATGTTGAGCTAATTAGATTAGCTGTGGACCAATACAAGGAGAAATTATTTGCGAGCTCTTTCTGATGGCTTCCAAACCACTAAAAAAGGACCCTTATACGACTTTCCTAGATGTTATTCAACGTGTACATTGACCAAGCTGCGAAGAAATGCAAGGAGAAACTTTTGTATCCCATCCTCGTCGCCACTTTTGTGTCTCGTTTCCGCCGGATGTTCTGGGTGTCGGTGCCCGAGTAGTAGAGAGAGACCGACACAGGAATAAAGGATGCACGCTTGTGCAGGTACGGAGGTGACCAGGCGGTGGGACAGCAGAAACTAGAAACACTAGGCTAAATTAGAACAAGATATATATATATATATATATATATATATATATTTCGTGGAGTCTTGGTAATACTTAACTTTTACATAGTTCTTGACTGCAGTATGCTGATACATAGTTTAAATAGAGGCCTGCCTACTGATGATTCCTAGCGCCTATCCGATAGCCAAGTCTTTACTGGTGCCTATCTGATTCCCAAGTGACCAAAGCAGTCCAGTGGTGGCCCCGAGCGGAGTTGCAGCAGAGGGCGCTCGTGGCTGACGTCGTAAGAACGCCGCGCCTTGCGTGCATGGCGGCGCGCGGCGAAAGTAGGTGGCGCGTACTTCAGACTTGTGCGACACGACAGTCCCAATGCACTTAGGGTTACCATATGTCCATCTTCAGAAAAGAGGACATTTCTAGATTCATAAAAGAACCTTCTTTCGCTCTCTCTCTCTCTCTCTCTCTCTCTCTCTCTCTCTCTCTCGTATTGGCAACTCAAACTACTAGTGATGTCCCTACTGTATTATCAGAGTCTTGTTTGTAATACATCTTACGAAATTTGTTCATCTCCTTACAAATTAAGGAGCATGAAATGTTGAGATCTATAGAAGAAATAACATAAACTACATACCAGTGAAGCCCTAATTTTTCATCACTTCCCCACTTGTAATCATCGTCTTAAGTGCTGAACATTTTTTCCATATTTATATATCGCCGATCACCCCTGTTTTCACCTGAAAATTTTTAATGCTCAAATGTTCAAATGTTTGTATAGATTATGGGACATAACTACCGGGTCATCAGTCCCTAAACTTACAAACTACTTATGAACTAGTACGGCGCAAATATCCATGCCCGAGGGGGGATTCAAACCCCCGACCGTAGTGGCCGTGCAGACCGTGACTGGAGCGCCTCAGTCCCCTCGGCCACCGCGGCCGGCAAAAATTATTATGCATTATTTACCGAAACGATAGTACTGTTGACTGAAAATTATGTAAGCGTTCCTTGATATAGCTAGGCTCCCATTTCGGATCAGAACGACGTATATATATATATATATATATATATATATATATATATATGATTAGCTTCTAGATTCTAGTGAATGATTGGAAAATGTAAGGCCTAGGTGAAAAAAGCAATGAATAAAATAAAC
Organism: Locusta migratoria; assembly: GCA_026315105.1. Taxonomy (NCBI): domain Eukaryota; kingdom Metazoa; phylum Arthropoda; class Insecta; order Orthoptera; family Acrididae; genus Locusta; species Locusta migratoria. The sequence goes on along the minus strand of CM048753.1, from coordinate 55,002,098 downwards.
TTTTTATTTGCCGTACAAAGGCTCGCAATTAATTATTAAAAACTACTCAGTTTTTAGAACAAAAGCTTTAAATTAAGCTTTTAAAGCAGGCGGTGAAGGAAAGCAAGGAAAAATTTGGAATAGGGATTGAAGTTCAGGGGGAAGAAATAAAAACATTGCGTTTTGCTGATGACATTGTAATTCTGTCAGAGACAGCAAAGGACCTGGAAGAGCAGTTGAATGGAATGGACAGTCTGTTGAAGAGAGCGTATAAAATGAACATTAACAAGAGCAAAACAAAAATAATGGAATGCGGTCTTAGAAAATCAGGCGATGCTGAGGGAATTAGATTAGGTAACTAATCAATGAAGGTGATAGATGATTTTTGTTACTTGGGTAGTAAAATAACATGCGATGGTCGCAGTACAGAGGATATAAAATGCAGAATGGCAATGGGAAGAAAAGCATTTTTGAAAAAGAGAAATTTGCTAACATCGAATATTAATTTTAAGTGTAAGGAAGTCTTTTCTGAAGGCATTTGTGTGGAGTGTTGCCTTGTACGGGAGTGAAACATGGACGATAAGCAGTGCGGACAGGAAGAGAATAGAGGCTTTTGAAATGTGGTGCTACAGAAGAATGCTGAAGATTAGGTGGGTAGATCGCATATCAATGAAGAAGTACTGAACAGAATTTGTGATAAAAGGAATTTTTGGCATACCCTGGCTAAAAGGAGGGATCGCTTGGTAGGACACATTCTTAGACATCGAGGAATCGTAAATTTAGCATTGGAGGGAAGTGTGTGGGGTAAAAATCGCAGAGGGAGACCAAGAGACGCGTATAGTAAGCAGATTCAAGTGGATGTGGGTTGCCGTTCTTATGAGGGGATGAAAAGGCTTGCTCAGGATAGAGTAGGGTGGAGAGCTGCATCAAACCAGTCTCCGGACTGAAGACCATAACAACAACAACAACAGCTTTAAATTGATTTTTTCAAAACATTGTTTATGTAGTTACGTCTCTTTGGTCCTAAACAGGCGAATGACGAAACAGAAATGGTGACTGTGGCATCTGACCTTATTTGTATGAAGTTTTGAACAAGATTTTAATTTATGTATAAGGAACATTCCACAAGCTTTTGATCTTAAAGGCATAAGTGTGGTTGACAGACAATCACAGATTGTGACAGTTGAGAGAGTCGTATTTACGTACTTTCAAGTTGAAGCAGTTGCACAACGCAAAAAAAGAGGACATTTCCCCATTTTGTTAAAATCCCGGCCGGACTATTTTTAGGGTCCAGAAAAGAGGACGTGTCCGGGTAGAAGAGGACGTCTGATAACCCTACAACGTGCTGGACACCTGCCCCGTACAGGATATAGGAGAGTTTTCATAGAGACGGGGAGATCGTGCACATGGAAGGGGTGGATACCGTGGACTGATGTAGGAGGCAGCAGGCAGGGATGAAGAGATGGGCAGAGGCAGAGGAATGGAGAGTGTGGACTAGGTAAATATACAGGCCACGTGGGTAGGGATGCAAACGATACATCGCTGTTTTGAAAACATCGCTGTTTCGTCCATAAACATCGATTTTTTATGAAGCTTTTCGTTCTACTACAGAAAAGAGTCAGTAACTTGAAATATTGAATAAAACAGTGTGCATTAATATTTTTCTTGTACCGGTAATTATTAGATTAGTGACTGTACAAGTTATTGGACCTTCACGACAATGGAGAATGCAGATTTTGCGAAGACAAATCCCAAATGCTTAAACAAAATTAAAAGCTTTCATGGTTATTGTCATATTGCCTCTTTGAGTCTACCTCGTTTTTTATGTCGATCTTTGATGATTAATCTGATGTTTGTCCAGCACGGGCTTCTGGAATTGCTGAAATTTCACCCTCCAACATTAGTGGAATCGAATCTTTGACAGTGTTACCCAGTCAGACAGATATCGTACTGTCAAAACGTCAGTTAAAACATCAAACAAAAGTCGACGAAAAATCCGAGGCAATAACCAACAAACAAGCCAACTATAACAGATTTTCATTTCAGCAAGGTACATGATTTGAAAAACATCATTGATGAATATTCATTTTAAAACTACATTATTAAGTAATATCTGAAAGATGCATAATGTTTAATTTTCTCCAGGTCGACAGCTAAGAAAAATGCAATACGTCAACAAAACATAAGTTATTTCGTATGTAATGAACAAATCGATTTAAATCCGAAGTAAACTCGCGCAATAGGTAGCGAAACCTTATTCCCAACTTCTTTTTCATTCTAATCTGCCATTTCGCTGTGTATTCGTAGGCTCGTGCAAGAACATAAATAAGGCAGTCGGCAGATACTTTCTGGCAACACAGCTTCATTTCACTGTTTTTTTTCGTAATATTTCTTAAACGTGTGGAAACATCGGAAAAACATCGATGTATCGTTTTTCAGAGCGATGTTTTTTAACATCGATATTTTTCCGCAGGAACATCGATGTCTGAACATCGATGTTTTTATTAACGATGTTGCATCCCTAGTCGTGACGCGTCCGATTTATAGGCGGCAGTGGCGGCAGCGTTGCAATGCGCATGCGGGGCAGAGGTTCAGATTCTCTGCTGAACCCCCTGGAGGCAGTATACGGGCGAGGGGAAACGACGCTTTTAACATTGGCGTTGGAGATAGTACAGACACCAGCACCATTAAAGAAAATTAATAATCCTAATCCTCTTTTTAACAGATACGGGAACAACAAAGACTTTTTTGTATTAATTACTTGCCACATATGCTTTGGACGCTTTTGTAACTGTGGGTAAATTTCATTTATAGTCTTAGTTGTAACAAATATTTTCACTGTTTAAGAAGATTTACAGGACAGCAGATATAACGTTGTCCTTGCTTCGTATGATTCCATAATTGTTAAAGTAGATTCCACAATTATATTTTGGACAAGGAATTGATAGTACCGAATTTTTGAATTTGAAATAAGTTAGTTAAAGTACATCACAAAATGAACATTAAAGCCAATAAACCGCGGGTTGCATATTAAACTTGGGCACCATACAAGCAACAGCACATTATAAGACTTACGGAAAGCATCTAGCTGGATGCTGCGCTTCGTGGTGTAGAAGCTGGAAATGATAACTTTTACTTATTTAATACTTGAACGTTCGAGATACTTTCAGTAGGAGATCAATGTTCAGACTGTTCACTTCGCTTTTCATTGTTGTGTGACCGTGGGTGGAACATGGAGTTACTGGTAATGATAAAATTTAAAAATAAATAAATAATTTTTTTTCTTATGGGACTTAACTACGGGGTCATCAGTCCCTAAACTTACAAACTACTTATCAACTACCTTATACTAAGGACGGCACAAATATCCATGCCCGAGAGGGGATTCGAACCCCCGACCGTAGTGGCCGTGCAGACCGTGACTGGAGCGCCTCAGTCCCCTCGGCCACCGCGGCCGACAAATAAATAAATAAATAAATAAAAATGTGTAGTGTTACATTGTTACACAGCCATTGCGCATGCGTAACGTTAGGAGAAGGTGCTGCTTTCAGTGTGACCCGAAGGTGGCGTCACTTACAGTTACTTTCTGTGTTTTATTGTTCATGTGCACGTTCATATGTTCTTTGTGTTTATTATCAAAGAGAATCGTTCAGTATCTTTTAGAAAGAATACTTACTTACTTTCCGTGTCCGGAACTAGACTTCTAACTTCCAGAAATTAGCAGCCGATATGACTTTGTCGTTAGCCTCCCATAAGTCTTCCATTGTACACGGCTTTTCTAAATATGGACAGATAAGCAGGTGTTGAGGATCCTGTACAGCACCACAAGACACAGAGTGTTCTCATGATATTTTAGGAAGCCCCATCGCTGCATGTTTGTCTTGCACTTTGGCACTTCTGCCCTCATACGGTTCAGGGTGCTCCAGACTGTGTATGGCAGGTCTCCACCAGGTGCCAGTTCTTCTTTTGCTGCCTTATGGGGGCTTCTCAAATCCATTTACCACCTAGCAATACGGTTCTCTGCGGCCGACCCTTCCAGTGCTCGGGTACGTGACAGGAAGCTCTTCCTCGAACGAAGCCGTCGATCAGCAGGCTGGTGTCCATATAGAGGGTGACGCATGTCCTTTTCTTGCTTCGTTTTTTCAGCTTCGGCAGCAATGTCACGTCGTATGTTGGGCGGTGCGATCCCCATAATTAAGTACATCTTGTGTACTGGTGTTGGTTTCAGGCACCCAGTCACAATCCGAGCCATTTCATTCACCGCGATTTTAGGAAGAATAACACCTGGGGTATCCAGCTTGTTCAGTTCCTGGATGTTACTCATATACGATCCGTACCCACTGCTGAGCAGTGTAATTGAACAGCGCAAGGCGAACCACTGCGCGAGCCTTCGTAACTGGCGATATGGGATGCCGCAGTAATGAGGAGCAACATTTGCACTGCCACCCCTCCCCCTCGCTGCAGACAGGGGGATGCTCTGGTAGGCAGGGTGCGTCCCTCTCACCCCCACAACAAGCGCCATTACACTTGCTGATCACCTCGACAGGAGGGGGATGCAACCGCGGCATGTCCGAACCTCAGCTTCCCCACCCTCACCATTAACTCGCCACTTCTACTGCTCAATCACAAAACGGCTTCACTGACAATAAAATAAAAGCACCAGAGTCCGACTGGGACGTGAAACCGAATATTCGAGACGTGAAACCGAATATTCTGCTCCTGTTCAGCCGAAACCGAAACTTACGTAATTAATGCATAAACAATCAGCCCTCGGTCGTAAATTAAAAATTATTTGACCAGGTTTCGGCAAAGACTAAGATTGCCTTCATCAGAAAATATAAAACAAAACAAGCCACATAATAGAACATACTATTATAATATTTTGATACATTTTTAGTAAATTACAGTTTCTTTCTACCGATACTCATCTTTTCTACATTACGTTGTATGGGGGTTCTGCCCGCTGCAGCATTATTCTCCTGGGGCGTCGTGGTAGAAATAAATACTAGTAGATACAATTTTTCACTTCTTCTTTAATTTAAATCAAACTTTTCCTCCACCAAAACATTACAATAACGTACAGACACAGACACAGACTGACATAGATTCCAAAGTACTCGACAAAAGACAAAACTGGAACTCCCCCACACAAGGCGGTGTGGCAAATATATAACATCGGCAATAATGACGTTACATTATCCATTGTTCATAACAATTGAATATACTGATTTACAATTAACAAACATAACATTTCATGTATACAAAAACAATCACAATATAACATGAAAACTATGCATACAATTATTTTAGATGGCGCATGTATTTTTAAGACGAAATTTTCGATCTTTCTGTTGACAACAAAGTGCGATCTTAAATATCAATTATTTTGTTAACGAGTACATCACACATGTTCCTAACATATATTGAGCTATCAATTATCTTGGCAATTCTCAAGCTAGATTCTAAATCTCAATTGAGTCAATATATACAAAGAAATACAATATTCAAATCTGGAGTACATTATTAATTACACAATTAGCTGGTCTACACAACTTGTTTATGAGCCTAACATATATATAATGCTATTTACTTTCATTTCTTTATGTTTTACAAAAAATTGTACCCTGCGTCTGTCTATTTATTGAAATAACGTACAATGACGCAACTATTGTTTATAGAATTGTATGGAAAGAAAATATATGAATCTCTTAATTAATGAAATCTATCACTTGTTTTACTCGCAGTATCACCGAGAAACTGTCCTACACTGATTCCGAGGCTAGCTATTACGTTTTAAACTAACTTCATACGCTACATATATCACAACGGAACCACACGATTCCGGATCTGACGCAGGTGGTATCGTAGGATGACATTCAGATGAGGGGGTCAGCAGTTACACTATTCAGCTGTTTAGCTGATGCCTCCGTGCAGGAGTGCAGCCCATGGTGGCTAGCTGTTTCCAAAATATTCCTTTCAAACTTTGTGACGTAAGCTAAACAGCTGAATAGTATATTCCATTATGTGACTTGTTTTGTTTTATATTTTCTGATGAAGGCAATCTTAGTCACTGCCGATACTTGGTGAAATAAATTTTAATTTGCGACCAAGGGCTGCTTGTTTATCCATTGACGTTGTAACGGTCGCTGACAACAGCAGCTACGTTTAAAACTTTACGTAATTAAGTTAAAACAGGTAGATTTACGTCACACCGCAAATAACTGGTTTCCTCACATTTTCCAAGATCCCCTCCCAGTACCGAGCCTTCTCGAGTGTGTGTCAGCGTAAAACCAGGAGCGGGTATAACATGATACCACAGGCGTACAGATTTACTGGCCCAAACTTTACATCCAGCAATACTGAGCCGATCACTCCTGAAGTTTAACTTGTCATCCATTACCTCGCACCTGTCGCCAGTGCAGCTTGTAGTGGGACGGATTATTGTCTCCGCTACTACCTCATGTCATCTCAGTTTTTGCACAATAATCGGTTAATATTTATGTTATTAAATGATTTTAACCACTTAATGCCTGAATTAATTTCTACTGCAAGAAAGAAAATCGAAAATCATATATTGAGCTCAATATTGGGGTCTTAGACCATTTATAACATCAAATATAAGAAATGTTATTCATAGTTGGTATTATTAGGTATGTGTCAAATTTGCGACAACAGGCATTTGAGAAATAAAACGCTTACAACTCCTCATTGAGGGAAATTTTTTTTTATTGTTTCCCATGAGATTTAGTGAAAAAAATGAACATGCGTTTGAATTACAATTATGGTTACTCATAAATCTAATGCAGAGGATCAACATTTCTTTACTCTAAAACAATTGGAATTTTTGTTTAGGCAAATGTGAAGTTTGCATTTCGCACACATAATGCCTGTCTGCCCTTTACAGCTGGGTCTTTTGCATCTTTGCCTTCCTGTTACACAAGGCCAGTGACCTACTCCATCGGTACGGGTAGATTTATCAGGGACTGGTTTCATTGGACCCCGACGCTTCCTACGTTGGATTTCCGTTCCCATACTTTGTAAGGGCCTACCTCTCTTTTTTCGAGTCATGCCTTTTCCTTGCTTACAGAGAGCATCTGCTATTCTGGATTTGAATTCCAGAAGATCGTTTTGTTTGCGACGGAGAATTTCCAAAGCATCACAATCCCTTCGATACAGCAACCACGAATTCACTATCACAAGATCAACTAGGTGGAAAAACAATCTATGGTAATATTTCCTTGACTTTACGAAAACCCTATAACAGGAAATTAGAGCGTCAAGTAAATCCACCCCTGCCATGAATGTATTGTAAACTGTAACAATGCTAGGGCATGGTACTTGAGTGCGTGCTTTTTCTTTCGGTCCCATCTTTTTATTGTGATCACCGGATGAGCAGATGCAAATACACTGACAACAATTACACCTCTATTGCCAAACCATCGTCCTTTCTTCGTTTTATTTTATCGCTTGCATTTGCCCATAGAAGTGCCCACGTGCCTGATGATGCACATTTTACACAAACCGTAATCACGTGTTTACTGAAAGTTTTATCTGCGTTATCACATCTAAATATGATATATGATACTTAAAAGATATTAGAAAAACAAAATATAATTTTAAAAATGAAACTGACCTCTGTATTTAGCTGTATTTCACAATCTCAGGTCTTGGTTAGGAATACGCACACAATACACAGATGTTGTCATAGAAAGACAGTCAGTGCTCGGTAGATGGTAGCACATGTCACAAGCACTTCGCCGGTACCTGCAGAATCTGATACAACCGGAGATGGGGTCTGAAAACACTTACTCTTCCATATATATAGGTGACAACGGTATGAGGCGAATTTGCGACTACCGTCATTAAGTGGTTAATGTAAATATTTTGATGTTATGTAATTCTTAAAAAAATTTTCGTATGTTTCTTATATTTCATGTGCTGTGATGGCGATTCAACCTATGAGAGCAACATCTTCGAAGCTGATATCAAGGAGTAAACATGTGACCACTTCAAGTCGTGGGTCGACGGCCACGAGGCAAGAAGATGCTGGTCTCTGCGGTTATCGTCGAGGATATTGACATTATTATAGAAAGTTTCATGAAAAATCAACGTGGTTTAAATATCAGTTCTGTTTTAACTTTTGTTGAGTCACGATCTGTACTCTGACCTCAATAAATGTCCATGTGTCTTGAAAAGTCACCGAGTGTCATAGACAATTATTTCTGATATTATTTATTTACAATAAATGGTATATTAATAGAAGAGAAAGAAGTAATTTCAAACCTTTTTACAGTTTGTGCGATGAAATTTATGAAACACTAGCTTAAACCCGCGGCTCCGCTCACGTGTTGGTTGATTATGTAGTGTGCTATTTATTTATTCTTGTATTTCCTTATTCGTATGCTTATCCTTATAGAGAAAGAGCTGAAGACATTGTAGCACGCATAGACCAAAGATATGGTCTGTGGCATCACGTTTCGCTGTATTTAACCTCCTTGCTATAGAGTCGCAAAGGTCATCGCTGGCCTTACAATGTTTTTTTTTTTTTTTTTAATTTGACCACTTTCAACCACCATATCTTCCATTCTCTTATAGCTATTGGCATGGAACTGCAATGGTGTACAACGGGAGATTTCGGACAACAATTACATTCAGACCATTCATTTGCGTCCTGTAGTTTTCGCCGCAGAGCGAAAAATTAACACACACACGTAGAATTTTATGTACAGCGATAACTTTCCATCCCAATATACTCCACCCTTTTATCATTATCAACCCTCAGGCTACAATGAAACCAATAAAACTATTTTCTAAAAGTAAACAAAATTTTCAAACAGTAGTTATTGTTCAGCATTTCGCGTTATATTCTTCAAATTACTAAATATCCATCAGATGGCTATAAAACCGTGCCTAAAACCTTCCTCAGGTATAAATTGGTAACTGTACAAATATTTAAGTCTCTGCGTCTTGTCGTTCAGACGTGATTAACGTACACCGAACAGACATTCACATTAATATATATAGATGAATAACAATCCGATCGCCATAAAACCGTGCCTAAAGCCTTCCCCGTGTAGAAATTAGTAACTGTACAAATTTTTTAGCTTTTTATGTCTTGTGGTTCAGACGTGATAAACGTACTCCGAACAGACATTCACATTTATAGATACAAATTATTCTGTGCGAAAGATCTATTAAGAAGAATTAAATTAATTTTTAATAGTCCATTTAATAGATCGAACATATCGATCTATCAGGAACTTTATATCATCTGTGACTATAGCAACGTTTAAAACATGAACTTCCTTTTGACAGTTTGAACTACGAATGAACTTCGAAATATTTTATTAAGAGTGACAATTGGAAGTGTTCACAATACAGGAAGTTTTACCTGCATTTTTTGTTTTGTTTTGCTGACGAGCGGTCGACTTGCGGATTACGAAGTCTGACACGGCCACATAAAAGTTGTTATTCAGTCCTACTAACACAAGAAGAAGTCGTACGGCTGCAAGCTGCGTCGTTTTTCCTTAGCAGTTCTCGTAACGATTTGCTTTTCTAAAGAAAGCGCAAAGCAGATAGCTCAAAATATACTAAATCATTTTTACGAGTAGGTATTCTCCTAAATAAATGTCCGGTAGCCCAATTACGATTAGTCTGTTTCTCACGGCGCTGTAACACAGAAATAACAATTACGCTTTACCCAAGCACGCCGTGACCGCACTCCACAAAATTGTGGAGTGCGGTCACGGCGTCACAGACTGAGATCAGGTCTTGACTTACGCGCAGCCAAGACGTCATATATACTTTGTAAAATTTCGTTCGATGTTCGTGTTTCTTCGTTAAAATTATCATTTTTCATTTTCTTTTTAATTGTATTTAAGCGAAGTAAAATTGTTGTTACATAGTTCTGTTGACTAATAGACGGCGTTCCTTATTACCAAAATCTTCCGTGCTGTTATGCCGTGGTCTTAGGGATTTAATACTCAAACCCAACGTTTCGTCCCCATCTGCGGAGGACATTTTCAAGGGCGATCGTGGCACTTTCGAATGTGCGACTGCAGCCAACGAGGGCTCGCGCGCAGAGATATGACGTCAGATGTTTTGGGTATGCGCGAGCAATTCGTCGTTGCCGATTGCCGTTGTCGGTTGTTATTATCGTCCAGCGGTGGAAGACTGTAACATTTCTCTAACACCGGAGTAACAGGTTTCATTTACTGGTTATGAGTACCTTTATGAGATCTTTATTGGCATAGATCGCTTATTGATTTTACATGATGACTAGTTTCGACTCGTTAAAGAGTCATTATCAAATCTTACTTGTTGTGACGCATTTCTTTTTTACTGGACATACATTAATGCCACATTTTTCTACACATCACCTGTTGCAGATGTTCGGTGGTAGAATGCTCGTAGATCTCGTTGCCTGCCAATAACACATCACAAAATAATAAGACGTCGGGTTCTTAAGGCGTCTTGGAAACTTTTAATATGTCACGTTTCATTTTATACGTATATTTATTTATCCATTTCTGGTGAAACACAAAAGTGATGCAAGAGTAAGACTGGTTCACAACACTTTGACTGACAACAATGCTAACTATTCCATTAGTAACTCCAGACTGACTGAGTTCTCGCCAATTCGCGTGTATTAATACCTGATAATATTTCTAGAACCTTCTAGAACACGGAAGTACAACATTTAAACATTTAACAATTTGCTCAATAAACATTAATGACTCCTGCTTTACGCAAAGATAAATAAAAGTATGACAGATGTAATTATAAGTTTTTTACAACAAAATAAACAGTAGAAAAGCTCGTAATTAAACAACAATTAGTGCAGTGTTAATATATGTTTACATTGTTAATACGACTTTCAATACTTAATTAATTTAGTTTGTTAGAAGACCCTAGTAATGCAAATTATAATGATTAAAATAACTTGATAGAAGCGCTATAAAATGCTTATGTAATATAAACATGAAATGTTAGGTTACAATACTACGACCAATTATGGTATCGAATACATCAGTTATTCAAACAAGCGGGACGCTCCTGGCTAAATATATTACATTGTACAGCATGATAAGAAGCATACTTCAGATGAACCAACATCACAGTGGTAAGTTTTAAACGGCATGCACATCGTTAATCGAATTTGCCTTTGGGTCATGTTCTTCAAGTCCCTGTTGTATGCTATTCCACATCTGCAGGTAGTGTGTTATCACAGTGAAAACTGAAGATGGACTCCCAGTTTTCACTGTGATAACACACTACCTGCACATGTGGAATAGGATAAACTTTGTTTACAAGATAAATCAATCAAACGTGAAGGCCGTAAACTGAAAATACATAGGAATTACTATTACTTCAGACTTAAACTGAAAAAAAGTAGATAATGTCGTGGGAAAGACGAAGTATAGACTACGTTTTATTGGCAGAACCCTTAAAAGATGCAATAGAACTATTAAAGACGCTGTCCGTCCATTTCTGGAGTATTGCAGCCCAGTGTGGGATCCTTATCAGGTGGGCTTGACGGAGGACATCGAAAGAGTCCAGAGAAGGGCAGCTCGTTTCGTATTGTCACGATACAGGGGAGACAGCGTTACGGAAATGATACAGGATCTGGGATGGGAATCGTTACAACAACGGCGCTTATCGCTGCGGCGTGGGCTACTTACGAATCTCCAATCGCCAAGATTCTCCTCCGAATGCGAAATTATATTGTTGACTCCCACTTGCATAGGTAGAAATGATCGTCAGAATAAAATGCGAGAAAACAGAGCTTGAACGGAGAGATTCGGAATGGGAGATGAATAGTATAAAGGTGCGAAAATGAAACTTTCAGTTTCCAGCGGAGTGTGCGCTGATGTGAAACTTCCTGGCAGATTAAAATTGTGTGCCGGAACCGGGACTCGAACCTGGGACCTTCGAGTCCCGGTTCCGGCACGCAATTTTAATCTGCCAGGAAGTTTCATATCAGCGCACACTCCGCTGCAGAGTGAAAGTTTCATTCTGGAAACATCCCTTAGGCTGTGGCTAAGCCATGTCTCCACCATATCCTTTCTTCCAGGAGTGCTAGTCTTGCAAGTTTCGCAGGAGAGCTTCTGTGAAGTTTGGAAAGTAGCAGGCGAGGTACTGGCAGAAGTACAGTTGTGAGGCGGTGTCGTGAGTCGTGTCTGGACAGCTCAGTCGGTAGACAAAGATCCCATGTTCGAGTCCCAGTTCGGGCACACAATTTTAACCTGCCAGAAAGTTTCAGTATAAAGGTGCTTTGATGAACCCTCTGCCGTCCGCGGTGGCCGAGGGGACTGAGGCGCTCCAGTCACGGTCTACACGGCCACTACGGTCGGGGGTTCGAATCCGCCCTCGGGCATGGATATTTGTGCCGTCCTTAGTGTTATCTAGTTCATAAGTAGTTTGTAAGTTTAGGTACTGATGACTCCGTAGTTAAGTCCCATAAGCTCTACAAAACATTTGAACATTTTGATGAACCCTCTGCCAGGCAGTTAAAAGTTGTTTGCAGAGTATCCCATGTAGATGTAGATTAGACAGGCCGTGCCTAGTTGACCTCAATCGTGCGCACCACCGGGGACTCTCCGCTGCACTGATGCGGCAGGGCGCAGGTATCCACTGTGTCCTTACACCCTCAGCATACTTTTTTTCTACTTGCTACGTACGAAATATTTTTTTGTGGTGAATTGGTATGCGAGGAGAAAGTGTGGTACGTGCGCGTGTGTGTGATTGGCGGGCGTCGGCAGCGGAGGAGGGCCACAGCGGTCGGCTAATTGGCCGTCCGCGCAGGCCTTTGTGGCGGCGCAGTGATAATAACGACGGCCGTCGCAGCCCCCGGCCGGGCGCTGCGGTCGCTTTGATGCCGCCGCCGCCGCCGCCGCCGCCGCCGCCGCCGCGCGCGCCGGATTCCGATACGGGCTGCGGACCGATGCGATCATAACAAATCGATGGCCACCCCGTCCCGACTGGCCTAATTGCGAATTCTGCCCGCCAAAGCCGAGCGGGGCGAATCCGCCCGCCTCCATCTGCATACGAGAGGGTGGCCGCGAATGTTCCACCTCCCACACACTCCACCTACTGCCGGCGGCGGACAGCCAATCTGGGGCCGCCTCGGAGCTTTGTTAGGACCGGGCTGGATTACAAACTCCATCAGCCAAATGGACACTGGACACAGTACCCTACAATTCCGCTGTGGGTGTAACGGAAAGTGAGATGCAGAAAAAGCTGATGTCTGCTCAGGATAGAGCTGCACCTAACCAGACTGAAGACTAAATACAGCCTCAGACGATCTGCCCGAAATCATGTACATCTACATACATAGTCCGCAATTCACCGTAAGGTGCGTGGCGGAGGGTACACTGTACGACTACTAGCCATTTCCTTTCCTATTCCACTCCCAAATAGAACGAGAAAAAAAAAAGAAAACCTATATGCCTCCGTACGAGCCCTAATTTCTCTTCTCTTGTCTTTGTGATCTTTACCCGAAATGTAAGTAGGCGGCAGCAAGATCGTGGCGGTGAATCTGTGCGCTTCCATTGAGCTGACTGGCGCTTTGTTTCTGGATTGAGAAATGGCTGCCACGTCTCATCCATTGTCACAACCGACGAAAAGAAAGTCCCATTCGTGCTGTCGTTGCGCGTCGACATTCCTCGGCAACATGCCACACGGGCAGCCTTGTGGTCGTCCGTCAGCATTCATGGCACCCACCTGGATGACACTTTTCGCATTTTCAGGTCGTCATTCAGGAATGTGTGCACAGAACCCACAGAAATGCCAACTCTGGACGCGATCAGTCCAACAGTCATTCAACTATTCTCTCCACTTTGTCTTTCATGTCGTCAGACCGGCTTCTGCGAGCCCGAGGTTCTTTCGGTTTGTTGTCACACGATGTTCTGCCTTCATTAAACTGTCGCAACCACGAACGCACTTTCGACACATCCGTAACTCCATCACCACATGTCTCCTTCAACTGTCGATGAATTTCAATTGGCGCCACACCACGCAAATTCAGAAAACGAATGATTGCACGCTGTTCAAGTAAGGAAAACGTCGCAATTTTATGTATCTAAAACCTCATTCTCGCCGATGGCGGTAAAATTCCATCTGGCGTACGGTGCTGACATCTCTGGGACGTATTGACAATGAACGCGGCCTCGTTTTAAAACAATACGCATGTTTCTATGTCTTTCCAGTACGGAGAAAAAAATCCGAGGCCTTAGAACTTGAATGCACCTGGTACACTTTGGGGTTTGCCGCCGGATGACATTGTGCATCTCCCACAATATTTCGTCGACACAACTGTCCGTCATCTTCAGGTGGTGGTAGCTGTCAGTAGGTCATCAGTCGCGTCTTGAAGTACTGACAGCTACCACCACTGAAAGCCTCGGAGCTTTTTTAGGAAAGGACTGGATTACAAACTCCATCAGCGAAATGAACACTGGACCCAGTACCCTATAATTCCGCTGTGGGGGTAACGGAAAGTGAGATGCAGAAAAAGCTGATGTCTGCTCAGGATAGAGGTGCACCTAACCAGACTGAAGGCGAAATACACCCTAAGACGATCTGCCCGAAATCAGTTGGTACACCTGCAAAGAGAACGTCAATGTTTATCCGATGGCAGCTGGGTAATTTTGACTTTTCAAGCTCTCATGGCGGATATGCTGCAAATACACTTTGCGGATTGCCGCCGGATGACATTGTGTATCTCCCACAAAATTTAGTCTACACAACTGTCCGACATCTTCAGGTGGTGGTAGCTGTCAGTAGTTCATTAGTCGCGTCTTGAAGTTCTGACAGCTACCACCACTCAAAGCCTCGGAGCTTTGTTAGGAACGGGCTGGATTACAAACTCCATCAGCGAAATGTACACTAGACCCAGTACCCTACAATTTAGCTGTGGGGCTAACTGAAAGTGAGATGCAGAAAAATCTAATGTCTGCTCAGGATAGAGTACCGTCGAGAGCTGCACCTAACCAGACTGAAGACGAAACACACCCGCAGACGATCTGCCCAAAATCAGATGGTACAGCTGCACAGAGAACGTCAATGTTTATCCAATGGCAGCAGATGGCAGCTGGGTAATTGTGACTTTTCAAGCTTTCAGGGCGGATTTGCTGCAAATACGAGGTGCATTCAAGTTCTAACGCCTCCGATTTTTTTTCTAATTAACTACTCACCCGAAATCGATGAAACTGGCGTTACTTCTCGACGTAATCGCCCTGCAGACGTACGCATTTTTCACAACGCTGACGCCATGATTGCATGGCAGTGGCGAAGGCTTCTCTAGGAGTCGGTTTTGACCACTGGAAAATCGCTGAGGCAATAGCAGCACGGCTGGTGAATGTGCGGCCACGGAGGGTGTCTTTCGTTGATGGTAAAAGCCAAAAGTCACTAGGAGCCAGGTCAGGTGAAAAACTTGATGTCCGCTCAGGATAGAGCCGCACCTAACCAGACTGAAGACGAAATACACCCGCAGACGATATGCCCGAAATAAGTTGTTACAGCTGCAAAGAGGACGTCTACATCTACATACATACTCCGCAATTCACCGTAAGGTGCGTGGCGGAGGGTACACTGTACCACTACTAGGCATTTCCTTTCCTATTCCACACCAAAATTGAACGAGGAAGAAAAGAATGCCTATATGCCTCTTATCTTGTCTTTGTGATCTTTACGCGAAATGTAAGTAGGTGGCAGCAAGATCGTACTACACTCAGCTTCAAATTCCGGCCCTCGAAATTTACTTAACAGAAATTCACGGAAATAACGTCGGCTTTCATCGAGCGATCCCCAATTGAGTTGCCGGAGCATTTCCGTGACACTTGCGCATTGGTCGAACGTACAGATAACAAATCTAGCTGCTCGCCTCTGAACCGCCGCTTTGTCTTCCTTTAAACTGAGCTGCTGCGGGTCCCAAACACTTGAGCAATACTCAAGACGTGGTCGTACAAGCGTTTTATACGCGGTCTCCTTTACAGGTGAAGTACATCTTACCAAAATTCTCCCAATAAACCGAAGTCGGCTGTCTGCCTTACTGACAACTGTCCTTACATGCTCGTTCCATTTCATATCGCATCTGCAATGTTACGCCTAGATATTTGAACGACGCGACAGCATCAAGAAGCTCACTACTAATGCTGTATTCGAACATTATAGGATTGTTTTTTCTACTCATGCGCATCACCTTGAGAGCTAGCTGCCATTCTTCGCACCAATTAGAAATTTTGTCTAAGTCATCCCGTATGCTATTAGAGTCAGTTACAGACGACATCCTCCCATACACCACAGCATCATCAGCAAACAGCCGTAAATTACAACTTACTCTGTCCATCAGATCATTTATATAAATAGGAAATAATAGCGGTCCTATCACACTCCTCTGGGTCACGCCTGACGATACACTCGTCTCTGATGAACACTCGCCGTCGAGAACAACGTACTGCGTTCTGTTACTTAGGAAGTCTTGCAGCAAGTCACAAATCTGTGAACCTATTCCGTAAGCCCTTATTTTCGTTAGCAGTCTGCTAACATTACCGCTGGATATATTTCGTAAACCACATGAAATACTGACAAACCGATCCCATAGACCGAACGTCACGAGAGGAGCTAGTGTAATTGGTTAATACAAAAAAAAAAAAAAAAAAAAAAAAAAAAAAAAAAAAAAAAAAAAATGCACGGAAGTATGTTTTTCAACACAAACCTACGTTTTTTTTCAATGGAACCCCTTTAGTTTTGTTAGCACATCTGAACATATAAACAAATACGTAATCAGTGCCGTTTGTTGCATTGTAAAATGTTAATTACATCCGGAGATATTGAAACCTAAAGTTGACGCTTGAGTACCGCTCCTTCGCTGTTCGATCGTGTGTATCGGAGAGCACCGCTTTTAGTTGGGATCTAAATGGAACGGTGATGTACCTTACAATTAAATGTCCCACTGGAAACGTGTCGACGTACATGGTATCAGCCTGATGGTGCACCTGCACATTCCGCAATTAACACTAGGCTGACCCTTGACAGGATGTTCGACGGGCGTTTCATAGGACGTGGAGCACGCACAAATTGGCCAGCCCATTCTCCTGATCTTACATGTCTGGACTTCTTTCTGTGGGGTACGTTAAAGGAGAATGTGTACCGTGATGTGCCTACAACCCCAGAGGATACGAAACAAGGTATTGTGGCAGCCTGCGGCGACATTACACCAGATGTACTGCGGCGTGTATGACATTCATTACCCCATAGATTGCAATTGTGTGCAGCAAATGATGGCCACCACTTTGAACATCTACTGGTCTGACATGTCGGGACACACTCTATTCCACTCCGTAATTGAAAACGGAAACCACGCGTGTACGTGTACCTCACCCCTCATGGTAATGTACATGTGCGTCGTGAAAAAGACCAATAAAGGTGTTAGCATGTGGGCGTAATGTGCTGTTCTAGTCTCTTCTGTACCTAAGGCACATCACCGTTCCCTTTGGAGCCCTACTTAATTCGGTGCTCCCCGATACACACGACCGAACAGCGGAGGAGTGCTAAAACAAGCGTCAACTTTGGGTTACAATATCTCCGGATCTAATTAACATTTTACAATGCAACAAACGGCACTGGTTACGTATTTGTTTATATGTTCAGATGTGCTAACAAAACTAACGGGGTTCCATTAAAAAAACGTAGGTTTGTGTCAAAAAACATACTTCCGGGCATGTTTTTAATGGTTTGTATTAACCAATTACACTAGCCCCTCTCCTGACGTTCGGTCTGTGGAATCGGTTCGTCAGTATTTGATGTGGTTTACGAAATATATCCACCGGTAATGTTAGCAGCTGCTAACGAAGATACGAGCTTATGGAATAGGTACACAGATTTGTGACTGGCTGGAAGACTTCCTAAGTAACAGAACGCAGTACGTTGTTCTCGACGGCGAGTGTTCATCAGGACGAATGTATCGTCAGGCGTGCCCCAGGGGAGTGTGATAGGACCGCTATTATTTTCTATCTATATAAATGGTCTGATGGACAGAGTAAATTGTAATTTGCGGCTGGTTGCTGATGATGCTGTGGTGTATGGGAGGGTGTCGTCTGTAACTGATTGTAATAGCTCTCAATGTAGAAAAATGTAAGGTGATGCGCACGAGTAGAAAAAACAATCCCGTAATGTTCGAATACGGCATTAGTAGTGAGATTCTTGATGCTGTCGCGTCGTTCAAATATCTAAGCGTAACATTGCAGAGCGATATGAATTGGGACGAGCATGTAAGGAGAGTTGTGAGTAAGGCGGACGGCCGACTTCGGTTTATTGGGAGAATTTTGGGAAGATGTACTTCACCTGTAAAGTAGACCGCGTATAAAACGCTCGTACGACCACGAATTGAGTATTGTTCAAGTGTTTGGGACCCGCAGCAGATCAGTTTAAAGGAAGACATAGAGGCGGTTCAGAGACGAGCAGCTAGATTTGTTACCGATAGGTTCGACCAATGCGCGAGTGTCACGGAAATGCTCCGGCAACTCAATTGGGGATCGTTGGAGGAAAGACGACGATATTTTCGTGAAATTCTGTTGCGGAAATTTAGAGGGCCGGAATCTGAAGCTGAGTGTAGTACGATCTTGCTGCCGCCTACTTACAGTTCGCGTAGTGAACACAAAGACAAGAGAAATTAGGGCTCGTACGGAGGCATATAGGTATTTTTTTTGTCCTCATTCTATTTGGGAGTGGAATAGGACAGGAAATTCCTATTCCCAGGATTGGCGATCGTACTCAGAAGCTCGAAATTTAGCGAGGATCTCAATGCGAGATGCCTACAATATTTATCACAATGAAACTCTTTCTCGAAATTTGACTGAAAACCCAAAGAGATTTTGGTCATATGTTAAATATACTCGGGGCAAATCACAAACTATACCTTCACTACGTGATAGTAATGGCGATCCTGCCGATGACAGCGCTACTAAAGCAGAGTTACTAAACATAGCTTTTAGAAACTCATTCACCAAAGAAGACGAAACCAATATTCCAGATTTCGAATTACGAACAGATGAGTAACGTAGAAGTAGATATCATCGGAGTAGTGCAGCAACTAAAATCACTTAACTAGAACAAGTCTTCTGGTCCGGATTGTACACCCATTAGATTTCTATCTGATTATGTTGAAGCGATAGCTCCTTACTTAACAGTCATATACAACCGCTCTCTCATAGAAGGATCTGTACCAAAAGATTGGAAAGTTGCGCAGGTCACACATATATTCACGAAAGGCAGTAGGAGTAACCCTCTAAACTACAGGCCTATTTCATTGACGTCAATTTGCAGCAGGGTTTTGGAACATATCCTGTATTCAAATATTATGCATTATCTCGAACAGAACGATCTATTGACCCAAGGTCAACACGGATTTAGATAATATCGTTCATGCGAAACACAACTAGCTCTTTATTCACACAAAGTGATGGGTGCTATCGACAAAGGTCCGGAAATCGATTCCGTATTTCTTGATTTCCAGAAAGCTTTTGACACCGTACCTCACAAACGGCTTTTAATCAAATTGCGTGGTTATGGTATATCGCCCCAAATTTGCGATTGGATAGGGCATTTCCTGTCAGAGGACATAGTTCATAGTAATCGATGGTAAGGCATCGACTAAAACAGAGGTGATATCGGGCGTACCACAGGGTAGTGTTATTGGTCCTCTGCTGTTCCTTATTTACATAAACGATTTAGGGGAAAATCTAAGTAGCTATCTTAGGTTGTTTGCAGATGACGCCGTCAGTTACCGTCTAGTAAAATCTTCTGAAGATCAAAATCAACTGCAGAACGATCTGAATAAGATATCAATATTGTGTAAAAATTGGCAATTGACTCTAAAGAATGCGAAGTGTGAAGTCGTCCACATGAGTACGAAAAGAAATCCGTTAAACTTTATTTACAAGATAAATCAGTCAAAAGTGATGGCCGTAAACTCCACAAAATACATAGGAATTACTATTACTTCAGACTTAAATTGGAAAGAACACGTAGATAATGTCGTGGGAAAGACAAACCAGAGACTGCGTTTTATTGGCAGAACCCTTCAAAGATGGAACAGAACTACAAAAGAAACTGCATCCACTACGCTTGTCCGTCCTCATTTGGAGTATTGCAGCCCAGTGTGGGATCCTTATCAGGTGGGTTTGACGGAGTACATCGAAAGAGTCCAAAGAAGGGCAGCTCGTTTCGTATTGTCTCGATACAGGGGAGACAGCGTTACGGAAATGATACAGGATCTGGGATGGGAAATCATTACAACAACGGCGCTTATCGCTGCGGCGTGGGCTACTTGCGAAACTGCAATCGCCAACATTCCCCTCCGAATGCAAAAATAAATTGTTGAGTGCCACTTACATAGGTAGATATGATCATCAGAATAAAATGCGAGAAATTAGAGCTCGAACAGAGAGATTCAGGTGTTCATTCTTCCCGCACGCTATTCGAGAATGGAATGGGAGATAAATAGTATAATTGTGGTTCGATGAACCCTCTGCCAGGCACTTAAATGTGATTCGCAGAGTATCCTAGGGATGGGAAAAACTGACCGGTTAAAACCGATACCGGTATTTTAGTTTTGAATAACCGTTTTTTTTCGGTATTTATTTAGTGTCTATTGTAACCGGTTTTTTTAGTTATTGCCAAGAACTGGGTTAAAAAACCGTTATGACTACTTCCTGTAGTAGTGCTTCAAAATGTGTTTTATGTAAATAATAATATGATGATGACTGACTAAATGTGCCGAAAGCGGCCATTTTTATAAATGAGTTTTCTTGACTGTTTTTACTATTGGATATTAAAGAACAGAGTGTTGTTAGCTCCTCAACACGTTGGTTAAAACTTTAAATGTATTATATTTCTATTCTAATAAGTTTATTAATGTTATTGCTTGAAAGTTAATGTGATGCCTCGCGAGGTAGCCGTAAGGTCTGAGGCTCCATGTCACGGACTGCGCGACTGCTCCAGTCGGAGGTTCGAGTCCTCCCTCCTCGATCGGTCATGGGTGTGTATGTTGTCCTTAGTGTAAGTTAGATTAAGTAGTTTGTAAGTTTAGGGACCGATGACCTAAGCAGTTAGGTCTCGTAAGAAGTCACACCCATTTGAACATTCTTTGAGTATGTGGTATACAGCTTTTCTAGTTCAATTTGTGTAAATTTACACTGACAACAATCATACTGTTAGTCTGAACTGTGACTTTATTTTTCGAAATACTTCTGCAGCACTGACTGAAGTTCATTTACTGACTGTAACTTATATATATTGTGTATATAACGAGATATTCATATGCGCTGGCTCACACGTCCAACTTAAGGATTGGATGGAAATACTAGGCCAGTAAATCTGTATGCTTCGTATATCATCTTCTACGGACTCCTGGCTAGGCTTACACACACTCAAGAAGGCGTAGTATTGGGAAGGGATCTTGCAAAATATGAAAAGACTAGTGATTTGTCGTAGAACGTAAATTTACCTAAATTTTAACTAAATTTCGGTTTCGGTTTGGGCCGAAATTAGACGAATCGAAAATTCGATTACGGTTTCTGTTTCGGCCGCAAATTATATTTCGGTCGAACTCTGCTGGAAATAATAGCAATAAAAAACCGAAATCCGGTTATTTAAAAAACCGGTTATCCTGAGCAGTTTTTACAGTGCGGTTAAAATGAAGGTGAAAAGAACCGGTATAACCAAAAACCGGTTGTTGCAACCATAACCGCCATCCCTAGAGTATCCCCTGTAGATGTAGATGTAGTGGTACAGTGTACCCTCCGCCACGCACCGTACGGTGAATCGTGGAGTACGTATGTAGATGTAGATGCAGGTAACTCACCCTGTATACGAAATATTGAGAAGCGTATTAACTGGGCGTGCATTTTGGACGTTCTACTGACCACAGCTGCCTCGCGAGGTGATACACACGGCGCAATTAGTCGCGTTTAAAAATGAAGGCAGCGGATCAGAGCGTGGCGCTGTGACGTCACGCACAGTGGACGCGGCAGGGGTGTGTCGGCTTTGATGCGCCGCTCTCTGTGTGACACGGGCTGATGCACCCGCCGGGCTGAAAAAAAAATCCAGGCCTGCGCGGTCGCCGGAATAATTCACGTCATATCCACTGACAAGGCGCGACGGGTCGGAACCATGGGCAAGCGCTCTACTGCGCATTACGCTTGCAGCGAAACGAACGGTACCAAACACGAAATACTGTTTACTAGCTGAAAACCCGGCGTTGCCCGGGTATTTATTTATTTATTCCGAGCCTTGAGAGTCGCAGGACAATCTGAATAGCTCCCTTAGACTGTTCGCGGATGACAGCACGTAGAATATTGGACCAAAGTCTATCTACAAAAACATGGCAAGGTGATGATGCCAAAGCCATGTTGTAAAAGAAGCTCTGCAATCCTTGGCCTGAACAGGAGAGAGATTAGACTCGTGGTTGGATTGCTGACAGGCCATGGGAATTTCAAAAAACACCTACGTACAATGGGAACAACAGAAGAGGACCCTAAATGGAGGATCTGTGATGACGGTGATGAAACTGCATCATATCTAATCTTCGAATGCATTGCATTGTAGAGTAAAAGGCACAGAACATTTGGGACAACCAGACCCGAAGAATTGTGTCTAATAAAGAACTGGTAAAGGGACTCCTCGCACTGTTCAAGTGCATTTGTTGGCTTTACTAGATATACAGGGAGCGATACCGCACAATAAACTTAGTTTCGGTGCGGGCAGTGGCGGGTTGGACCAAGACTGTTTTGGCTTCCCTGAGAAAATCAAATCAAATCAGACAGGAACCTTTATTCGTTTACATAGGAACATCAAGAAATATTGCTGACTGACATTGTAATATATGTATGACATTGTAGTTAATGACAGTTGTGTTGAAAAATACCTCAACTCTTTAAAGTACAGTGGACTCCAGGGCTCGACAGTAATACTGATAGTTTGTACACAGAATGCCCGCCGGATTTGGTACCCCACTTTATTGCAATTATCATGGGTACCTTGAGCGAGGAATTGTTCCAACATTCCTATTGATCGGAAAACAGGCAAGCCAGACGCTTTTGTAAAGAAGAGACCATTGAAATAAGACACCTCGGAAAGAAGTAAATAAGCTGCTCATGCCTTCAGCAGTACTCAACACAACTTGTGAAACACAGCTGGCGAAATACAGCTTGCTCTTTATTCACATGAAGTGTTAAGTGCCATCGACAAGGGATATCAAATCGATTCCATATTTCTGGATTTCAGGAAGGCTTTTGACACTGTACCCCACAAGCGGCTTCTTATGAAATTGCGTGCTTATGGAATATCTCCCCAATTGTGCGATTGCATTCACGATTTCCTATCAGAAAGAACACAGTTCGTTGTAATTGACGGTAAGTCATCGAGTAAAACAGAAGTGATATCTGGCGTTCCACAGGGAAGCGTTATAGGTCCCCTACTCTTCCTCGTGTTTATAAACGATTTAGGAGACAATCTGAATAGCTCCCTTAGACTGTTCGCGGATGATGCTGTCGTTTATCGGTGAGTGAAGTCAATTGAGGATCAAAAGCAACTGCAAACCGATTTAGACAAAATTTCTACATGGTACGAAAAATGGCAATTGACACTAAATAAAGAAAAGTGTGAAGTAATACACAGGACCACTAAAAGAAATCCGCTGAACTTTAATTACGCGATAAATCAGTCAAACCTTAAGGTCGTAGATTCTACCAGATACGTAGGAGTTACAATTACGAACAACTTTGACTGGAGAGAACACACAGAAAATATTGTGGGGAAGGCGAACCAGAGGTTACGTTTCATCAAATGCAAATGTTCGTAGAGCTTATGGGACTTGACTACGGGATCATCAGTCCCTAAACTTACAAACTACTTATGAACTAGCTACAACTAAGGACGGCACAAATATCCATGCCCGAGGGGGGATTCGAACCCCCGACCGCAGTGACCGTGCTGACCGTGACTGGAGCGCCTCAGTCACCTCGGCCACCGCGGCCGGCTGACGGTAAGTCATCGAGTAAAACAGAAGTGATATCTGGCGTTCCACAGGGAAGCGTTATAGGTCCCCTACTCTTCATCGTGTTTATAAACGATGTAGGAGACAATCTGAATAGCTCCCTTAGACTGTTCGCGGATGATGCTGTCGTTTATCGGTTAGTGAAGTCAACAGAGGATC
The DNA here is from genome assembly GCA_026315105.1 of Locusta migratoria. Classification (NCBI taxonomy): domain Eukaryota; kingdom Metazoa; phylum Arthropoda; class Insecta; order Orthoptera; family Acrididae; genus Locusta; species Locusta migratoria. The sequence continues at coordinate 54,977,905 of CM048753.1, read as the reverse complement.
AAAAGTAACTGCAAAGCGATTTAGACAAAATTTCTGCATGGTGCGAAAATTGGCAATTGACACTAAATAAAGAAAAGTGTGAAGTAATACACATGACCTCTAAAAGAAATCCGCTGAACTTTAATTACGCGATAAATCAGTCAAACCTTAAGGTCGTAGATTCTACGAAATACCTAGGAGTTACAATTACGACCAACTTTGACTGGAGGGAACACATAGAAAATATTGTAGGGAAGGCAAACCAAAGGTTAAGTTTCATCGGCAGAACTCTTCGAAGATGCACCAGCTCCACCAAAGAGACTGGCTACATCACACTTGTGCGTCCTCTCCTGGAGTACTGTTGCCCTTTGTGGGACCCTCACCAGGTGGGACTGACGGAAGACATTGAGAAGGTTCAGAGAAGGGCAGCTCGTTTTGTTTTATCACGTTACGGGGGGGGGGGGAAGCGTCACGGAAATGTTGTACGAATTGGGGTGGAGATCATAAAGAGAAAGACGTTATTCAATGCGGCGTGATCTGTTTGCGAAGTTTCAATCACCGATTTTTAGTTCTGAATGTGAAAATATTTTGCTAGCACCCACCTACTTAGGGAGACATGACCACCCCAATAAAATAAGAGAAATCAGATCGAAAACGGAACGGTTTAGGTGTTCTTTCTTCCCGCGCGCTATTAGAGAATGGAACGGTAGAGAAAAGTTATGAAAGTTGTTAATGAACCCTCTGCCAGGCACTTTAATGTGATTTGCAGAGTATCTATGTAGATGTAGATGTAGATCTAGGACATTTGCCAAGGGGGGATAGTTTAAATTTGTCGCCCCTTTTTTCGACCCCCCCCCCTGTAAGAATCGACTTTTAGACGCTAATTGGGTTACATATTTCTAAATAAATGTCATAAGCTCACAATATGAACTTATTTTCTTGACTGAATTAAGATCAAAGGAAAACAGAACAATTTTAATGCATACAAAAATATTACAAGATTACTCATCGTGCAAAAATCAATTCAAAATTTCGCTTTTCGAGCTTTTTTTGCTGCAAAACTGTTTTTGATATCATCATAGTTTAGAGAAGCAGCTCGTTTGTGCTCTATGGATATTATATTCAGATCCGTTAAACAGTCGTGCTTCCCAAGTGATTTTAATTAGTTTCAGCTTGCTGCAACTTCTTTCTCGAGACGAAACAGAAACTGGAATGTCAGATCTATTTTAACGCTGTAGTAATGTTGGGATACCGATCTACCAATTTATTTTTATAAATTAAACTCAATGTTGATGATGCAGTGGAATCTTGCAAGGCTCTGTATACTGCCAGCGCATGTTGTCTGAAACTTTCAACTTCAAGTTCTTCCTCGCTAAGATCTTCTGCCAGTTCCGCTGCTTTGGCCTTCAAGTCCTCCACTTCCATTTCTCGAATTTGCACATCACACAGAAAACTAATTTTTTGCACCAATTTTCTCAAGTGCGGTAAACCTGATACTAAGCTCTGTCAATTATTCCTCATTGCTTCTGTGAATGTTGGATACTTCATCCTCACAAATCTCATCGGGCATTTCCTTCTTTCTTCGAATCCGTTTTTCGAACAATACCGTTGATACCTCATTATCTTCTGCTAGCACTTTTGCCTCGGAAATAGCTTGTGAGGTACAAGAATCATATGAAATATAAATATTCATTTATCTAAAAAAGGAGAGATATGCAAATTAATAAGCATTGTGCCTTTACTTAAGCAATAACGTAAGCATCTCCCTCATTCTGGCTAATATCTAGTAGATTTTTAAAGTTTGATTAGCTGAAGTACCTGTGACAGCGCAACACTGAAGTCAGCAACCAGGAATTTTAGTTTTATTAAATGATTTCGGTATTTCTTGCAGTCATTTTACTTTTAATAATTCTGTGTCAGTTAATTCTATTAAATTATACCAGAAAGATACATTCTGTAAAATAAAAAATAAATAAATAAATAAAAATTAAAAAAAAGAGAGAGAAAGAGTCGGTCAAAATTTGCCACTCTCTAAATTCTGCCGCCCGGGGCAACTGCCCCCTTTGTCCCCCCCTAGATCCGACCCTGAGCAGTCTCGCATATGCGGATGACTTAGTTGTAATGGCCGATTCGATTGATAGGTTGCAAACTAATATTTCAGAGCTCGATCAGAAGTGCAAAGATTAAATGAAGATCAGCATCTCCAAAACGAAAGTAATGTCTGTGGGAAACAGATTTAAACAGATTGAGTGCCAAATAGGAGGAACAAAGTTAGAACAGGTAAGCAGTTTCAAGTACCTGGGATGTATTTTCTCGCAGGATGGCAACACAGCGAAAGAACTGAAATCGAGGTGCAGCAAAGCTAATGCAGTGAGTGCTCAACTAAGATCTACTCTCTTTTGCCAGAAGGAAGTAAGTACCAAGACTAAGTTAGCAGTGCACCGCTCTATCTTTCGACCAACTTTGTTGTATGGGAGTGAAAGTTGGGTGGATACAGGTTACCTTATTCATAAGGTAGAGGTTACAGATATGAAAGTAGCAAGAATGATTGCAGGTACTAATAGAAGGCAACAATGGCAGGAGGGTGTCCATAATGATGAAATCAAGGAAAAACTGGGAATGAACACCATAGATGAAGCAGTTAGAGCGAACAGACTGAGATGGTGGGGTCATGTTACACGCATGGGAGAAACAAGGTTAGCTAAGAGACTCATGAGCTCGGCAGCGGAGGGTAAGAGGAGTCGACGTAGACCAAGAAGAAAGTACTTAGATTCGGTGCAGAATGATTTTGAAGTAAAAGGCATAACATCAGACGAGGCATCAATGTTAGCATTGAATAGGGGATCATGGAGGAATTTTATTAGAGGTACTTTGCTCCAGACTGAACGCTGAAAGGCATAATCAGTCTCGATGATGATGATGATGTTACATTTATCAGAGAATATATAAGAAATAAGAAATCACACGTAAAAATGCCAGTGGCGGCTCGTACAAAATTTGACCAATGTGCTACAATATTACAAAAACAAACAGGAAACAAAATATACTAAAATAAAGAGTCAATCTTTGTATGATTGCCTTTAATTAAATATCAATTAATATTGTATTGACAGTAAGACCTTCAGGGAAATCTATAACAGCACTGCCAACTGCATGTATTCACTGCAGGTAGTAAATGTAACGTTTAAAAATATTAATTTTATTTACAGAAATTAAAAATTTAGACTCAGAGGTATTTGAATACGAGCCTCACACAGGTAGTTTTGAGAGGCAACGCGCAAGACGCCTGAGTGAGCGCGCTATTTGACTCTGTATGCCGCAATATTCGTCATATACTATTCTTCCGCAGCCGTCACACGCAGCGCGAAGAGAAATATTGGTCTGGTGCTGCAGTCGGTCGCAGCACACATGAGCCGCCAGGCCTGAGCCAGGCCAGTCGACGTTCAGACATCGATGTTCCGGCGGAAAAATATCGATGTTAAAAAAATCACTCTGAAAAACGATACATCGATGTTTTTCCGATGTTTCCATACGTTTAAGAAATATTAGGAAAAACACACTGAAATGAAGCTGTGTTGCCAGAAAGTATCTGCCGACTGCCTTTATGTTCTTTCAATAGGCTACGAATACACAGCGAAATGGTAGCTTAGAATGAAAAAGAAGTTGGGAATAAGGTTTCGCTACCTATTGTGCTGAGTTTACTTGGGAATTTAAATCGATTTGTTCATTAAATGCGAAATAACTTGTGTTTTGTTGACGTATTGCATTTTTCTTAGCTGTCAACATGGAGAAAATTAAACATTATGCATCTTTCAGTTGTTACTTAATAATGTAGTTTTAAAATGAATATTCATCAATGATGTTTTTCAAATCATGTACCTTGCTGAAATGAAAATCTGTTATACTTGGCTTGTTTGTTGGCTATTGTCTCGGATTTTTCGTCGACTTAGTTTGATGTTTTAACTGACGTTTTGACAGTACGATATCAGTCTGACTGGGTAACACTTTCAAAGATTCGATTCCACTAACGTTGGAGGGTGAAATTTCAGCAATTCCAGAAGCCCGTGCTGGACAAACATCAGATTAATCATCAAAGATCGACATAAAAAACGAGATAGACTCAAAGAGGCAATATGACAAATAATAACCAGGAAAGCTTTTAATTTTGTTTAAGGATTTGGGATTTGTCTTCGCAATATCTGCATTCTCAGGTGTCGTGAAGGTCCAATAACTTCTACAGTCACAAATATAATAATTACCGGTACAAGAAAAATTCTAATGCACACTGTTTTATTCAATATTTCAAGTTACTGACTCTTTTTTGTAGTAGAACAAAAAGCTTCATATAAAATCCTCTTATGCACACAATACTCGGATAAAGTGACTGCAGCACTGAGATAATAGCAAACAAAGGTGATCCAATCATATTGTTGTTAGTTTCTTATTTCAGTTACCTACTATTCCAAAAGTATGAAAACAGCGACGACAGCAGGAGCACCGCACTTGAGCTGACGCTGGCTGAGCAACTAATAAAGTAACAATGGAGCTGCCAATCAATTGTTGAACGATGTCGATAGTTTTGGACTTCTGTCGTCGATGCATCGGCGATATATCGCTGTTCAAAACATCGATGTTACGTTTGCATCCCTACACACCAGACCTCTCGCTGCTGAAGTCATTCTTAGGGCTGGGCGAACGACACTCGCGTTCGGACATGCTCGGGATTTCCCGATACAGCAGAGAACTCGATACTTATCCAACTGTTCGAACACTCAGATAATAAATGACTCGTGCTGCGTTTCTGCAAACGATACGCGGGAAATTTTGAGTTACCGGGCTATCGCTTTGCTCAGAACGAATTTAAATGGAATCTCTACTAATGTTAAAAAAAGAAGGGCATACCTATTGAAAACTATATTTTTTTTTAATCAGTGCATACGCGACCCTATTGGTATCACTGCAAGATATGATCCAGTGATAAACAAAATATCTGATGAAACTTCCTGGCAGATTAAGATTCTGTGCCAGAACCGGGACTCGAACCTTTGCCTTTCGCGGGCAAGCGCACTACCGACTGCGCTTTCCCGACACGACTCACGATGCCGCCTCACAACTTTACTTCCACCAGTACCTCGCCTCCTACTTCCCAAACTTCACCGCAGCTCTCCTGCGAACCATGCAAGAATAGCACTCCTAGAAGAATCGCTTAGCCTGTGGCTAAGCCATGTCTCCACCATATCCTTTCTTCCAGGAGTGCTAGTCTTGCATGGTTCGCAGGAGAGCTTCTGTGAAGTTTGGAAAGTAGGAGGCGAGGTACTGGCGGAAGTAAAGTTGTGGGGCGGCATCGTGAATCGTGTCGGGATGGCACAGTCGGTAGTGCGCTTGCCCGCAAAACGCAAAGGTCCCAGGTTCGAGTCACATTTCTGGTACACAATTTTAATCTGCCAGGAAGTTTCATATCAGCGCACACTCCGCTGCAGAGTGAAAGTTTCATTCTGATATTATCTGATATTATAACAGAACTACTGCAACACATTACTGAAAGCTAACATTCAAAGGGAAAAAATGTTAATTCTTCATAACTAGAAATTACATTTAATGTGCTTATAAGAGATATGTTAAAATGACCATTCCATTTCCTGTCCATACGGTACAGTAAAAGAAAAATGTTACCTCGTTTTTAATCGCTTTAACAATAAGAGTAAAAGAGATGAAATAGGAAAAACAATAGAAATTTAAAACCAATAACTGAAATAAGTCATGTAAAAATAAACTGTAATTGCAGTTTCGGAATAACGGTGCAGGAGCTGCTGTGTACGTAGTATCAACAAGCGTCGTTAGATCGCAGCACTAGAATTTTAAATCGCGCTTGCTATCGTTTACTTATCGCCTACATTCGTTACTGTTTTTACTTATGACCTGCACCCTTGAAGCTACTATAGTCGGAGTTTCACACTTATTAATCCCCGCAGTACATTAATGACACCCTATCTTCGTTATAAATCGTATACTGCATATCACAGAAAAGATTTATGGATACCATCGTTGTAAATCGTAGATATATTACCTCCAGACATTGCTAGATAGCGTCGTGATCGAATGATGTTCGAACATTTCCCGAGATTTCCCGAACCGTGACGTAAATTGTTCGAACAGTTCGAGTCATGTTCAAACTCAGCTCTAGTCATTCTCCGTTGCTCTGCAAGCATCGCCTCGGCAGAAATCTCCAACTCCTTGACACTGATGCCACCTGGTGAGAGAATTGCTCCAATGAAATAACTCGTATTATTTCCGACAGCCAATCACAAGGACGCTTCTGTCCTCCTTAGGCGACGGTGCGTACTAAAAGGTGTGAACCACAGTCTAACATATACAGTCGCGACACTCACTGCTGTAAAAGTTGTTACCAACTGACGAGAGCTGCCAGGTTTTTCTTTTGCTCTGTCGCCAAATTTTAAACAAAAAGTAGCCAAAATATCGCCATCTTTTCATCAATAAAATGCCAAAATGTAACCATCTCTTCATCAGTAAAAATAGCCAAATATCGCAACCTTTAATCTGTTAACATTATTCTGCTGTGTTAATTATGGCATGTTACTCGACAATAATAATCCTGAAATTCGGGGCGTAAGCTGGTTACTGAGTAAAAAGTAATGCAAACTGTGGCACTCTCACATTCACAAACGTCAGACTGAACTTTCCAAGGAAACTCATACTTCACAGAAACATTTATCTGAGTCCATCCAAGAACTGACAAAGAGGGCAGTCAAAATATTGTCACATTGTAAATATAATAGACAGACTCCGGAAATTCAGTTACATTTTACTATCACATTTATTAATTTAATAACTTATAAAAATTACAACACAAAACTGTTCAATTATCATTCTATCAAACTTACACAAGGGATGTTCTCATGCATAGGTTCGATTACCAAACACTTTCATCTTCGTAAAAACAATTATTTACAGATGTTAAATAGAGTTATTGAATCTTTCAAACATTTCTTTAATACACACAAAATTATTACAACATTTTCAGGTAATTTATAATAATGCACTACACATTTCATACTTTGAGGTGATATGGTCTTTAATTCGTAATAATGAGTCATTATACAATGAAAAAATCAGCCGTGAGAACGACTGGGAAATCACCGCGTGTTCTCCATCGACATTTACACTCTGTAAACCATTGTTAACCACTGTGCAGTGCGTAGCAAAGGGCTCGCTTCACAGTAGCAGTTGTTACGAATTTTTGTTGTGTTGTATGAAACGCAGAAAAAAATACTGTTTAAATGCCTCATTGCGTGCTGTAATTTATATAAACTTATCCTCATGTCCTCAGCGGGAGCCATACATACGGTGTTGTAGTATACTTAGAGATATCATTTAAAGCCTGTTCTTGAACCGTCGTAAGTAGGGTACATGAGGTAGTTTACGTCTATCTTCAAGAGTCTGTAAGTTGAGTTTGTTTACATCTCTGTGACACTCTCCCACACATACATGATACTTGAAAACATTTGTGCTAACTTGTGTAGGTTGATTACATTTCCCCAGCATTCTACCGAAGTTTAGCCGGTATCATTGACGCAATGTCTAAGGAGTGATCGCTTTACGTTAGTTATAATTGAAGTAAAATAAAATAGCCATTCAGTCGCCAACCAATTTCTTTAATAGCCAAATGTAACCGCCAGTCTCCAGACTGCTAGAATGGCTGCTATTATAAGAAAAAGATAGCCAAGAATGCGAAAAATCGCCACACCTGGCAACCCTGCAACTGACAGTTGCTGCGACACTAGCGCTCCTAGTGGTGGGCTAGCTGCCGAAGTAGTGATGTTTGTTTGTAATCGCTTTTGTACGTAATTAACGAAATACGTACTATTATATTTGCGTTACAAGCATTATTAAAATATCGAGAGACAAACATAATACGGAAATTAATATAAAAACAGCATAATTTAAATGATTCGATGGTATAAAGAACAACTCCGTCTTGAACAAATACTTACGAATATGTGTATATTTGCAGCTTATTCCGCTGAAAGTAAGTCTCATATAAACATAATGGTATAATAAATTTCTATTATGGTCTGTTCTTACTATGACAGCCAGTTTTTGACGTGTATCAAGTCAGCATGGAGTCTAATGATTCTCACATTTTTACATGTCTCTCGTCTTTCTCATACGTGCATATTCTTTTAAGTGTAATTACTTTAGCTTTAAAAAACCCATGTTTTGATGATTCTTGCCGTTTGTGGTTCAGATGTAGCAACAGTTGTGCAATTGGGTGGTTCTTTGTTGGAGAACAGTTTGTTTGCTTTTATCGTTATATTGCAACGTCTGTCACGTTTTTCCTTCAGCTACAGCTGTGATGGTTGATTTGTTACGTTAAATACCCTATTTATTGCATTCTTTATACGTTTCCTATGTTCCACCCTCACCGATTTTACTGTAATTGTAATGATGAATACTTAACTTTCCTGCGTAGAAATGGACGTCTCTGATAACGGGCATGTCTCCTGGAGTTTCCTAGGCATTCTTATTTTTAATAGAAAATGAAATTACTCATTTAAAGTCTGTATGTTACCGGACAATTGTAAATTAACTGTCCTGAAATGTAGCGTCTCATACCTTGTCAGGCATCTAACAAAACCTAAGAAAGAGAAACGGGGAGCTATGTTTAGCCGGCCGCGGTGGCCGAGGGGATTGAGGCGCTCCAGTCACGGTCCGCACGGCCACTACGGTCGGGGGTTCGAATCCCCCCTCGGGCATGGATATTTGTACCGTCCTTAGTTGTAAGTAGTTCATAAGTAGTTTGTAAGTTTAGGGACTGATGACCCCGTAGTTAAGTCCCATAGACTCTACAAACATTTGAACATTTGAGCTATGTTTAAATTATTACCTATTTATAAGTCACTACATACGTTCCCTAATGTAAATCGTATGCTGAAGTCAGTCTAAACGATACTATTCGCACTCATCAACTATCGTATTTAGAAACGTAGCTTACCGGCCGCTTGGAGCGCTACTATCGCAGCGTATAACAAAAATCTGTGGGAGTGTCGTGACTGTATATGTTAGACTGTGACTGAAACGTCTGAGTTCAGAGTCATTGCAAAATTTGGTGATATAAATCTCAGTAAATTTGCTTACTACGCCTATTTTCATTCACTGATTTCATATGGGATCATATTCTGGGGCAATTCAACATTGAGTAAAAAAGTATTCATTGCACAAAAGCGTGTAATCAGAATAATTGCTGGAGCCCACCCAAGAGCATCCTGCAGACATTTATTTAGGGATCTAGGGATACTCACTGTAGCTTCACAATATATATATATATATATATATATATATATATATATATATATATATATATATATATATATTCACTCATAAAATTTGTTATTAACAATCCGACCCAATTCAAAAGTAATAGCAGTGTGCACAGCTACAACACTAGGAGAAAGGATGATATTCACTATTCAAGGTTAAATCTAACTTTGGCTCAGAAAGGGGTGAATTATGCTGCCACAAAAGTCTTTGGTCACTTACCAAGTAGCATCAAAAGTCTGACAGACAGCCAACTAGTATTTAAAAAGAAATTAAAGGAATTTCTGAATAGCAACTCCTTCTACAATGTAGGTGAATTTTTATACAAAACTTAAAAAAAACATCCTTAAAATATTGATTGTCAAGTATAGACAACATTTACTAAACTTACACGTTCCACATCATTACGAAATGTCGTATATATGATCTATGGAACAAGTATTAATCTAATCTAATCTAATCTAACGCCATGTAAACCTGAAGTGAAGTAAAGAACTAAGACAGCAAAACATCGTTCTGTACCACACACGAATTACAATTGTAACTAATCTCTATCTATATAAAAGCGAAAGGACACTCATTCAAACACCCACTCACTGACTAAACACGAAATCTCGAAAACTACTTCACCTATGATGCTGAAATTTGGCAGGAATATAGTTCATCGGTAGAAGACGTCAGCTAAGAATGGATTTTGCGATACGGCCTATAGTTATGGAGATATGACATCATAAACAATGAAAACTTCTCCGTATTGCAACACATGATTCCACTATTTGAGAAGGAGAGCACTTAGCGACTTGCAACAAACTTTAAACATAATTTCAAACCTTTAGCAAACTTTTTTTCGCTGACAACCTCAGCAAAATGATGATAGGAAAAAAAGTTTGTCGCTTACTACTATTTCGGCATTCATGCAGAAAAATTACGGCATTTGACATGGCATTACAATTTATTACTCGTAAACTATTAATTGTATTCGCGAGAAATGTTACAGAAAGTATACAAACATACGAGTAAACGTACGTTCGAAATTTTATCATAGTACGACGCACAGTTCATGAGATACGGAGTAATACACAATTACGATGATAAAGAACTGCCACATCACGCATGACGTTTTGATTTGTTACGTCTTTCCTACTGACTCTATTCGCGACGTATTTTGCAAACGTTTTACATATGCACCACTGCATATACCTTCGAAATAATATCGTACTACGATATATAGTTCAGGTGCTATGACGTCAAAGACATTGAAATACATGAAACTTCGCCCTAAAAAGCACGAGGTTGTAATTTACTACGTCTTTACTACCAAATCAATTTGCAACACATTTCGCAGGCAGTTTCCTAATATTCCGCTCTACGAACCTGGTAAATAATGTCTTTGTAGGACCCATAATTCACGATACTTTTCTTACAGACTGACGGAATCTACAGTTTCATTTCGACCTTCACGAAACTTTGGATGCCGGCCGCAGTGGCCGAGGGGATTGAGGCGCTTCAGTCACAGTCTGCACGGCCACTACGGTCGGAGGTTCGAATCCCCCCTCGGGCATGGATATTTGTGCCGTCCTTAGTTGTAGCTAGTTCATAAGTAGTTTGTAAGTTTAGGGACTGATGACCCCGTAGTTAAGTCCCATAGACTCTACAAACGTTTGAACATTTGAACATTTGAAACTTTGGACGCTTGACCTTCAAAAGGAAGGTCACCATCTACCAAAAGTTTCACACGGTGCATGGGGGAGAGTATCTTCCAAGATAAAAACGAATCCCTAAGTATGTTGGTCGCGCCATAAGTTGAGAACGGCTCGACTGATTTCACAGATCCTTTTTCTTGTTGTTTTCGTTAATCTTTGAACACATGTCGTTTGAAGTATGAATGGAAAATTTGAGAACAAGAAAGTGCATTTTTCAATGTGACTCTGTGTTTCTATTGCGTACAAATCTATAGTTTTGTTCCGATATTTATTAAATTTTGCACACTTCGCCATAAAAACAAGAGGAATGTCACTGTCTGTATAAAATTTCGTTCGGTGCATTGTGGAGGGTACTTAATATACGAAATTTGACAAAATGAACACCTTTTTCTCAGATGTTGATGAATTTTTGCACACACGACACTAAGGGATTGGAACACTTGCGCGGAGTGACACTTGTGGGGAGTGACACTTGCGGGGAACCCGGGGTCCTTGGGGCGGCTAATGGCTTTTCCTGGGTACAGGCACACCAACAAGTCTAGCATTGTGAACATAACACGAAACTTGTTCTAACTACATATTAATTCGTTGAGTGTTCTTCCTGAAAACAAGATGGTATTTTAACAGTGATAATGTTTGGAGAGTTATTAAGACATTCTCTGCTACTACAAGACGATGACTTTCCATAGTCATACCTCCTAAAAGCATATTATTCAGAACACCAAGCATATCGAGACACCTGCGCAAGCAATAAATATATTAGACATCCTGCACAGATACGTTGATGTAATTGACCGCTATGTAGTTAACCCCACTATCACGCAACTTCCATCCCTTTAATGATAGCTACTGTGCTTTTTAATAGGAGATGCAACCTTAAACCTTCAATTAAAAAACGTTAATAATACGTCAATGAGTATTTTACATACTTGAAGCGTTTATTCGAGACCCCAAAAAGATTTCGCTGTATTCGAATTACAAATACATCTAATAAATGTATGAAAATACGGAATGTGTAAGGGAATGTCACACACCGAAAAATGCTAAAGATAAATTCTATTTTCTATCATCGTCATATAGAACCATTTTTACTCCGAACTTGGCATAAACCAACAGGGAGAAACAAGTTGCAAGACTTCCAGGAAAAATGAAGCGAAATTGGCAGTCAATAGTTGGTTATAAATTGCATTGCCTGTTAACTGTATAAATATAAATTACAGAATACGCGGAACTCTTGTTCAGTACAGTCAAAAAGGTCTAAGGTAATAGGCAGTGGTTTACATTCAGATATCCGTATCACTCTCCTCCTCAAGAAGTCTGTGTGAAGATTTATATTCAGAACATTCAAGAAAAAGGTGTTGAAGCTATAAGAAGCAGCTCATTTACTCAGGAAGGGAAAACGTTATGGTGCCCGTAAATTTGAATGGCTGTATCTCTTGTAGTAACATTCATTTTTTGATGAAATGTTAAAATCCAATAAACCAGAATTTTGTTTTTCTAAACTCAGTGCCAACTTTTTTTGTCGCAATGTTTGCAGGAAGTAGTCTTGATGTGATTTCATACTTCCATGCATTAAATTGATATTATCAAACATGTAATTTGTGTCACAAATTGCGCGGCCGGTCCGGTGGGCCTACCCTGAATACGGCACAGGTAGCGGCTGGAGTATGGGTTCCTACTTGTGGAACACCCTGTTCACTACCTGCAGCGTCCGGGTCTCCCCGCAAGTGTCTACACATTCTCTTTCCCCGCAAGTGTCACAAACTCCGACACTAATACCAAGAGGAAGGTCATCCATGTTCGTATGGCAGCTGGCAGAGGATGCCTTGCAAAAAAAAAAAAAAAAAAAAAAAAAAAAAAAAAAAAAAAAAAAAAAAAAAAATTAAAAAAAAATAAAATTAAAAAAAAATGCCGAGAAAGGGAAAGGTGGAAACGAACAGAGACATGGGAAAGAAAGAGATGAAGGCCGATAGAGGAGGGAAGGGGAGGTGGACTACGAGAGTGTAGAATAAATAAACACCCGGGCAACGCCGGGTTTACAGCTAGTATGTGAGTGAAGTACATTAGGGTATGTATATTGTGTGTGATGTCTCGCCTATTTGTCTAGAGCCGTGTAGCAGGAGCTGCGGCTACAGGTTACAGACAATACGAGAGTAAATAATGGAGCCTGCAGAGTGTGGGGAGGGCGTGATGACAAGTGAACACTACACCGCAGGGTGGGGTGTGGGGTGGCAAGTGTAGCTCTGGTACTGGGGTGCAGCCTGCCACGACATATGGCGGCCTCTCATTACGGACTCGCGGCGGCTTTTGTCGCCTAATAGAATACCAGGCAGCGCGGGGGCACCCCGGGCAGGGCTGCCACCCTGCGCAGCTGCCCGCCGCCGCCGCCGTCTGTCGTCCCGCCGCCGGGGGTAGGCGGGAGGGGTGGTTGACGTCTGCGTCATCGCCGACGTCCGCTGTCCAGTGTCGCATCACCTCTGACAACGAGCTGTTGTCGCCTGGTCTGATCCAGCTCTCGACCCTGCCCAGTCCTGTCTAAGCCTCTTCATCTACGAATAACAAAACGCATGCTACAAACACCACTAGGTTCGCAGGAGAGCTTCTGTGAAGTTTGGAATGTAGGAGGTGAGGTATTGGCGGAAGTAAAGTTGTGAGGCGGCATCGTGAGTCATGTCGGGATAGCTCAGTCGGTAGAGCGCTTGCCCGCGAAAGGCTAAGGTCCCAGGTTCGAGTCCCGGATCCGGCACGCAATTTTAATCTGCCAGGAAGTTTCATATCAGCGCACACTCCGCTGCAGAGTGAAAGTTTCATTCTGGAAACATCCCTTAGGCTGCGGCTAAACCATGTCTCCACCATATCCTTTCTTCCAGGAGTGCTAGTCTTGTTAGTTAGGCAGGAGAGCTTCTGTGAAGCTTGGAAAGTAGGAGGCGAGGTACTGGCGGAAGTAAAGTTGTGAGGCGGCATCCTGAGTCGTGCCGGGATAGCTCAGTTGGTAGAGCGCTTGCCCGCGAAAGGCAAAGGTCCCAGGTTCGAGTCCCGGTTCCGGCACAAAATTTAATCTGCCAGGTAGTTTCATATCAGCGCACACTCCACTGCAGAGTGAAAGTTTCATTCTGGAATCACCACTAGGTTCATCTCCCTCTACAATTTTTGCGCCCACAATTTAGGGTTACCAGACGTTCTCTTTACCCGGACATGTCCTTTTTTTTTTGGACCCTACATCTACATCTACATAGATACTCTGCAAATCACATTTAAGTGCCTGGCAGAGGCTTCATTAACCACTTTCATAACTTTTCTCTACGGTTCCATTCTCTAATAGCGCGCGGGAAGAAAGAACACCTAAATCGTTCCGTTTTCGATCTGATTTCTCTTCTTTTATTGGGATGGTCATGTCTCCCAAAGTAGGTAGGTGCTAGCAAAATATTTACACATTCAGAAGTAAAAGTCGGTGACTGAAACTTCGCAAACAGATCCCGCCGCAATGAATAACGTCTATCTTTTAATGATTTCCACCCCAATTCGTGCAACATTTCCGTGACGCTTCCCCCCCCCCCCCCGTAACGTGATAGAACAAAACGAGCTGCCCTTCTCTGAACCTTCTCAATGTCTTCCGTCAGTCCCACCTGGTGAGGGTCCCACCCTGGGCAACAGTACTCCAGAAGAGGACGCACAAGTGTGATGTAGCCAGTCTCTTTGGTGAAGCTGGTGCATCTTCGAAGTGCTCTGCCACTGAAACGTAACCTTTGGTTCGCCTTCCCCACAATATTTTCTATGTATTCTCTCCAGTCAGAGTTGTTCGTAATTGTAACTCCTAGATATTTGGTACAATTTACGACCTTAAGGTTTGACTGATTTATCGCGTAATTGAAGTTCATCGGATTTATTTTAGTGGTCATGTGTATTACTTCACACTTTTCTTTATTTAGTGTCAATTGCCAATTTTCGAACCAAGTAGAAATTTTGACTAAGTCGCTTTGCAGTTGCTTTTGATCCTCTGTTGACTTCACTAACCGATAAACGACGGCATCATCCGCGAACAGTCTAAGGGAGCTATTCAGATTGTCTCCTAAATCGTTTATAAACACGAGGAAGGATAGGGGACCTATAACGCTTCCCTGTGGAACGCCACATATCACTTCTGTTTTACTCGATGACTTACCGTCAATTACAACGAACCCTAATAAAAATGGTTTGGCCGGTTTTTGAACAAAATGGGGAAATGTCCTCTTTTTTGCGTTGTGCAACTGCTTCAATCTGAAAATGCGTAAATACAACTCTCTGAAGTGTCACAATCACTAAATCTAGATAATTTAACCGTTTTTCAAACAATGTATTTTTTTTCTAGAATTCTCTCTTCTCTCCGCCGGCGCTGCTGTCAGGTAAAGCTACTTTAGAACATTTGGAATAACTGGCGTGGCAATTGTCGCAGAATAGTAGCTGCGAGGCAGCCAGTTAAGAACACAGGTCTACAAGAACGCAAGATACACCGGCTTCTAAGAATTTCACGTTAGAACAGGTTAACTAGGGTTACCACACGTCTTCTTTTTCACGGACACATAGTCTTTTTGAGGTAAGAAAATGTGTTCGGAAGGAATTTATAAAATTCTACAAAATGTCCTTTTGTGTGTGCGTGTGTGTGTTCCAAAAAGAAAATTTCTTTTGTGTCATTGGCGACTACGGATTCGTTCGCACTGCTAGTCCAAACTGTTCGCAACTACCGCCATAAAACCATGCCTAAAGCCTGCCCCAGGTAGACATTAGTAACTGTACAAATTTTTAGCTCTTCATGTCTCGTTGTTCAGGCGTGATAAACGTACACCGAACAGACATTCACACACACACACACACACACACAAACTATGGTGGGCGCACTGTGATATTGACTGTCCACATAAGAAGCGATTAACAATTTAAAATGAATAAAAGTCTACAATTTTACATTCTCAGCGGACTATATTTTAGCTCTCGCAGTCCAGTTGTGGTGCACGAAACAACTCGTCTACAATGACCACGCTGTGGAGTGGAGGTTAAGCCCTAACCTTACTTCGGTTGTCCGAGTTGTCCTAATAATTTCATCTCATCTTCATCGATAGGCGATTCCAACAAATTGGCTCTAAATTGCTTTGCAACAGGAAAGTAACCAACCCAAGACGGATTTTTCCGGACAATATTTTTTTTCCCCCTTTAGAGGGGAAAATTCCTGGAAGTGGTTTGAGTGGGACGAGAAGCAGTTTGACCTTAGCCATATATATATATATATATATATATATATATATATATATATATATGGCTATCGGATCGCCATAAAACCGTGTTTAGGCACTTCCCCAGGTAGACATTAGTAATTGTACAAATTTTTAGCTCTTTATGTCTCGTTTTTCAGACGTGATAAACGTACACCGAACAGTCATTCACATTTATGGTGGGCGCGCTGTGTTATTGACTGTCCACGTAAGAAGCGATTAATAATTTAAAATGAATAAAAGTCTAAAATTTTACATACACAACGGACTAATTTTAGCTCTTGCGGTGCAGTTGTGGTGCACGGGACCACTCGTCTATATTGACCACGCTGTTTTTATGTTTGTATAGTCTATACAAAGTCTATAACTACGGAGTCATCAGTCCCTAAGACTAAGGACGGGAGAAATATCCATGCCCGAGGGGGGATTCAAAAATGTTGAAATGTTTGTAATTCTATCGGACCAAACAGCGTGGTCATCAGTCCGTAGCTTACAAACCACTTAAACCTAGGTAAACTAACCTAAGGAGAAACACACACACCAATGCCCCAGGGAGGACTCGAACCTCCACGGCGAGCAACCGCGCGCTCTGCAGCGAGACGCTTTAGACCGTTCGGCTACTCCACCGCGGCAAGATGGGGAATTCGAACCCCAGACAGTAGTGGCCATGCAGACCGTGACTGGAGCGCCTCAGTCCCCTCGGCCACCGCGGCCGGACCACGCTGTGGACTGGACGTTAAACCCTAACCTTCATTCGGTTGTCCGAGTTGTCCTAATAATTCCATCTCATCTTCGTCGATACGCGATTCCAACAAATTGGCTCTAAATTGCTTTGCGACAGGAAGGTAACCAACCCGAGACGGATTTTTCCGAACAATAATTTTTTTCACCCCTTTAGAGGGGAAAATTCCAGGAAGTGGTTTGAGTGGGACGAGAAGCAATTTGACCTTATCTCTCTCTCTCTCTCTCTCTCTCTCTCTCTCTATATATATATATATATATATATATATATATATATATAGGTATCCGATCGCCATAAAACCGTGCCTAAAGCCTTCCCCAGGTAGACATTAGTAACTGTACAAATTTTTAGCTCTTCATGTCTCGTGGTTCAGACGTGATAAACGTACACCGAACAGACATTCACATATATATATATATATACAAGCTATGGTGGGTGCACTGTGATATTGACTGTCCACGTAAGAATCGATTAATAATTTAAAATGAATAAAAGTCTAAAATTTTACATTCCAGTTGTGGTGCACGAAACAATTCGTCTACAATGACCACGCTGTGGACTGGAGGTTAAAGCCCTAACCTTCCATCGGTTGTCCGAGTTGTCCTCATAATTTTATCTCATCTTCATCGATACGCGACTCCAACAAATTGGCTCTAAATTGCTTTGCAACAGGAAGGTAACCAACCCGAGACGGATTTTTCCGGACAATAATTTTTTTCCCCCCTTTAGAGGGGAAAATTCCAGGAAGTGGTTTGAGTGGGACGAGAAGCAATTTGATAATTTTTTTTTTCTCTTTTTTTTTTTTTTTTCCCCGATGAAGGTGCAATGTAGCGGGGAGCGGGGGATGGGGGGAAGAAGATTTGAGGGGCGGGTAGCGGGAATGAAAGTGTTGTCATCTGCCGCCTGCCGCTGCCGCGGTAATGACTCCCGAAATTGATAGGGCGTGCGTTCGCGTGCGTCGGCGTGCGTGAACAAACGCACACGCACCGCCACGCGCGCCGCGGTTTCGGGGTGCGCGGCGGAGGGTGCTTTGGCGGCAGAATAAATATTAATCCGGCGGGTCATTTGATCCGCCGCCATCACAAAGCCCGTCGCCCGGGGCGGACATGTGTCGGCCCCAAAGCGACAATTCGCACCTCATCAGCGGGCAATCAGGCGTGCTCGGACACTATATAAAGCCACCCCATCATCCACCACCCTAGCAGGGGGCGGCCCGCCCCAGCGCGCCTGTTGACCGGAATCCTGGCTGGAGCACCAATTGTTTCTTCGGTTTATCCCGATTCCCCGCTGCATTCGTACCGCGGCCTGCGTATGTGGGGAGGATGTTGAAAGGGGGGGCTACATGTGTAGGGAGGGTGTCGAGCGTGACGTTGAAAGGGGCCCGTATTATCTGAAATAACAATTCTTTTGCAAATCCTAGTCACGGCGGAGAGGTTCGATACCTGAACAGATGACTGGCTACCAGCGATGGTCCTGTGCAGTCGTTTGTTTGTTTGGTTCTTTCTTTGACTTCAGTTTCAAACCATTCAGTCATTTCTTTCTTAAAATCAATGCCATATAACTCTATATCTATATATAAAAGGCTTGTGTGTGTACGTGCTGACAGACATTTCTCCATGACCACATACTGCCACCCAGTCGTGGTTGTGGTGGTAGATAGCCCTTGGTCTAATGATGTTTGTAAGGGAGTTTGGTCGCGGTGCGTGGAAGTTGGTGAGTGTGACGAGCAAAAATTCGCAAAATATGCAATAAATACTCTTAGGAACTTTACGGTACGAGTTCTTTCAATCGTCAGACAATGCGGTCCTTTCAGACTTCAATAACGACGAGGAATATCAAATACGCAATTTTTTTTAAAATAGATCACATATTTCCGTCGACCACACATTACCGACTATGAACAGAGACACATTACAAAGATAAAAATTTCTTTAACAACCTTTGCGAAGCACGGGCATATAAGCTAGTAGTATTATATGGCATTGATTTTAACAAAGAAATGACTGAATGGTTTGAAACCGAAGTCAAAGAAACAAACAATCAAACAAACGACTGCACAGTACCATTTCTGGTGACCAGTCATCTGTTCAGGTATCGAAACTCTTCACCGTGACTAGGAATTGCAAAAGAATTGTTATTTCAGATAATACGGGCCCCTTTATGCCCGTGCTTCGCAACGGTTGTTTAAAGAAGGTCCTATGTATATCATGGTTCTTTGGGTTCCGGACGTAGATCAGCAAAAACACAATCCTTGTGGGATCTCTCTGTCAATAAACTCAGTTCTCCTAACCAAGATGTCAAATTTAAGGAGAAGTCATTGTCGAAAACGATGAATGTTCATAAAGTTTTTCATACTAAGAGTGAAATTAATTTAAGTCCGTGCTTCGGAACAATGTAAATTCAATGTTAGGTTGTGTTCATAAAGTTACACATTGCAACAGCAGCGCCGAAAGCGGCTGGCAAATTACGTTTCTGAAAACGATATTGGATAAGTGCGAATATTGATTTGTAACAGTTTTCACAAATATATTCTTGAATAGGAATTTGGAATGAATTGTAAGACTGTGTCTACATCTACATCTACATACATACTCCGCAATTCACCGTAAGGTGCGTGGCGGAGGGTACACTGTAGCACTACTAGGCATTTCCTTTCCTATTCCACTCCCAAATTGAACGAGGAAAAAAAGAATGCTTATATGCATCCGTAAGAGCCCTAATTTCTCTTATCTTGTCTTTGTGATCTTTACGCGAAATGTAAGTAGGCGGCAGCAACATCGTACTACACTAGGCTTCAAATTCCGGCCCTCTAAATTTACTGAACAAAAATTCACGAAAAGAACGTCGTCTTTCTTCCAGCGATCCCCAATTGAGTTGGCGGAGCATTTCCGTGACACTCGCTCATTGGTCGAACCTACCGGTAACAAATCTAGCTGCTCGCCTCTGAACCGCCTCTATGTCTTCCTTCAAACCGATCTGCTGCGGATCCCAAATACTTGAGCAATACTCAAGACGTGGTCGTTCAAGCGTTTTATACGCGGTCTCCTTTACAGGTGAAGTACATCTTCCCAAACTTCTCCCAATAAACCGAAGTCGGCTGTCTGCCTTACTCACAACTGTCCTTACATGTCCGTTACATTTCATATCGCTCTGCAATGTTACGCCTAGATATTTGAACGACGCGACAGCATCAAGAAGCTCACTACTAATGCTGTATTCGAACATTATAGGATTGTTTTTTCTACTCATGCGCATCACCTTACATTTTTCTACATTGAGAGCTAGCTGCCAGTCTTCGCACCACCTAGAAATTTTGTCTAAGTCAACCTGTATGCTATTACAGTCAGTTACAGACGACACCCTCCCATACACCACAGCATCATCAGCAAACAGCCGCAAATTACAACTTACTCTGTCCATCAGATCATTTATATAAGAAGTCTTCCAGCCAGTCACAAATCTGTGAACTTATTCCATAAGCTCGCAGTGTGGCACCGCGTCGAACGCCTTTTTGAAGTCGAGAAAACACAATCCGCCTGTTGCCCCTCGTCCATGGCTCGCAAGATGTCATGTGTGAAAAGGGCAAGCTGAGTTTCACATGAACGATGTTTCCTAAACCCGTGCTGATTCATGGAAAGAAGTTTTTCCGTTTCAAGGAAAGTTACTATATTCGAACTGAGAATATGCTCCAAAATTCGACATGAAACTGATGTCAACGATATTGGCCTGTAATTGTATGGGTCAGTTCTCTTTCCTTTCTTATACACGGGAGTCACCTGCGCTTTTTTCCAATCACTAGGAACTTTGCGCTGAATTAAAGACTCGCTATAAATGCAAGCTAAGTAGGGGGCCAACGCCGCAGAATAGTCTTTGTACAACCGAACTGGTATTCCATCCGGACCAGCAGACGTTTTCGTATTTAGCTCTCTCAGCTGTTTCTCTACACCGGAAATACCTATTGCTATGTCCCCCATTTCGTAATTAGTACGTTGATCAAATGATGGTATATTTGTGCGATCCTCCTGCGTGAAAGATTTCTTAAAGGTTAAATTTAGAACTTCAGCTTTCCGTTTGCTTTCTTCTGTTACTGCCCCGGAATGATCAACTAGTGACTGGACAGTGGGCTTTGACCCGCTTATCGATTTTACATAGGACCAGAATTTTTTCGGGTTCTCGGAAAGATCTTTTGATAAGGTATGGCTGTGATAATTATTGTATGCTTCACGCATCGATCTTTTTATAGACGCACGAATCTCTACTAACTTTTGCCTGTCATCATTTGCGAGTTCTTTTTTGAATCGAGAGTGCAACAGCCTTTGCTTTCTCAGCAGCTTTCTAACATTATTATTATATCACGGTGGATCTTTTCCATCCTTAATCGTCTTTACTGGTACATATTTCTCTAACCCTTTATTAACAATGCACTTAAATTTAGTCCACAATTCCTCTACATCCATAGTCCCGGAATTAAACGATGCCCATTCATTTTCTAAGTGCGATCGTAACATTTGCTTGTCGGCTCTTCCCAACAAAAACACGCTCCTATCCTTCTTGATTGGTTTATGAACTTTGGTCACCATCGACGCTATGACGATTTCATGATCACTAATTCCTGTCTCTACACAGACATCGTTAATAAGGTCAAGCCTGTTTGTGAATCATGAGATTATATACAAAAGAGTTTCACGTGCAATTGCTGGTCACGATGACATGTGACAACAACAGATTTATCTGATTCGGTAAAATTTTACTTTCTATTCTGGCGGCCTCGTGTTTTATGTTGGCAACATCAATAACACGATATAAAATCGTTGCAAAGATGACCGGAGTGTAGATAAATACTGCTGTTTCTGCTGTATGCTTGATTTCACCACAAAATATTTGCGTCTCACGCGATTGGCTTATGACGATGTCAGATGATTCTCTGGTAATTTCGCAGATGTCCTGTATAGCGCGTCTTCGACTCCAAACGATATATATCGAAGCGGTGAAGTATCGAAAGTATCGAAACGGTAGGTATCGAACAGGCGAATTTTATTATTTTTACGAAAAAAATCTTGTTTAACCTATACCTAACCTAACATTCACTTTAAAAAAAGTGATCTGTAACGTAGCCTTGAGAGTGTTAGATATAGGTTAAACAAGAATTATTTTTATTTTTAGTACGTGACGGCGCGTATCGCCCGAATCTCCGGTTCAGAAACACTCAATGGATTTACAGTTGTACGTTCCATATATATCATTTCAGGCCGAGCTACTTCGAATGTAAGCTTTCTTGTAAGTTACCGCTTTCTAAGCTGGAGATTTGTCCGCTACGCGTACTCACTTACTAAAACGAAAACGTCAAAAAAGTATTAATTACATATGTACTTTACATACCTTTCTTAATCGGTAGTTTATTCTGTGTCTTGCTCCAGTCCTTGTGTTGTTGTGTATGCTACTGGTTTCAGTCCATGTTGGCCGTATCCTGGGTAAACACGAGAAATGTCTCTGAAGAACACTGGCAGTGTATCGCAAGGAAATATTTAAAAACTCGGCAAAACTCTATACATTTCTCTGTAGTGGACACTTTCGGCATCAGTTCCTTCCATGTCAGTGACGAAATCACACTTTCCTCTGTACTTCCACTAGCCATTACGTTGAACACGAAACAACGGAATGTCACTACTCAAATGACCCGCAAATTAAATCCATTATTGCCATAGGCCATAGATAATATAGACTTGCGTGTGACGTCATTACACTGAAACCAACATCTAAGTCACGTGACTCGGGGCAAGAAACCATTTGCAACATTATGACTAATGCGAAATGTAGCTGAGACTTGCAGTTCTTACCCATTGTAGTGGAAATTAAGCGTAGATTTGAACAATAAAACGTCTTAGCGTACTCTTATTAAATTCTTATAGTACAGTTGGAGTTAATTCTCCGCAATTGCAAGAATTAATACGTTAGGTACGTTTTTTTTCATGTGTCTAGATGAAATGTATTGACAGTTCTTTTTACAAGCAACAGAACTACAGATTATTGTCGTCGTACTATGAGCTTTTAGTTTGTAGTTTACATAAGAGTAGAGGATCAAATAGTTTGATAGGAGCATGAGCTTCCTTACGATTCCTCAGCAATATATGTAAAATGTTTCGTTGTGCTTTTATAAGAAATGAAATCTTCACCAGAAAGGACTTACTTGCTGACATATAAACTCGCTCAAGAGCAGCTAGAATAATCATCGCATCGATAATCACATTCATAAGGTGCAAAAAGTAAAAGATTCATAGCTCAACACGAACACAGTGGATATGTAATTCTGTTGCTTCTAAAAATAACAGACAATACGGTACAAATCACCTGGGCACATTAAACATGGCAATCATTGCATTAATATTAATAATACGATGAATTACATTGCCTTTACTACTAGATATGTAATAGGAATACGAGAAGTCGTTTTATTGTTAAAACGAACGCATTATTTTATCTGTAAAGGAGAATAACTGTTGCTCATAATGACGAAAATTCTGTCACGTGACTCGGGGCAATTTTAGATGATGGTTTCAAACCACAACACTGCAGAGATAGGGACGTGCGCAGTCTATGTTATCTTTGGTCTATGATTATTGCACTACGACATTCACCTGTTCGATACCTATCGTTTCGATACTTAACCGCTACGATATATATCGTTTGGAGATCGAAGCCTCGCTATAGCCGCGTTATACTGGACATCTGCAAAATTACCGATTCTCTTTATTCAACATCTGTTGCCAACATTATCACAGGAGGCCGCCGGGATATGAGTAGGACTACGTCGCATAGTTTTTCTTGACCCAGCTGTAAAAACGATAACACCTTTCACAGCAGACAGTGTCGCGGCTATATGAATCAGAGATCACTGATTAGCACAGACCAGTGACCTTACTGGCACAGGCATATCAATATCTTTGGCCTAAGAGACATTTGTTAATGTATGTTTGTGTTTTCAGCACGCTTCCACGACAGTGATCAATGTTCGACGAGTATTTTTATCTTTGAGTGTATCTCGATTTTTATCTTTGTTTTGTGTCTCTGTTCATAGTCGGTAATGTGTGGTTGACGGAAATATGTGATCTATTTTAAAAAATTGCGTATTTGATATTCCTCGTCGTTATTGAAGTCTGAAAGGACCGCATTGTCTGACGATTGAAAGAATAAACAGATTTTGACTCGTACCGTAAAGTTCGTAAGTCACAGAGTATATAGCTTTTCCTAAGAGTATTTATTGCATATTTTGCGAATTTTTGCTCGTCACACTCACCCACTGCTACGCACCGCGACCAAACTCCCTTACTAACATCATTAGACCAAGGGCTATCTACCACCACAACCACGAGTGGGTGACAGTATGTGGTCATGGAGAAACGTCTGTCAGCACGTACACACACAAGCCTTTTATATATAGATATAGAAGATAGATTGTTTCCTTTCTTTATTTTATACAGTCCTTTAATGCCCAAATTGGTTTAGTAATGACCATTATATTTTAACCTTTTCGTAAACTCGATTATGACTTCGTAGACTTTTGTGTTGGATTCGTATAGTAAGGATTTGATTGTCATTGGTTGCGGCACTTTTTTTATGACAGATGATAAAAAGCCTTTCCTCGCTTCTTGATATTTTGGGCACTGAAAAAATAAATGGTTCGTATCTCCTCGCGAGATGCCATCATAATCCCAAGTCGGTGTTTGATTTATATTCAATCGGTATAAGTGTTCAGGGAATGAGCCATGGTTAAATCTTATTCTATTTAATGTACTCGTTGCTTGTCGGGGTCCATTGACTATATCAAACCATGGTCTTTTAGGTATTCTATCGTGTATATGAGCATAGTTGCGTCCTTTGTGGCGTGAGCTATGTGTCCATTCTTCTTGCCAAGAGTCAAATGCCCTTTTGCGAATTATATGTCCATATTCGGTGTAAGGAAGTTTTAGCTCTAGTTTTGTCCCATTACTTGTTGCCTGCTTTGCCAGCTGGTCCACTTTCTCGTTGCCTGGTATGCCACAATCTGCCTTCACCCACATGAATATGATGTTTTTCTGTCTTCTCAGACTTTCATGATACCATAGGCGGATTTGTAGCAGGTATTCATTCGTGGATTTCGAGAGATTTATATTAGACATTGCTGGTAGTACACTCTTACAGTCCGATAATATTACAAAGTGTGAGTAATTCTGATTTATAGTGTACTGTATCGCCTTTTGTCTCAGCCAAGTAAATCGAAGCATTCTCTGGTAATTTAAATTTTTGCTCTATTTGTAGTACTGTGCAGTCATCGCACTGATCTCAAGTTTCCAACATAGAGTAGAAATATCTCTGGAGTGAGCATTGCATTCTGCGCATGTTCTCAACATTAAGCTGTAATTATCACGTGATCTGGGACGACGGTGTTCGTTAATTCACACTAAGTATCGTGTCATGTCATGTTAGGGTTTCTCGGTAGCAAAGTTTTAACAACATCGTCTTCTGGTGACATGCAAATTTATTTCCGCCGCGCTCTGTAGTTGATTTTGTGCTTTTGTTGTTTCTTAATTTTCAATTTATGACTGATTTGCAAATGTAACATTACGAATGGCATTTTTTTTTTCATCTAGTTTTTGTTCCAGAAGCAATGTCGGCATATAAGATATTTAAAAATGAAAACTCACTGAGGTAAACAAAACTGAGTTGTTTTTTCTTTTTTTGTGTGTGTTTGAATATTGGTCAATGGTTTCGCCAGAAAATTCATGTCGATAATCTGAAATGATGTTTTCCTTCTCAGTACTTTCCCACATACAACTGATCAAGATCACGACTTTTACTATGGTCATTAAATAATTTCATCGTTGTTACTTTCTCAGATCTGACACTATACTCAAAATATTTTATCCTGGATAGTAGTTATAGCTTCACTTACATTGGTCGGTACGGAGCTAAGCAAGTTGACGTAACGTAACGTACAACTTAACGTGACGGTCATTGAGAATTAGCCTTTTGCTTAAGTTCAAAGGTTATGTTGCGGGTGATCCATTTGTTTATTCATAATAACAGAGGTGAATTACATATGTTGTTATATGTGTTAACAGAAATATTTTTGTAGCCCGTTTGTTTGATTTTCTCCTACTTGAGATTTCATCTTAATTACTGAGGGACTGCACATAGAATGCACAATGTAAATAGTGTTACCAGCAAGCGAATTTGCGTGCCAGCTTCCAAAAAAAAAAAAAAAAAAAAAAAAAAAAAAAAAAACCCACACACAACGGAAAAAGTAATGAAGAATCAATTACATCCGTAATTTTTCCAGACCTATTGAAGACCAAGGTTTACTATCAAGTCATTTTGAAACACCCTGGAATTTTGGCTGTGTTGCATTATATAATGTTGATACGGGGTAACTCATTTGAGAATTTCTGAAGACAGCGAATCTGAATGTCGAATCAATTTTTTAGCAAGAGATTGATGTATAGCATAGCCTACGGTCATGACATAATCGGACACACTTTACTAAATGTGTAACATTAGTCTATTCATAAAACTGATTTTTTTCAGTACTGCCATTCATATGTAAATTTTGAACTCGATGGTTCCTTTGTAGCACTTCTTTCATTTGCATATTAGCAGCTGTAAAGTGAATAATCAATGCCTGATTAATAACGATAGAAAACTACAAAATATGGAATGACTTTGACAAGAGAATGAACTTTCAACCTTTCAAATCGGTTAATGACTTTAACAATATACTGTTCAAATTTTCAATTTTCACAATTTACAGGCAAGAACATATCACTGACAATGACACAGTTTACCTGAACAGAGATACTGATAAATTTTACTTAGGGCCTCGGCCACTTAGCGTGGTAAAGTTGGCAACAAAATGTTAACTTTACGAGGATAATAAATTTGCTGGCCACACATGAGTACATACAAGAATCTGTTGATCATAGTACAGGAACATCATTACTTATTTATTTCACGGCCAATACGAAAATGATTCTCTCTTATTCTATGTGATTGAGTATTCAAAGACCATTACATGGTTGTTGCCAACATCGGCACACTACGCCCAAGGTTGTAAATAAAATTTTACCCAGAATTAACAGTTAGCATATGTATTCGCCAGTGACCTGCCAGTTGCTACGCGAGAATGTGAGTCACCTTGAAGTAGCGTAGAAGGTGATTCATCGTAGAATTCGCAGAAATTGGAGAAATCGTAATTGGTAAAGTTTTAAAAGAATAAGCTGCGAATTCGCAAACTTCTTATTTACACAGTGACAAATCACAACTAAATGTCGCAGCTACCGAAAAGTAGCATTCACATAAATGACTGTTATCGAACCGTCACTGTTTAGGTCATTTCCATTACAGACAAACATACGTCGTCCCGAGATCACGTGACCATAACGGCAATAGATGTTGACGACACAAAATGTGTTCTGCGCATCTGAATGCTCACTCCACAGACATATATTACTAGACTGGCAACGCCGTATACATTATCGCAGTGAAGTCTCGCCGCCATATTTCTATACTATAAACAAGTAAACAGTCATGTGTGTTGTTTCAGATAATAGTCGTAAAAATACGAATGAACTAACGTAGCTACGTTGTCTTCAGCAGTGGCGACGCTAGACGAAAACTGGGCGTCGGCGAACTCGTCTTTGCGAGGCCCCTTTCATTTTTTCATTAATTAATTAATGATAAAATGTTAAATGAGCTGAATTATACATCAGTAATCATTATACTAAAATTCTATTAGTACAATATACGAGTATTATTGCAATGACAAAATTACAATAAACAAACACAAATTAAAGAAACTTGTCAGCATTTCGTCTCACAGATTTTTTTTTAAGATCACATTTTAATACTAGCCGCTATTTCGTGTCCATTGATAGTACTGACAACGCAGATTTCTTGGTTCACTGTGCTCCTCAAGTTGGTCTTAATTTTAACTCTGTGAAGCTTCTCTCGGTCGAAGCTGTACCGACTGGAACTGAACATGATTCCTATTGTTATATAAACATTTGGATATATATCTTCCAAATTGCTTTCTAAAATGCACTGAAGAAATTATTTTACAAGTACTTAACTAAAAATTGCATCACTGCTGCACTCATACGGAAATAAATATGGATAACTAAAAAGCTGACGGCCGCGAATGGCCGAGAGCACTAAGGCGTCATACCACGGTGAGCGAACTGAGCGGGGCAGCGCAATGGTAACGCACTGGACTCGCATTCGGGAGGATGGTGGTTCAAATCCACCTCCGACCATCCAGATTTAGGTTTTCCGTGATTTCCCTAAATTACTTCAGGAAAATACCGGGACAGTTCCTTTCAGAGGCCACAGTCAATTTCCTTCCTCATCCTTACCCAAAACTCCGAGCGTAAGCTCCGTCTCTAATGACCAAGCTGTCGACGGGACGTTAAACCCTAAGCTTCCTCCTTCCACGGTGAGCAAGGTCCCCCTCGTCGGGGGTCGAATGTTGTGTTCGTCCATTGTTTAAGCTAGTGCAAATTAGATGTAGGTCGTCGCTATATAACCTGTCAGTTGGAAAGCGCCGTTAAACATCAAATATAAAAAAAGAAGAAACAACTAAAATGTTAGCAATGTCTTGCGAGGCCCCCACAGGCGGTGGCCGACGTCGCCGACGCCTAGCGCCGCCACTGCTCTTCAGAGTTTTGACATACGGGAAATTCGTGTCTTGTATATGGCTGTACTTTTTTTACAGCTGGAATAAACTTTGACACATACAGTAATGAGTTAACGTTGGCATGTATGAAAAAATTGTTGAAATGTCTTGGTCGCAGTTAGCTTTATTTCATGACGCGTTTCGAGACATCATCATCAGACTGTGGTACAAAAGAAGAAAATTACATTTTAGATGTATATAGAACGTAATAATGATATCTATAAGGAGTATATACCATATTAATACATGTATACTTACAAAAGATTTTAAAAAACGATGGGAATTACACCATCTTGGTATAGATTCATGAATACAAATTTAAAATACCATCATGGATGTCTGGTGAAGGTGTTCAACCAGACTTACATGCTCAACTGTGGTGAGAGGGGGGAAACACCGTAACAGGTAACCTAGGCCCCATTCGCCACCAGATGGCGCAGGGTTGGCATTGGAAGTTACGTGAATAAAGCTATACATAAAACATCTTGGGCATACTATACTGTGTGCAGTCATAGAAACTGTGAAAGTTGCGTGAAAAAAACTACACATAAAACTACACATAAAACAATATACTGTGAGCAGTCATCAAAAATGTGAAAGACATTTCTACGAAAATGTGTTAAGTCATATAAAAATATATATAACCGTGAAAGACATTTCTACAAAATGAGTTAAGTCATATAAAATTATACAAAACGCCAATTCAAGCACATCAAAAACCATTAACGGGACAGGGCGCACGACAAGGGAGGCGTGGGAGGGCCAAAGAATAGGATTTGGCGTTGCCAAATACAGCACAGAACACATGACAAATGTTAAAAAATACGCATCCCGGCCACTGCGACGTTACAGTGACACAGCCGCTCATCACAGGCTACAAGCTGAGATTGCAGAATAATCTTTCACAATTACCAGATAGAAAATTATATGAAGGGTCAATATGTCATATAACATTTGTGCCATGATGTCGAGAAAACTAACAAAGTCCGACAATATGAGTACAATCAAGGTTTAAAATCGAAACTAATGACAAAATAGGCATTATACAAGTACCATTGAATCACAACAATTTTCGTATAAGTGGTAGGTAGATGAGGTGTGGTGATTTTTTTTAGTTGATTTTTTACAAAAAAATATAACATGTTACATAAAACATAATATATGCTGTAAGATACAATGAACAATAGGACACATGAGACATGTCCAGTGGACAGCTGTGTTGAGGCATACATTAGAATAAGGTACAATTTTAAAGACTATAGTAGTCTCACATATTAGATGAAACATTTGTTGTAAGATACAATGACCAATAGAAAATGTGACATATATAGTGGACAGTTGTGTTGAGGCATACATTTGAATAAGGTACAATTCTAAAGACTAAAATAGATCAACCATATGTCATAGATAAATGGACATGTGTCAAAAAGAGGGGTAAGGAAAACTGATTAGCAGTTGGGTGGTTATAATAAAATGTAAAAATATTTTCAGGTTACAAATATTTTCAGGTTACAAAATTATACCCATTTTTTCATACATGCCAACGTAAGGTCGCGTGTCCAACAAAAATGGATGGTTTTATGAACCAAGTGAGTTAACGTTGATTTGCTGCTATTATTAATCTATTAACAGTTCCATTCAACTTCGGATTTTCTTTCAGTAGCATGGAGATTATTATTTATCATGGATAACACGTATCATTATTATTTTGAGAGTTCTTACGAAATCTACATTCTGCTTTGATACATACGGCACACTGAGGGCGTACGTTTCCTGTTTTTTTATTAATCTCTTACCAGTTTCGATCAACTGCGGCTTTTCTTTTAATAATATTGTGGTGTCGCACAAGTCCAAAGTGCGCGCCACCTACTTTCGCCGCGCGACGCCATGCATGCACGGCGCGGCGTTCTTACGACGACAGCCACGAGCGCCCTCTGCTGCAACTCCGCTCGTGGCCACCTCTGAACGACATCGTTCACTTGCGTCTGAGATAGGAACCAGTTAACACTTCGGAATCAGATAGGCACCAGTGAAGACTTGGCTATCGGACAGGCACTAGGCAGGTCTCTAGCTCAACTATGTATCAGCATTCTGCAGTACTCAGCTATGTAAAAGTTAAGTATTGTATAAATTCTGTGCAATATATATCTCGTTCTAATTTACTCTAGTGTTTCTGCTGTCCCTCTGGCTGCTCCCGTCCTTCCTACTCGGCCACCGACACCTACGACGGAAACGAGACACAAAAGCGGCGACGAGGCTGGGACACAAAAAATATGACCGTTATAAATGTTCTGTTTGTCGTGAATAACACGTATCTTTATTCTTCTGAGTGTTTTTCAAATAACTACAGTCTGCTTTAAACGGTACGTAGCGATAAAATTTTACCTTCCGTCCCAGTGGTCTCGTTTGACTATGTTGGTAATAACAATGAAACGGTAGAAAACCCTCGCTAAAATGTTGATATTCTTCGAAATTAGCGTTTCATGCAGAAGATGAAGTAAATGCATAATGCTTTCCTGCTCTTTCGTTCACTCAATAAAATTAATTGCCCTCCTAAAACAAAGATTTCATTACAAAACATTCCCGTAGTTATGCGATTGGCTAATGCCAACGTCACATGACTGACAACATAATCACGCGAGGCCGCCAGGACGGTAAGTAAAATTTAACCGTATGTAACACGTTCTTCTCATAACGTATGTGTTAAATTCTACTGTTGTGGAAGCATAAGCTCAAATGTTCAAACCAACTAGTAAATCTTAGAACGTAATATCGTGTCAGAAGTTGATACTAATACCGTACAGAAACTTTTTGACGTGAGGTGAGGCAAGATGGCGGTATCAGGCTTCAGCCACAGAGGCACGTTTGCCACACAGACATATATATGAGGCGTTATGCATAGCAGTTTCATCTGGCACCGGGAGACCTGATTGGTTGTTGGTAGGAGACATCAGCCAATGAAATGCTGCGTGTTTCTTAACCGGAGATTCGGGCGCAACGCGCCCTCTCATAATAAAAAAAAAAAAAAAAAAAAAAAAAAAAAAAAAAAAAAAAAAAAAAAAAAAAAAAAAAAGGTCTTGTTTAACCTATACCTAACCTTCTTAAGGCTACGCTACAGATAACTTTTTTTAAAGTGGAAGTTAGGGTAGGTATTGGTTAAACAAGGAGTTTTTTTCGTTAAGTATGTGAGGGCGCGTAGCGCCCGAATCTTCGGGCAAGAAACACGCAGCATCTCATTGGCTAATGGCTCCTACCAACAACCAATCAGGTCTCCCGGTGTCAGTTGAAACTGCTATGCGTAACGCCTCGTACATATATTACTAGACTGGCAATGCTGTATGCAGTATCATTGGCGTCAATGAAGTCGCTCGCCGCCATATTTCTATACTACAAACGTACGAGCAGTCGTGTGTGTATTTACAGAAAACACGAAAATACGGATGAACTCGCATAACTACGATGTCTTTAGAGTTGAGAGATAGTGGTAATTTCGTGTGTTGTATATAGCTCTAATTTTTCGTACAACAAATGGAAGATACTGATATATGCAGTTATGAGTTCATTGATTTGACGTTTTTATCAATCTGTTACCAATTTCATTCCACTTCGTCTTTTCTATCAGTAGTACGGTCGTTATAAAAGTCATTTGTCGTGGATAACACGTATCTTTATTCTTTTGAGTGTTCTTACGAAAAAGTACGGTCTACTTTGATACATACAGTAATGAGTCCCATTAATTTGCTGTTTTTGTTCATCTGTTACCATTCTCGGTCAACTGTGGGCTTTTCTTTCAATAGTATGACCGCTATTTGTGCTATTTGTCGTGGGTAACAGGTATCTTATTGTTATCAGTGTTTTTCCGATAACTACAATCTGCTTTAACTGTATGTAACGGTAAAATTTTACTTACCATCCCGGTGGCCTCGTAGAATTATGTTGGCAACATCAACAAAACGGTAGAAAGCGCTAACTAAGATGTTGATATTCTTAGTAATCCATACAGAGTAACTTGGTTAGTGTTTCGTACAGATGATAAAGTAATAATGCTGTTCGTCCTCTACAGTTCACAGATTTTTGTAGGTGCCCTGGTTAATTCAGTAATAGTAATTGTTCTCATAAAACTAAGATTTCATGTCAAAACATTTGCATCGTCAAGCGAATGGCTAATGCCATCACAGGACTGACAACATAATCACGCGAGGCCGCTAGGACAGTAAGTAAAATATCTCGATATGGCGTGCTTCGATATATGTCGGAGGGTCGCTGCCATCTTGAATTTTACGGCAATTCCGGTTTGCCAGTCTAGTATTGTATGTCTGTGGCTCACTCCAGAGGTATTTCTACTCTATGGTCTCCACCACAGACATATATTACTAGGCTGGCAAACTTGCCTCTCTGACTGAAGCTTGATACCGCCATCTTGCCTCACCAAACGTCAAAAAGTTTCCATACGGTAATATTGTGATCTTCTGACACGATATGACGTTGTAAGCTTTAGCCTACTAGTTGGTTTGAACATGATTTGCATTTGAGCTAACACATCCGCAATAGTTGAACTTAACAGATAGGCCTGCATTGTCGAACCGTGTTTTGAGAAGAACGTGTTACGTACGCTTAAATTTTATTTACTGTCTCGGCGGCCTCACGTGTTGATGTTGTCAGTCGTGTGACGTTGGCATTAGCCATTCGCTTGACGATGTAAATATTTTGTCATGACAGCTTCGTTTTACGAGGGCAATTACTGTTACTAAGTGAACGAGGGCACATACAAAAATCTGTCAACCGCAGAGCACGAACAGCATTATTTGTTTACAACATCATCTATACGAAACACTAATCAACTCACACTGTATGGATTACTCTGAATATCAACATCTTAGTTAGTCCTCTCTACCATTTTGTTGATGTTGCCACATAATCATACGAGGCCACTGAGATGGTAAGTAAAATTTGGTAATTTTCAAGATAACCGGAATTGCCGTAAAATTCAAGATGGCAGCGACCCTCCGACATATATCGAAGCGCGCCATATCGAGATATCGATCACGACTGTTCATACCGATACGGTGCAGTACCATCCAAACGACGAAGTAAAGTATATTTGGTAAAGTCCGTGTATGTACTTAGAAGGGAGAGCAATGCCATATATATATATATATATATATATATATATATATATATATATATATATATATCTCGAATGTTCGATATAGTGTTTCTGAACCGGAGATTCGGGCGCTATGCGCCCTCACGTACTAAAAAAAAAAAAAAAATCTTCTCGTTTAACCTATACCTAACCTTCTTAAGGCTACGCTACAGATCACTATTTTTAAGTCAAAATTAGGTCAGGTATAGGTTAAACAAGAAATACTACATCGATGGCAATTCCGTTTCCTTTGATGTACACGGATTCTACCAGATTACCGAATATTCATATGTAAAGTTCCCATAGCTTCCTCAATACGTGGAGTCGCCTTCGTTGTCGTCGTCGTCCCCATCATCTTCCGTTATACCTATAGTCGCATAAGCCACTAGTTTGAGCCCTTTCTGTCCATATCCAGGGTACACGCGAGAAATATCTGACAAAAACAATCTAAGAATCTCTCCTGCCACTTTCTTTCCAGCAAGTCCTAAGTTGTGAAAATATAAGTCCTGAAATAAATACATTTCATCGCGACGACCCGGACGACCCTCATGCTTATTGCGACCCTTCACGTTTTTCCAAAGACGCTCAACATTCTGCGTATGGACTGACTGATCTGTACCAGAGATAAATTGTACGGAATAATTCACAAATTCGTGGTCGAAACCTTCAGCACTGAGATTTTGGTAGGAATTCCATCCATCTGTAATAATTTTTGTACCCGAAATATGAAATGCTTAATTAGAGGTACCAGCGTTTCATTTCGCCTCGACTGCACTTTAACTATAAAACACTTCTTTGAACCTCTTTCGATACCACAAAACACCCAAATATCTTCAGTCTCATTTCTTAACATACGTCCTCTATTATACTTCCTTCTACCGATATGCGACTCATCAATTTCAACAATTTTATCGGTTCCTCCTATGGATCTGGCACTATTCGTCACAATAACATAACAAACTTCCCGGCAAAAGGAATAATAGTCACACATAGTTTGTACTGACAAACCACTTTCTGCAAAGTGTAATCCCTAGCCCAACAAGCCATTGCAATAATATTTTACTTTATAGAGAATCGCTCTCTCTCAAATCACGTATTTTTCCTAATCGTTGTCTTCTTTCTTCAGTGTGCACAAAATAATACAAATGGAATGCGTTCATCGCTCTTATTCGCAACAACTTTAACACTACCTTCCTTGTGGCATACAACACAATTTTTCGGTTCTGTATCCGGTAATAATTTGTATTCTCTGCAAAATTCTACACTCTTCTCTTTCGTGGCAATCCTAGGAATTAATACGTCCCATGTAAGAACGGCACACTCACTTCCCGCATCACTAGTAGTAGCTATTTCACCACACAAACATAGTAATGTTCACTAGTACCGATTCGTGTGGTTTTTCGCGGTAGTAGACTCGATACTTACCGCTTCGATACGAACTGCTTTGATATATATCAACCGCTTCGATATATATCGCTAGGGCTGCGGCCTGCATGGCAGTTCTGGTTATCTTGAAATTTACCCAAAATTTTACCGCTACATACATTTAAACCAGATTGTAATTATGGGAAAAACAGTGAGAAGAATAAAGATACCTGTTATTCACGAGAAATGGCTCAAACATTTAACGTTGTCGTTTCCGCAATTCCAGTATTAAACTATGACTTTCTACATAAAATATCGCCACTCATAACCTCACTTTGAAAACCGGGTATTAGGATAACGAATTGGCCTTATATCTTCGGTTTGCGATACGAAAAATTATAGCTACATATAACACATGAATCAACCAATATGTCAAATATCTAAAGACAGCATAGTTACGTGGGTTCATACGTATTTTTACGATTTTTTTCTGTAAATGCACATACGACTGCTCACACGTTTGTAGTATAGAGATATGGTAGCGAGACTTCAGTGACACCAGTGATACTGTATACGGCATTGCCATTGATCTCTATACTCTCTGGATGTTGAACTTCAGTTTCCCTAGCGTGCCAGCCATAGATATTCGTATTTAGTTTCTTGTCAAATTCAAACATGGCTGCTAAGAAGCATTTAACGAAAAAGAGAAGAAAATATGTTTCGATTCCGTTCCCATATCGGCCTACAACATCGAATATTGAATTAAATTCCAAGTCAAGAGGTAAGCAAGCAATTCTTTGTCACGTAATAACTG
The DNA here is from genome assembly GCA_026315105.1 of Locusta migratoria. NCBI lineage: Eukaryota > Metazoa > Arthropoda > Insecta > Orthoptera > Acrididae > Locusta > Locusta migratoria. Next base: position 54,941,870 of record CM048753.1, on the reverse strand, counting down.
ATGGAAACTCGTTTGCCAAATTTAAACATGGCGGACAATGCGAAATCGTGTGCAAAACATATGAATGTGCAGGCACGCTGCAATTCAATGCTCAGACACCAGAGTTATACATCCAGTTTGTATAGAGATCACTGGGCATTGCCAGTCTAGTAATGTATGTCTGTGGTCTCCACAATCGCGTAAGCAGTAGAGATGGGAAAACTGAAACATCTGACGGTTTCGAAACAAATGAAACTGTACCATCTGTGGTTTCGATACACTGTTTCGAAACCATGAAACCGTGAAGCAATGTATGTTTTGTACAGAAATCTTCGTTCTAGGAGGGCAATAGTTCTCACTATGTCGACAAGGGTACATACAAGTACCTGTCAACCTTAGAGTATATATTTACTTCGTCGTCTGTACGAAACAAGTTGATAAAGATTTTCTCCTGTGTTGTTGATGTTGCCAACATAGTCACACGAGGCCGCCGGTATGGTAGGTAAAAGTTTACCCCGTTAGGAACTCACAAACTGCAATACGGTACGCATATTAAAGTGATGGATCATAAATGCTACTTTCTATACATACTAAATAAAGTATAGGGAATAAAGGGAAAACTAAATAATCACAAATAATAGTATGGAATTACAAAAATAATAAAACAAGAGACAAGTTCACCACTTATACGTCTTGACCGTTACACCACCGCCGCAATTCCTTTAACATGACTGCCGAAAATGTATAACTACAATAGGTAACTTCGTTTTCGCACGTAAGAAACTAACTCATTAACACGAGATTAAATATGCGATCTATCGTTGTTAGTATAAAAAATGTCTTTTCAGGCTTCATGTTGAATATTTTTTTTAATGTTGTTTCACTCTTGTGTTTTTAATATGGTAGATAAACCTAGTATTTAACTGGTTATTTCAACGCAAATGTTGAACGTTGTTTTATTGTTCTTTTACATTTATAAAACAGACATTAGGTCATTTCGGAATACAGCAGTCTCTTGCAAACGAATATTGATTTCAGTAATCATAAGCTGCAGACTCACGAGTGTCAACTACTATTTGACACTCTCTAAACGGTTTATTTACTAGTAAGTTATATGTGTATCTGTGTGGAGCTTCAGTAAAATGAAACACCACATTTCGATACCATTAGTCTGTTCCGCCTTTCTGCATTAGTGGTTTGAAACCCCGGTGTTGTGAAACCGACATGAAATCGTCAAACCGACACGAAACCGTGAAACCGACACGAAACCGTGAAACCGACACGAAGAAACGGTTTCAGTGTATCTACAATCGACCGCGAATGTGATCCGGAATGAAACCGCATGGTTTCGAAACCGTGAAACATGCCGGTTTTGAAACATTGAAACTGTTGTGTGTATCGAAACCTGGTTTCGAAACCATGAAACCGTAGCCAACTCTAGTAAGCAGCCGACTGAGAACAGCGGAAAAATTGAAGAGCGCCTCGGCGGCCTTTGTGGTGGCAAACGTCAGCGCGAACTTTAAATGTGCGTAAGATTCTTTCGATTAGAGAGAGTATTCATTTGAGTTAAGTCGCGAAAACTGTCGCTTTAGTGCAGCGGAGAATCCCCTAACGCTCGAGGTCAACTAGGCACGGCCTGTCTACATCTACATGGGATACTCTGCAAATCACATTTAAGTGCCTAGTAGAGGGTTTATCGAACCAGTACTATTTTATCACCCATTCCATTCTCGAATAGCGCGCGGGAAGAAAGAACATCTAAATCTCTCCTTTCCAGCTCTGATTTCTCACATTTTATTCTCATGATCATTTCAACCTATGCGAGTCGCAGTCAACAAAATATTTTCGCATTCGAAGGAGAATGTTGTCGATCGCAGTTTCGTAACTAGCCAACGCCGCAGCGATAAGCGCCGTTGTTGTAATGATTCCCATCCCGGATCCTGTATCATTTCCGTAACGCTGTCTCCCCTGTATCGTGACAATACGAAACGATCTGCCCTTCTTTGGACTCTTTCGATGTCCTCCGTCAAACCCACCTGATAAGGATCCCATACTGGGCTGCAATACTCCAAAAATGGACGGACAAGCGTAGTGTATGCAGTTTCTTTTGTAGTTCTGTTGCATGTTTTAAGGGTTCTGCCAATAAAACGCAGTCTCTGGTTCGCCTTTCCCACGATATTATCTACGTGTTCTTTCCAATTTAAGTCTGAAGTAATAGTAATTCCTAGGTATTTTGTGGAGTTTACGGCCTTCACATTTGATTGATTTATGTTGTAAACAAAGTTTAACGGATTTCTTTTCGTACTCATGTGAACCACTTCACACTTCTCATTATTTAGAGTGAATTGCCAATTTTTACACCATACTGATAGCTTATTCAGATCGTTCTGCAGTTGGTTTTGATCTTCAGATGATTTTACTAGACGGTAAATGACGGCGTCATCTGCATACAACCTAAGAGAGCTACTTAGATTTTCCCCTAAATCGTTTATATAAATAAGGAACAGCAGAGGACCAATAACACTACCCTGTGGAACTTCCGACATCACCTCTGTTTTAGTCGATGTCTTACCATCAATTACTACGAACTGTGTCCTCTCTGACAAGAAATCCCCTATCCAATCGCAAATTTGGGACGATATACCATAACCACGCAATTTGATTAAAAGCCGTTTGTGAGGTACGGTGTCAAAAGCTTTCTGGAAATCAAGAAACACACAAAAAAACTGGCATGTGCCTAGTGGTGCTAACTGTGAAGTGTTGGAACAACAAAAACAGCAAAATGCACAGAATTGAAGCAGAACAGCTGGAAGCAACCAATGAGCAGCAGATGTAAAGCTATATCCATGAAATATTGTCACTGATGATGCCTTCCAAATAAAGGCGAAACGCATATGGCAATAGCATATTTTATTAAATCAGTTGAATAGACAGATAAGTGAAATACCTACACTATAATATTATATGATCTAGAGACTTTTATTCAAGAATTTTATTCGTATGACGATCGCAAAAAACTCCCTCGAGACCCATAAGTCTTGCTTTGATAAAAGATAAACGGTATAGATTGTTTTTAAAGAGTTAGGATTATTTGCATGAATAACGTACAATGTTGAGATTTAATGCCATTTCACTTACCTTAGTCGTCATCGACAATTCCAATTGCCGTAGGTCTGATTGTGCAGTTTAAAAATTATTTTCGGCTGTAGAGAAGTTATCGTACTATGTACTAACGTATATCGTACAGTACAAGTGTTCATATTATCGTATAACCCCATATATGGGTCCAAAATTCCACAAGAAGAGTGTACTGGATGTGCCTTTTTCTGCCCTCAGAGTCAGATTCGGAGAACCTTCAAACTGCCAACGAATACCTCTATATTTACGGCGGAGACAGTGGCAATTCTGGAACCACTTAGGTTTGTTTCTACCATTTCCTTCCCGAAGATATTAATTGCGTCTGACTCTCAAAGTGTCCTTCAAACCCTAGAACACCGGAGATGGAACAAAAAAACCAACAGCTATATTCTGGATGTGATTTCGGCATATATTCGCTGTACAAATACGGGACGGACAGTTAATTTAGTGTGGGTGCCTTCTCACGCTGGTATCTGCTATAATGAGGAAGCTGATGCATTGGCTAAACAAGCGGCATCCTTAGCCACTGTCTTGGACCTACAACTACCATACACAGACTTCTTATCTGCGGTCAAGGAATACGCCAAACAACAGTGGCAACAGATGTGGAACGTTTCCCAAGAAACGAAAGGCGCTTCCTACGCTGTGCTGCAATCTCGGATTTCTACGCAGCCGTGGTTTATAAGGACTCATCTGGACCGATCCGCGATTGCTACCATTATTCGTCTTCGCTTCAATCACGCCTCTTATCCAAAACATCTATATCGGATCAACGTCTACGATTCGGCGGCATGTGAGTGTGATCCTGAAACGGAAGCTGATGTCAACCACATCCTGTTCAGGTGCCCCAAATTTGACCGAGAACGTTTGAACTTCCTGCAGACATTGATGAAGATGGGATATCCCCTTCCCCAGTCAGCTTCTTCCCTTTTGTTTACAAAAGACATTCGTGTATATAAAATCATAGTTAAGATTATTAACATCACTGTACACAATCTATAAGCATCAAGTGTGTTGGTAATGTTCCAACAGAATTTAAATTGTAATGTAATGCAGTTTTCGCTTTGTTTTCACTTTCCATTTTGACAAAATGTACTTCTGTTTTGTCTGTTTATTTAAATATATGTACATTTCCACTGTGTCTTGTAGATGGCCCCATTGAGTGAACACTCAGAAGGCCAAATAAAAAAAATAAAAAAATAAAATAAAATAAATAATAATAACAAAAAAACTATAAATAAACTGATTGATAGCCTTCAGTGCACAGGTCACACAGTGAAGTACTCCCATTTTGTCAGCGACATTATATGGGAGTAGCCGAGCATTCTAAGGCGTCTTGCTGCGGAGCGCGCGGTTACTCGCCCTCGGAGGTTCGAGTCCTTCGGGCATGTGTGTGTGTGTGTGTGTGTGTGTGTGTGTGTGTGTGTGTGTGTTGTCAGTAGTATAATTTAGTTTAAATTAGTTCAAGTAGGTTGTAAGCATAGGGACTGACAACTGCACCAGTTAAGTCCCTTAGATTTACAAACATTTTAATATTCTTGATATTATGTTTCTGACAATGACACCGATTCTCAAGGATGTTGTATGCCTACTCTGACAGTACCCTCACATATGGAACAAATGTTAATAATCTCATGATTTCGCAAATCCTCAACAGTTGAGATAGACAGTGGCGGCTCGTACAAAATTTGACCAGTGTTCTACAATATTAAAAAAAATAAACAGGAAACAAAATATACTAAAATAAAAAGTCAACCTTTGTATGATTGCCTTTAAATAAATACCAATTAATACTTTATTGACAGTATGATCTTCAGGGGAATCTATAACAGCGCTGCCAACTGCATGTATTCACTGCAGATAGTAAATATAACGTTTAAAACATATTAATTTTATTTACAGAAATTAAAAATTTAGAGTTATTTGAATACGAGCCTCACACAGGAATTGAGAGACAACGCGCAAGACGCCTGAGCCAGCGCGCTATTTGACTCTGTATGCCGCAATATTCGTCATATACTATTCTTCCGCAGCCGTTACACGCAGCGCGAAGAGAAATATTGATCTGGTGCTGCAGTCGGTCTCAGCACACATGAGCCACCAGGCCTGACGTCCCGTCTGCGCATGCGCACTAGCGAACAGACGACCGCGCTGCCTCTCTGCGCACGTACCAGCGCGGCTGAATCCCACTTCAGCACACGGAGCTGGTTTCCAGCTATCGCGGCGAGAGCGCTCCAAAATGCGTTTTCATCCTTATTACTAGCATTCTAATACGCATTGGAAAGGAATTGGCATAATTTTATGTGGTATCTGGCTCGTATTCCAAGAGAAAAGATGTAATTTTATAGCGATTTCTCGCTTGCATTCGAAGAGAAATGGCATAATTTTAGAAATATATTTAAAATGTGCTGCAGCAGATTAGCACATTATCATCAGCTGCCACTGGAGATAGATGAACATTTCGTTGGGTTTACTGCTGTTACAGAAACAACGGAAGATTATTTAACAATCGTAATTTTAAAACAACGAGAATATAATCTCCCAGATATCAAAACTACCGAGGACAGGGATATGAAAATGGCGCCAATTCACGATTCAGAACGAGACTCTTCGATATTAATCCAATATCATGCGGATTCCATTGTTGGAATTTGCATTTGATAGACAGGCCAACAGAGAACACTTCTACAACAGCTGAAACATTTTCCGGCTTCATCTATAAAGTTACCATTTTTTCTTGAAAGCCGGCCACGGGGACTGAGGCGCTCCAGTCATGGTCTGCACGGCCATTACGGTCAGGGGTTCGAATCCCCCCTCGGGCATGGATATTTGTGTCGTCTTTAGTCTTAGCTAGTTCGTAAGTAGTTTGTAAGCTTAGGGACTGATGACCCCGTAGTTAAGTCACATAAATTCTACAAACATTTGAACATTTTTCTTGAAAATACAGGACAATAAATGATGATGTAAAAATTGTGATTTATAACCGCTCAATGTAACATCAAGGGAATAATAAAAAACAAGTATACACTCTCTTTAGTCCTACTTTACAGAGCTATATTATTTCTAAAATAATATGTATATTTCCACAGCGTCAAATAAAGAAAATCCACTGACAGTGGCATAGAGGTGGTTAAATATGTTTGGCTCACATGAAGAAACAGTTTTTATCAGAAACACCACAAACAGGGTAAACATAAGAGTCAGAAATCCCAATTATGAATATAGCAATTAAAATGAAGTCCTCATGGATAATATTGTATTCTATTTATTACAATAAATATATAATATATATTTATAATTATAATACAAGTCTTTATTATATTAAAAGCTCTGTGATTCTGAATATCAGGCAGTTGATTACATGGTAGCCCTTCAATAAAGCATGTTTATGCTTGTAATTTTGTACATTTTTTAATGCACGTATCGTAGAAAAACATAATCAAAATTTTTCAAGATTTATGAAACAAACTTACCATTTTTTTCGTGAAGATGACACAGTATTTAGAAGTTGTTGCAACAACAGCAGGAGAAGCTAGCTGATGTTTGATTTATTATGGCGAACAATATCAGAGTACCTACCAGGAGCAGTCAAAAATATGGCATTGTTAGGGTTACCATATGTTAATCATCAAAAAAGAGGACACTTCATACAAAAAAGAGGACACTTTATTGTTAACATAATGTAATTTACAATTGTGTTAATGAACAACGTAAAACTACTGCAAACTAGAACAGAAACATTGTGTGATTGTTGTAAACAAAATATTATGGACCTTGGTAGTTTATTCATCATAATTGTCTCATTATTGTCTTTTTCTTTATTGAACCAACTATATTTGGAGGACGATGAAATCTCTCTCAAGAGAGTTTTGTTTTTCAACAAGTATAGATAAAAGCTCAGGCATTTCAAATGTTTGAAATTATTGTGTACACATGCAGTAGCTTTTATATTTAAAATCTATTCCTGTCTTTTGTGCACTGTGTGTTCACCAGAGAAAACACCGAAGCATTATGACTAGGTATAGGAAAAAAAAAGAATTCTACAATTTTTTGCAATTCAGCATAACTAACAACACTATATGACTGATTGAAATATGCACACCACGCTTCAGCTGCTGGTATGTTCGATTTTTTTTTTTTCAGTTTCTTTTACAGTAATCATTCGCTGTATTTCTCCAACAGCACATCATTTAACAGTGACTTTGTTTTGGCATTTTGTATTTCAGTTCATGATTTATTTTGAAGTAAAAGGCTACCTACAATCTCAAACACACAGTACAGCCACAAAGTGTATCAAAAGCAACACCAAAGAACATAATGCAGAATACACTGATTGAATACAGGATAGACAACCGGGTCCTTCGCAAAGAAGTTCCGAATCGTTTGCAACTGTCAGATACATGCGGAGGGCCAAATTGTGATCGGCAACTGCGCTCGGTGTATGTGCGTAATAGTTGCGAACAGTATGGAACTGCAGTGCGAACGAACCCGTTGTCTCAAATGACACAAAAATAAATCTTCGTTTTCGAAACCCAAAAAAAAAAAAAAAAAGAGGATATTTTGTAGAATTTTATAAATTCCGGCCGGACACATTTTCTTGCCTCAAAAAGAGGACATGTAACCCTAGGCATTGAAACTTCCTGGCAGATTAAAATTGTGTGCTGGAACCGGGACTCGAACCTGGGACCTTTGCCTTTCGCGGGCAAGCGCACTACCGACTGTGCTATCCCGACACGACTCACGATGCCGCCTCACAACTTTACCTCCGCCAGTACCTCGCCTCCTACTTTCCAAACCTCACAGAAGCTCTCCTGCAAACACGCAAGACTAACACTGCTGAAAGAATGGATATGGTGGAGACATGGCTTAGCCATGCAGAGTGAAGTTTCATTCTGGAAACATCCCTTAGGCTGTGGCTAAGCCATGTCTCCACCATATCCTTTCTTCCAGGAGTGCTAGTCTTGCGTGTTTGCAGGAGAGCTTCTGTGAGGTTTGGAAAGTAGTAGACGAGGTACTGGCGGAAGTAAAGTTGTGAGGCGGCATCGTGAGTCGTGTCGGGATAGCACAGTCGGTAGTGCGCTTGCCCGCAAAAGGCAAAGGTTCCAGGTTAGAGTCCCGGTTCCGGCACACAATTTTAATGTGCCAGGAAGTTTCATATCAGCGCACACTCCGCTGCAGAGTGAAGTTTCATTCTGGAAACCCTAGGCATTGTAAATTTTATTTTAAACTTCATAAAAAAGGTTGTCTCTTCCAGGAAATAAATTTTTCTATCAAGCTGAAAGCCCGTGTAAATGAAACACCACGTCAACGGTCGAAACGTGACTAATAAAACTTCGTCTGCCTGTATTGTTCACAGGACACACTAAACAATGAAACTTTTAGTGAGGCAAGCGAGTATTTCTCAGTTCTAATAACGATGACCTATTTGAGAAGCTCGATGAGCCAAGAAAAATTGTCTGTGTCTGTAATTGAAACAGCGCGATGACGAAAATGCGTCGTCAATAAAAAGAAATCCTGTTGCTGGAAATGATAATCACCGTTTGGAAGAGATTGACCTAGTAAATATTTCCACTATGCTACAAATATTGACTGTGTGAAATGTAACATAAAAAATAACTAAGCAATATGGAACACAGGTTGGGACTGTAAAAATGGTTTAGATTAATGGCACACAGAGAAATAATCGTGGCGTTGTTGTTATGGTCTTCAGTCCGGAGACTGGTTTGATGCAGCTCTCCACCCTACTCTATCCTGAGCAAGCCTTTTCATCTCCTCATAAGAACGGCAACCCACATCCATTTGAATCTGCTTAATAAACGCGTCTTTTGGTCTCCCTCTGCGATTTTTACCCTACACACTTCCCTCCAATGCTAAATTTACGATTCCCCGATGTCTAAGAATGTGTCCTACCAAGCGATCTCTTCTTTTAGTCAGGGTATGCCAAAAATTCCTTTTCTTACCAATTCTGTTCAGTACCTCTTCATTAGTTATGCGATCTACCCACCTAATCTTCAGCATTCTTCTGTAGCACCACATTTCAAAAGCCTCAATCCTCTTCCTGTCCGCACTGTTTATCGTCCATTTTTCACTTCCGTACAAGGCAACACTCCACACAAATGCCTTCAGAAAAGACTTCCTTACACTAAAAATTAATATTCGATGTTAGCAAATTTCTCTTTTCCAAAAATGCTTTTCTTCCCATTGCTATTCTGAATTTTATATCCTCTGTACTCCGACCATCGCATGTTATTTTACTACCCAAGTAACAAAACTCATCTACCCCTTCATCGTTTCGTTACCTAATCTAATTCCTTCAGCATCACCTGATTTTCTAAGACCGCATTCCATTATTTTTGTTTTGCTCCTGTTAATGTTCATTTTATACGATCTCTTCAACACAGTGTTCATTCCATTCAACTGCTCTTCCAGGTCCTTTGCTGTCTCTGACAGAATTACAATGTCATCAGCAAAAAGCAATGTTTTTATTTCTTTCTCCTGAACTTTAATCCCCATTCCAAATTTTTCCTTGCTTTCCTTCACCGCCTGCTCGATGTACAAATTGAACAACATCGGAGAAAGGCTACAACCCTGTCTTACTCCCTTCCCAACTGATGCTTCCCTTTCATGCTTTTCCAGTCCAATAACTGCGGTCTGGCTTTTGTACAAGTTGTAAATAACTCTCCTTTCCCTATATTTTACCCCTGCTGAGTTCACAATTTGAAAGAGTGTATTCCAGTCAACATTGTCAAATGCTTTCTCCACATCTAAAAAACAGCTAAAAATGTAGGTTTGCCTTTCCTTAATCTATCTTCTAAGATAAGACGTAAATTGAGTATTGCCTCCCGGGTACCTATGTTCCTCCTGAATCCAAACTGATCTTCCCCGAGGTCAGCTTCTGCCAGCTTTTCCATTCAATTGTGGCAGTGCACTTAAAAATATTGCACCACTTGTAATTTGCATCTGCTTTATAATTAAAAAAAAGTTGCCTTGAAAGACGAAAGTCTTGATTAAATAATGAGAATCCCGTAATTGCAAAGAAGTACTGCACCGTAATTACAAACAATGTTTGTTTTAATGGATCAAAAGTATTTTAAATCATCTGTAACAAATGCAGTTTGCTTTAAAGTGTTTCGCCAGATCGAAGTCTGATTTTGATGCAGCTCTCTTCATTTCATAAAGCTATATTGAACTGGTTTCGCAGACAGAATCTTAGCCTTATCCCTGCCCCAAAATTTGTACCGGTTTACACTAACTCCAACGGTGAAGCAGCAATTTTTGATATTTTCTGTGCTTTTAACCAGTCGCTTCTTGTAGGGAATCTTAGTAGGGTTGCAGCAGACTCGATAAACATATGAAAATCTAAATTACTTTATAACTTCTCAAAGAATCTTGTTTATAGATTTCAACATTCCAGATTCGTAGCTTAAAAATACTAAAACGCAGATTAACGAAAAACTAATGAATTCTTGACGACAGTGGTCTCTGCACAATCAACAATATGCTACATTATAAGTCATGCACATGTATGTTGCAAGCGACGCTCACAATACTCTCACAGAAAAAAAACTACTACTACTTAATAATAATTATACAAAGAGAACATAATTACATCAATAAATTAAGCCTTGTTCTCAAATTGCCGTTTTATTTTTCAATAAATGTTTGTTAGGCAAGTAAGCAAATTAACATATTTTTATTTTTCCGTCGGCAAATGCCATAACCACAGTCAATGTGACCACGTTAGAATATATTTGGGAGATTTTTGTTAAGAATATATCAAGATTTCATGCTTTAAACGTTGTATTAATTTGTAGGCCTAATAATTTACACAGAATAACTTTCGATCTTCGCTGTGGTATCGAACTGACAGATCACTACCACTCGAAACAATAATGATACTCCTGTCCTCGTTTTTAGTTATCACGAAAGCGCAATTTACCGTTAAATAAAAAGAACTTGACGTGGCATGGGTAGTTGTAAACCCGACCGCCATGTAGTTGTTTCATCGGCTACTAGATCGCGCTGCCGGCGAAAGCGTACCTAAATCGTTCGCTTCTGGTAGGCTGTTCGGAGCAGGCGAGCATAATAATTGCAAGGAAATCATCTGTAATACCTGTACAAAAGACAAAGCAGTGCTGAGTGGAATCGTATCGTCTAAAATAGTAACTTCCTAAACGTATAGGTAGTACTGTGGTTTTTTTTATAAACATTTGTTAGCGTTATTTTTGTTAACACCAGAAACTTTAGAGATACAAATCCTTACGTATCCTTTGGTTTAACGTGGAACGATCTTTGTGTCGTATATTTTCTGAATTTTACAATAATGCTAATTTCGCGAACTATAGATTAATCCCGTCACAACCGTTTATTTGACAGACGTAGCTATATTTTGTGAAGGTGAATAGATGGGGACAATATTTTTATTGTACGTTGTGTTGGAAACATTTTATTCTTTTCAAAACAGCGATGGTACCACGATTCTTGCTGTATAGGTACTGTGAAAGTGCACTAGCCTTGTTTAAAACTGAGTCACTACTGATTAATGGAAATAAGAAAACGGGGAATGAAATAAAATAAAAGCACGTTTATACCGTTGCTTTAAATAAGGAACAACTTGAAGCTAAGCATGTAGGTCTGTAAAGAGAGAGACTCACATCTTCTGCTGAGCACCAAAGCTATTCGTTTTGTTTTCAAGGCCTCGGCGTCTCCCCAGTGGCGTTGCAAGTCGTGCACACACGCACACAATCAAACACACACTCTCCCGCGCCCACTAACACAGTCGTAAGCCTGCACACACAGACAAGTGCACACGCACACACACACATACAAGAACAAACGCGACCAGGTGCAGCTTTGCAGACGGGAAGACATCAATACTTGCGACCCCTCGCCGGGTTTGGTCGCGCGAGGTTGGCAGCGCGCACGCCCGGAAACATCTGCCGCTCTTAGTAGCAGCGGCGTCCGCTGGGCGGCGCTGGTGTACGCATTCGAAGCCGAGCGCCACCAACTAAAAGGTAATGTCTTTTGCTCTGACTAACAGCGTTAGCCGTCGCTGGGAATAAAAAAAAGAAGAAAAGAGAGGGAGGAAGTGACAGAGAGAGATGGGGAACGGAAAGAACTGCGAGAGGAAGTGCGACAGGAGTCCAAAGGAGCTGCAGAGAGAGAGAGAGAAGCGAGGTTTAATTTTAAATGGAACATAATGTCTTTATTATTAGGATCCTTTATGCTGCAAACAAATTGAATTTGAAAATCAACAAAAGTGTTAAAACAAACAGTTTTTTCTACCTTTTCCTCACTCTCCTTTATCTCTCTCATTGAAACAGTTGCCCCACACCATGCTGTGGAACGGGAGGCTTCTCAAGGGTGGGGAACGGAGGGAGGGAGGGGGGAGGGGGGTTATATTAAATCTTTCCAGTGCAATTCATGCGTAGGGTATTGCCCTGAATCGAATTAAGGTGATACGTTACGAACAACTGATAGTCGCTAGAAGATGAATTCCGCTGAGGCAGAGAGAGAAAGAGCACAGAAAAAAAAGAGAGATGGAAAAGTGAAAGAGCATATTCCTGAATGGCTTTGGCCAACGATGTTTTTACCGCTTCGTTTAAGAAGCTTCAATCGTGCGAAGGGAGACGGGAGGGGGGGGGGGGGTAGAGAGAGAGAGAGAGAGAGAGAGAGAGAGGGAGGCAGATTTTAAAAAAAGAATAAAAAGTGGAAGCGCGCCCTTTGAAAAATTCTGTTAGAGAATTTGATGAACGGTTATCGCTTAACGTGTTAGCTCGTGGCGAATACCTGCAATTATATTTTCTTGATCCTTACAATGGGATTTGGGAACGAAACCTCAGTGAGGGGCGTGAATAAGTGAAGAGGAATGAGTGTTCTTTGAAACGAATTAGCTGTAAACACGATACGAATTTCATTTGGCGAATTGTATTTCGCTCTCAGCCAAGCGCGCTCCTGTAACTGTTTGTGAAAGGGAGAGGGAACTTTTTTTTTTGTCGGAGGGAGGGGGGGGGGGGGAGAGAAGAGACAGAGAGAGAACGAAATGGTAATGCCGAAAGAGTATGACGGGAAACAGCGATCCTATTGAGGATGAGCGTGCTAGTTTGAAACGTTTGTTCTGTCCTGCCGAGGGATTTGGCGTATCAGTAAACATTTATATACACAACAAACTAAAATGCGCTTAGTGCAATCGCCGGGAACAATAGTAAACCAGTTAGGGAAAGTGGATTACTCGTAGCGAGCACAGCACGGTCCGTTTTAAACAACGGGAAACGTTATTTCGGTTTACTGGATTATAATTTAACATGCGAAGTGTGGAGAAATTATTTATTAACCCGATATATTAACCCTGAACTTTCGCCCGGAATAACAAACGAAATTCTGTCGCGCGACAATGCAATCGCAGTCGGCGTTTTAGCGGAGCTTGTAATCCACTGCTGTCAATCACGGCGAGTGCATGTTTCGCTGCAAATGAACTCTAAGTGCTGTTTACTGCACATTTAGCGCGAGGCGAAAGAATTAGTTTAATTACGCGAAAAACTGTGTCACCAGCAAATATATGCCCTCCGTAATGTTACAAAATGTTTTCTCCCGTATTTGTCGACGATATTTGGAAATACAAATTTAACCTTATTTTTCCTCTAGTTTGTTTATTGTAAAAAAAGTACATTTTCTGGATATAACACTATACGCTTCCACTTAATTTATAGCTTACCCTTATTCTTTAGTTTAGAAAAAGCATTGACTCAAGCTGTTAAATCCATAATTTCCTTTCTACTGCGCTTTTGCAAAAAAAAAAAAAAAAAAAAAAAAAAAAAAATAATAATAATAATAATAATAATAATAATAAATAATAATTAAAAAATTCTGCACAAAGGAGGGAATTAACTGAAGAACGATAAAATTGAGTATTCATGGGAAGTCATCCTGTGTAGTGCAGGAGATAACAACAATACGTGAAAAAATATGTTTATAGCAAAAGGTGTTTCACGAGAAATTAAAAAATACATTGTAGTAAAAATATATATAGAATTAAAAAAAGAAACACCAGATGGGAAACATTAATGTAGGTATAATACATCAGAAAAGGGGAAGAAATGTGAATGTTATATTAACAAAGGAGGGAATTAACTGAAGAACGATAATTTGAGTATTCATGGGAAGTCATCCTGCTATAACGTTGCCCTTGCTTCGTATGATGCCATAATTGTCAACGTAGATTCCGCGATTATATTTTTTGGACAAGGAATTGATGGTACCGAATTTTTTTGAATTTTGAAATAAGTTAGTTAAAGTACAGCACAAAATGAACATTAAAGCAAATAAACCGCGGGTTGCATATTAAAGTCGGGCACCATACAAGCAACAGCACGTTATAAGACTTACGGAAAGCATCTAGCTTTATCCTGCACTTCGTATTGTAGAAGCTGGAAATAATAACCTTTTTTCTATATAATATATGAACGTTGAAGATACTTTCCGTAGTAGATCAATGTTCAGACTCTCCACTTCGCTTTTCATTGTTGTGTGACCGTGGGTAGAGAACATGAAGTTACTGGTAATGATAAAAAATTAAAAAAAAATGATCGGACTTCGTGAAATTACAAAATAAATGACTGCAGGTTCTAAAATCAAGCAAAGTATTGTATAAGTATGATTGATTGATTGAAATTTTGCAGACAATGCGAAGAGATTGTAATGGCGTCTGAATATTAAACTATTACGGAGGCGAAGGAGCGGAAAACAATAGAAAATAAATATTTACATGGAGAGATTCATTTAAATAAAAGCCCAAGAGAGGGATGATTTTAAATTTAACTAATATATTTTTACAACTTCCATCACTTACATTGAATGGATACATGAATGGAAGACGTCCATACAGAACGAACATAGACAAGAGAGTGAGTAAAACTACTATCTCGGTTCCGTCTTCTCGCTTGTTTGGGAGTAAAAAATGACGAACGAAATTAAATTAGTTGCATTGCGAGTCAGAGGGAACCGGAGGCGATAAGTATCGCTGATCAAAGATAAACAAAAAATAAATAAAAAATTTCAGTGTATCGTTACACTGCGTAGTGCAGGAGATAACAACAATACGTGACAAAATATGTTTATAGCAATAGTTGTTTCACGAGAAATTAAAAAATACATTGTAGTAAAAAATATAAAGAATTAAAAAAGGAAACACCAGATTTCACACGAGCATGGGAAACATTAATGTAGGTGCAATACATCATAAAAGGGGAAGAAATGTGGAAGGCAATATTAAGGAAGAGAGGAACGGGAAAAAAATAAATAAATAAAAAAATAAAGATGTAAAATTCTATAAGTAATATCCCATCCAAAGAATGAATCCTGGCAGCTTGAAAATAAAAATTATACAGCACTTTGAAAAATTAAAAGACCAGCTCATCAATATTAGGAAAGTACGAGACGACCGCGAAGAAATGTCACAAATGAGGAAGAAATTAGACACAAAAGTCGCTCTGGCACACTGTAGGATTTCCTGTAGTTCATTTTTTTAAACATTTCGGGCAAAATGAAGTATAAATAATATAAAATGAAATAAAAATTATGGACGATACGATGACGACTCTACTATTGTCATAATGTCTATGCACTCAACACGTAATACTCTCTCAGACTATATTTTAACAGACATCCAAAATTATTTGATGTTTGAATTTAGCTTTGAGAAACATACTCTTTTTTGAAATTTTACCTCTTTACACTATTATTTTAACGTCTCCATGAAATATTTCTCCCTAATTGATTGGTAAAATAATAATTAAATTTTAATAAATACATTACTTTTTATAATGATAAAATCAAAGTAATGGTTTGATGTAATGAGGTAAAACGTACTAATTCCGAAATGGGGGACATAGCAATAGGTATTTCCGGTGCAGAGAAACAGCTGAGAGAGCTAAATACGAAAATGTCTGCTGGTCCGGATGGAATACCAGTTCGGTTTTACAAAGACTATTCAGCGGCGTTGGCCCCCTACTTCGCTTCCATTTATCGCGAATCTTTAATTCAGCGCAAAGGTCCTAGTGATTGGAAAAAAGCGCAGGTGACTCCCGTGTATAAGAAAGGAAAGAGAACTGACCCATACAATTACAGGCCAATATCGTTGACATCAGTTTCATGTAGAATTTTTTAGCATATTCTCAGTTCGAATATAGTAAATTTCCTTGAAACGGAAAAGCTTCTTTCCATGAATCAGCACGGGTTTAGGAAACATCGTTCATGTGAAACTCAGCTTGCCCTTTTCTCATATGACATCTTGCGAGCCATGGACGAAGGGCAACAAGCGGATTTTGTTTTTCTCGACTTCAAAAAGGCGTTCGACGCGGTGCCACACTGCAGACTGCTAACGAAGATACGAGCTTATGGAATAGGTTCAGAGATTTGTGACTGGCTGGAAGACTTCCTAAGTAATAGAACGCAAAACGTTGTTCTCGACGGCGAGTGTTCATCAGAGACGAGTGTATCGTCAGTCGTGCCCCAGGGGAGTGTGATAGGACCGCTATTATTTTCTATCTATATAAATGATCTGATGGACAGGGAAAGTTGTAATTTGCGGCTGTTTGTTGATGATGCTGTGGTGTATGGGAGTGTGTCGTCTGTAACTGACTGTAATAGCATACAGGATGACGTAGATAAAATTTCTAGTTGGTGCGAAGATTGGCAGCTAGCTCTCAATGTAGAAAAATGTAAGGTGATGCGCATGAGTAGAAAAAACAATCCCATAATGTTCGAATACAGCATTAGTAGTGAGCTTCTTGATGCTATCGCGTCGTTCAAATATCTAGGCGTAACATTTCAGAGCGATATGAAATGGAACGAGCATGTAAGGACAGTTGTGAGTAAGACGGACGGCCGACTTCCTTTTATTGGGAGAATTTTGGGAAGATGTACTTCACCTGTAAAGGAGACCGCGTATAAAACGCTTGTACGACCACGTCTTGAGTAGTGCTCAAGTGTTTGGGACCCGCAGCAGATCAGTTTAAAGGAAGACATAGAGGCGGTTCAGAGGCGAGCAGCTAGATTTGTTACCGGTAGTTTCGACCAATGCGCGAGTGTCACGGAAATGCTCCGGCAACTCAGTTGGGGATCGCTGGAAGAAAGACGACGTTCTTTTCGTGAATTTCTGTTGCGGAAATTTAGAGAGCCGGAATTTGAAGCTGAGTGTAGTACGATGTTGCTGCCGCCTACTTACATTTCGCCTAAAGATCACAAAGACAAGATAAGAGGCACATAGGCAATCTATTTTCCTCGTTTAATTTGGGAGTGGAATAGGAAAGGAAACGCATAGTAGTGGTACAGTGTACCCTCCGCCACGCACCTTACGGTGAATTGCGGAGTATGTATGTAGATGTAGATGTAGAAACGATAGCGCTTGAGAAAATGTTAGTTCCGCGAAAAGGAAGTTTGCAACAAAAGCAAATAAAGTTTGAAATTGATCGTAACTTTTGAAATGAAAATTTGGGGGCTAAAATTACGGAGGGAGAAATATCTCAAGTTAGGGGCTGGGTTGCAAATCACTGTTGTTAAAAAAAAATTGTGCCTGCGAAAATTTTCTGCAACTTAATGGAGCTGGTAAATGGCACAAAAATATTTAATTTTAGCAACCTGCATAATATCCTGTCTGATTACGTAGAAGAGCAGTTCGCCACGTATACATTGCACAGAAACTAACTGTTGGAAAGCACTCGTAAAACACCAATTTATCATAAGTCCTCGGCTACCCAAAAAAAAAAAAAAAAAAAAAAAAAAAAAAAAAAAAAAAAAAAAAATTGTTAAATGTCGATAAACTGGCGTATATCTCAGGGACGTTTAGTGCGGAACAAAGGATTCTATGATAATTATGGAGTATTGTGCATGGTTCCAACATTTAATTTCGCACACTGCAAGAAAATGGCGGCCGATGGTTATCGGTAAGAAAAGTTCACACACTATTAATATTAATATTATTAATGAGGTGGCTTTTAAATAAAAAAAATTGAGAAATGCAAATTTTCATTAAACGAAATTAGTTGGTATATATTCTGAAAATACTGAACATACACTTACAATGATTTCCAACATCCATTCTGTTCTCGAAAAGAAATTACAATTCAGACAAATTAAACAAAGAGCAATGCGCATTTCCGTGCGAAACCTATGAATGCTAGGCCAAGAAGAGGGAGAAATGGAGACTGCTGCTGCTCCTTATTAAATGAAACACATGATAAACGTAAATGTACAGATAATAATGTGCTTGTTGACGTTATACTTCCTTTGCATAAGATATGTATCTCATCGATATGTAATAATTTGCATGAAATAAACACAGAATAATCGTAACAAATACGAGAGATTAATTACGTAAATAAATAAATATTGAAATAAATTCCAGGCGGCCCATGAAATGTTATATCCCCGAAAATTTTCATTATCTTAATCCGTTAAAATATTATCGTCTGTCTTGCTGTGGTAGTTTGTTAAAAAAAATGTTCAAATGTTTGTACAGCTTATGGGACTTAACTACGGGGTCATCAGTCCCTAAACTTACAAACTACTTACGAACTAGGACGGCACAAATATCCATGCCCGAGGGGGGATTCGGACCCCCGACCGTAGTGGCCGTGCTGACCGTGACTGGAGCGCCTCAGTCACCTCGGCCACCGCTGCCGGCTGTGGTAGTTTGTCATCTTTTTGAACTATATATTCTTTTCCTGTATAATTTTACGTAAAATCAAGAGACAGTGTCAAATCGACGTTATTTTTGCAAATATCTCAGAAACGATGCGATATAGAAAAAATAACCGTGACCTAGCAAAGTTTTTAGAGTCTTCTCCTCTAAGTTACAAATTCCTTTACTCAATTGTTGTCTAAAATGAACGGTTCCATTGGAATTTCGAACTGTGAAAAGGCGATAGCAAAGGCCCATTTTTAGTGTTACTACCGTAACCTAAAGTGATCCAATTACCATGCAAACGAAAATAAGTGGTGCGGAGGTTTCGATTTCTTGGGCAAATTATTACAGAGTAAAAGACCCGGTGAACTTCGTATCACTTTACCTCTAAATGAATACAAACCATATTAATTTCAATCATATGTAATTTAGACGGAGTAGCTTTATAGAGGCCTCATCAAATTGTCTAAGTATCGGCTCGATAGTGGGTGGAAAGAGTGGGCAAATCACGCACACATGTCCAGGATAATGTTCATTTCACATTCGTGGAAGTTCAGGGAGTTTAAAATGGTGATAAAATATGGATAAAATTGCGCGGAAAATTTAGATTTAAAAGATGTAAAATAATGACTTGGTTGTTGTGTTCGGTGCGTTCAGAAATATACTTTGAAAGAGTTAAGTTCGCTTTACACGATCTGAATACGTGTATGAACTAGCAAAGACAAAAATGAATTGCTGTTCGTTAGTCTCGCTAAAACTCGACAACGGTTGAAGCGATTTGACTATATATCATTATATAAACCACTGAATCTATTTCGTTCAGTTTTTCACAAATTTTCCTGTTTTCTGACCAACTATTCCAAACATTTATTTCACTGAAACTATAATCTCGCTTTGAACGTCGAATCTGCAAATTTTTATCGCAATCAGGTGAATGGTAAATATATTTCATAGAAAAATCTCTTTCAATTTTTTCTGAATTTTCCAGTTTTCCGGGAAACTTTTCCAAATTTTTATTTTACTAGAACGTTATTCTTGCTTTGAACGTCAAATATTCAAAATTTCATCGGAAAAAGACGAATGATATTGATATCCCATTGAAAAAAGCTCTTTCAGTTTCTAGCGAATTTTCAAATTTTACGGATATCGCTATCGGATGAACGGTTCTCAACTTATAGTGTTGAGTACATTCAGAAACACATTGAAAAAGGAACTTGGTTCGAATTTTGCGACTTTCCTTTTTAGCTGTCCCGATTGTTTTTACTGAAAACTTTTCCAAGACCATAATAATAATAAAAAGCAATTACCCTTCTTCGTCGTGCAAATAGTCACACAAACCTTGTCCTGTCAAGGCGTACTCAAGTGATGCTCTTATTACCATGTGGCAATTGAATTTTAGTCATAGAAAAAAATCGCTTTCGGTTTTTCCTAATTTTTTCTAATTTCCGGGCGACTTTTCCAAATTTTTATTTGATGAGAGTCTTCCTCTTGCTTTCAACATGAAATGGACAAAATTTTATCGCAATTGGACGGACGGTACAGGTACTGATAGCTCACTGGCAAAAGCTGTTTCAGTGTTTCCCGATTTTCTTCTTTTCCGGACAACTTGTCCCTATTTTATCACCGTTTAAACCTTCCCTGGACTTACACGAATATTTCATGCTAAAATTAGACAAATCGATTCAGCCGTTCTCGAGTTTTAGCGAGACTAACGAACAGCAATTCATTATATATATACTAGCTGAACCCCCGCTGCTTCGCATGCTTAGGCTGGTTGGTCTGCACCAGTTGTTTCTTTTCAATCCTGATGAAGAATCCATATCTTAAGTTTCGTAGTTATAGCTTGAAATTTGAGGTAACAGCGACATATTTTTGAAAATCAATTTTTTGCGTCCTCTATTTTACCCCCTTATTGGTTGAATTTCAAAAATGTCGATACACGTGTCTTTTAAATTCGAACCCCGAATCCAAATCCGAAAATTTGTAGTTCTAACTTCAAAATTGCCTAAATAACAACATATTTTCAAAAACACCCCCTCTCCAATTTAACCCCCTTGATGGTTGAATTTCCAAAAATACCGAAACACGTATTTTTTAAAGTCCTACCAACTATACAAATATCAATTTTTGACGCTCTAGCTTCAAAATTGTATCAATAGCTACGTGTTTTCAAAAAGAATTTTTGTCCTCTATTTAACCCACTTACTTGTTGAATTTCCAAAAATACTAAAAATCATGGATTTTTAATCCTGACCAAGACTCCATATCCGAAGTTTCGTTGTTGTAGCTTAAAATTTGAGTTAACAGCAACATATTTTTGAAAAGCAATTTTTTGCGTCACCTATTTTACTCCCTTATTTGTTGAATTTCAAAAAATGCCGAAACACGTGTCTTTTAAATTCGAACCCTGAATTAAAATCCGAAATTTTGTAGTTCTAGCTACAAAATTGCCTAAATAGCTACGTATTTTCAAAAAACGTTTCATCCCCTATTTCACCCCCTTACGGACGGAGTATTGAAAAATCGCTTCTTAAATGACTCCTATAGAGTAAGATCAACACCCTCCACAAATTTGAAGTTTCTATCTTCAGTGGTTTGGGCTGGGCGATGATGAGTCAGTCAGTCAGTCAGTCAATCGGGACACTTCCTTTTATATATAGAGATATAGATATAAGATGTAATAAGGGAAAGATCACATCCAAATGGCGAGTGCCATTTAATGAAAGTGGATCTAGGTCTGGGACAAATTTGCATAATTAAGCAAAACATTGAGGGCACAATAAACTACAGAAAAGAATGATGAAGTTTCCATTGCGAATCTATTTCAAGAAGAAAAGTAAGAAACGTACGAGGAGAGGTAGTCTTCGTCTTTTTAAGATGATTCGTGACGTATGAATCTGGAGCTTTTTGTATGAATTACACTGCAGTCAGCTTGTAACCCGAGATGGCGTGTTGTTTGAGCTAATTTGGTGGTGGTTTTAATGCTGTGACGTATTGTGCCAATGCATGCTGTAAAATAAAGAAAAAAAGAGTTTAGTGATTAATCAGATGCTTTCTACAATAATTTGTCGTATAACGAACTTATATAAGGCGCTACAGTCACGGTCTGCACGGCCACTACGGTCGGGGGTTCGAATCCCCCTCGGGCATGGATATTTGTGCCGTCTTAGTTCGTAAGTAGTTCATAAGTAGTTGTAAGTTTAGGGACTGATGACCCCGTAGTTAAGTCCCATAGACTATACAAACATTTGAACATTTGAACGAACTAATGACATTGTTGTGACAAACTTCTGTGTTGAACCGTCAAGTATTCTGAAATCCGCTTTTTGTCACTTTCTCGGAACAATTTTTTTAAATATTCCTATTTAAGGCTGAAATTATCGATGTTGTTACCGCTTTATGATCGCTGATTCCCTATTATGCGTTAACTGTTTCGAATAGTTCGGGTCTCTTTGTCACCGGAAGGTCTAATAGGTTGTCGCCACGAGTCGGTTCTGTGCTTAACTGCTCAAGGTAGTTTTCAGATAATGCACTCAAAACTATTTCACTGGATTCTTTGACCCTGCCACCCGTCATAAACGTTTGGGTCTCCCAGTCTATATCCGTTAAATTAAAATCTCTTCCCAAAACTATAACATGATCGGGAAATCTGCTCGAAATATTTTCCAAATTTTTCCTTCAGGTGTTCTGCCACAACAGGTGCTGAGCCAGGAGGCCTACAGAAACATCCAATTACCAATTTCGAGCCTGCTTCAACCGTGACCTTCAAAAAATGTTCAAATGTTTGTTAAGCTTATGGGACTTAACTACAGGGTCACCAGTCCCTAAACTTACAAACTACTTATGAACTACTTACGAACTTGGACGGCACTAATATCCATACCCGAGGGAGGATTCGAACCCCCGACCGCAGTGGCCGTGCAGACCGTGACTGGATCGCCTCAGTCCCCTCGGCCACCGCGGCCGGCACCGTGACCTTCACCCAAATTATTTCACACTTCGGATCTCCGTTTATTTCGTTCGATACTAGTGCACCTTTTATCACTATAAACACGCCTACCCCTTCACAGTGCAGCCTATGTCTGCGGTAAACATTCCAGTCTCAGTTTAGAATCTCATTACTGTTACATCTGGTTTCAGCTAACTTTCCGTCCCTAGTACTATGTGGGCATTGTGACCGTTTATTAATGCGAGCAGTTCTAGGACCTTTCTATAGACAGTCCTGCAATTAACTTCTACTACATTGATCTTTTCAGTCCTTGTTGTGCTTAGGGATGCAAACGATACGTCGATGTTTTGATAACATCGATGTTTCGTCCATAAACATCGATGTTAACATCGATGTTTTGTACGGCGATATATCGACGATGCATCGACGTCAGAAGTGCAAAACTATCGACATCGTTCAACAATTGATTGTCAACTCCATTATTACTTTATTAGTTGCTCAGCCAGCGTCAGCTCAAGTGCAGTGCTCCTGCTGTCGTCGCTCGTCGCTGTTTTCGTACTTTTAAATAGTAGGTAAGTGAAATATGAAACTAACAACAATATCATTTACTCACCTTTGTTTGCTATTCTCTCCGTGCTGCAGTCACCTGTTTTCGTACTTTTAAAATAGTAGGTAAGTGAAATATGAAACTAACAACAATATCACTTACTCACCTTTGTTTGCTATTCTCTCCGTGCTGCAGTCACCTGTTTTCGTACTTTTAAAATAGTAGGTAAGTGAAATATGAAACTAACAACAATATCATTTACTCACCTTTGTTTGCTATTCTCTCCGTGCTGCAGTCACCTGTTTTCGTACTTTTAAAATAGTAGGTAAGTGAAATATGAAACTAACAACAATATCATTTACTCACCTTTGTTTGCTATTCTCTCCGTGCTGCAGTCACCTGTTCGAGTGAAAACAATAGTATGTTTCACTTTTGTTGGACAGTTTGTACGCGTACATGTAGTCAATTAGCCACACATGTAGTAGTTTGCTATCGTGAGTTTGTTGTGTGGAGCAGTAAGTGGTCAATCGCAAGGACTACCAATTTTATAAATCCGAATCTAGAGTTCTATGGGATATTGAAAATAATGCACACAAACATCGCAACTGTAATATCACACTGATGACTTCAGAATAACAAAAAAAAAAAAAAAAAAAAAAAAAAAAAAAAAAAAAAAAAAAAAAATTCGAAATCACCAAACCTATGTCAAATGCGAAGCAAAAAAGTTACGTAGGAAGAGTGGCTCTTCAATCATATGGTTTGCATTTTATGTCGATCTTTGATGATTAATCTGACGTCTGTCCAGCACGGGCTTCTGGAATTGCTGAAATTTCACCCTCCAACATCAGTGGAATCGAATCTTTGACAGTGTTACCCAGTCAGACTGATATCGTACTGTCAAAACGTCAGTTAAAACATCAAACAAAAGTCGACGAAAAATCCGAGACAAAAGCCAACAAACCAAGTATAACATAGATTTTCATTTCAGCAAGGTACATGATTTGATAAACGTCATTGATGAATAGGCATTTTAAAAATACATTATTAAGTGATAACTGAAAGATGCATAATGTTAAATGTACTCCACGTCGACAGCTAAGAAAAATGCAGTTAGTCGAAAAAACACAAGTTATTTCGCATGTAATGAACAAATCGATTTATATTCCAAGTAAACTCAGCGTGAAAGGTAGCGAAACCTTATTCCCAACTTCTTTTTCATTCTAAGCTGCCATTTCGCTGTGTATTCGTAGCCTAGTGAAAGAACATAAATAAGGCAGTCAGCAGATACTTTCCGACAACACACCTTCATTTCAGTGTGTTTTTGCTAATATTCCTTAAACGTATGGAAACGTCGGAAAAACATCGATGTATCGTTTTTCACAGCGATGTTTTTTTAACATCGATATTTTTCCGGAGGAACATCGATGTCTGAACATCGACGTTTTATCAACGATGTTGCATCCCAAGATGTGTTCTGCATACTGCTACCTTGTTGCGGCACTGGAGGTGTCTTGTCGGGCCTAGGGCGGGTATTCTCTAACCTATAAAACCCCCATGTGCACTCCACACGTACTCCGCTATACTTGTAGCCGTCTCCTGCGTATAGTGCACGCCTGACCTATTCGGGGGAACCCTACATTTCTCCACCCGATAGCGGACATCGAGAAATTTGCACCCCAGATCTCCCCAGAATCGTCTGAGCCTCTGGTTTAAGCCTTCCACTCGGCTCCAAACCAGAGGACCTTACGTGGTGCAAAACTTGCCACTCCCGTCCGGTAGAGGTTATACACTAAATAGTTCCAAGTTTCGTGACTGATATACTATCAAAAGACTGTTACAACTGTAGAAAATTTCGGATGAGAGTTTGTAAATTAGGTTGTAACGGTTTGCGCGGTCCCCTGTGCGGCTGCTCCGTTTGCATCGTGAGCTCTTCTTTATCTTTGTCAACTGTGAATCAATCTTCTTTACTGGAATCTGTTTGAGTTCCATATTTTTGAGGAATGCAGCACGGACCTAGACAAATAGAAAAATATATTAAACATCAGAATGGACACCTTAAGAGCTTTGAACACGTGACCAGTAGCAGAGGCTTGTAAACAGTAGACAAGCGAGTCTGCAGACGTAGGGACGCAAACGATGTATCGATGTTTTTAAAACATCGATGTTTCGTCCATAAACATCGATGTCAACATCGATGTTTTGAACAGCGATATATCGCCGATGCATCGACGACAGAAGTCCAAAACAATCGACGTCGTTCAACAGTTGATTGTCAGCTCCATTATTACTTTATTAGTTGCTCAGCCAGCGTCAGCTCAAGTGCGGTGCTCCTGCTGTCGTCGCTGTTTTCATACTTTTGGAATAGTAGGTAAGTGAAATAAGAAACTAACAACAATATGATTTACTCACCTTTGTTTGCTATTCTCTCATTGCTGCAGTCACTTTGTTTGAGTATTGTGTGCATAAAAGGATTTTGTATGAAGCTTTTTGTT
The DNA here is from genome assembly GCA_026315105.1 of Locusta migratoria. Classification (NCBI taxonomy): domain Eukaryota; kingdom Metazoa; phylum Arthropoda; class Insecta; order Orthoptera; family Acrididae; genus Locusta; species Locusta migratoria. The sequence goes on along the minus strand of CM048753.1, from coordinate 54,916,083 downwards.
CTACTACAAAAAATAGTCAGTAACTTCAAATATTGAATAAAACAGTGTGCATTAGAATTTTTCTTGTACCGGTAATTATTATCTTAGTGACTGTAAAAGTTATTGCAGATATTGCGAAGACAAATCCTTAAACAAAATTAAAAGCTTTCATGGTTATTATTTGTCATATTGCGTCTTTGAGTCTATCTCGTTTTTTTATGTCGATCTTTGATGATTAATCTGACGTTTGTCCAGCACGGGCTTCTGGAATTGCTGGAATTTCACCCTCCAATATTAGTGGAATCGAATCTTTGACAGTGTTACCCAGTCAGACTGATATCGTACTGTCAAAACGTCAGTTAAAACATCAAACAAAAGTCGACGAAACATCCGAGACAATAGCCAACAAACAAGCCAAGTATAACAGATTTTTATTTCAGCAAGGCACATGATTGGAAAAACATCATTGATGAATATACATTTTAAAACTACTTTATTAAGTAATAACTGAAAGATGCATAATGTTTAATTTTCTCCAGGTCGACAGCTAAGAAAAATACAATACGTCAACAAAACACAAGTTATTTCGCATGTAATGAACAAATCGATTTAAATCCCAAGTAAACTCAGCGCAATAGGTAGCGAAACCTTATTCCCAACTTCTTTTTCATTCTAAGCTGCCATTTCGCTGTGTATTCGTAGCCTAGTGAAAGAACATAAATAAGGCAGTCGGCAGATACTTTCTGGCAACACAGCTTCATTTCAGTGTGTTTTTCCTAATACTTCTTAAACGTATGGAAACATCGGAAAACATCGATGTTTCGTTTTTCAGAGTGATGTTTTTTTAACATCGATATTTTTCCGGAGGAACATCGATGTCTGAACATCAAACAGATGTCCGTGAGGCAGTTCGCGACCCCAGCTGTCACTGGAGTAGGAACCACTGGCGCTGTAAAGTAACCGCGGGACCAGCAACACAAACACGGATGCCTTTTGCGTCCCATCGGACGATGTTCAACGGGCTCTTCGCCGGAGTATCGTGTCGTCCTGGCACAGTGCGTTGTTCTCACTCACGGACAATAAATTGAGAACTGTAAAACCGATCCCGACCACTTGGAGGACCTCCTCACGCCCCTGTCGGCGGGAGGAGGTCATCCTGGCCCGGTTGCGGATCGGTCACTGCCGTTTCAGTCACCGTCACTTGCTATCCGCCGACCCTGCACCGCTGTGCTCCTGCGGTGAATTGCTGACGGTGCGACATGTGTTACTGTCTTGTCTTAATTTTAATCATCTCCGTGTAGCCCTTCACTTTCCGTCTACTCTGGAGGAACTTTTAGCTGATGACACACGAGCAGCTGCTCGAGTTTTGCGTTTTCTCAACATGGCCAGTCTATCAAAAGATATTTAACCTTTTTAATTGTTTTTATCTTTCTTTTTTAGCCTTCTTTTGACACTCTATCTGGTTGTTACCAATTTTTACAAGATCTAGCGAATCTCTGTTCTTATCTAATGACCTTAGCAGTTGTGCGACCTTAAAAAAAAAAAAAAAAAAAAAAAAAAAAAAAAAAAAAAAAAAAAAAAACATGGATGCTTAATTGAAAAAATGTCCAGTGTTAAGATTACGGACTTCCTTCCTTGTGTAACATTCAACATGAACTGAATAGATGATAGATTTCAGCGTAATTACAAATAAACAATCCCTGAGACGGATTTTCTTCACGAATATGTCAAAGGCATTAATGACAAATAATGGCAACACCCTTGTCATTTTAATATTAATCTGTGACAGGATTAATCAACCGATTAGTGAGGGGAGTGTTACACCATGACTTGTTTAATTGATGGGTGTGTAATTTTGACATCTGTCTGCACTTGCTTTCTTTGGAATTGGGATTATTGCGTTTTTCTTCAAGTCTGAGGGTACTTTCCCAGACTCAAATACCTTGCAGACCAGGTGAAACAGTTTTGTCATGGCTGGCTCTCCCAGAGACTTCAGCAGCTCTGAGGAAATGTCATCTTTTAGAACTCTGCCAAATTCTTCTGTCAATATAGTATCTCTGGAAGTGCATTTCCTTTTTAGAGCACCTCTGTATATTCTCTCCTCCTTTCATCTTTCCCTTCTTTGCTCATAGCTGGTTTTCCCTCCGAATTCGTCATATTTATACATCTGTTATTCTCGTCTTCAAACGTCATGCTATTTTCCCGCAGTTGTATCTATTCTTGCTTTTTTCGATAGAAAAATATATTTTGCTTTCCTGGTGTTTCGCATTTTAAGCAATACTCAGAAACGAAAATGTTCAAATGTTTGTAAAGCTTATGGGACTTAACTACGGGGTTATCAGTCCCTAAACTTACAAACTACTTACGAACTATCTTATACTAAGGACGGCACAAAAGTCCATGCCCGAGTGGGGGGGGGGGGGGGGGGGGAGGATTCGATCCCTCAACGGGGAACGGCCTCGCGCATCGTAGCATAGCACCTCAATGCGCTCGGCCGCTCCACCGCGGCTCAGAAACGAATTATGTTAATTAAGAAACGTCCCATTCCATAGAAGTACAACTTTCTTTTCGAATTTTTCAGGATAGCTTACTGTATCATGTTCTACCTAGTCATTGGTTCCTGAAAAAAGTTTTCAGACTTTTCCCTTATTCAACATCTACATCTACATAGATACTCTGCAGATCACATTCAAGTGCCTGGCAGAGGGTTCATTAACCACTTTCATAACTTTTCTCTACCGTTCCATTCTCTAATAGCGCGCGGAAAGAAAAAACACCTAAATCGTTCCGTTTTTAATCTGATTTCTCTTATTTTATTGGGATGGTCATGTCTCCCTAAGTAGGTGGGTGCTAGCAAAATATTTTCACATTCAGAACTAAAAGTCGGTGACTGAAACTTTGCGAACAGATCACGCCGCAATGAATAACGTCTTTCTTTTAATGATTTCCATCCCAATTCGTGTAACATTTCCGTGACGCTTTTCCCCCCGTAACGTGATAGAACAAAACGAGCTGCCCTTCTCTGAACCTTCTCAATGTCTTCCGTCACTCCCACCTCGTGATGAAACGTAACCTTTGGTTCGCCTTCCCCACAATGTTTTCTATGTGTTTTCTCCAGTCAAGCCAGACGCGGTGGCCGAGGGGACTGAGGCGCTCCAGTCACGGTCTGCGCGGCCACTACGGTCGGGGGTTCGAATCCCCCCACGGGCATGGATATTTGTGCCGTCCTTAGTATAAGGTAGTAGATAAGTAGTTTTGTAAGGTTAGGGACTGATGACCCCGTAGTTAAGTCCCATAATCTTAACATTTTTTCTCCAGTAAAGGTTGTTCGTAATTGTAACTCTTAGGTATTTGGTAGAATGTACGACCTTAACGTATGACTGATTTATCGCGTAATTGAAGTTCAGCGGACTTCTTTTAGTGGTCGTGTGTATTACTTCACACTTTTCTTTATTTACTGTCAATTGCCAATTTTCGCACCATGTAGAAATTTTGTCTAAATCGCTTTGCAGTTGCTTTTGATCCTCTCTTGACTTCACTAACCGATGAACGACAGCATCATCCACGAACAGTCTAAGGGAGCTATTCAGATTGTCTCCTAAATCGTTGATAAACACAATGGCTACGTTGCTCTCAAACGACATCGACATTGCAATTCGTTTTCTGTGCACATGCTTGAAGTCTAGTCCTTAGATTGGCAATGCTATTTAAAAGCAGCATTTCAACTGTCAGATACAATAAGGTTTCGTTGTATTTTGCGAAAAGTTTCTGAATAGTCAGAATCTTTAGCAGACACTACAAGTGTATGTTACTTGGTCCTAGTTTTTTTGATTCTGTGACGTCCTTCTCCTCGATCAAGCCCTAGCTATTGTAAAAAATGGCGAAGGTATGTAGCCGCGCGCTCCAAGGAGCCTTGCTGCACAGCCACCGTCGGAGGTTCGAGTCCTCCCTCGGGCATGGGTCTGTGTGTGTGTGTGTGTGTGTGTGTGTTGCCCTTAACATTAGTTTAATCACTTTGTAAGCCTAGGAACTGATAACCGTACATTTTAGCCTATTACATTTACAAACTTTTGAATTATTTATTTTTGTTATTATTGTTATTTACACACGTTACAGGCCTTTTATCAGACCACGCGAAACGTTCCTGACTACTTATTCTTCCTGTTCATACAGTATTCCTTCATTCTTTCACTAAAGGCTCTCTTCCTATCTTCAGACGACTTTGGTCGTTGGGCTTTAGGTGATCTTTTCTCTGACATCACTTCCCAGTTGTACACCTTGTGTCTAAAGACGACTTTGTCTATGATGTCTTCTGAATCTATATGTGCCATTTCCAGATCAATTTTGACTTGTATCATCCAGGGTGTTGTCCTGGATCTTGACTTTGTAATGGGTCCTCTGTATGGCAGTTCTAGAGAATCCTTTCCTTCTCCACGATTATCGACAGCAGACGTTCCTGTCACGGCTTCATCAGTAACATTACAGTTCTTAGAGCCATTGAACAAAAAGCTATTGTCGCCTACCTGCTCTTCAGGACCATAGTAAGGCTTCATGCGCAGAACGTGAACAATGTCTCTTCGTGTGCATCTTCAGGTTTTTGCGGCGCAATGTCTGTTCAAAGAAGTTTTGGGCGTCTTTGTAAATTTATTAAAGACAGTGCCGGATTCTATGATTTATCTAAACTGAAGCCACTGTCTCTGTTAATTAAATTCGTCCCCAAGCGAATTTCTATTGCTTCTTTCACCACTGAGTCCCAGAAAGATGAAGTGGGAGCTAAAATTTTGACGTTTTAGTACGTCATGGAGTGTCCAGTATCAATACAGTGCTCTGCCACTGCCGATTTATTTGGTTGTAAGAGACGGGTATATCTCTGGTGTTGCGTGCACCTTTCCTGGACTGTACGTGTCGTCTGTCCTATGTACGAAAGGCCACATTCACAGGGGATCTTGTAAACCCCGGCCTTCCGGAGCTCCAAATCATCCTTGTTAGAACCCAAAAGTGCTGCTGTCTTTGGTGGGGGTCGAAAAATTACTTTAACATCGTGTTTGTTCATAATCCGTCCGATTTTCGACGACAGGCTCCCAACATATGGCAGAAAAGCCATAGATTTAAAACTTTTTGCATCATCTTCTGTATTCTTTGCGCGTACTGTTTCTCCGCAGTAATCGACCATGCAGCCACAGACATAATTTACATATACGTGTCCTTCCTTGCCGCCGAGTAACGTCTTTGGCGCCTTGTGGTATCTGTGGGCGCATGCGCAGTAGCGCGGCCCGCGCGTTTATAACCACGAAGCGCGTGCTGGAGCGTCAGTCTTCGACTCTCTCTGAAGATGGCTGAACGGTTCTCAGCTGAAATATTAGAAGAAGTAAACTTTATGCGGCTGCACGCCCGAAACTTCTTTGAACAATGTCTCTTCGTTTTTGTCGTTTCGACGACGGCTCATAATCCTCAACTTCCTATGTGACATCGGACAGGCGGCATAGGACACGATACGGACCACAGTATCGCTTCAATAACTTTTCTGACAGTCCAACCTTCCGTACAGGGGTAAAAATCCATACCAGATCTCCTGGGCTGTACACAACAGGTCGGTGCTTGTCGTTATACCGCTGACGGTCCTTCTCCTGGGCGTCCAGTGTCCGTATGCGAGCCAGCGGCCGCGCAGTGGCTTACAGTTGCCGCCTCGCGTTTAGGCCTTGTTTACTTTAGTTAAGAACGCATGGCTTCATAAGTCGTCTGTATTGGCGTCTGCTGGGTGGCCAGAGACTAGCTTACTTGGCAAGATCACAGACATACACTACTAGACTGGCAAAGTTACCTCTGAGACTGAAGCCTGACGCCGCCATCTTGCCTCACCTCAAGTCAAAACGCTTTCTACATCTACATCTACATCTACATGGGATACTCTGCAAATCACATTTAAGTGCCTGGCAGAGGGTTCATCCAACCACAATTATACTATTTATCTCCCATTCCATTCTCGAATAGCGCGCGGGAAGAACGAACACCTGAATCTCTCTGTTCGAGCTCTGATTTCTCTTATTTTATTCTGATGATCATTCGGAGGAGAATGTTGGCGATTGGAGTTTCGCAAGTAAACCACGCCTCAGCGATAACCGCCGTTGTTGTAATGATTCCCATCCCAGATCCTGTATCATTTCCGTAACGCTGTCTCCCCTGTATCGCGACAATACGAAACGAGCTGCCCTTCTTTGGACTCTTTCGATGTCCTCCGTCAAACCCACCTGATAAGGATCCCACACTGGGCTGCAATACTCCAAAAATGGACGGACAAGCGCAGTGTATGCAGTTTCTTTAGTAGTTCTGTTGCATCTTTTAAGGGTTCTGCCAATAAAACGCAGTCTCTGGTTCGCCTTTCCCACGATATTATCTACGTGTTCTTTCCAGTTTAAGTCTGAAGTAATAGTGATTCCTAGGTATTTTGTGGAGTTTACGGCCTTCACATTTGATTGATTTATGTTGTAAACAAAGTTTAACGGATTTCTTTTCGTACTCATGTGGACGACTTCACACTTCTCATTATTTAGAGTCAATTGCCAATTTTTACACCATACTGATATCTTATTCAGATCGTTCTGCAGTTGGTTTCGATCTTCAGATGATTTTACTAGACGGTAAATGACGCCGTCATCTGCAAACAACCTAAGAGAGCTACTTAGATTTTCCCCTAAATCGTTTATGTAAATAAGGAATAGCAGAGGACCAATAACACTACCCTGTGGAACGCCCGATATCACCTCTGTTTTAGTCGATCCCTTACCATCGATTACTACGAACTGTGTCCTCTCTGACAAGAAATCCCCTATCCAATTGCAAATTTGGGGCGATATACCATAACCACGCAATTTGATTAAAAGCCGTTTGTGAGGTACGGTGTCAAAAGCTTTCTGGAAATCAAGAAATACGGAATCGATCTGCGAACCTTTGTCGATAGCACCCATCACTTCGTGTGAATATAGAACTAGTTGTGTTTCGCATGAACGATATTTTCTAAATCCGTGTTGACCTTGAGTCAATAGAAGGTTCTGTTCGAGATAATGCATAATATTTGAATACAGGATATGTTTCAAAACCCTGCTGCAAATTGACGTCAATGAAATAGGACTGTAGTTTAGTGGGTACGTACGATACTACTGTGATCTTATAATACGATATGACGTTATAAGCTTTACAAATTGGTTTGAACATGATTTGCGTTTGGGCTAATACTTCCGCAATAATTTAGTTTAACACAGAGGCGTACACTGTCGAATCTTGTTATGAGAAGAATGTGTTATGTTCGGTTCTATTTTACTTGGCGTCCTGGCGGACTCGAGTGATTATGTTGTCAATCATGTGGCTTTGCCATTAGGCAATCGCATAACAGCGCAAATGTTTTGTCATGAAGTCTTCGTTTACGAAGGTAATTAGTTTTCCTGAGTGAACGAGGGTAATACAAGAACCTGTCAACCATAGAGCAGAAATAGCATAGTTCAAAGTCTGTACGAAACACTAATCAATTTAGTTTTCTTTTTTGTTTGTATAGCTTATGGGACTTAACTACGGGATCATCAGTCCTAATCAAGTTAGTCTTTTAACATATTGGTGAAGGCTTTCTACCGTTTTGTTGATGTTGCCAACATAATCATGTTGGGCCGCTGGGACGGTAACTAAAAATTTTACTGTTACGTACAGCTAAAGCAGACTGTACTTATCTGAAAAACACTCAGAATAATTAAGATGTGTGTTGTCCACGACAAATATCACGTTTATAACGGCCATGCTATTAAAAAACTGAAATTTATCGAAATTAGTAACCGATGAATAAAAACAGGAAATGCGATTCAATAGTGTATGCGACAAAGCAGACTGTAGATTTCGTAAAAACTCTCAAACGAATACGTGTTATCCACAATAAACAACACTTTTTGATGACCATACTACTGAAAGGAACTTCGACGTTAAATGCAATTTGTACTGATTAATAATAACAGTAAATCAATACAACTCATTACTCTACGGCATGTGTCAAAGCTTAGTCTAGCTGAAAAAAATATAGCCACATACAACACACGAATTTCCATTATTTCAAAAGCCTAAAGACAGCGTAGTTATGTCACTTCATCGGTATTTTTCAAACGACAGCTTACACGTTTATAGTATAGAAATATGGCGACGAGACGTCACTGTCACAATGATATTGTATACGGCATAGCCAGTCTGTGGGAAAGATGGCTAGGTGGCCCGTTCTTAGTGTAGTACCAACATAATCATGGTCGAAAGAGGTGACAAAAGAGACCTCTCCGGAGCTCTAGTAGAGGGTATTATCGTCTTTAGGTAGCAAGGGTTGGTAGACAGTAGGCTTCGAATGCAGTCAGCATCGCTTTTAACGCGCCCTACATCCGCTGCGTGGATGGGAAGGCTTTGCGCGTGGCCTGAGGCTTGAGTCTTGCCGCAACTGCCGAAGTGAGTATTTGGTCGAATTGTGCTGAGAGGACGGCATTCTGTTAGAACTTTGTTCGTGACCAGGCAGTCTTGGTTTATCAGTGGTAGTTATTCCTTCAATATGCGAGGCGAAGTGTTTCTTAATTTACAGAACTCGAATAATTCAGTTTAAATTTAGTATTTGCATTTTCATTCTGGTGATGATTTTGTGTCTGGTTTTCTCAATTTAGATGTGTGTGGCCTTCAGCCTTTGCTTTAACTCAGTATGTTTGAATTTCCTTGCTGTTTTTAACAAACGTTTTTGTGTAGTGTCCGGCATTTCCATGAGCATGCTAATTCTTTCTCGAAATTTTTTGGTTGATTCCGTGTCTGTCTTGGTATGACCGATTGTACAACATGCTTTTGTAACAGTCAATACTTCAGCCTTCAGCCATGCTTTTCCTAATACTAGCTTTCTTCTATATGAATTCTCACGTGTGCTTTACTTGTTTACTTTAAATTAATTTGTTTTCTTAAATTTTATGTAATTCACTGTGGTCGCACACTGTGTGGTACTTAAGGATAGTATTCCGCTGCCTCCCCGCACATGAGTTCGTTTGGTGCCTAGTTTGATTTTAATTGTGCTCGAAGACACCTGCCATCTTGTCAAAACGCCACCAACGCTTTGTCACTGCTATCGAGTGTTCCCGCACGAGTAATGTGTCGAAGGCATTATGTGTGTGTCTGTGAGTGAATGAATGTGCTTTCCTTATCCACTGTCTATTTGCAAATTTCCTCCCACATTACCTCCATATTCGCAAACGGCAGAAACAATTTATTACAGGCAGTAACTTTATGATTTAATTCGCTTTTGTACAAGGTGTGTGTTTTATTGTTCTTAATTTGGACTCCCCACATTTATTTGCGTGTTCATTTTATTGAATAGATTATGATTTAAAGTATCAAACCTCTGCTTTATAATTTAATGCCCTCCATATCATGTTTAATTGTCTATTCCATTTTTTAACATTAATTTTGTTTTTGTTAAATCGTTGGCTGCTCCCTTAAGGAGTGAGCAGTTAGATAAATTTCTGTTACGCAAGTACTGTGGCCGCTCGCAAAGTAATTTAGAGCAGCAGTGAGCGTTTTAACTACCACTTGCAGATCTCTACTGCCCGAGATCTTTCATAGAAAATTTAATGAGCTACTTTCAGTCACTGAAATCGAATGGCAGGATGTTACCTGCGTGAGAGCACGGAAAATTTCCTTCCTGAATGAAACTTTCACTCTGCAGCGGAGTGTGCACAGATTAAAATTGTGTGCTGGAACCGGGACTCGAACCTGAGACCTTTGCCTTTCGCGGGCAAGCGCTCTACCGACTGAGCTATCCCGACACGACCCACGATGCCGCCTCACAACTTTACTTCCGCCAGTACCTCGCCTCCTACTTTGCAAACTTCACAGAAGCTCTTCTGCGAAACATGCAAGACTAGCACTCCTGGAAGAAAGGGTATGGTGGAGATATGGCTTAGCCACAGCCTAAGGGATGTTTCCAGAATGAAACTTTCACTCTGCAGCGGAGTATGCGCTGATATGGAACTTGCTGGCAGATTAAAATTGTGTACCGGAACCGGGCTTCGACCCTGGGACCTTTGCCTTTCGCGGGCAAGCACACTACCGACTGTGCTATCCCGACACGACTCATGATGCCGCCTCACAACTTTACGTCCGCCAGTACCTCGCCTCCTACTTTGCAAACTACACAGAAGCTCTTATGCGAAACATGCAAGACTACCACTCCTGGAAGAAAGGGTATGGTGGAGATATGGCTTCGCCACAGCCTAAGGGATGTTTCCAGAATGAAACTCTCACTCTGCAGCGGAGTGTGCGCTGATATGAAACTTCCTGGCAGATTAAAATTGTGTGCCGGAACCGGGACTCGAACCTGGGACCTTCGCATTTCGCGGGCAAGCGCTCTACCGAGTGAGCTATCCCGACACGAATCACGATGCCACTTCTGTGAAGTTTGGAAAGTAGGAGGCGAGGTACTGGCGGAAGTAAAGTTGTGGGGCGGCATCGTGTGTCGTGTCGGGACAGCTCAGTCAGTAGAGCGCTTGCCCTCGAAAGGCAAAGGTCCCAGGTTCGAGTCCTGGTTCCGGATACAATTATAATCTGCCAGGAAATTTCAATTTCCTTCCTTCCTCCCCTTTTCAAAAAATATCCTAGTTGTCCAATAACCACGTTGTCGACGGGATATTGAAGCCTAATCTCCTTTTCTTCCATACGGTGCAAGTGGTGGATTCGGAGCAGAGGTATTCGTAGCGGATGAAGTCAAACGAGCCATCGGACTAGTGACTCGGAGAGAAGTCGTTTCGATCTGAAGACGGTGGAGCCAGTATCGACGGCCCCAGCATGCATCCCTGTGGAACAGCAGAGTTTTCTGGCGGCGCTCCCTTAAGGAGTGAGCAGTTGGATAAATTTCTGTTGCGCAAGTACTGTGGCCACTCGCAAAGTAATTTAGAGCAGCAGTTAGCGTTTTAACTAGCATTTGCAGATCTCTACTGCCCGAGATCTTTCATAGAAAATTTAACAAGCTACTTTCAGTCACTCAAATCGACTGGCAGGATGTTTCCTGTGCAAAGACAGGAACAATTTCCTTCCTCTCTCCCCTTTCCAAAAAATATCCGAATTGTCCAGTAACCTCGCTGTCGACGGGATATTGAAGCCTAATCTCCTTTTCTTCAATACGGTGCAAGTGGTGGATTTGGAACAGAGGTATTCGTAGCGAACAATGTGAAACGAGTCATCGGACTGGTGACAAAGTAAGAGCATATGGTCTATCAGACCAATTGTGTGATCGGATTGAGGAATTCATAGATAACAGAAAGCAGCAGGTCATTCTCAATGGAGAGAAGTCTTCCGAAGTAGGAGTGATGTCAGGTGTGCCACAGGGGAGTGTTGTGGGTCCGTTGCTCTTCACGATGTATATAAATGACCTTGTGGATAACATCGGAAGCTCACTGTGGCTCTTTGCGGATGATGCTGTAGTATATAGAGAGGTTGTAACAATGGAAAATTGTATTGAGATGCAGGAGGATCTGCATCGAATTGACGAATGGTACAGGGATTGGCAATTAAAGCTCAATGTAGACAAGTGTAATGTGCTGCGAATACACATGAAGACAGATCCTTTATCATATAGCTACACTGTAGCAGGTCAGCAACTGGAAGCAGTTAATTCCTTAAATTATCTGGGAGTAGTCACTAGGAGGGATTTAAAATGGAACGATCATATGAAATCGTCGGTAAAGGAGATGCCAGACTTAGAATCATTGGGAGAATTCTAAGGAAATGCAGTCCGAAAACAAAGGAAGTAGGGTACAGTACACTCATTCGCCCACAGCTTGAATACTGTTAACCAGTGTGGGTCCCGTACCAGCTGGGATTGACAGAGAAAGTGTAGAAGATCCAACGGAGAGCAGCGCGCTTCGTTACAGGATCATTTGGTAATCGTGAAAGCGTTACGGAGATGATGGATAAACTCCAGTGGAAGACTCTGCAGGAAAGACGATCTGTCTCTCGGTACGGGCTCTTGTCGAAGTTTCGAGAACTTACCTTTACATGAGGTGTCTAGCGAAGAGATCGTGAGGATAAAATCAGAGATATATACATGTGGCGTCTGTTCCGAGAGAACAGACGTCACTTCTGATCCTGCAGTTGTTATTATTTAATATTCGTAGAATATATGACATCAACTGCGATTAGGCAAAGCTGAAAATGTGTACCCAGCCGGGATTCGAACCCGGGTCTCCTGCTTTCTAGGCATTTGCGCTGACCCCTACACCACTGGGGACACAGTGATCACCGCACCTGCAAGGACTACCAAAGCACGCCTCCCGTCAGATACAAATTCCCAGCTTCGCCCTGCCCACAGTACTCAAACTCGTAGTTATGAACTAATTCCCGTAAGAGTAAGGGCTTCAAACTTTGCCCACCCATCCCCACTAACGATAGGATCATTACCCGTCACCGGCATATTATATGTGGCGTCTGTTCCGAGAGAACAGACGTCACTTCTGATCCTGCGTTTGTTATTATTCAACATTCATAGAATATATGACATCAACTGCGATTGGGCAAAGCTGAAAATATGCACCCAGCCGGGATTCGAACCCGGGTCTCCTGGTTTCTAGGCAGTTGCGCTGACCCCTACACTACTGGGGACACATTTTCAGTTTTGTCCAATCGCAGTTGATGTCATATATTCTGTGAATATTAAATAATAACAACTGCAGGATCAGAAGTGACGTCTGTTCTTTCGCAACAGACGCCAAATGTATATATATAATATGCCGGTGACGGGCAATGATCCTATCGTTAGAGGGGAGGGGTGGGCAAAGTTTGAAGCCCTTACTCTTACGGGAATTAGTTTCATAACTACGAGTTTGAGTGCTGTGGGCAGGGCGAATTTGGGATTTTGTGTCTGACGGGAGCCGTGCTTGGGTAGTCCTTGCAGGTGCGGTGATCACTGTGTCCCCAGTGGTGTAGGGATCAGCGCAACTGCCTAGCAAGCAGGAGGCCCGGCTTCGAATCCCGGCTGGGTACAAATTTTGAGCTTTGCCCAATCGCAGTTGATGTCATATATTCTATGAATGTTAAAATCAGAGAGATTAGAGCCCACATAGAGGCATACCGACAATACTTTTTTTCCGCGAACAATATGTGACTGGAATAGGGGGAGAACCGACAGTGGTACTCAAGGTACCCTCCACCACACACCGTCGGGTGGCTTGCGGAGTATAGTTGTAGATGTAGATGACTCAGAGGGAAGTCGTTTGGATGTGAGGACGGTGGGCAAGTATCGGCGGCCCCAGCACGCATCCCTGTGGAACGGCGGAGGTTTCTGGCGCTCCGGGACGGGGCGGGCTTGCGGCCCGGCGCGTTGCCATGGCGACGGCTCCCGCCCCCGCCCCTAACCCCCCCTCCCCCAGCCCAACCACCCAGTGTTGCTCCAGCAGGGTATTGATCGCGAGTGTGGGCGCTTCGCTGGGGAGCAGTCCGCTGCCGCGGCGCACCGACAGCTCTGCGGGCCGTCGACGTCTGCCTCATCGGCGGCTCACGGCGGTCCGCGGTTCACAACCCGACCAGTGTACAATTTTTTTTTTTTTTACAATTTTATTTACAACTAGCTTATATGCCCGTGCTTCGCAGCGGTTGTTATAGAACGTCCTGTGTATATCATGGTTCTTTGGGTTCCGTACGTAGGTTAGCAAAAACACAATCCTTGTTGGATCTCTGTCAATAAACTCAGTTCTCGTATGACAGCTCCTATAACAAGGTCTAAAATTGTTGCAGAGTGTCACAGGGTTCTGGTGGAGCTAGGGGAAAGCAATAGAGTAAACCTATTGTGGGTCCCTGGCCAGTCGGGGATCAAATGTTTGTAAATCTATCGGACCAAACTGAGTGGTCATCAGTCCGTAGCTTACAAACTACTTAAACGTAAGTAAACTAAGCTAAGGACAAACACACACACACCCATGCCCCAGGGAGGACTCGAACCTCCACGGCGAGCAACCGGGAGCTCCGCAGCGAGACGCTTTAGAGCGCTCGGCTACTCCACCGCGGCACTCGGAGATCAGTGGCAACGAACATGCCGACAGATTAGCCAGGATGGGGCAGCGGCTCCATTTATTGGACCGGAACCTGTCCTGACAATCACCAAGGCAATGATCAAATTGGAGCTACGTAACTGGCTCAGAAGACAGCATGTAGAATAATGGACCAAAGTCCATCAACAAAAACATGGAAAGGTAATGATGCCAAAGCCATGTTTTAAAAGAAGCTCTGCAATCCTGGGCCTGAACAGGAGAGAGATTAGACTCATGGTTGGATTGCTGACAGGCCATGGGAATTTCAAAAAACACCTACATACAATGGGAATAACAGAAGAGGACCCTAAATGTAGGATATGTGATGACGGTGATGAAACTGCATCACATCTGATCTTCGAATGCATTGCATTGGAGAGTAAAAGGCACAGAATATTTGGGACAACCAGACCCGAAGAAATTGTGTCTAATAAAGAACTGGTAAAGGGACTCCTTGCACTGTTCAAGGGCATTGGTTGGCTTTACTAGACATACAGGGAGCGATACCGCACAATAAACTTAGTTTCGGTGCGGGCAGTGGCTGGTTAGACCAAGACTGTTTTGGCTTCCCTGAAAGAATCAAATCAAATCAAATTAGTTCTCCTAGCCAAGATGTCAAATTTAAGTAGAAGTCATTCTCGAATACGATGAATGTTCATAAAGTTTTTCATACTAAAAGTGAAATTAAGTCCGTGCTACGGAACAATGTAAAGTCAATGTTAGCTTGTGTTCATAAAGTTACACATTGCAACAGCAGCGCCAAAAGCGGGTGGCAAATTACATTTCACAAATATCTTCTTGAATAGGAATTTGGAATGAATTGTAAGACTGTGTGAATCATGAGACTCTATACCAAAGAGTTTCGCGTGAAAGTGCTGGTCATAATGAGATGTGACAATGGATATATCTGATTCGGTAAAATTTTACTTTCTATCCTGGCGGCCTCGTGTTTTTATGTTGGTAACATCAATAACACGATATAAAATCGTTGCAAAGATGACCGAACCACTTAGAGTGTAGATAAATACTGCTGTTCCTGCTGTATGCTTGATTTCACGACAAAATATTTGCGTGCCACGCAATTGGCTTATGACGATGTCACATGATTCTCGTTATTCAACATCTGTTGCCAACATTATCAAAGGAGACCGCCGGGATATTAGTAGGACTACGTCGCATAGTTTTTCTTGACCCAGCTGTCAAATGATAACACCTTTCACAGCAGAGTGTGTCGCGGCTATATAAGAGATCACCGATTAGCACAGACCAGTGAGCTTACTGGCACAGGCATATCAATATCTATGGCCTAAGAGACATTCATTAATGTATGTCTGTGTTTCCACCACGCATCCACGACAGTGATCAATGTTCGACGAGTATTTTTATCTTTCAGTCTATCTCAATTTTTATCTTTGTTTTATGTCTCTGTTCATAGTCGGTAATGTGTGGTTGACGGAAACATGTGATCTATTTTTTAAAAATTGCGTATTTGATATTCATCGTCGTTATTAGAGTCTGAAAGGATCGCATTGTCTGACGATTGAAAGAATAAATAGATTTTGACTCGTACCGTAAAGTTCGTAAGTCTCAGAGTATACAGCTTTTCCTAAGAGTATTTATTGCACATTTTGCGAATTTTTGCTCGTCACACTCACCCACTGCCACGCACCGCGACCAAACTCCCTTACTAACATCATTAGACCAAGGGCTATCTACCACCACAACCACGAGTGGGTGGCAGTATGTGGTCATGGAGAAAAGTCTGTCAGCACGTACACACACAAGCCTTTTATATATAGATATAGATTACAATAACAATTTAGGTCTGTTACCTGGATAACTAAAACAGACCTTTACAATCAATTATTACACATTACAAATTGTTTGGTTGTTAGTAAGGCGGGTATTACACTGTAAAAGATCTTTGACAAAGATCTTTTATCAAAGCTCTTTGGTCAAATCTTTGACAGTGTAATGGGTCATCTTTTACAAAAGATTTCTTTTGTAAAAGATATTTGATAAAAGTTAGCGAGAGAGCCTAGCTTTTATAAAAGTTCGCCGTTGTATACATGCGTATTTCCTTGCTTTGACGCCTTTCAACCTACAAATTATCGTAAAAGTGTATTTGTTGTGTCGCTACTGTCACAGTGATCGTTTCAAAGTGAGAAGTGTACGGAATATTTATTAATACAAAGCACATTTACTAAAATATAGGGTTAGACTCGTATAAAGGAAAAGCTACTGCTGTCAGTTGTATTCAAAGTGGCTCACTGATGTTGATGATAGGGAAGAAATTATATGGATCAAAGGATATATGGAGATGCATAAGTGAAATAAATGTTTTTATTTGTACTCTAACCTAACCTCGTAATTCCTTCTAAAGTGATTCACATCTTGGTTCACTTATGTCTGGAATAATACGTGAAATCATAGGCCTACACTGTGGGATTCGTGTATTTTACTGCCTGCTGGAATAGATTTTGTATGTGGATATAAATAGGAGGATCTTCAGTGGAAAGGGATTCATGTTTTGCGTACTGCACTAGTTAGCTCCATATTTTTTTCTTGCTTTGCACGATGCTTTTCGACATTTAACCACAAGTCCAGGTATTTTGTTTCGGAAAATCAGGCAAAACAAATGTCACACTGCAGCAAACTATAGAAATGTCTTTCGCAGCGCATAATCCTCAATAAAGCATAACATGAAAGAACTACGAAAATATTCTCTCCTCTTAATTATGATAAAGTGTCTAACGAGGTTATGTTTAGCAGGACTCACGTTAAATTATTTCAGTGTTTCATTATTTACCCATTGACAGCTTTAGGGCTTCCTGAAACATCGATTATCATGAAGTATTTATAAATATATGGGCGAATTAAAATATTTGGTCACATGTTCTTAAACAATTTAGGTTATTATTTCCCAGCAGTGTAGCTCATGAAGAACATTTGTGCGAGCAGTTTTCGTATTTTCCTCTTGCTATTCACTGTTTTACCTAAAATTTTTTTCCATTTTTCGTTCTTTTCAATGAATGCCGTCCCGAGCAACATTATATTACGTACTATAATACAGACGCTTTACTATTTTGGAGTCTTATTCGGAGCAACTATGACGAAATATTTTACGCTAGTGTAATGTACTCCTGTGAAGTAGTTTCCTCAAAGATCTTGGATAAAATCTTTGTAATACCGGCCTAATAAGTTAATGACAACTCTAAGTATAATTCCCGCCTCTTAGCAAGCCTCCTGAAGGGAGGCCAGTACCCATCCCTACGACGTGGACGTGGGCGGGGCCTACTTACTAACGTAACCACTGCCACTCGTATTAGTTTATTAGATTGTTACATTTACAAAACAAAGTAAATTACACTACTTCTACTAGTGGAGCACTGATTTACACTATCCGTCTCCTTTGCACCACTGGATTTCTAGTCTAGATCGGATTTGGAAGGTAGCGAGGCAGCCAACACCAGAGAACTTATTCCAGTGACTTCTCCCTTATACCTTGCTCACGCAAGGCGGGGAAGTCGTCCAGCTCTTCACTCCTTGCCTCAACTAACCTTCCGGTCATATTCGGTTCCATCCGTGCTGCCAAACCGACGTTAGCCGGCCAGACGCCAGCGATGGTGATGTCAATCCGGTTTTACGTACGCTGTATATTGCTGCCAATGTATGCCTCATATAGGCATGCACGGCGTTTCTCTCCTGTTGTTTCGCAGCAGGCTATCCTCGATAGATCCACTGCGCGTGGGTTGATACTTTCTCAGTATAATGAGGATCTCTACTAAATCATCGTATCTTATTATTTCATAGATGTCCCTGGTGGGTATGGCTTGCCTCTCTAAAGAGGCAACTCGTGCGTGTACACGAGGCCCCACCTATTCCCTTCAATCGGTTGTAGATTTCACACCCACTGGACACCACATCTACATCTACATACATACTCCGCAATTCACCGTAAGGTGCGTGGCGGAGGTTACACCGTACCACCACTACGCATTTCCTTTCCTTTCCACTCCCGAACTGAACGAGGAAAAAGAGAATGCCTATATGCCTCCGTACGAGCCCTAATTTCTATTATCTTGTCTTTGTCATCATTACGCGAAATGTAAGTAGGCGGCAGCAAGATCGTACTACTCTCATCTTCAAATTCCGCCCCTCTAAATTTCCTCAACAGAAATTCACGAAAAGAACGTCGTCTTTCTTCCAGCGATCCGCAATTGAGTTGCCGGAGCATTTCCGTGACACTCGCGCATTGGTCGAACATACCGGTAACAAATCTAGCTGCTCGCCTCTGAACCGCCTCTATGTCATCCTTCAAACCGATCTGCTGCGGGTCTCAAACACTTGAGCAATACTCAAGACGTGGTCGTACAAACGTTTTATACGCGGTCTCCTTTAGAGGTGAAGCATATCTTCCCAAAACTCTCCCAATAAACCGAAGTCGGCTGTCCGCCTTACTCACAACTGTCCTTATATGCTCGTTCCATTTCATATCGCTCTGCAATGTTACGCCTAGATATTTGAACGACGCGACAGCATCAAGAGCTCACTACTAATGCTGTATTCGAACATTATGGGATTGTTTTTTCTACTCATGCGCATCACCTTACATTTTTCTACGTTGAGAGCTAGCTGCCATTCTTCGCACCAACTAGAAATTTTGTTCAAATGTTCAAATGTTTGTTAAGCTTATGAGACTTAACTTAAAAACTACTTATGAACTACTTACGAACTAGGACGGCACAAGTATCCATGCCCGAGGGGGGATTCGAACCCTCGACCGTAGTGGCCGTGCAGACCGTGACTGGAGCGCCTCAGTCCCCTCGGCCAGCGCGACCGGCACCCACTGGACGCCACAGTTAAGTTTGTTTCTCGATTCACACGGCTGCTTTGCATCTTCATCAGCGCGCCAGAAACCACTATACACAGGGCACTTACTACTGTTTTATTTATTTATTTTATGGCCTTCATTGGACCACTTTAGTTAATATTACAAAGGTTTTTACATTTTTTTGTTATGCATTAACGCAATTTAGTTCGCCCGCAGCGGTGGCCGAGGGGACTGAGGCGCTTCAGTCGCGGTCTGCACGGCCATTACGGTCGGGGGGTTCGAATCCCCCCTCCGGCATGGATATTTGTACAGTCCTTAGTTGTAGCAAGTTCGTATGTAGTTTGTGTGGCGTCGCACAAGTCTAAAGTGCGCGCCACCTACTTTCGCCGCGCGCCGCCATGCACGCACGGCGCGGCGTTCTTACGGACGTCAGCCACGAGCACCCTCTGCTACAACTCCGCTCATGGCCACCACTGAACGACATCTTTCACTTGGGACTGAGATAGGAACCAGCTAACACTTAGTAATCAGATAGGCACCAGTGAAGGCTTGGCTATCGGACAGGCACTAGGCAGGCCTCTAGCTCAACTATGTATCAGCATTCTGCAGTACTGAGCTATGTAAAAGTTAAGTATTACTAAGTCTCTATGAAATATATATCTCGTTCTAATTTACTCTAGTGTTTCTAGTTTCTGCTGTCCTACTGGCTGGTCACCTCCGTACCTGCACAAGCGTGCATCCTTTATTCCTGTGACGGTCTTCCTACTCGGCCACCGACACGTACGACGGAAACGAGACACAAAAGTGGCGACGAGGCTGGGACTCAAAAGTTTGTATATTTAGGGACTCATGACCCCGTAGTGAAGTCCCATAAGCTCTACAAACAAACAATTTAGTTCAAAAATAAACATGACAATTTAATAATATAATGGTTATTTATTTATTACTTTTATGGCGAACATAAATATTATGAATTAGGTTCTTCTGTATTTTTTTATTTTTATTTATTTATTTTTTTGTTGGCCCAATTCTTTTTCATTCTTTCAGATCGTGCCCTTCTCTTCTCATCCGAAATCACCCTTCCCAGTCTCTGTTTGTTAATTTTTATTTGTAGTGTGACGTGTTTGTCCTGAAGTATCTTGAGTGTGTCTGTCTTGTTTTTCAAATCTTCCATCGTTATCTGTAGTTTCATCATGTCTTCCTTGATTTCTGTGATCCATCTTATGTTGCTCTTGCTGTTCCATAACTTTTCAATTATCTCCCTTCTGATTCTATATTCTGGTGTTCTCATCAAATGTCCTAGGAAGGAGATCCGTTTCTTTTTCATTGTTCTTGTCACTGGTTCTACTTTTTTATAAACAGTTTCATTTGTAGCTATTCTCCAAATCCCGTCTTTTTAGTATTTCTTATTTATGCAAGTTCTGACTATCCCCCTTTATATTTTGAGTAGCCTGTAAGTTGTTTTACATATAGTTTCGCTAGCATATGTTATTTGTGGCTGTGTGACTGTTTTTTAGTGTTTCATTTTTGTGGCTATTGAGAGGCATTTTTTTGTTATATGTGTTATTGGTAACATGATGCTTACTACTGTACTACACCTTACAGCCACTCCTGTGGTCTTCAGTCTGGTTTTTATGCAGCTCTTCACGCTACTGAGAACTCCTCACCTCTGCCTTGCTACTGATACATAGACTCTGTTGAAACTTCTTTGTCCCCCCCCCCCCACACAACTCTCGAGCATACGTTATTTCGTCTCATTTTGTGCGATTGGATTCGTGGTTACCTGCAAAAAAAGGACACAATTTGTATTCACTGACGGAAAGTCATCGAGTAAAACAGATATCTGTCATTCCCACCAATCAATTCCTCTTACTCGGGAGACAGTTCTGCTAAAGCAGAATTGCTGAACACATCATCATCATAAGTCGTTGTGCTCACTGCTTGAGCGTCGTGAGCCCATGAACCAAGCGTCTTCATCCCTGACGGTTGTCAGCTTCTCCCAGTGCCTGCTGAAGATTTTCTTGATTTTCTTGATTTGGTCTACCCATCTGCTCGCTGCTCTTCGTCTTGGTCTTGTGCTCTCGATCTTTCCTTGTAAGATTATTTTTTCTAGGTTTTCTCCGTCTCTTCTCACAATATGGCCAAAGAACTGGAGAATTTTTTGGTCGACTCGAGTAGAAAAGCGTCTGGAGATATTCAGTTGTTCAATAATGGACACATTTTTTCTTCTTTCGGTCCATTTTATGCGTAGCATCCTGCGCCAGCACCAAAGCTCAAACGCATCAACACGTTGTTTGTCTCTGGCGTTCAGTGACCATGATTCACAGCCATAAAAGAAGACAGAAAACACGAGTGTTTCAACTAGCCTGATCTTTGTGCTATTTGTTATTGCTCTGCTCTGACAGATCTTCGTGAGCTTCTTCATAGCCACTCGTCCTAGCGTGATCCGTCTTCTTATCTCCTCTTCACAACTACCTGTGCTGCAGATGGTTGACCCAAGATAGGTGAAGGACTGCACGACTTCCAGTTCCTTTAATTGACCTGTGAACCGGATTTGTTCTTCTTGATCAATTAACATGAGTTTGGATGTACTGAGGTTAATGTCTAGTCCATATGCTAGATGAGTGTCTTTTATTCTAGTTAGTAGGTCAGCAAGTTCACTTCGCTGTTGGCTAAATGTACAGTGTCATCAGCAAAACGGAGGTTGTTGACAGTTCTTCCGCCAATTGAGATGCCTTTGGTCTAACCATCGAGAGCTTTCCTAATGAGGTGTTCTGCATAGGTGTTGTACAGTTGTGGAGATAGAACACAACTCTGTCTCACATCTTTTGAACCTCTGAAGGAATCAGACGTGCCAGCACTTGTCTTAACAACTGCGGAGTGATCATTGTACAGATTTTTGATCAATGCTGTCAAGTTGGGAGGGACACCGATCTCTGCAAGTACCTGCCACAACTTTTCCCACACAACACAGTCAAAGGCTTTCCTATAGTCAAGGAAGCAGATGAAAACAGGAACACAGTACTCTCGTGCTTTTTCTATTATTTGTCTTACGTTGAGAATCTGTTCACGAGTTCCTTTCCCTTCAACGAAACCCGCTTGTTCTGATGATATGTGGGGTTGAATGTACGGCTTCAAACGTTGGTTCAGTATGTAGAGTAAAAATTTATTGCGTGATATATGGGTGCAACAGTTCGGTGGTTGGAGCAGTTCCTGATAGACCATTAATTGTTTATGGGAATGAAGAGATACTTTGACCAGTCATCCGGCCACTCCCCAGTTCCCCATATTCTTTTAGACAATGTGTGCAGTGCATCAGTACCTTCCTGTCCCATTTCTTTTTGATGACCACAGCTATCCGGAATTTCTTGGCCAAAGAAGACAACAGTACTGCTAAGGCAGAATTACTAAACACAGGTTTCCGAAATTCGTTCACCAACGAAGACGAAGTGAACACTCCAGTATTCAATCGAACAACAGCTGCCAGCATGCGAAACTTAGAAGTAGATGTTCCTGGAGTAGTAAAACAACTTAAGTCACTAAACAAAAACAAATCTTCCGGGCCAGATTGTATACCAACTAGATTCCTCTCAGAGTATGCTGATGCAATAGCTCCGTACTTAGCTATAATTTACAACCGATCACTCAGCGAAAAATCTGTACCCAAAGACTGGAAAGTTGCCCAAGTTACTCCAGTATTCAAGAAAGGCAATAGGAGTGATCCCCAAAATTACAGGCCTATCTCATTCACGTCGATTTGCAGTAGGATTTTGGAACATATGCTTTGTTCGAAAATTATGAACTACCTCGAAGAGAACGACCTATTAACCAGTAGTCAACACGGATTCAGAAAGTATCGCTCTTGCGAAACACAGCTTGCCCTTTATTCACATGAAGTGTTAAGTGCCACCGACAAGGGATCTCAAATCGATTCCATATTTCTGGATTTCAGGAAGGCTTTTGACACTGTACCCCATAAGCGGCTTCTTATGAAATTGCGTGCTTATGGAATATCTCCCCAATTGTGCGGTTCGATTCACGATTTCCTATCAGAAAGAACACAGTTCTTTGTAATTGACGGTAAGTCATCGAGTAAAACAGAAGTGATATCTGGCGTTCCACAGGAAAGCGTTATAGATCCCCTACTCTTCCTCTTGTTTATAAACGATTTAGGAGACAATCTGAATAGCTCTCTTAGACTGTTCGCGGACGATGCTGTCGTTTATCGGTTAGTGAAGTCAACAGAGGATCAAAAGCAACTGCAAATTGATTTAGACAAAATTTCTGCATGGTGCGAAAATTGGCAATTGACACTAAATAAAGAAAAGTGTGAAGTAATACACATTACCACTAAAAGAAACCCGCTGAACTTTAATTATGCTATAAATCAGTCATACCTTAAGGTCGTAGATTCTACCAAATACATAGGAGTTACAATTACGAACAACTTTGACTGGAGAGAACACATAGAAAATATCGTGGGGAAGGTGAACCAAAGGTTACATTTCATCGGCAGAACGCTTAGAAGATGCACCAGCTCCACCAAAGAGACTGGCTACATCACACTTGTGCGTCCTCTCCTGGAGTACTGTTGCCCCTTGTGGGACCCTCACCAGGTGGGACTGACGGAAGACATTGACAAGGTTCAGAGAAGGGCAGCTCGTTTTGTTTTATCACGTTACGGGGGGGGGGGGGGGAGCGTCACGGAAATGTTGCAAGAATTGATGTGGAAATCATTAAAAGAAAGACGTTATTCATTGCGGCGTGATCTGTTTGCGAAGTTTCAATCACCGACTTTTAGTTCTGAATGTGAAAATATTTTGCTAGCACCCACCTACTTAGGGAGACATGACCATCCCAATAAAATAAGAGAAATTAGATCGAAAACGGAACGATTTAGGTGTTCTTTCTTCCCGCGCGCTCTTAGAGAATGGAACGGTAGATAAAAGTTATGAAAGTGGTTAATGAACCGTCTGCCAGGCACTTAAATGTGATTTGCAGAGTATCTATGTAGATGTAGAATAGGAGGCAGTTTTTCCTTCAAACGCGCACGGTTTGAAACGCTAACTCTCTGTCCGACCATGCTCAATTCCAGACGCGTATCCTTCGAAGCGCAACACAAGAAAAGGTTTAGTTTGTTCGCCAACTGGAGAGCAAGAAATGTAACATTAGCTTTCGCAAAAATGTTGCAAAGGAAGTATCAATATAAACAGTGGCGGCTCGCACAAAATTTGATCAGTGTGTTACAATATTACAAAAATAAACAGGAAACAAAATATACTAAAATAAAAAGCATGACTGACAATGGAAATAACGGAGCTTAGCAATATCCCCGCCACGTCATCTGCGTTCTACACAAGTGACCAATGAAACTGCTTGGCTGAAAAGCGCAGTTTCACTCGCATGTTGGCTATACATTACTAATGTTGTTTGTGATTGAAGTTTTATTTACAGAAACTAAAAATTTAGACTCGGACGTATTTGAATACGAGCCTCACATAGGTAGGTTTGAGAGACAACGCGCAAGACGCCTGAGCCAGCGCGCTATTTGACTCTGTATGCCGCAATATTCGTCATATACTGTTCTTCCGCAGCCGTCACACGCAGCGCGAAGAGAAATATTGCTGTGGTGCTGCAGTCGGTCTCAGCACACATGAGACGCCAGGCCTGACGTCACGTCTGCGCATGCGCACTAGCGAACAGACGACTGCGCCGCCTCTCTGCGCACGTACCAGCGCGGCTGAATCCCACTTCAGCACACGGAGCTGGTTTCCAGCTATCGCGGCGAGAGCGCTCCAAAATGCGTTTTTATCCTTATTACTAGTATTCTAATACGCATTGGAAGGGAATTGGCGTAATTTTATTGTGATATCTGGATCGCATTCCAAGAGAAGGGATGTAATTTTGCAGCCATTTCTCGCTTGCATTCGAAGAGAAATGGCATAATTTTAGTAATATGTTTACAGTGTGCTGCAGCACATTAGCACATTATCACCAGCCGCCACTAAATATAAAGGACATTGTGTGCAAGTTTCTCTTATAATACGTACTTCGTCAAAAGACTGATATGTACAGCGAGGGGCATAAAGATTGCCCGGACGGAACAATATCAAGTCCAAGGACAGCGCACTGCGCATGCGCGAGCTGATACGTACTTCGTCAAAAGACTGATATGTACAGCGAGGGGCATAAAGATTGCCCGGACGGAACAATATCAAGTCCAAGGACAGCGCACTGCGCATGCGCGAGCTGATAAGCGCTAGTATTGCCAACTAGTCTTGAGTAGTTCGCGAACGAACTAGTTCGGAAGAGCGCTCTCACAGGCGAACTACGCGAACTAGTTCTCAGATGCCTCGCCTCTTAGTTCGTCCGCTCCTTTTCCACAGACTGACGGGGAACAGCGAGAGGACGCAAAGCGCGCAGAATCGCGTGATTCCCTTCTGCCAGTTACCGTCATTTCGAGCTGAGATGCAGCTCAGCTGTAGTTTCATAGATCACTTCCCAAAAATAAGGGTAGTAGCACACGCTTGGGCAACACTGATCATTATATAAAAAAGCTGTAATTACAAAAGAAAGAGCTCTTTTAGAGGCGGTAGTAAAAGCCAAAAAGAGCAGACGAACTAAAAAGAGCGACCTACTTCGCGGCCGAGCTGAGAACTAAAAGGAGAGCTACCGGTCGTGAACTAAAATATGCGCGACCGATCGCGAACTAATATATGCACGATCGGTCGCGAACTAAATTATGTGCAATCGGTCGCGAAGTAAAATATGTGCAATCGGACGCGAACTAAAACATGCGTTACCGGTAGGGAACTATTATGCCAAACGTAACTCGCTTATTAGTTCGTTGGATTCTTTTCCGAACACCGACGGGCAATAGCGAGAGGGCGCGCAGCAGAATTAAAAATCACGTGTTTGCCTTCTGCTGATGAGTCATTTCGAGGTGAGCGTCTGCCTGCTAGATTACATAGTTCAGTGCTACAAAATTTCTGTTTTGTTGCGTTCTGCACTATGCGATATCTGACTAATAAATAACGTAATTCCAAGATATAGAGATAACTCGGAACTTAAACGCGAGAAATTATCCACAAACTGTTTCTTTTGTTTTTCGTGATATCGTTAGCGGTTCAAGCAGCAAGCGCATGAAGCAGCTAGGTGGGGGAACTTCTCCCTCCACCTGCACGCGCAGACCACGCCGCTCAGCCGTCACTGGGAGCGGACGAACTAAAAGAAAGAACTAGTTCGCTGCAGAGCTGCGAACTAAATGCCCAAGTCTATTGCCAACTGCAGCGGTCTGTGCAGCTTCAGCTTGCTGTTTACATCGTCAAATAGAAGCGATACGATAGTTGAGATACAGTATACGTTGTGATCCATTGCGTGTCACTTATTTTGAAAAACATTATTTGAGCACGTAGAAACAGTTGAGACAGAAGATTCCACGAGGGTACATTTACTACAACGAAGCTCTACTAACGTATGTTTCATTGGGTGAGTGGATATAACTTATAAAATAATAGGTGACGGGAAATTTTAATGCGGTAGGTCAACACAAGAAATGTTACACTTTCTGCGGAGCTATGAACATAGTTTATTGTATCATTTTCCAAAGAGTTAC
The DNA here is from genome assembly GCA_026315105.1 of Locusta migratoria. Lineage (NCBI taxonomy): Eukaryota > Metazoa > Arthropoda > Insecta > Orthoptera > Acrididae > Locusta > Locusta migratoria. The sequence goes on along the minus strand of CM048753.1, from coordinate 54,889,580 downwards.
ACCACAAAGATATAATTTTTTAAATGGAACAATAGTTTTTTTCTATCCTGCATTGGATTCGTTGAAACCAGCTGCGTCCAAATCAATTTAAACTACATTCCTATCACTTTTAGTTTGGGAGCTACAACCCTTCAAAGTTATAGGGGGCGGAGGCTACGACAGCGTAGCTGACTGGCTGGTGGTCATGAGACAGCGGGCCGTGCCCCAGGGGATAGCCACTCGGCCAGTCAGCTACGCTATCGCAGCCTCCAGAATCCAATACACGATAGAAAAAACTATTGTTCCATTTCAAAAATTATATCTTTGTGGTGTAACTCTTTGGAAAATGATACAATAATCTATGTTTATAGCTCCGCAGAAAGTATAACATTTCTTGTGTTGACGAACCGCATTAAAATTTCCCGTCACCTATTATTTTATATGTTACAGAGGTAAAAACACTTAGTGAAACACCCTGTATTAACGTTTTGTTATGCTTTTGTAATAACTGGATTCTGTTTGCATCCATGATGTCCCATTTTAACACAATGCCAAAACGTAAAACAAGGAAAGTATTGGCGGTTTACACGAAATAATAATTGCGTGATAAAGGTCATCAATGTACTCGACAAGAAGTGGTTTTATCGGTGTAGTGAATAGTCCGTCTCTATTTTTAGCTTTGTATAAAATTATTGAAATGCTTTTTGGACCAAAATGAGTTACTTACTATCAACTTCTCAATAGCAGACTGAATAATCTTGCCATCGATAATCGCATGCATAAGTTGCTAAAAGTAAACGATTTGTAACGTGATCTCGGTTATTTCTGATCATACTGGTTACTAAATGTGGCTATCTGTAAGATTAGTGGTTCACTTTACAGTTCTTACTCTTTTCCTAAAGCATCAAAGACCTTGTATCAGTGATATTTGTCAGGATGGGCAGTTGCTCTTAGTTTAACACAAGAAATATTCATGTTATTATTTATTTGTTATTAATCACACTTGTGGGACGTGAATTCTCTTGGCTCAGAGGTGGAAGGGTGTTGAAGTGAGACAGCATTGAAGCAGATAGCTTTTTATTTACAAATATACATAATACTTGTGGTAATTTCCTTACATTCAGTTATTCTCTTACTCGTAGGCAGCAGCAGCGGCGAGGCCGGGCGCAGTCTTCGTTACCGTCTTCATTACGCGGCGCGTGGCTTTATTCAGTTGTTCGTGTTCTCCGTTGTGATTACTGCCAGTACCTCATGCAGGCGTCAGAGGTCTGCAAGTGGCCAGTTTCACTCGCTCGTACTCGGTCGAGTGCGCAACGCTCGGCCACAGAATAGGGAGTATACAGAAGGGAAAGCTGGAGGCGGCGCATTTGATCTGTATGTGACCAAGCGTTGCGCTCGACGCCATATTGAAAAGCAGTAAACGCTGAACTATAGCCACTTAGTACTTTCGCTGGAAATGGACTTTTAACGAACTGCAGCTAATCTCACCGACTTTTACGAAAGGAAACGGCTTTCATCTATTTTACGCCATCTTCTTGCACCTAATTGTAATCCAACGAAAAAAAATAGCCCTAAATTTTAATACAACTACGAAAATGTACAGTGGAGTCGATGATCGTTTTATTTGGTGCTTATCTCTAGAAAAATTCCAAATAACGCGAAGTTATGTGTGGGAAATTAGTTATAAATAAGTAAGTGACTTTACAACTGCCAGGTTTTACTTGACACGAATAAATCCGCACAAAATATTGAGTGAGACTTAGCAGTTCAACGTGATTACACAGAACTAATGACGTCTGGACATATATAAAAGTTGTGTTTGCTTTAGGAGTATCATTAATTTACTGATCGGAGAAGGGCATATAGAGGAATCTGTCAACCACAGAACAGGAACAGCATAAAATTATTATTCCCCTTAATCAATTTGTTTGAGTATCCGAAGATCATTCGCTGCCAACATTAGCACGCTACGCCTCCACTGCCGTAAGTAAAATTTTACCTGCCTACTTACGCACTATTCTTTGTAATTCATTTTATGTTATTCCCTACGACGTTAAACTTATAAAATGTAAATGTACTTATACATTTCGATGCCGTTGAACTGCTGCAGCAACAGCGAGCGTTATCGTCAAGAGAAGAAGCAAGGCTACTTTTAATAATTACGCACACATTGCTCTCATGCGCAACTGATAACATTCAACTTTCACTGCACATATAGCGACGTTCACTTACTGCTCAGCATGTTATATGCTTATTGTATTCGAATTATTGCTGCAATTAGGTGCTGAACACCATCGCCCGCCTTTTCTTTTATTGCTGCTCGTAATAAAAACGGACAGCTCCAACTACTGACACACAGTTCTTTCTTTTCACTGCACCAAATACTTGATTACTTCTATGCGATTCAGGCAGTTAAAACACACAATTAACAAATAAAAACGGCGCATTACCACGCTACAGAGAAGGGAGTGATCACGCGTTTACTGCTTTTCAAGATGGCCGTGCGCGTCTGTGGCTCGGCGGTGGCGCGCCGAGTGTGTTTTCATACGCTCTCAGCGAGCAGCGAGCAGCGAGCGTGTTGACACTGGAACCAGGCTGCGTGGGGCGGGGCGGGAAGACGCAATACCGCACAGCGTAGTGCTGCCGCTGTGCTCACGAGGAAACCTACCCAAGTGTCACTCTCCGATTTTTATCAAATTTGCATATGTTATAATACATGAAAAACTATGGGACACGTAACTTTTTTAGTGGAGGAAAAACTTATTTAAGGGGTGAAACGGTCCCTTCAAAATTGTCGCTAAAATAGAAACATGGCGATAACTTAGACAATAGTGAAGCGATTTTAATGATTTTTAGTATGAAAATATATTTTGGTAAAAGACAAATTTCATAGATTCAACTTCGATTAAATCAAAATAATTTTTGAGCACAAAAATTGGTCACTTTAGGGGTAGCTGTCACTCTCCCTGCAATGTACCTAGGCCGATCTCTTATCAAGAGATACTTTCATACCAAGAATTATTAAAATCGCTTCACTAGTCTCTAAGTTATCGCTATTTTTCTATTTTAGCTACAATTTTGGAGGGACCGTTACCCCCTTAAATATGTTTTTCCGCCGCTAAAATAATACGTGTCCCACAGTTTTTCATGTATTATAACAAATCCATGTTCAAATTTCGCCGGCCGCGGTGGCCGAGGTGACTGAGGCGCTCCAGTCACGGTCAGTACGGCCACTACGGTCGGGGGTTCGAATCCCCCCTCGGGCATGGATATTTGTGCCGTCCTAGTTCGTAAGTAGTTCATAAGTAGTTTGTAAGTTTACGGACTGATGACCCCGTAGTTAAGTCCCATAAGCTTAACAAACATTTGAACATTTTATCCAAATTTCATAAAAATCGGAGGGTGACACTTGGGTAGGTTTCCTTGTCAGTCGCTACGGCAGCGGCTCTGTGGCTCTGAGGTGTGGGCTACGGTTGCGTCTGACGCACCCCCACCATCTAAAGGAACTAAAATCAGTTATACTGTAGACGAGTGTTCTTGTATAGTAGCATCTAACCGCAATATCATTATACCGCAAACGAGAAAAAAGGTTGTTTTTACCAACTACAACATTTGGAAGTAATGTAAATTGTAAAGGATCCAAAGAGAAACTATGGAACGAACGACGTTTTTATTGCAATGTACAAAAGTGAATGTTACCGTACAACAAAGTATACATCGAAACGTAACACCATTATCCCCAAACTATTCGTTGGTGCCACTGTAACTGCAATGTACTGTTAAAATATCATTGACACGTTGTAGATCGAGTCGAGTTTTTCTATCAGAGATCAGGTTCCCTGCCGCACTGAAAGTGCGTTCACTAGCTGCATTTGAGGCGGGCACACAAAATACTGTTTTTGCCACTACAGCTAGCTTAGGAAAGAAAGTACTGTTGCGTTTCTACCATTCAAGCGGGTCGTCGTCATCACCATCAATTCGTGCTAAATACAGGATTGCGTCTCGCGCATGTCACAGTCCAGCCATTCCGAAAACATGCACTTCAGTATTTTGGCTGGTGCACCCGGGTGACATTCTTCAGACGGCACTAAATAAATGTAACACAGATATCACTGGAACAACAGGAGCACCATAAAATCGTACAGCTGTGTAAAGTAAACAATTGGAATAAGAAGATTTAAAACAGTTCTATGAGCGAGCATTAGACCGGCATATGACCCTGACACGAAAGAAAGTGCGGATCCTGTATATTGCACAAAAGCTTGCATACGTTCTTTATTATGTAGATAAGAAAGACGACAGTGGCAGTGGGGGATATATGAATGTTGCAGCTGGAAAAATTCCCTTTAAGGACTCACTTGGAAAAGGTAGAGGCGCAGCAACCACGCACAGTGCCAAAATGCTACGGGAATATATATCAACGGGGTGCAACAGAGATTCACAAACCTAACCTAACGACTGTACATCAATATCGTGTATTTAATACCAATATAAAAGACGGACAAAGTATTTCAGGACTTGAGAGTGATAAGAGGAATGGATATAAAATACAATCACTTCCTCATAAAGACGGCAAGTAACACCTACCACTAAACGGGCACTAACTGTCCACAAAATGGAATCAATAAAGAAAGAAAGATCCTGGAAAACTCATTTAGTAAATGCTCTTAGCACAGAAACTTTATATTAATCACGTATAATAACCTGTATGGCAATGTATAACATGCGAAATTGAATGGCTAGTTCAACTGGATCGACAGAACAGATTTCGAAGCACCCGGTAAAGGAAACAATTCCAAATTTCGCAGTCATGATGTATTCTCTAGCATCTTGTTTGCTGCCGACACGCGCCTTGGACTCGAGTGTCGCTGCGGTGGGCGACCGAGTGGCGAGCGGGCAGTGTGGACGGTCGGGCCGGTCGAGCGTGCAGGAGGTCGAGCGCAGACACACGCCTTGTCGCAAGCTGCGGTACCGACACCTGCTGGACTGCCATAGAACGACATGTATCACGCGATTCGAGCGAGCAACCGAGCGACGTGCAGATCTCTAGTCCGTAACTCTTCAGGCTTCGTGGCCCGTGTGGGTGAGTGCGTCGTCCATCGAAGGCGCAGTGTGGGGCGCTGGCGGCGTCGAACCGACGACCCCTGGGCTGCTCTCCCGCAGCTGTCGATTATCGACTAAATCTCACAGGCCAGCTATCGAGAGGCCGCAGTCCCATCGTCCTCTCAGCGGCCTGGCTGCCCGGTAAGTCTTCTTTAATTCTTCTTCCGTTCTCGCGACTGCTCGCCTAGTCCATTCTTCTCCGATGTCGGCCGGAATGGTGCCGAATTTCACTCGTGCTGAAGCAACCAAAGAATCACCCTCTGCTCCAATTGTCCAGGTATTTATTGGTCTCTGTCACGTGGCGAAATTTCCAGAATGTTCGGTCACCTGGAGAGTCGCTAGTTGGTCACTGGCTTCTAGTCACGTTCTTCCAAAACTGCCGAAACCTGTAACCTTGTCACGTGTGGGAGCCTTAAACTCGTGCGGCGATGGATTGCTGACATGTTAGTCACGCTTCCCTGGAGAGGTAACTGCACTGGCCTTGTGACGATTTCAAACTGTTGGCGTTATGCATGCTTCTTGGTCACGTTTCGCTATTCTTACTGCTCGTGAGATGGCTGGCCGATGAACGCTCGAGCTGATCTCGTCAACTTCGCGATTTCTCGAACGCGTGAGCCGTAGTGATCTGCTGTTCCAGCGATTCGAGACTCCACGTGCCTGCTGATGGCTGCTTCCCTGCTTTACACTTTGCGTTAGACCTTACATTTCCACTTTAATAGGTTACTCCGTTTTCATTACGAAAACACTTATAATCACTAATTACCCTTACATTTAAATTATTTTATACAGCAACTGTTGACATTACAAGATGACGGCGATGTAAAACAACTTTTGGGCCAAATGAAGGTGGCAGAGACCATTGAAACTGTGCGTCCAAATAAAATTATACACCAGCGATCATGGCTGTACCATTTTTGGAACATAATATTGGATGGCCTCCTCATAATATAAAGAAAGCCAACAACTTTCATTTGTTGGTGTCTTCGTCAGTTCAGTAGAGAAGCATAATAGGGGAACTTTATTATTCACTGTTACGTTTGTGAATTGTTAAAATAATCCGGCAGATGAAGTAGTAAATATGAGGTCTAACTAAAGGGCATTAGATGTTTCAGGTTAATGCAGAGGTTGATTTCCATTGTAAAATGTGTTCATATTTACTCACTACAACCAAATATTTAACCCTAGAACGGTCGGGCTGGGTCTGTGAGACCCACTAGTTACTATTTCAATGAATTTATATGATTATAGAGGCTATTCTGTCTCGAGCGCTCTGCTAGCTTCAAGAGAAAGCGTTACCATCATGAATAAGTTTTTAAATCGTTTAGACAATGTTCGGCAGTTCTCCAAAAATCGGGAGGGTCTGTCAGACCCAGCCCGACCGTTTACGTTATTGATTTCTACCAGTGTGGGTCTATTTTTATTTGGTGTCTCTTCCAGTTTCAAATTACTTTGTGAACTATTTCTGATGTCAATAATTTAAAATATTAAATTTCAAGAGAAAGTGTTTCATATTGTGAAATTTACAACAATTTTTACGATGATGATAATGATTTTGACGATTTTGACGCGGACCCAGACTTTGAAATAAATAGTGGTCTTGATAGCAATAGTGAAATAAGTGGGGCTGAACGGGAAGATGCTTTAAGTGCAAGAACAGCGAAACTAAATACTTCTGCAAAATTTGCAAAATATTGTCGTGCTTGGTGCACGCAGAAATGGTTTGTGTCGGCTGTTACGAAAAGTGACGATTTTAGAAGACGGTATCATACAAAGTATTCATTATATTCACAATTTCGATTTATACAACAAAAATTCAACAAGTCTGCTTCTCAGTTCTGTAAATTATTCTCATTTATATTTGTATTTCAATCCAATTTACTTGTACTTCCAGTGTGCTTACATTTATTAGTACAAAGAAGTATATATTTTTTTTATTTTTCAGTAATTGTGAAATTCAGAACGTTATGCCGGCCGCGGTGGCCGAGGGGACTCAGGCGCTCCAGTCACGGTCTGCATGGATATTTCTGCTGTCCTTAGTCGTAGGTGGTTCATAAGTAGTTTGTCAGCTTAGGGACTGATGACCCGGTAGTTAAGTCCCATAAGTTCTACAAACATTAAAAAAGAATATTCAGAACGTTGAAATAATGTCCCTACAGCATTTAGTAGGACCTAAACAATATAAAAACTCGTAATTTGATGTAAACACACTGTTTGGCACTTGTCATAAGCATTTTAATTATTGGGTCCCACAGACCCAGCCCGACCGTAAGGCTGTCGAAACTAGTCATGTTTTGGTAATAAAAAAAGCGACTGTGGCTTTTGCTTCAATGGCGAAGTAAAAATTTCGTGAACGTTCTTACACCACACTTGTAGCTGGTAGCTGTATTTAAATATAAACATTATAATACAACGAGCACAATTCTCAGAATGACAGTTTTTGACAACTGGATTGGTCCGGTGGTCCTGGGAGAAAGTGCTCGACTGGAAACCGAAGGGTCGCGGGTTCGAAACCCGGTCGGACCGCCAATTTTTTTCAGTCTGCAGCTTTACCCATCCTTCACCTCTCAACGATGTGAGAAGTCGCCAGAAACGACGCGTGGTTCGGATTCCACGTTAAGCTGTAGGTCCCCTTTCCCCGGTTGGATAACTGGGGTAGGCTAGGGACACGCAAGTCCAATTGAAACACTTGCACCAGGCCAATAAGCCACACGAAATCATTATTATTATTGACAACATAGCCTTACGGTACTGTTTGTGGTCTTCAGTCCGGAGACTGGTCTGATGCAGCTCTCCACAATACCCTATCCTGAGCAAGCCTTTTCATCTCCTCATAAGAACGGCACCCCACATCCATTTGAATTTGCTTACTATATTCATCTCTTTGTCTCCCTCTGCGGTTTTTACCCCACACACTTCCCTCCAACGCTAAATTCACGATTCCTAGATGTCTAAGAATGTGTCGTACCAATCGATCCCTTCTTTTAGTCAAGGTATGACAGAAATTTCTTTTCTCCCCAATTCTTTTCAGTACCTCCTCATTAGTTACGCGATCCACCCACCTAATCTTCAGAATTCTTCTGTAGCACCACATTTCAAAAGCCTCTATTCTCTTCCTGTCCGCACTGTTTATCGTCCATGTTTCACTCCCATACAAGGCAACACTCCACACAAATGCCTTCAGAAAGGAATTCCTTACGCTTAAATTAATATTCGATGTTAACATATTTCTCTTTTTCAAAAACGCTTTTCTTCCCATTGCCATTCTGCATTAGATATCCTCTGTACTGCGACCGATATATGTTATTTTATTGCCCAAGTGACAAAACTCATTTACCACCTTTATTAATTCGGTACCTAATTTAATTCCTTCAGCATCGCCTGATTTTCTCAGACTGCACTCCATTACCCTAGTTTTGCTCTTGTTAATGTTTATCTTATACGCACCTTGCAGCACATTGTCCATTCCGTCATGCCTACTCTATCCTGAGCAAGCTTCTTCATGTCCTCGCCTGTCTCATACATTTTACACGCCAGGTGAAACAGTTTTGTCATGGCTGGTTCTCCCAGAGAGTTCAGTAGCTCTGAGGTAATGTCATCTACTCCAGGGGCCTTGTTTCAGCAATACGCAATGTTTTTAAATCTTTACCCTCAACTTCAATTCCTTCTCCAAATTTGTCCTTGCTTTCCTTTATAACTTGCCTCCTTTCCTAACACCGGCCGCGGTGGCAGAGGGGACTGAGGCGCTCCAAACACGGTCTGCACGGCCACTACGATCGGGGGTTCGAATCCCCCTCGGGCATGGATATTTGTGCCGTCCTAAGTATTAGCTAGTTCATAAGGAGTTTGTAAGTATAGGGATTGATGACCCCGTAGTTCCATAAGCTATACAAACATTGAAACATTTTTTCCTTTCCAGAATGAAACTTTCACTCTGCAGCGGAGTGTGCGGTGATATGAAACTTTCTGGCAGATTAAAATTGTGTGCTGGAGCCGGGACTCGAACCTGGGACCTTTGCCTTTCGCGGGCAAGCGCACCACCGAGTGTACTATCCCGACACGACTCACGATGCCGCCTCACAACTTTATTTCCGCCAGTACCTCGCCTCCTGCTTTCCAAACTTCACAGAAGCTCTCCTGCGAAACTTGCAAGACTAGCACTCCTGGAAGAAAGGATATGGAGGGGACATGGCTTAACGACAACCTAAGGGATGTTTCCAGAATGAAACTTTCACTCTGCAGCGGAGTGTGCGCTGATATGAAACTTCCTGGCAGATTAAAATTGTGTGCCGGAACCGGGACTCGAACCTGGGACCTTTGCCTTTCGCGGGCAAGCGCACTACCGACTGTGCTATCCCCACACGACTCACGATGCCGCCTCACAACTTTACTTCCGCCAGTACCTCGCCTCCTACATTCCAAACTTCACAGAAGCTCTCCTGCAAACACGCAAGACTAACACTCCTGGAAGAATGGATATGGTGGAGACATGACTTAGCCACAGCCTAAGGGATGTTTCCAGAATGAAACTTTCACTCTGCAGCGAAGTGTGCGCTGATATGAAACTTCTTGGCAGATTAAAATTGTGTGTGTGCGCTTGCCCGCGAAAGGCAAAGGTCCCAGGTTCGAGTCCCGGTTCCGGCACACAATTTTAATCTGCCAGGAAGTGTAATTTTTTCCTTTCCTATCCTCACTCCTTCCCTGCACCACCGGGGGTCTGATAACCTCAGTGGTTTAGTCCCCCTATCGGAACCAAACAATCCAATCCAACCCAGCTAAATTCACAATTCCTGCATATCTATGAATGTGACCTACCAGTCGATCATTTCTTTTAATCAAGGTGTACCAGAAATTCCTTTTCAACCCCGTTCCGTTCAATACGAGTCATTAGTTACGCGATCAGTCTGTATTAACTTTAAAGATAGCTGCACCTCGCCACAGTTGGTAAGGATATAAAGCCAGAAATAGCAGCAGTGCTTCGGCCGTGTGTCTTGCTGCATCGGCTTCACAGTGGGGAACTGATAACCTCAGTGCTTTAATCCCGGCCGGCCGCGGTGGCCGAGGGGACTAAGGCGCTCCAGTCACGGTCTGCACGGCCACTACGGTCGGGGGTTCGAATCCCCCCGCGGGCATGGATATTTGTGCCGTACTAATTCGTAAATAGTTCATAAGTAGTTTGTAAGTTTAGGGACTGATGACCCCGTAGTTAAGTCCCATAGACTATACAAACATTTGAACATTTGATTTGTTTAATCCCGCTACCCCAACCCAACAAAGCTAAATTCACAATTGCTTCATGTCTAAGAATGTGACCTACCACTCGATCCTTTCTTTTAGTCAAGGTATGCCAGAAATTCCTTTCCTCCTCATTGGCTACGCGATCAATCTTAATTGATTAACTGTAAAGATAGCTGCATCTCGCCACAATTGGTTAGGATATAAAGCCAGAAATAGCAGCGCTGCTTGGTCCATGTCTTTCGTGCTGCGTCGGAGTCACAGCGGGGGACTGCTTTGCTGGAGGCGGCGGCTGAAGACGGCGGCGGACGGAGAGCCGAAACGCCCCCTCCTCCGCCCCCACAGTCCGCCCCCGCACTCCACCCCCAGCGCTCCGTTATGGCGGGGGGGGAGGGGGGCGGCTGATTGGACGCCCAAATCTAATTTGTCCGCCCGACGTCTGCGTGCGTACGCCGGGCCCGCCTGTCTGCGAGCGAGCGTGCGTGCGTGCGTGCGTGTGTGTGTGTATGTGTGGGTGCGTGCAGGCGTAGGCGTGCGTGCGTATGGGGGGGGGGGGGGGGGCGGGGGCGGAAGCGGCGCGGTCAGCCATGATACGCGCCGACACGCCGCTGCCGGAACACCGAAACATTGTGCGGTCGAGAGCGATCCACTCTATACGTCCACACGACACTGCACTGACGCGCTTCTAAGGTGCTTGCTGTTCAAATGTTCAAGTGTTTGTATAGCTTATGGGACTTAACCCTTAACTACTATAGACGTTGACAGGAACGCAACTGCTAAGAAGGGGTCTCTCAGACCGCTCTCTTATTTTCCATGTATTAAACTAGTTTATGTATGCCTTCTTCATAGAAGGTTGCCGCCTGTGTATTCAACCATGTGGCAAACATGTTCTTTCAGCTCATCATCGTTGAAGTGTTGACCACCAAGGACAGATTTTAGGTGTAAGAAGAGATGAAAGGAGTCTTCTTCTTCCCTTCACGTTGCCGCCCGACCTCACAAGGCGAATGTGACCAAACAACTCTTACGGGAATTTCACTGGGACGTGTTCGATCATCCTCCGTACAGCCTCGCTCCTAGCGACTTTCTTCTTACACCTAAAAGCTCTCCATGGTGGTCAACACTTCAGCGATGATGACGAGCTGAAAGAACATGTTACCACATGGTTGAATACACAGGCGGCAAGGCGTACAAAGACTTCTGCCACGGTATGACAAATGCCTACTAAATTTCGGAAGCTATGTAGAAAAGTAGTTTAATAGTTGTATATTTTTGTACAATAACTATTTATATAACCAAAGGGAACTTACTTCGTGTTTTGCTAAATATATATTTTCATGGCTTCCTGTCGTTCATTACACTTCTTAGAGGTGGCATTAGTATAAATTTGACTTTTTAAACGATGTAGTTTGAGTAACATGAAGAGAAGTGAAACACAGCGCAATTTGCAGTACATTTTTATTTTTTGTGCTACGAAAAGAACAGCAAGTAATTATTTCTCTGCATACCCACAGATTATCATTATAGAGATTATATTAAAAATTAACAGCGTGATTAGATACAAAAATCTTATTTGAATTATAGTAAATTGTATGCGAAATGTCCTTTCCGTTTACGATTCTCCCAGAAACGTTGCCACATTTTTCTTATAAAACAAAAGGTACAAACTAAAGATATCCTTTGAACCGTCTGTCGCAGTCCAGGATGCTGTAAGACGATGTTCTACATCTACATCTACATCTACATGGGATACTCTGCAAATCACATTTAAGTGCCTGGCAGAGGGTTCATCGAACCACAATTATACTATTTATCTCCCATTCCATTCTCGAATAGCGCGCGGGAAGAAAGAACACCCGAATCTCTCTGTTCGAGCTCTGATTTCTCGTATTTTAATCTGATGATCATTTCTACCTATGTAAGTGGGAGTCAACAATATATTTTCGCATTCGGAGGAGAATGTTAGCGATTGGAGTTTCGCAAGTAACCCACGCCTCAGCGATAAGCGCCGTTGTTGTAATGATTCCCATCCCAGATCCTGTATCATTTCCGTAACGCTGTCTCCCCTGTATCGTGACAATACGAAACGAGCTGCCCTTCTTTGGACACTTTCGATGTCCTCCGTCAAACCCACCTGATAAGGATCCCACACTGGGCTGCAATACTCCAAAAATGGACGGACAAGCGCAGTATATGCAGTTTCTTTAGTAGTTCTGTTGCATCTTTTAAGGATTCTGCCAATAAAACGCAGTCTCTGGTTCGCCTTTCCCACGATATTATCTACGTGTTCTTTCCAGTTTAAGTCTGAAGTAATAGTGATTCCTAGGTATTTTGTGGAGTTTACGGCCTTCACATTTGATTGATTTATGTTGTAAACAAAGTTTAACGGATTTCTTTTCGTACTCATGTGGACGACTTCACACTTCTCATTATTTAGAGTCAATTGCCAATTTTTACACCATACTGATATCTTATTCAGATCGTTCTGCAGTTGGTTTTGATCTTCAGATGATTTTACTAGACGGTAAATGACGGCGTCATCTGCAAACAACCTAAGAGAGCTACTTAGATTTTCCCCTAAATCGTTTATGTAAATAAGGAATAGCAGAGGACCAATAACACTACCTTGTGGAACGCCCGATATCACCTCTGTTTTAGTCGATGCCTTACCATCGATTACTACGAACTGTGTCCTCTCTGACAAGAAATCCCCTATCCAATTGCAAATTTGGGGCGATATACCATAACCACGCAATTTGATTAAAAGCCGTTTGTGAGGTACGGTGTCAAAAGCTTTCAGTAAATCAAGAAATACGGAATCGATTTGCGAACCTTTGTCGATAGCACCCATCACTTCGTGTGAATATAGAGCTAGTTGTGTTTCGCATGAACGATATTTTCTAAATCCGTGTTGACCTTGGGTCAATAGATCGTTCTGTTCGAGATAATTCATAATATTTGAATACAGGATATGTTCCAAAACCCTGCTGCAAATTGACGTCAATGAAATAGGCCTGTAGTTTAGTGGGTTACTCCTACTGCCTTTCTTGAATATAGGTGTGACCTGTGCAACTTTCCAATCTTTTGGTACAGATCCTTCTATGAGAGAGCGGTTGTATATGACTGTTAAGTAAGGAGCTATCGCTTCAGCATAATCAGATAGAAATCTAATGGGTATACAATCCGGACCAGAAGACTTGTTCTTATTAAGTGATTTTAGTTGCTGCACTACTCCGATGATATCTACTTCTATGTTACTCATTACGGCATCTGTTCGTAATTCGAAATCTGGAATATTGGTTTCGTCTTCTTTAGTGAATGAGTTTCTAAAAGCTAAGTTTAGTAACTCTGCTTTAGTAGCGCTGTCATCGGCAGGATCGCCATTACTATCACGTAGTGAATGTATTGTTTGTGACTTTCCCCGAGTATATTTAACATATGACCAAAATCTCTTTGGGTTTTCAGTCAAATTACGGGAAAGAGTTTCGTTGTGATAAATGTTGTAGGCATCTCGCATTGAAATCCTCGCTAAATTTCGAGTTTCTGAGTACAATCGCAAATCCTGGGGATTTCGTGTTCGTTTAAATTTAGTATGCCTTTTCCTTTGCTTTTGCAACAGTGTCCTAACCTGTTTTGTGTACCAAGGGGGATCGCCTCCTTCTTTTATTAATTTATTAGGTATAAAACTTTCAATTGCTGTCGATACCACTTCTTTGAATTTGAGCCACATCTGGTCTACACCTACGTTTAGTGTTAGAAACGAGTGGAAGCTGTCTTTCAAGAAGCAATGTATTTTGTTTCTATCTGCTTTTCTGAACAAATATACATTGCGTTTATTTTTGGTAACTTTGTTGTGTTGCCTTGTTCTTAGGTTGGCTGCTGGTTACTTTTTTCGCCATCGAAAACATCTCTTCTTACCGAAGAAGTCATCATCAGGTGTCACATCTTCATCACTTTCAGGTTCCTGCTCTGAATTAGTTTCATGTTCACTAAATACCTCAAAATCAGGGTCGTTATTGCTGCCGTCAAAATCATCTCAGGATTCACCGAAACGTTCTTGATCATCCACATCTGCTTGACGTAAAATGCGCTGCATAGAACGTTCAGCTTTTCCTGCCACGGAGGAACACGACACGGAACAACAACAGGGAGAGAGAGGCCACAGCTGCAGCCACAGCGCTGTCGCTTAGCTTAGCAGGCCGCGCTCACCGAGCCGACTGGCCAGGCTATGGGGCTATCACTACGTTTACATGCAACACATCTTCCGGAAGACGAAACCCGATTTTCGTAAACCGTTTTTCGCTGTCGTGTTTACATGGCATAGCCTGAATCGGATTTCCAAGCTCACTTAACATGGCGGCTGGAAAACAGCTGATTCAGTTCTTTATTTAGTCTTCACAATCGCTATTATTTTTTATTTAAATACACAGATTTATGTTCATTCTAATATTTATACTTTTATTTCACATTAGAAAATATCACCCTTTCCATTTGTGCCGAAAATTATTAACAAGAAAATACAATCTGACAAGCCAAGAACGCTTCAAAAACGGTTGCGTTTACATGGGCACGAAAATCGATTGTGGAACTGGAAAACCGCTATAGAGAAGCGGATTTCCAGAATCGATTTTGGAGTGTTTACATGACCAACGAAAAGCGGAATTGGGAAATCGGTTTACGAAATCCGGTTTTGGGAGCCCATGTAAACGGGGTGTATGAGGCAGAGCCTACGACAGCGACACGCTAACACTGAGGCTGCGCAAGGCTCATAAACACGGAACAAAGAGCAGCAACACTGCAAGAATTCTGGCACGTGGACCTAGTTGGCCACGAGGAAGGTACACGGAAGAGTCCTTTTAGCTTGGCAGGGGTGTGTGACATACCTCGACTCAAAAAGTCGTAGCGGCCTGAGAGACCGCAGATAGTAGTTAAGGGTTAACTACGGGGTCATCAGTCCCTAAACTTATAAACTACTTATGAACTAGCTAATCCTAAGGACGGCACAAATATCCATGCCCGAGGGAGGATTCGAACCCCCGACCGTAGTGGCCGTGCGGACCGTGACTGAAGCGCCTCGGTCCCCTCGGCCACCGCGGCCGGCGGTGCTTGCTGAGAACGCTGTAAACAAACGTAGGGGGGGGGGGGTATTGAGCATCTCTCTCCTGCAGTTAATGGGCCTTTTCCGCCTTGACACCAACATACGAAGTGGCGTCAATGAACGGACTTGTAGCGGGCGGCCGAATGCAGATGAGGACATTCCGGCCGATAAAAGCCACACTAAGATCACTTCATTTCTCTGTTTCCCGGAGGTAGAACGTCGCAGTTACGTCGCGTCCCGGTACACTCTCACTATCCCAGACTGGAATAAGCGCTTTCTGCGTGGCTTAATCGAGACCTTAACGACAGTGGGTTACTATGAACTTGCTGCTAACCTTTTTATCGGAGATGAGAGGAAGAGAACCTCCTAAGGTTGAAGCAGTTATTTTCTGATAACAGGCTACTGAATCAGAATGACAGACAGTTTTAGTTAATAAATAAATAATGTTTAATTGATTTTTCCGCCGGTACTTGACAGAACATGATAATAATATAAAAAAGGAACAACTTCCTGATGTTCTGCAAAATGTATTTATGTGGATCTCCTGGTGGAGACTATAGATTTTTGTGTGGCAATTGCCAAGTGTGGTTGCTCCAAGTTGTATCGAGTGCTACTGTGTGTTGTGAATATTTAGCCCGTGGAACAAGGTGTGCATCGCACTAAAAGTGACTGTGTTTTGTTAATGTAACACGTGCCGTCGCATAGGCATGAACATAAAAGCTGTTTCAGACAGGCACATGGTGTGAAAACTACTTGCGGCAAATATTCATTTTGTCTGGGGGCTCACGAGCTATAACTTTATTTGATAAATGTGTCGACGTACAGACGTATCAGCCACAGGGTGTCAATATGGTGTAATAAACAACATAAAGTGAACTTTCACGTGTTTTCAGAAATAGTAGTTAGTACACCCTTTTCTTGCATGAACTTGACTTTATTATGAATTTGTTTTGTTAATCATATGCAGGGAAGGAAAGCTGCGAACGTGTGATATCATCCCCTAGAAAACGAGTCAAACAGTCGCAATAACAGTTCCAGTCTTTTTGCATGTTTAGGAATTTGGTTCGCAGTTGGTGGTTGTGAGTTTTGAAAATTAAACTCTCACCCCGATCTTCACCCACGCATTTGGGTAAATACATTTTGCAGAACATCAGGAAGTTGTTTCTTTTTTATATTAAATAATGTTTATTTTAACACAAGTGCTTATGAGGTGTCGGACCATAAACCCCCTATGACTATACAGTAATCCTGCTTTTCAATGATTACCTCACCACTAAAGGTTTGCACCCTCAAGAGACAAGTATCAGACAGACACTTGCTCTTGTTAAGTTCTGAGATTCCTCTAACGACTAGAGGACCAGTCTCTGTTCGATTCTGTTCCACTGAAACTTTACAATTCCTACTCTATCGGTAGGAAATGTTCAAATGTTTGTAGAACTTATGGGACTTAACTACGGGGTCATCAGTCTCTAAGCTTACAAACTACTTCTGAACTAACCAAGACTAAGGACGGCACAAATATCCATGCCCGATGTGGGGGATTCGAACCCCCGACCGTAGTGGCCGTGCAGACCGTGACAGGAGAGCCTCAGCCCCTCGGCCACCGCGGCCGGCATTAACAAAAACACTTCTTTTTAACAGATACGGGGACAACAAAGGCTTTTTTGTATTTTTACTTGCCACATATACTTTGAGCGCTTTTGTAACTGTGGGTAAATGACATTTATAGTATTCGTTGTAACAAATGTTTTTATATACATGTGGCGTCTGTTCCGAAGAACAGACGTCACATTCTGATCCTGCAGTTGTTATTATTTAATATTCATAGAATATATGACATCAACTGCGATTGGGCAAAGCTGAAAATGTGTACCCAGCCGGGATTCGAACCCGTGTCTCCTGCTTTCTAGGCAGTTGCGCTGACCCCTACACCACTGGGGACACAGTGATCACCGCACCTGCAAGGACTACCCATGCACGCCTCCCGTCAGATACAAATTCCCAGCTTCGCCCTGTCCATAGTACTCAAACTCGTAGTTTAACTAATTCCCGTAAGAGTAAGGGCTTAAACTTGCCCACCCCTCCCCACTAACGATAGGATCATTGCCCGTCACCGGCATATTATATATATATACATGTGGCTTCTGTTCCGAAGAACAGACGTCACATTCTGATCCTGCAGTTGTTATTATTTAACATTCACAGAATATATGACATCAACTGCGATTGGGCAAAGCTGGGCAGCTTTGCCCAATCGCAGTTGATGTCATATATTCTATGAATATTAAATGTTTTTTACTGTTTGAGAAGATTTGGAGGACAGCAGCCTTTGCGCACGCGTAAGGGTAGGAGAGGGTGCTGCTTGCAGTGTGACCCGAAGGTTGCGTGTCTCTTCATAATAACAGATTGCAGTTACTTACTATGTTGTATTGTTCATGTGCACAGTCATATGTTCTTGGTATTTATTATCGAAAGATAAATGAACAGCGTTCAGTATCTTTTAGGAACAAATTAATCAGCTTTGAGCTTGGAACAGAAGTGTGTAATATAGAAGCTTGGTAGGCCGACGTCTCAGCTCAAGTTTAAGGAACCGCAAACAAGCCGAGGTGACACATTCTGCAGATCTCGTAACGAAAATATATCTAAAGGCGGGGAGGGGGTGGGCTCCGAAACATGGACGCGCCGTACGAGTAAGGGGGGGGGGGGGGGACGGTGCCAATATCAAGAGCAGCCGACACTGCGGACGATTGTGACACTAGATTAATAGTCACCCGATGAGTGGAAAGGCACTGACAAACAATGCATCGCGTGCTTTACATCTACATCTACATCTACATAGACACTCAGAAAATCACATTCAAGTGCCTGGCAGAGGGTTCATTAACCACTTTCATAACTTTTCCCTACCGTTCCATTCTCTGATAGCGCACGGGAAGAAAGAACACCTAAATTGTTCCGTTTTCGGTCTGATTTCTCTTATTTTATTGGGATGGTCATGTCTCCCTAAGTAGGTGGGTGCTAGAAAAATATTTCCACATTCAGAACTAAAAGTCGGTGATTGATACTTCGCAAACAGATCACGCCGCAATGACTAACGTCTTTCTTTTAATGATTTCCACACCAATTCGTGCAACATTTCCGTGACGTTCCCCCCCCCCCTCCCCCCCGTAACGTGATAGAACAAAACGAGCTGCCCTTCTCTGAACCTTCTCAATGTCTTCCGTCAGTCCCACCTGGTGAGGGTCCCACAAGGGGCAACAGTACTCCAGGAGAGGACGCACAAGTGTGATGTAGCCAGTCTCTTTGGTGGAGCTGGTGCATCTTCGAAGCGTTCTGCCGATGAAACGTAACCTTTGGTTCGCCTTCCCCAGTCAAAGTTGTTCGTAATTGTAACTCCTAGGTATTTGGTAGAATCTACAACCTTAAGGTTTGACTTATTTATCGCGTAATTGAAGTTAAGCGGATTTCTTTTAGTGGTCATGTGTATTACTTCACACTTTTCTTTATTTAGTGTCAATTGCCAATTTTCGCACCATGTAGAAATTTTGTCTAAATTGCCTTGCTGTTGCTTTTGATCCTCTGTTGACTTCACTAACCGATAAACGACAGCATCATCCGCGAACAGTCTAAGGGAGTTATTCACATTGTCTCCTAAATCGTTTATACACAAGGTAGGGTAGAGGACCTATAACGCTTCCCTGGAAAACGCGAGATATCACTTCTATTTTACTCGATGACTTACCGTCAATTACAACGAACTGTGTCCTTTCTGATAGGAAATCCTGAATCCAATCGCACAATTGGGGAGATATTCCATAAGCACGCAATTTCATCAGAAGCCACTTGTGGGGTACAATGTCAAAAGCCTTCCGGAAATCCAGAAATATGGAATCGATTTGAGATCTCTTGTCGATGGCAGTTATCACTTCATGTAAATAAAGGGCAAGCTGTGTTTCGCAAGAGCGATACTTTCTGCATCCGTGTTGACTGTTGGTTAATAGGTCGTTCTCTTCGAGGTAGTTCATAATGTTCGAACAAAGTTTATGTTCCAAAATCCTACTGCAAATCGACGTCAATGAGATAGGCCTGTAATTTTGGGGATCACTCCTATTGTTCTTGAATATTGGAGTAACTTGGGCAACTTTTCAGTCTTTGGGTACGGATCTTTCGCTGAGTGATCGGTTGTAAATTATAGCTAAGTACGGAGCTATTGCATCAGCATACTCTGAGAGGAATCTAGTTGGTATACAATGTGGCCCGGCAGATTTGTTTTTGTTTAGTGACTTGAGTTGATACGATGATCACTTCATATCTGTGTTTCCCACGTCGCAGTTACGAATTTGGCGCAGACATGCGGCTCAGCAGACAGGCGAAACGGCCCGCCGTGACAGCTGCGGTCTCGTGGCGCCCCGTCTGACTATCATGTCGACAGCGAACGCTCAGCAGCTCAGCTGAAGATGGAGCAGTCTGTCTGCTCAGAAACGTCTGCTGACGAACGGCGCGTCCCACGTTTTCTCTGGTTCGAAGAGCTCCAGAAAGAAGCTCGTCATGAAAAATAGTAAATAAATAAGTAAAATGGCAATTGTTTCTAGACTCTCATTCTTCCATCAGATAATTCTATATACACATTCAAAGTATTTTTACAGCATGAGAAACGTTTTATGGCGCGGAGACAGCACGATCTGAGTCGTGGCGCGTCCGCTTAATATATAGTCCAGTCAAATTAGGGTTTCACCTCGGAATGAGAGGTAACAAGCTGAATATTTGCACAAACCTTTCTTTTGGCATTCAAAATGATGTGTCAAAAGTCTCATAAAATCTCGTGTCCGCGTCTTAAGACATTGAAGGTCAAAGGTCGCGAAAATCAGTTTTTCTCAAGTATCTCGCTTCCTATGCGTTAAATGGTATTTGCATCTCCGATAAAAGTTGTAGAGCAAGAAATTCTCTACAGTTTTTGTTTGAAACATTTTTTGTGTGCAAATTATCGTTTTTTAGATAGAGCGCGGAGAGCCCACAGGTCACAGCGCTCAGACATATAAGACGTAATGCGAGGTCAGCTGCGAATCCCATCAATGGTAGGGTGTTTAAAGTTAATAAATCATTGCAACAATTACAATAACAAACCTTCATTCTTTATGAATTGGATTCAATATTTCATAATATTATTCATAAATCGAAAAGATTTGTTTAATAATATTTACTTATTTCTTGAAATTATTAAGTTATGAAGCCAAATACTTCAAGTATATTTCAATTATATTCTAATATAACTTAAATATGTTTCATCTAGAAAAGAATAAAATTAAGATATATTAGAATATAATTGAAATATACTTGAAGTATTTGGCTTCATAACTTTATAATTTCAAGAAATAAGTAAATATTATTAAACAAATCTTTTTGATTTATGAATAATATTATGAAATATTGAACCCAATTCATAAAGAATGAATTATTGTAATTGTTGCAATGATTTATTAACTTTAAACACCCTACCATTGACTGTGATTCGCAGCTGACCTCGCATTACGTCTTACATGTCTGAGCGCTGTGACCTGTGCGCTCTCTGTGCTCTATCTAAAAAATGATGAATTGCACAAAAAATGCTTAAAACAAAAATTGTAGAGAATTCCATGGTCTACAACTTTTATCTGAGATGCAAATACCATTTAACGCATAGGAAGCGAGATATTTGCGAAAAACTGATTTTCGTGACCTTTGACCTTCAATATCTTAAGACGTGGACACGATATTTTATGAGACTTCTGACACATCATTTAGAATGCCAAAACAAAGGTTTATGCAAATATTCAGCTTGTTACTTCTCATTCCCAGGTTGACGCCTGTTTTCGGCTTATTTGACTGGACTAATAGGCGGCAGTGGCCGCAGCGTTGCAATGCGCATGCGCGGCTGAGGTTCAGATTCTCTTCTGAACTCCCTGGAGGCAGCATATGGGAGGGGCGAGGGGAAACGACGCTTTTAGCACTGGCGTTGGATTGCAGAACGACATGTTGACCATATCTGTTTATTTTTTCTCAATGCTACCGGTTTCGGTCAATTTACCATTATCAACCGTTATCAGAGATTAGCTAATAACTTAACATGTCGTAACACAAAAATTCAAAATTATAACATAAATATTTGTTGTCATTGGTTACATTACAATTTTTGAATTTTTGTGTTATTACATGTTAAGTTATTAGCTACTCTCTGCTAACGCTTGATAATGGTAAACTAACCGAAACCGGTAGCATTGAGATAAAAAAAAATAAACAGCTATGCTCAATGTCGTTATGCAATTATGTCGAAGCTGTTACGCCCCACCTGTTCACGTTTCTAAATTGGCGTTTAAAAACTTAATCTGCTTTTTAACGCATACAGGAACCACGAAGGCTTTTTTTTTAGTTTTCTTTTACTTGTCACATATACTTTGGACGCTTTTGTAACTGTCGGTAAATGACATTTATACTCTTCCTTGTAACAAACATTTTTACTGTTTGAGAAGATGTGGAGGACAGCAGCCTTTGCGCATGCGTAAGGTTAGGCGAGGGTGCTGCTTACAGTGTGACCCAAAGGTATTGTGTCTCTCCATCATAACAGATTCATTTCGTTACAGTCACTTATAGTTACTTACTGTGTTTTATTGTTCATGTGCATATTGATATGTTCTTGGTGTTTATTATCAGAGAAAAATGTGGCCGAGGGGACTGAGGTGTTCCAGTCACGGTCTGCACGGCCACTACGGTCGGGGGTTAGAATCCCCCCTCGGGCATGGATATTTGTGCCGTCATTAGTCTTAGCTAGTTCGTAAGTAGTTTGTAAGCTTAGGGACTGATGACCCCGTAGTTAAGTCCCATAAGATCTACCAACGTTTGAACATTTTGAGAGAAAAATGAACGCCGTACAGTATCTTTTACAAACAAATGACTTAGTTTTAATCTTATGAACTACTTACGAACTAGGACGGCACAAATATCCATGCCAGAGGGGGGATTCGAACCCCCGACCGTAGTGGCCGTGCAGACCGTGACTGGAGCGCCTCAGTCCCCTCGGCCACCGTGGCCGGCTGAGTCTCATCCATAGATACTTTGTTAGCATCTGATTGTTATTTTGTGTCCCAGCCTCGTCGCCGCTTTTGTGTCTCGTTTCCGTCGTAGGTGTCGGTGGCCGAGTAGGAAGATCGACACAGGAATAAAGGAAGCACGCTTGTGCAGGTACGAGGTGACCAGCCAGTGGGACAGCAGAAACTAGAAACACTAATTACGCGATAAATCAGTCAAACCTTAAGGTCGTAAATTCTACCAAATACCTTGGAGTTACAATTACGAACAACTTTGACTGGAGAGAACACATAGAAAATATTGTGGGGAAGGCGAACCAAAGGTTACGTTTCATTGGCAGAACGCTTAGACGATGCACCAGCTCCACCAAAGAGACTGCCTACATCACACTTGTGCGTCCTCTCTTGGAGTACTGTTGCCCCTTGTGGGACCCTCACCAGGTGGGACTGACGGAAGATATTGAGAAGGTTCAGAGAAGAGCAGCTCGTTTTGTTTTATCACGTTACGAGGGGGAAAGCGTCACGGAAATGTTGCACGAATTGAAAGAAAGACGTTATTCATTGCGGCGTGATCTGTTTGCGAAGTTTCAATCACCGACTTTTAGTTCTGAATGTGAAAATATCTTGCTGGCACCCACCTACTTAGGGAGACATGACCATCCCAATAAAATAAGAGAAATCAGATCGAAAACGGAACAATTTAGGTGTTCTTTCTTCCCGCGCGCTATTAGAGAATGGAACGGTAGAGAAAAGTTATGAAGGTGGTTAATGAACCCTCTGCCAGGCACTTAAATGTGATTTGCAGAGTATCTATGTAGATGTAGATGTAGAAATTAGAACGAGATATATATTGCACAGAATTTATACAATACTTAACTTTTACATAGCTCAGTACTGCAGAAGGCTGATATATAGTTGAGCTAGAGGCCTGCCTAGTGCCTGTCCGATAGCCAAGTCTTCACTGGTGCCTATCTGATTCCGAAGTGTTAGCTGGTTCCTATCTCAGTTCCAAGTGAACGATGTCGTTCAGTGGTGGCCACGAGCGGAGTTGTAGCAGAGGGCGCTCGTGGCTGACGTCGTAAAAACGCCGCGCATAGCGTGCATGGCGGCGCGCGGCGAAAGTAGGTGGCGCACTTTGGACTTGTGCGACAGCACATGTTATTCATTGCATAATCTCTGCACTTAGCGTTGATTCTCCAATTAGCATTCATTAAACAACACTAAAATGTAAGTGTTAATTTTATCCCATTACATGAACAAATCTTTTATTACAATCTATTTGGCTCAAAACTGCTTGAAACTTCTGTAACCGACTTTTGTACGTTTTATAGCCTTTACTGTATACCAATGCACTTGTTTGCCTGTATAGAGACCAGAAGAAGGACACTCAAGCGCCCGAATCCGGTCCTCAGAAATAAATAAATAATCACAAGCGACTGGGTGCCACATTTTATTAACTTATACTCTGAACAGTTGCTGAAACGGATAAAATATTCCAACATTAAAAGTACGTTCAGAAACAGAGCTACGGCAGACAGGTTGAGATCAGCTTCTAACGCATTGCCCGTCTGCAACGTCTGCCCGAGACGTATGCCGGTCACGTGCGGACGGCCCTCCTGGGTCAGCCCTAAGTGTGGTGACGTCACGAGGGCTTCAGTTTCTCATCGAGAGTCCCGCAAACTTGTAAAATGCAGCGTACATTTGCAATCTTACATGTTATATTATACGTTTAATTCAACGATGTTACATACTATTTGAGCATTTGAAATATAAGAAAGAAATAAAAAAACAATATATATATATATATATATATATATATATATCTATGTGTGTGTGTGTGTGTAGCCATCAGGACAGAGAACCCCTTTACATTTAAATATATTTCATTTATCGTGAGATGTTGTTGATGTTGTGGTCTTTAGTCCGGAGACTGGTTTGATGCAGCTATCCACAATACCCTATCCTGAGCAAGCCTCTTCAACTCCTCACAAGAACGGCAACCTACATCTGTCTGAATCTGCTTACTGTATCCATCTCGTGATCTTCCTCTGCGATTTTTTCCCCACACACTTCCGTCCAACGCTAAATTTACAACTCCTTGATGTCTAAGAATGTGTCCTACCAATCTATCCCTTCTTTTAGTCAAGGTATGCCAGAAATTTCTTTTCTCCCCAATTCGCCTTACTTACGCCATCTACCCTCTTTATTGCTTCACTTCCCAATCTAATTCCTTCAGCATCACCTGATTTCCTTACACTGCACTCCATTACCCTAGTTTTGCTCTTGTTAATGTTCATCTTATATGCTCCTTTCAGCACACTGTCCATTCCGTTTAACTGCTCTTCCAGGTCCTTTGCTGACTCTGACATAATTACTATGTCGTCGGCAAAACGCAATGTTTTTAATTCTTCACCCTGAACTTTAATTCCTTCTCCAAATTTCTCCTTGCTTTCCTTTATAGCTTGTTCAATGTACAAATTGAACAACAATGCGGAAAGACTACAACCCTGTCTTACTCCCTTTCCAACCACTGCATCCCTTTCATGCCCCTCAACTCTGACAACCGCTATCTCGTTTTTGTACAAGTTGTAAATAACCTTACGTTCCCTATACTTTACTCCTGCTTGTTTCAGAACTTGAAAGAGTTTTTTCCAATCAACATTGTCAAAAGCCTTCTCCAAATCTACAAAAGCTAGAAATGTAGGTTTGCCTTTTCTTAATCTATCTTCTAGGATAAGCCGTAAAATGAGTATTGCCTCCCGAGTTCCTACATTTCTCCTGAACCCAAACTGATCTTCCCCGAGGTCGGCTTCTACCAGTTTTTCCATCTTTCTGTATATAATTCGTGTTAATATTTTGCAATCATGACTTATTAAACTGATGGTTCTGTAATTTTCACACCTGTCTGCACCTGATTTCTTTGGAATGGGGATTACAACATTTTTCTTAAAGTCTGCGGGTACTTCGCCTGTCTCATACATCTTACACACCAGGTGAAACAGGTTTGTCATGGCTGGTTCTCCCAGAGACTTCAGTAGCTCTGAGGGAATATCAACTACTCCAGGGGCCTTGTTTCGACTTAGACTGAGATAAAACATAGTAATAGAAAAGGAATGAAGTTTAGGGTTAGTCCCATCGACAGCGTGGTCATTACAGACGGAGCGAACGCTCGGAGTGTTTCGTAAGGACAGGGAAGGAAATCGGCCGTGCCCTTTCAAAGGAACCATCCCGGCATTTGCCTGGAGTGTTTTAGGGGAAGCACGGAAAACCTAAATCTGGATGGCCGGAGGTGGAAATAATGGAAAAGAAATAGATTTAGATATAGGGTTTCGCTGTCCTGAAGGCTAGTCCATTGTGCTGTGCCAGGCTTTGACTACTTTGGAAGGTTTTCCTCAAGGCACTGCCTGCCTGCCTGTTTTCATTTTTTATACTCGCACATCTGTAATTTTGTATCTTTAAGTTGGTGAGACACTGTTTACATACTTAGTTACAGCTGTATATTGCATTTGTATAAATCATCTACAGACTCTTCTTAACGTTCTGGTGATATTCGTGTATTTTCGCCACATTGTTTATGTATTAGAATCGGTTCAAACAGTTAAGTAATTAGTCGGAGGTGTCCTTTCACCCTTAAAGTTCGACACTCGGCTTATAACTTGACGTGAAGTCTTCCATATTACTACCTTTCACTTATCTACTGGTTTAATTGGTATGCTTTCTTATGTCTATAGTCACTCAGTTGCTGGGTTTCACATTAATGTTATAGTTACCTGACATTATTATTCAGATTTAGGAGACGATCTAAAAATTGGTGATGATTCTCCTGTGAGATTACTTTATTTACCCAGATCACTAATTTACATAATTGCTTGATGCCTAGTTTCAACTCATTTAAGAGCCATTTTCGAACTACGATCTGATCTGAACCACACCGATGGAAAGCACCTTGGGGTATGGTGCTAAGTAAATGGAACCTATATATAACATAAATATATGGGTCGAGTTCAACCAGATTTGGTACACATGAATGAGAGCCGCAGCTACCATAAGAGCAGAGATAGGGCAAAACATGCAGCACAACCGGAATGTCGTGTAGGAATAGCATCACTCTGCCTTAAAAAGATAAAGCAGTCAACAATCCAAAGATTGTGCTTTACTAGCCCGCGAGGACTCGAGCGTATTTTGCTCACACGCCAGTTTAAAAAATCGACATTTAACCAATTTTAAAAGGTCAAATAGGTGTGTTTTCTTATAAATGCAAATACAAATACTTATTTAAACATATTAAGTACATTACAAAATGTTCTTTGACTTTCAGAAGAATGGTATACACGTGATCGATCGATTAACTTTTAAAGGCGCGATTTCTCGCGGGCTAGGCATGGTCCTGTTTGAGTGGTATGCCGTTGCTTTCCTTCGTACTGACTTACCTAGCCAGTTACAGGGGGACGTATAGTTTAATGCGGGTCCAGAACAAGGTGCTACTCGATATTTTTCACATCAGCATTAATGGCCAGAGGCAGGATACAGAAGGAGGCATGAAGACGAAGGGATGACGGAACTGGTACGAAACGTTTGGGTGATGGAGAGGATGATCAGAGACGGGGGTGGGGGTGGGGAGAAAGAGTTGGAGAAAGAGAGGAGAGGTGGATGAGAAGATCAAATAAGAGGAGAAAGTGAAGGGATGAGAGAAAGGATAAGAAGTGATGGATACAAGGAAACATCGATTTGGAGATGGACATAAAGATGAGGAGGTGGAGAGGTAGATATAAATGAGTGGGTGAGATGGAACAGAAGCGGGGAAGGGGGAAAGATGAGCAGAGAGGGACGCAAAAAGGATGGGGTGATGTCACGAGACAGGTACAGA
The DNA here is from genome assembly GCA_026315105.1 of Locusta migratoria. Lineage (NCBI taxonomy): Eukaryota > Metazoa > Arthropoda > Insecta > Orthoptera > Acrididae > Locusta > Locusta migratoria. The sequence continues at coordinate 54,862,243 of CM048753.1, read as the reverse complement.
GAAAGGAGGGGGAAGTGTGCTGGAGAGCGACGAGGGAGATGGACAAGGTGTGGTGAAGAGGATTAAGGAAGGATGAGATGAATTAAGAGGTTCAAAAGAGGGAATTAGCACAAGAAATGTACAGAATACGTCAAGACGTTACATGTGCAGATGGCTATGGCTGAGGATATAGACGGGGGGGGGGGGGGACGAGATGGAAGATGAGTTAGGGGTAAGGATTATGTTGGTGGAGAAAGTGCAAGATAGAAATGCAGGAAGGTGAAAACTTTCCACCCTGTACTGACAAACAGATCAGAATTGACTGTCACTCTATTTCGTGACAGCTGCGTCCAGAACCTGGCTTGTAACAGGCTGACTCACTTCCACAGTGTACGACTGCAGCCCGCAGGCTCACGGGTGTATGCAGACGATGTCAGGTGCCTTTCCCACGGCACTGGCAGTGACAGTGTGGGACTCTGTGTGGGACGCTGTCAGCTAGCAGGCAGGGAAACCAAACGACCGCCAGCTCCCCATTAAAAAAATGTTCAAATGTTTGTAAATCCATCGGACCAAACTGCGTGGACATCAGTCTGTAGCTTACAAACTACTTAAACCTAGGTAGACTAACCTACAGACAAATACACACACCCGTGCCCAGGAAGGACTCGAACCTCCACGGCGAGACGCTTTAGACCGCTCGGCTACTCCACCGCGGCCCCCATTAAAACATCATCATAATTGAGTACCCTGCAAAAATTTCAAGAACCATTTGAATGATGAGGTTCACTGGACTAGCGAGATGAGCCCCCGGTGCAGGCCGCCTCCCGGCACACAGACTCGCAGACAGAGCGCGCCGTATCGCGCAGCCACCTGCAGGCAAAGTTGTCCTCCCCGGCCGGCTCGAGTTTCGCCAGCAAAAAGTGCCGCCCGCGCCCACCGCCCCCCGCCGCCCCCCGCCGCCGCGCCGCCTGCGCCCCCCGCCCCCCGCTGCCTCCGCAGCCGCGCCGCCTCGGCCTCCCGCCCCCCGCTCCCTGCTGCAGGCAGTGCGGGCCTCCGCCCCCCGCCCCCGCCGCCTCCTCCGGCCGCGTCGCCGCCGCCCCCCGCCCCCCGCCGCCGCTCCGGGCGCCGCCGCCCGCCGCTCCCCGCCTCCCTGCCGCCACCGCCGCTGAATAATTCCGCGCCGCGTCGCTTTTCCGTCGTTTTCTGCGACGCCCGCTGCCGGCGCGCGCCCATTAAAAATGCATTAAACATCATCTCTGGCAATTAAAACTCGACTCGTTCCCTCGCCCCTTCCGCCCCCGCCCAGCCGCCGCCCCACAGAGGACTTCGGCGCTGCGTCTCCTCGAGCGACACTCTTCCGACAGCGCGCTAGTCCCGGCTGTGCTGCGAATGCTCCACGAACCACTGCGAAAGGCGTGGTTTTGAGGGCGGGCTGCGTTAAAAATTCTCTCCTCAGGTAGCACTACTTGTAGAGGCGAAGGTGGTATTATGGACTAGTGGTTGCAATATGGGCTAGCTTAACATCTGACTAATAAGCCCGTGCATACTAGCGGCAACCTCAGTAAATAGTAGTAGCTAGTTCGTACAAACGCCACAGAATGCGCTGCTGCAGTTGATTACGTGGAATGTTAGTGATGAGCTGCTTCGTGATTTTTCTCATTTCAAAACTTTGAAAGGTAAGAAATTACAGTTATATTAGACGTACTGCCAATGTGTAGATTTTTGTGTCCCAGCCTCGTCGCCGCTTTTGTGTCTCGTTTCCGTCGTAGGTGTCGGTGGCCGAGTAGAAAAGTACCGACACAGGAATAAAGGATGCACGCTTGTGCAGGTACGAAGGTGAGCAGCCAGTGGGACAGCAGAAGCTAGAAACACCAGAGTAAATTAGAACGAGATATATATTGCACAGAATTTATACAATACTTACCTTTTACATAGCTCAGTACTGCAGGATGCTGACACATAGTTGAGCTAGAGGCCTGCCTAGTGCCTCTCCTATAGCCAAGTCTTCACTGGTGCCTATCTGATTCCCAAGTGTTAGCTGGTTCCTATCTCAGTCCCAAGTGAACGATGTCGTTCAGTGGTGGCCACGAGCGGAGTTGTAGCAGAGGGCGCTCGTGGCTGACGTCCTAATAACGCCGCGCCGTGCGTAGATGGCGGCGCGCGGCGAAAGTAGGTGGCGCGCACTTTGGACTTGTGCGACACCACAGCTTGTTCGTACAAACGCCACAGAATGCGTTGAATGTTAGTGGTGAGCTGTTTCGTGATTTTTCTAATTTCAAAACTTTGAAAGGTAAGAAATTACAGTTATATTAGACGTACTGCCAATGCGTAGTTAGCTGTTAACTTCTTAACTACATATTATATAAATAGTTAGCTCTATAATGCTCTTGAAGTTGGTTTATTAAAGTTTGTTTATAACGGATAGCTACGTTTTACTTTCCAAGAGGGCTAGGGTGGTAATATGGACAATCGCTGTGGTGGTTATATGGGCTACCTGTGGTGTCGCACAAGTCTGAAGTGCGCGCCACCTACTTTCGCCGCGCGCCGCCATGCACGCACGGCGCGGCGTTCTTACGACGTCAGCCACGAGCGCCCTCTGCTGCAACTCCGGTCGTGGCCACCACTGAACGACATCGTTCACTTGGGACTGAGATAGGAACCAGCTAACACTTGGGAATCAGATAGGCACCAGTGAAGACTTGGCTATCGGATAGGCACTAGGCAGGCCTCTAGCTCAACTATGTATCAGCATCCTGCAGTACTGAGCTATGTAAAAGTTAAGTATTGTATAAATTCTGTGCAATATATATCTCGTTCTAATTTACTCTGGTGTTTCTAGTTTCTGCTGTCCCACTGGCTGCTCACCTTCGTACCTGCACAAGCGTGCTTCCTTTATTCCTGTGTGGGTCTTTCTACACGGCCACCGACACCTACGACGGAAACGAGACACAAAAGCGGCGACGAGGCAGGGACACAAAAATTTCCTTTCCTATTCCTATAGAACGAGGAAAAAAAGAATGCCTTTATGCCTCCGTACGAGCCCTAATTTCTCTTATCTTGTCTTTGTGATCACCACGCGAATGTAAGTAGGCGGCAGCAAGATCGTACTACACTCAGCTTCAAATTCCGGCCCTCTAAATTTACTCAACACAAATTCACGAAAAGAACGTTTGAGTTGCCGGAGAATATCCGTGACACTCGCGCATTGGTCGAACCTACCGGTAACAAATCTAGCTGCTCGCCTCTGAACCGCCTCTATGTCTTCCTTTAAACTGATCTGCTGCGGGTCCCAAACACTTGAGCAATACTCAAGACGTGGTCGTACAAGCGGTTTATACGCGGTCTCCTTTACAGGTGAAGTACATCTTCCCAAAATGCTCCCAATAAACCGAAGTCGGCTGTCTGCCTTACTCACAACTGTCCTTAGATGCTCGTTCCATTTCATACCGCTCTGCAATGTTACGCCTATATATTTGAACGACGCGACAGCATCACGAAGCTCACTACTAATGCTGTATTCGAACATTATAGGTTTGTTTTTTCTACTCATGCGCATCACCTTACATTTTTCTACACTCTGTCCATCAGATCATTTATATAGATAGAAAATAATAGCGGTCCTATCACACTCCCCTGGGGCACGCCTGACGATACACTCGTGTCTGATGAACACTCGCCGTCGAGAACAACGTACTGCGTTCTATTACTTAGGAAGTCTTCCAGCCAGTCACAAATCTGTGAACCTGTTCCATAAGCTCGTATCTTCGTTAACAGTCTGCTAACATAACCGCTGGATATATTTCGTAAACCACATCAAATACTGACGACCTGATTCCACAGACCGAACGTGAGGAGAGGGGCTAGTGTAATTGGTTAATACAAACCATAAAAAAATGCACGGAAGTATGTTTTTTAACAAACCTACGTTGTTTTAAATGGAACTCCGCTAGTTTTGTTAGCACATCTGAACATATAAACAAATACGTGCCGTTTGTTGCATTGTAAAATGTTAATTACATCCGGAGATATTGAAACCTAAAGTTGACGCTTGAGTACCACTCCTCCGCTTTTCGATCGTGTGTATCGGAGAGCACCGAATTAAGTAGGGCTCCAAAGGGAACGGTGATGTGCCTTAGGCACAGAAGAGACTAGAACAGCACATTACGTCCACATGCTAACACCTTTATTGGTCTTTTTCACTGACGCAAATGTACATTACGATGAAGGGTGATGTACAGGTACACACGTGGTTTCCGTTTTCAATTACGGAGTGGAATAGAGTGTGTCCCAACATGTCAGACCAATAGCTGTTCAAAGTGGTGGCCATCATTTGCTGTACACAATTGCAATCTATAGCGTAATGAATGTCGTACACGCCGCAGTACATCTGGTGTAATGTCGCCGCAGGCTGCCACAATACGTTGTTTCATATCCTGTGGGGTTGTAGGCACGTCACGGTACACATTCTCCTTTAACGTACCCCACAGAAAGAAGTCCAGAGGTGTAAGATCAGGAGAACGGGCTGGACAATTTATGCGTCCTCCACGTCCTATGAAACGCCCGTCGAACATCCTGTCAAGGGTCAGCCTAGTGTTAACTGCGGAATGTGCAGGTGCACCATCATGCTGATACCATGTACGTCGACGCGTTTTACAAGCTTCCTAGGGTTTTATTTGCGGACGGAGAAGTTAGTACTGCTTCCTCCCGCAAGTCCCCTAAAACCTCCACATCCTTGAGGATGCTGTTGCATAGCAGTGTGCGTTTGTACCGCCCTACACTACGCACGAGGTGCTGTAGTTGCTGTCCAAGACTTTATGGAAAGCATAGTGTTCTAACTAACCTGCTGTCTTCTATAGTTGTCCCCTGCGCAGAAGACAGCACACAGGTTGTTGGTTCTTGTACAGCATAAAAGTGAGGCTAAAATAAGCTCTGTTGGATGGAAGCATATGAAGCGACTCGCGAGATTTTTGTCAGGGATGCCATTTGTTAACTAAATAATAAAAAATGAGCAACTATTGTTAATAAGATACGGCCTATGCTATCCATAGTTCATGTTGAGACCTCGACTGTTATCACATTTACGCAAATCTTTACTCATGACCGGCGCGGTCCGGCACGTATAGCGGTCAGCTCGAGACTGAAACTGCGGCGCGTTGCGAGACTAGAGGTAGAGGTAGAGGGCACCTGACGCTCTATTTCGCGCTATTTCGCGCCAAAACAGGGCCGTCGCGCGCCTTCTGCCAAATCGCTCTTCTCGTGTTACAATAAGAGAAGGCACCTTAAACTTCTTAAACTGTCAAAATCTAGCCTGTCCTTGAGAGACATTTATTACAAATTCTCAGTTCTGAATAATTAATTTTTGGTATATAAAAACCAAAACTAATTTCAGTAGAAATCACGTGACGTGAAATGCAGCAGCCAATGCGAGGAGAGCACCAGTAACATAGGCGGGCTTTCCCACGGGAACCAGCACCTACTGTGCCATATGCTACTGCTCCCCACCCCACATTTCAACATATGCTGCACTGCTGTCTTTCTTCCGCGTTTAAGACACGTACGATGCAGTGGCGTAGCTATGTCGCCAAGGGCCCCGGGACAAAAATGATTTCGGGGCCCGCTTTGAACTAAAACTGTATAACTATGCAAAACTATTTCATCAGCTCCTTACCGCCCAGTGGAAGAAATAATAAGGCAAACCTAAATACTGCTAAGTAAATTATGTGTCACGTAGCAGATAATATAGTTATAACTGTAAAAGTTTGTTTATTTGGTATTCATTTACGCAAAAATTACTGGGTGCATTCGGATGAAATTTTGCCGAGGGACAGAGTTGGGCCTGGGGAGGACATGCAGATAAAACGATCACATGCTCCATGCCGACCAGCCTTATTTCTTTGATAGCCCAGTCAAAGAAAGAAAATGGGGGAAATATTCGTGTATGATGGTTTCAGCAAAACGAAGTTGCCCGGATTTTGCATGATGAAACATTTTGTATCAGTGGCGTAACTAGGACTTGGCTATCTACATCTACATAGATACTCTGCAAATCACATTTAAGTGCCTGGCAGAGGGTTCATTAACCACTTTCATAACTTTTCTCTACCGTTCCATTCTCTAATAGCGCGCGGGAAGAAAGAACACCTAAATCGTTCCGTTTTAGATCTGATTTCTCTTATTTTATTGGGATGGTCATGTCTCCCTAAGTAGGTGGGTGCTAGCAAAATATTTTCACATTCATAAGTAAAAGTCGGTGATTGAAACTTCGCAAACAGATCACGCCGCAATGAATAACGTCTTTCTTTTAATGATTTCCACCCCAATTCGTGTAACATTTCCGTGACACTCCCCCCCCCCCCCGTAACGTGATAAAACAAAACGAGCTGCCCTTCTCTGAACCTTCTCAATATCTTCCGTCAGTCCCACCTGGTGAGGGTCCCACAAGGGGCAACAGTACTCCAGGAGAGGACGCACAAGTGTGATGTAGGCAGCCTCTTTGGTGGAGCTGGTGCATCTTCGTTCTGCCAATGAAACGTAACTTTTGATTCGCCTTCCCAACAATATTTTCTGTTTGTTCTCTCCAGTCAAAGTTGTTCGTAATTGTAACTCCTACGTTGTTGTTGTTATGGTCTTCAGTCCGGAGACTGGTTTGATGCAGCTCTCCACCCTACTCTATCCTGAGCAAGCCTTTTCATCTCCTCATAAGAAGAGCAACCCACATCCACTTGAATCTGCTTACTATACGCGTCTCTTGGTCTCCCTCTGCGATTTTTACCCCACACACTTCCCTCCACTGCTAAACTCCTACGTATTTGGTAGAATTTACGACCTTAAGGTTTGACTGATTTATCGCGTAATTAAAGTTCAGCGGATTTCTTTTAGTGATCGTGTGTATTACTTCACACTTTTCTTTATCTAGTGTCAATTGCCAATTTTCGCACCACGCAGAAATTTTGTCTAAATAGCTTTGCAGTTGCTTTTGATTATCATTTGCTTCATTAACCGATAAACGAAGCATCATTCGCGAACAATCTAAGGGAGCTATTCAGATTGTCTCCTAAATCGTTTATAAACACGAGGAAGAGTAGGGGACCTATAATGCTTCCCCTTTGGAACGCCAAACATCACTTCTGTTTTACTCGATGACTTACCGTCAATTACAAGGAATTGTGTTCTTTCTAATAGGGCCGGCCGCGGTGGCCGAGGGGTCTGAGGCGCTTCAGTCACGGTCTGCACGGCCACTACGGTCGGGGGTTCGAATCCCCCCTCGGGCATGGATATTTGTGCCGTCCTTAGTTGTAGGTAGTTCATAAGTAGTTTGTAAGTCTAGGGACTGATGACCCCGTAGTTAAGTCCCTTACGCTTAACAAACATTTGAACATTTTTCTTTCTGATAGGAAATCGTGAATCTAACCGCACAATTGGGGAGATATTCCATAAGCACTCAATTTCATAAGAAGCCGCTTGTGGGGTACAGTGTCAAAAGCCTTCCTGAAATCCAAAAATATGGAATCGATTTGAGATGGCACTTAACACTTCATGTGAATAAAGGGCAAGCCTTCTGAATCCGTGTTGACTACTGGTTAATAGGTCGTTCTCTTCGACGTAATTCATAATATTCGAACAAAGTATATGTTCCAAAATGCTACTGAAAATCGACGTCAATGAGATAGGCCTGTAATTTTGAGGATCACTCCTATTGCGTTACTTGAATATTGGAGTAACTTGGGCAACTTTCCAGTCTATGGGAACGGATCTTTCGGTGAGTGATCGGTTGTAAATTATAGCTAAGTACGGAGCTATTGCATCAGCATACTCTGAAAGGAATCTAGTTGGTATACAGCCTGACCCGGAAGATTTGTTTTTGTTTAGTGACTTAAGTTGTTTAACTACTCCAGGCGACTAACACCTTCCCCTCTTTCGCTGCTGGACTGAAAAGCCGTCGCGCCGCTGGAGGCACAGAACTGGCGCCAGCCCACACGCATATGCGGTCTGCAGCCACGGCGCGGACTGGCGCCAGTTTCTGCGGCGCGGCTACTGGCGCCAGCCGCACGCACCGCAATCAATGCGACCGCCGTCGGCTGAAAATGTGGCTGGCGCGGCGCGACCGCAGGGCGGAACGCCATTACGCTGGCGCCAGCGATAGTGGCGTCCCCCAGGGCTGCGTGCTGGGGCCGCCGCTACCGCCGACCGCCGCGGCCGAGCGGGCCGTGCTGTGTTGTTGTGGTTGTTGTTTATAGGGGACCAAACTACAATGTCCTCAGTCCCATGTCCCAAGCAGTGATGTAACATGTGACGGAATGAAAACACAGAGAGAACAAGAATGAGAGAAACTTCCTGCCATATTAAAATTGTGTGCCGGCACCGGGGCTCGAACCTGGCACCTTTGCCTTTCGCGGGCAAGCGCACTACCGACTGTGCTATCCCGACTCGACTCACGATGCCGCCTCACAACTTTACTTCCGCCAGTACCTCGCCTCCTACTTTCCAAACTTCACAGAAGCTCTCCTGCGAACCATGCAAGACTAGCACTCCTGGAAGAAAGGATATGGTGGAGACATGGCTTAGCCACAGCCTAAGGGATGTTTCCAGAATGAACCTTTCACCCTGCAGCGAAATGTGCGCTGATATGAAACTTCCTGGCAGATTAAAATTGTGAGCTGGAACCGGGACACGAACCTGGGACCCTTTGCCATTCGCGGGCAAGCGCACAACCGACTGTGCTATCCCGACTCGACTCACGATGCCGCCTCACAACACCTTACTTCCGCCAGTACCTCGCCTCCTACTTTCCAAACTTCACAGAAGCTCTCCTGCGAACCATGCAAGACTAGCACTCCTGGAAGAGAGGATATGGTGGAGACATGGCTTAGCCACAGCCTAAGGGATGTTTCCAGAATGAAACTTTCACTCTGCAGCGGAGTGTGCACTGATATGAAACTTCCTGGCAGATTAAAATTGTGTGCCGGAACCGGGACTCGAACCTGGGACCTTTGCCTTTCGCGGGCAAGCGCACTACCGACTGTGCTATCCCGACACGACTCACGATGCCGCCTTACATGGCTAAGCCATGTCTCCACCATATCCCTTCTTCCAGGAGTGCTGGTCTTGTGTGTTTGCAGGAGAGCTTCTGTGAAGTTTGGAAAGTAGGAGACGAGGTACTGGCGGAAGTAATGTTATGAGGCGGCATCGTGAGTCGTGTCGAGATAGCACAGTCGGTAGTGCGCTTGCTCGCGAAAGGCAAAGGTCCCAGGTTCGAGTCCCGTTTCCGGCACACAATTTTAATCTGCCAGGAGGTTTCATATCAGCGTACACTCCGCTGCAGAGTGAAAGTTTCATTCAAGAATGAGAGAATTCCTTGAGTGTAAAACGAAGAGAAACACTTCACTGATACACAGAGGACTGAACAAAAAGGACAAAAGGACAATTTCACAGCGAAATGCAATGGCTGGCTGATCACTAGGATAAAAACAGATGAGAGAGCCACGCTGTACACACTAAAAAATATCGCACTGACGTGTTTTACTGCCCACTTTAGATTTGTAGTTTTATAAGTTTGTGCAAACTATTTTCAACAAATTAATAATCTAAATAACAAAAAATTAATTAATAAGAGTGTCTGAAACCCTTTTAGAAAGAAAAAAAAGTAGGTAGTCGCGGGTTTCGAACCACCGACTTTAGCGTCATAGACCAACGCTTTACCCATTACACTACAGCTATCAAGCAGAATGTAAGTTCTTTAATATTATACTATTGATGGCCGTTGTTAACCGATGCTAATATAGCATTTCTAGACACTAGATTATCGTACGAAGAACTATGTGTTTTTGTTAATTCTCCAGTGCGCCATTGCCTTAGAATGACAACGTGTAAGTTACAATAACAAAATCATAAAATACGCAACGCAATATACCATACAGCGTTCTGCGCGAGGAATGTCACGTACGATTTCCGAACGGCTGGTTTTCGTTAATTAAATGGAGGGTGTAAAATCTCCGTTATTTTGCAAATATGTCTCAAACGATACGACATATGAAAAAAAAAACGTAAGAGAGCTAAGTTGTAGAGAATTTTCTGCTCTACCAATTAGGTTATTCAATTTTTCTGTCAGATGAACGGATCGTTTGCAATTACAATTATGTTACAAACGGCTTTTTTTTTATTACTACCGTATTTTTTGTCCGAAAAATTTGAAAACGGGTGGTTCTGGTCTCTGGAGGCTTACAATCATGTCTGTAAAATTTGGTGCTGATCGGTTGAACGGTTCGTCTTAAAAACAGGGAACACGTTACGGACAGACAGACAGACAGACAGACATACATCCCAAAATCGCCGTTATTTTTGCAAATATCGGTTAGTGAATTATTTTGTGTCTGATGAGTAGTTATTTTCATTTAAATATCGAGCTGTCAAAAGACGATCGCAAAGGCCCACTTTTTAGTGTTACTACCGTAACCTAAAGTGGGCTAAAACCACCTCAACAGAAAAGGTAAAGGCTATCAAATAACTTAAAAAAAAAAAAAAAAAAAAAAAAAAAAAAGTGTAAAAATGAGGGTCTTTGAATCAGGCAGAAGCGCCTTCCCTTAACTGTTTCAGTCACACTTTTACAATAGGAACATAATTACCAATGTCTGTTCACACTTGTACAATAGGAACATAATTATCAATGTCTGTTCATTGAAGCGACTGTTACAACTGAAATATCACAGATAATAGAGGAATCGTAATATAGGTATTCAGGCTTTCAAGGACTGAGGTTGTCACTAACGCTAACCACCACGACTATTGCTATAAATAATACTAGGATGATTGTGAACGTTATTTATTAGACGAATCATTATTATAAACGTACAAAACTAACAAAAGCAAATTATTTTTTATGAAAATCTGCAAAACATGTTTTACCTTTGCGTAAGCAAAGAGGCACTTTACATGTACTACACTGCCACACAGTACGCACGGGAGATATTTTAGTGGTACAGTTGCAGCATCTTCTTGATGTGCTTCTCTCAGGTTGATGGCGACTGGGTTCTAGACGAATTTCCTGCGGGACTGTAGGTTTGTGGCGTTTTATAAATGCAGGTCCTGGAGATGAGGCCGCGGAATTACGGCTGCTGTTCACTGAATCCGGCCTGTGTTTGTCTCTGACATATGCTCGTGCCAGTAGGCCCCGATATACTTCTCTCCGGGAGTCTTTCAGAATCAGCTTGTCGAGGTCTGAGCGTGAAGAGGACTGCAGTTCCCAGTTTGCTTACATTCCCTTTGTAACTACTGAGTCAAATCACAAAAGTAACAGTACCTGCATGCCAACACAGATAAAGTAGGTCTATGAGAATACGTTCAATAAAATACATTACAGAAAACATGTCACGTACTCGCTGAATTGATGTTTTTATCAGACTCTCGAGATAAGGTACGTTAGCGCTATGTTCAATGCAACTGGTACGCACTGACATTCATGCAATGTACCCGGAATCTGTCATTTGTTTTGAAGCACAGTCCAAACGGACATACTAATTCAACCGTTTATCGCTAGATGGCGTGGAATAGAAGTACCGTGATCGAAAAGAGGTGGTTAGTAACACTAACCACCAAGACTTGAAGAGTTAAATGGAATAATGCGCGAATAAAATGTAAAACAATAGTAGCCAAGGAGGCACTGTCACCTAAAACTGAAGGCAGCGAGTCTGGTAGGCTAAAGGACTGCCGCAAAGCGGCTAAAAGCGGACAATACAACAGCATGTGGACCACAGTCAGCAGGCAAACTGGTGGGCCCTCTCGACAAAGAGGTGGCCGTGCGTTAACCACGTATGTAGGTATGCAATATGGTTGATAAAAACATCGACGTTCAGACATCGATGTTCCTGCGGAAAAATATCGATGATAAAAAAACATCGCTCTGAAAAACGATAGATCGATGTTTTTCCGATGTTTCCATACGTTTAAGAAATATCAGGAAAAACACACTGAAATGAAGCTGTGTTGCCAGAAAGTATCTGCCGACTGCCTTATTTATGTTCTTTCACTCGGCTACGAATACACAGCGAAATGGCAGCTTAGAATCAAAAAGAAGTTGGGAATAAGGTTTCGCTACCTATTGCGCTGAGTTTACTTGGGATTTAAATCGATTTGTTCATTACATGCGAAATAACTTGTGTTTTGTTGACGTATTGCATTTTTCTTAGCTGTCGACCTGGAGGAAATTAAACATTATGCATCTTTCACTTATTACTTAATAATGTAGTTTTAAAATGAATATTCGTCAATGATGTTTTTCAAATCATGTACCTTGCTGAAATGAAAATCTGTTATACTTGACTTGTTTGTTGGCTATTGTCTCGGACTTTTCGTCGACTTTTGTTTGATGTTTTAACTGACGTTTTGACAGTACGATATCAGTCTGACTGGGAAACACTGTCAAAGATTCGATTCCACTAATGTTGGAGGGTGAAATTTCAACAATTCCAGAAGCCCGTGCTGGATAAATCATCAACAGGTTGACGTGCACAAGAAAAAAAACAGTGGCCCCAAGATGGATCCTTGTGGGACACCTCGTTCAATTTCTTCTCAATCTGCGCTGGCAGCCGCTGTTAGCAGGGTGTGACTGGACCGGCATGCTACTGCAGTGCGCTAACCACCTCGCCCTGTGAATCCCCTGTGAATTTAATCCCGCCCTCATTCCACTGTCGGCACCCCGGCACGGCAGTAAGGAAGTTTCGGTAAGCGGCTAGTTTTGCGCACACATTTGCCAGAGAGCATCCCCCTCCCCTGTTTACACAGGCGCCTACCCTGCACCCCCCAGGCCTCTTTATATTCAAATTCGGCGGCGGCGGCAAAGTAGGTTACTTCAATCCCACCTGCTGCGGCCAGCTCGGCCGACTGAGCCCAGCTAATCCGAGCAGCGGCGGAGGGCAGACCTCAAACGTAACGCCGGAAGACGCGAGCTGGGAGACGGGACACGGCCTGCTAATGGAGGCGAAAAGCCAGGGGCAGCGCGGATTACTGCGTGGTCGGCGAAAGGCAGGGGCGAAGGCGAGGGCAACGGTCTGAAGCTCAACACCCCGAAATAGGCAGTTCCTAATGACAGGAGACGTACAAACTCCAACAACACATTTCATATACACTGCTGGAAAATGAAGAAAAGAACAACAGGGATTAGTCAACCCATCTACATCTACAACCATACTCCGCAAGCCACCTGATGGTGTGTGGCGGAGGTTACCTCGAGTACCACTATCGATTTTCCCTCATATTCCAGTCACGTATTGTTCGCGGAAAGAAGGATTGTCGGTATGCCTCTGTGTGGGCTCCAATCTCTCTGATTTTATCCTCTCGGTCTCTTTGCGACATATACGTAGGAGGGAGCAATATACTACTAGACTCCTCGGTAAAGGTATGTTCTCCAAACTTCGACAAAAGCCCGTACCGAGCGACAGAGCGTCTCTCCTGCAGGGTCTTCCACTAGAGTTAATCGATCATCTCCGTAATTAGATATTTGTTAACATCGAATATGGATTTAAGCTTAAGGACGTCCTTTCTGAAGGCATTTGTATGGAGTGTCGCCTTGTATGGGAGTGAGACATGGACGATAAACAGTGCGGACAGGAAGAGGATTGAGGCTTTTGAAATATGGTGCTACAGAAGAATGCTGAAGATTAGGTGGGTGGATCGCGTAACTAATGAGGAGGTACTGAACAGAATTGGGGAGAAAAGAAATTTCTGGAATACCTTGACTAAAAGAAGGGATAGATTGGTAGGACACTTTCTTAGACATCAAGGAATTGTGAATTTAGCGATGGAGGGAAGTGTGTGAGGTAAAAATCGCAGAGGAAGACCAGAAGATGGATACAGTAAGTAGATTCAGACAGATGTAGGTTGCCGTTCTTATGTGGAGATGAAGAGGTTTGCTCAGGATAGGGTATTGTGGAGAGCTGCATCAAACCAGTCTCCGGACTGAAGACCACAACAAAAACAAGTCCGTAACGCTTTCACGATTACCAAATGATCCTGTAACGAAGCGCGCTGCTCTCCGTTGGATCTTCTCTACCTCCTCTATCAATCCCACCTGCTACGGATCCCATACCAGTGAGCAGTATTCAACCTGTGGCCGAACAAGTGTGCTGTAACCTACTTCCTTTGTTTTCGGACTGCATTTCCTCAGTAATCTTCCAATGAATCTAAGTCTGGCATCTGCTTTACCGAAGATACGAGCTTACGGAATAGGTTCACAGATTTGTGACTGGCTGGAAGACTTCTTAAGTACTAGAACGCAGTACGTTGTTCTCGACGGCGAGTGTTCATCAGAGACGAGTGTATCGTCAGGCGTGCCCCAGGGGAGTGTGATAGGACCACTATTATTTTCTATCTATATAAATGATCTGATGGACTGAGTAACTTGTAATTTGCGGCTGTTTGCTGATGATGCTGTGGTGTATGGGAGGGTGTCGTCTGTAACTGACTGTAACAGCATACAGGATGACTTAGACAAAATTTCTAGTTGGTGCGAAGAATGGCAGCTAGCTCCCAATGTAGAAAAGTGTAAGGTAATGCGCATGAGTAGGAAAAACAATCGCATAATGTTCGAATACAGCATTAGTAGTGAGCTTCTTCATGCTGATGCGTCGTTCAAATATCTAGGCAAAACAATACAGAGCGATATGAAACGGAACGAACATGTAAGGACAGTCGTGAGTAGGGCGGACAGCCGACTTCGGTTTATTGGGAGAATTTTGGGAAGATGTATTTTACCTGTACCCGCGTATAACACGCTTGTACGACCACGTCTTGAGTATTGCTCAAGTGTTTGGGACCCGCAGCAGATCAGTTTAAAGGAAGACATAGAGGCGGTTCAGAGGCGAGCAGCTAGATTTGTTACCGGTAGGTTCGACCAATGCGCGAGTGTCACGGAAATGCTCCGGCAACTCAATTGGGGATCGCTGGAAGAAAGACGACGTTCTTTTTCGTGAATTTCTGTTAAGTAAATTTAGAGGGCCGGAATTTGAAGCTGAGTGTAGCACGATCTTGCTGCCGCCTACATACATTTCGCGTAAAGATCACAAAGACAAGATAAGAGAAATTAGGGCTCGTAGGGAGGCATATAGGCATTCATTTTTTTCCTCGTTCAATTTGGGAGTGGAATAGGAAAGGAAATGCCTAGTAGTGGTTCAGTGTACCCTCCGCCACGCACCTTACGGTGAACTGCGGAGTATGTATGTAGATGTAGATGTTAAAATCTTCACATCATTGTACTTCACTGAGTGCCCTTTATCTAAACAATGTTGTGCTACAGCTATCGTGTCTGGCTGTAATAAACGAGCGTATCTTCGATGTTTATTATAGCCAGACACATCAGCAGTAGCAGAACATTGTTTAGATAAAGGGCACCCAATGAATTACAGGGATGTGAAGATTTTATCACCTGTATCTTCATTTTGGGACGCAATTTTTTGAAGAAGCAGTAGAAATTAGAATATCTGATAATTTAATAAACAGAGACAATGGTTTTAATTTGGACAAGGCGTGGAATCCTGCACTTAATGCAATAAAATTACAGAGATGTCGACGCTGTGTTGCCATCACAGAACACATATCGATAACAGAATCGAAGTCCTGATTTCTTTCGCCACGGGGGGCGCGCGTGCCAAGTGTACCTCTTTGCCGCCGACCAGCATCTGAGAGCCGCATGCATAGTGACGCCGCGGTGGCCGAGGGGACTGAGGCGCTCCAGTCACGGTCTGCACGGCCACTACGGTCGGGGGTTCGAATCCCCCCTCGGGCATGGATATTTGTGCCGTCCTTAGTATAAGGTAGTTGATAAGTAGTTTGTAAGTTTAGGGACTGATGACCCCGTAGTTAAGTCCCATAAGCTTAACAAACATTTGAACATTTGACGCCGCGATGGTGTATATAAGGCCGCGCCTGGCAACTTGTCGGCAGTCGTGGGACTGAAGTAGGGATGGCGGTTATCGCTGAAAGAACCGGTATTCGGTTATACCGGTTCTTTTCATCACCAGTTTAATCGCACTGTAAAAACTGCTCAAGATAACCGGTTTTTTAAAATAACCGGTTTTCGGTTTTTTATTGAGTTTATTTCCGGCAAAATTCGACCGAAACTTAGGTGGCTGCCGAAACAGAAACCGTAATCGAATTTTCGGATTCTTATAGTTTCGCCCGAAAACGAAACTTAGGAAGTTTAGTTACAATTTACGTAAATTTACGTTATACGACAAATCACTAGACTTTCCATATTTTGCAAGATCCCCTCCCAATACTACGCCTTCTTGAGTGTGTGTAAGCCTAGCCAGGAGTCCGTAGAAGACGATATACAAAGCATACAGATTTACTGGCCTAGTATTTCCATCCGGCAGTTGCGAATATTGATCCAACCCCTCCGTAAGTTGGACTTGTGAGCCAGCGCATACGAATATCTCGTTATGTGCACAACATATATAAGTTACAGTCACTAAATAAACTTCAATCAGTGCTGCAGAAGTATTTGGAGAGATAAAGTCACAGATCTGACAAACAGTATGATTGTTGTCAGTGTAAATTTACGCAAATTGAACTAGGAAAGCTCTGTACCACATGATAAAAGAATGTTCAAATGGGTGTGAGTTCTTATGGGACCTAAATGCTTAAGTAATCGGTCCCTAGACTTACAAACTACCTAATCTAACTTAAACTAACTTACGCTAAGGACACCATACACACCCATCATCGAGGGAGGAGGGAGGACTCGAACCTCCGACTGGAGCAGCAGCGCAGTCCGTGACATGGAGCCTCAGACCGCACGGCTACCTCGCGAGGCACCACATGATTAATGTTACCTAAATCGATATTGGTTATTAAAAAAGCCCCTCACTTTCAAGCAATCCCATTAATAAAACTTGTTAGCATAGCAGTATAATACATTTAAAGTTTTAACCAACGAGTTGAGGAGCTAACAACACTCTGTTATTTAATATCCAATAGTAAAAGCAGTCAAGAAAACTCATTTATAAAATGGCCGCTTTCGGCACATTTAGTCAGTCTTCATCAGATTATTATTAAAAAAAAAAAAAAAAAGAAAAAAAAACACACACACACACACACATTTTGAATCACTGCTACAGGAAGTAGTCGTACCGGTTTTTTTCAAATGTTCAAATGTTTTGTAGAGTCTATGGGACTTAACTATGGGGTCATCAGTCCCTAAACTTACAAACTACTTATGAACTAGCTACAACTAAGGACGGCACAAATATCCATGCCCGAGGGGGAATTCGAACTCCCGACCGTAGTGGCCGTGCAGACCGTGACTGAAGCGCCTCAGTCCCCTCGGCCACTGCGGCCGGCCCTTTTTTTTTTTTTTTTTTTTTTACCCGATTCTTGGCAATGACGAATAAAAAAAACCGGTTACAACCGACACCAAATAAATATCGAAAAAACCCGTATTCAAAACTAAAATACCGGTATCGGTTTTTCCCATCCCTACTCTGAAGACGGCCGGACGATATGCGGCCGAAACATTACTGGAAGACGTAGAATTTGCACGGCTGCACGCCCGAAATTTATTGGAATAATGATTGTTAGTATTTGCATGTCAATGATCTATGTCCAGATAACAGTCCGATGTTGGAGGAAGAGTTTTTTGCCAAAAAAATACTTTAAATATTTAAACAAACGGAACACCATCCTTCTGGAAGGATGTCAGGATCATCTGCGTTAGAGTTCGTCAGCACCTTTTCCCTTTCGCACTGGGAGTCATTTGAAAGCCCCTTTATATTTTATAGTTGCTGGTAGAACTTCCGGGTTATAAGGTCGTGATCCATAAAACGTTTCGTTCAGAGCTGCGCCGGACATCCTCAGATGTCTTCCTACTTGCGTTGAGTCTTGCCGACTGATGAGTCGGGTGTCTGAGAGCGCCATATATACTGTGAAAAGTGGGCGTGGTCAAGCTGTCACGTTATCAGCAGAGATAGTCCTTGTCAAAGATAAAACATCACTATCGATTGCTATCGGTCAGAGATAAAATCTGTCGATCTTTCAAAGATACTGTCCATATGTCGCTAAGTTTCATAGGTTCTTCTTTCCTGTTAAAATTTTCTTTATGTTTATATATTTCAATTGCTTCCCTGTATTGTCGTGGATAATAATACGTCATAGTAGATAAAACTGATGTTTCGGAAAACCTCACTATATGACTTCCAGATTGAAGAGCATGCTCTGCCACAGCCGATTTCTCTGTTTTTCCTAGTCGGCAAAGACTTTTGTATTCCTTCAGCCTAGTTTCTATACTTCTTTTTGTGGTTCCAATATAAACTTTACCACATGTATACGGAATTTTATAAACGCCACAAGCAGAAAGAGTAGATCGTTTATCCTTCACAGAACGTAGTACCTGACATATTTTCTTAGTTGGTCTGAAAACCGGTCTGATGTTGTGTTTGCGTAATATTTTTCCTATTTGATCAGTTACTTTTCCGATAAATGGCAGGAAAACTGTGTTCTTACATCGCTTTGTTTTATCACGTGTTTTTAGACTATTATTATTAGGTCGCAGAACCCTGTTTACTTCTTTATCTGAATTTTTCTTGAAAGTTTGCTTCAGGTTGCTACCAGCAACTATGACATCCGGTCGTGAAAGCCTTCATTCCCTTTATATTTGCCTGAGCTGTGTTGTTTGGTAGAGGCAGCGTCCATCAGCCCGGCCACTGTGCTATCGCCGCTCGCTACACGCAGCTCATCTGCCACGCGACCGCCGCTACTATCGATAGCCGCGGGCCGCCGCCGGCGCCATTATCCGTCCGCCATGGCCGCCGCCGCCGCTGTTGCCAACGCCCGCCCCCGCCCCCCGCCCCCGCCTCCGCCCCCGCCGCCCCCGCGGCCCGGAAAACGCCGCCGCCAACGCCGACCCCTCCCATTTCGTCGTTCCGGAGAGGCCGCTTTGATCTGCCCCTGCAGCGCAGGCAACCCAACCGCGCGGCAGCCGCTGCGGGCGGCCTGACTTTCAGGGGCAAAGAGAAACGCTGACGACAAACCGCCGGTCGTTGCCATGTGACGCACACACACACAGATGCACGCACGCACACATACACACACGCACACACACACACAGAGAAGCGCGCGTATCTATACTCACTTTTGATTCCAGTGTTATGGCTAGTCTACACGACGACACCAGGTTGCGACACTCGTTGCGTGAAATGAATTGCACGCAACTGGTTTCGTGTATGTCTGTAGACACGTCACCGAAACTATACCCTTCAGTTTCGTTGTTTTGGAGTGCCGCAGTCGACGTAAAGTGAAAGTTTTGGCTGCTGTAAGAGTTGCAGCGTAGCTATTACTGCTCTGTGTGAAGTCACTTCATAAGACTTCATAAGGCTAAACATAAAAAGACTAAGAAACGTATTTCGGTTGTTAAATGGAAGACGTCAGTTCGGTTGATCTCCGGCCTTGCTGAAAGAGATTGTGGTTGAAGACCCTACAAACTATTTAATTATTTTAAAATGTCGCCAGAGCATTTTACTTTTTTTTTTTTTTTTTTTTTTTTCAAATATAGTAATGCAATAAGGACAAGATACTCTTATGCGTATAGCATTGTCACCAGAACTGAAATTAAAAATTATATTACGTTTCTCGTCAAGTGGGGATTCATATTCGTCTCTAAAGACCCTGATCGTGTTCCGAAATCCACAATTACTTAACCAGGAGAAAGTGAACAATATGTTTAAAAGTACTTATATAATAAAAGGTGAATGTAAAACCCTGTCACGTTTTAAATAAATATTTACAAAGATTTGTAAATGTAAAAGCTGTCACGTTTTAAACAAATAATGTTAAATAAAAGAATTCAGCTGAATAGATTTGTGTAGCCTTTTCTTCTGTGTACAATTTCCTTTAAAAAGTCTGCAAGTTCGAACCACGTGATGTTGGTCTTGTTATCTTGCGCTGATCAACATCCAGATGTTGTACTAGATTGCATTTTGCACAGTTCATTAGTACAGGTGTTTTGAATTGAATGTATTTTAGTCCGCCAATTAGCTACCGTTCACCCACCAATATTTAATTCACGAATGGTTGCTTCAAGAGCACCAACACGCCGCTACGTATTCCAGAAAGCTTTTAAAAGCTCATAAACACCTATGCATCACATACATGTCAAAATACCGAACAATTTCTTCCGTTTCCCACTTCCTTTTGCGATTTCGTTATCACCTAACCTAAAAACTCGCGCAAACAGTTTCGCCAAGGTTGGGAGGAGCCGAAACTGTTTTTGTTTCGCCAACGAGTTGCGCATACGCTTACCGCGCATGCGCAGTGGCCAGTAACGCCGCCAAGTCTCATACACATCTATGTGAATAAAACGAAGTGCCGAATAGTGATGGGCAGTTCGGATCGTTTCACTGTTTTGAAACATACGGATCATCTGAGCCTAGTGAGTCGACTCGCTGTTTCGGCACTCGAAACACTGGGAGTGCCGCAATGTTGCGTCCTGCTACCTCTGCTGATTCACGTGAGCCGAAAAAACTGCAGTAGCGCGATACAGAAAATACGAAACATCTATGGAATATCAACATGGTTTTAATACCTTATTCACTAGACTTAATTGCCGGCCGCGGTGGCCGAGGGGACTAAGGCGCTCCAGTCACGCTCTGCACGGCCACTACGGTCGGGGGTTCGAATCCCCCCCTCGGGCATGGATATTTGTGCCGACCTAGTTCATAAGTAGTTTGTAAGTTTAGGGACTGATGACCCCGTAGTTAAGTCCCATAGACTATACAAACATTTGAATTTTGAATTGAACTAGACTTAATTGAAGGCACAGGATTTGTTTGCTACTACGATTTTACAAGTTCAAATTTCTAAGTGCATCTAGAAATGAATAACTTTGTGGTGTCGCACAAGTATGAAGTGCGCGCCACCTACTTTCACCGCGCGCCGCCATGCACGCACGGCGAGGCGTTCTTACGATGTCAGCCACTAGCGCCCTCTGCTACAACTCCGCTCGTGGCCACCACTGAACGACATCGTTCACTTGGGGCTGAGATAGGAACCAGTTAACACTTCGGAATCAGATAGGCACCAGTGAAGACTTGGCTATCGGACAGGCACTAGGCAGGCCTCTAGCTGAACTATGTATCAGCATTCTGCAGTACTGATCTATGTAAAAGTTAAGTATTACTAAGTCTCTAAGAAATATATATCTCGTTCTAATTTACTCTAGTGTTTCTAGTTTCTGCTGTCCCACTGGCTGCTCACCTCCGTACTTGCACACGCGTGCATCCTTTATTCCTGTGTCGGTCTTCCTACTCGGCCACCCACACCTACGACCGACGGAAACGAGACACAAAAGTGGCAACGGGGCAGGGAAACAAAAAACTTTTCTAACCAATCAATATAAACAAAATATTTAAGATTTGTTGCAAAGACATATTTAATGCAATCAAGTATTAACACAAAGAAACACATTTCACAATTTACGTGACGAAATCACAAAACTGAACTGAAATTTTTCAATGTCCAGATAGGCATTCTAATAATCAGATTCAAATGTTCAAATGTTTGTACGGCTTATGGGACTTAACTACGGGGTCATAAGTCCCTAAACTTACAAACTACTTATGAACTACTTTACGAACTAGGACGGCACAAATATCCATGCCCGAGGGGGGATTCGAACCCCCGACCGTAGTGAATCAGATTCATATTCAGTCAGTCAAACAAAACAGAATCAGTTACAGTTTCTTTAAATTGAAATGAAAAAAAAAATGGAATGAAAGAAAAACTAACTTTTGAGATCTTACTGAGAATGCGGTTACGTGTCACTGAAATTATTTGCCCTTGATCGAAAAGATACGTTCACCTGGCACAGATGTAGCAACAATGCATGACAACGCTTAGTTCACGCAAAACTACCTCAAAACACCGAAGGACTTCACAACGTTTCTCGCTTGTATCCCAGTCTTCAAACCTCTACATCTACATACATACTCCGCAATTCACCGTAAGGTGCGTGGCGGAGGGTACACTGTACCACTACTAGGCATTTCCTTTCCTATTCCACTCCCAAATAGGACGAGGAAAAAAAGAATGCCTATATGCCTCCGTACGAGCCCTAATTTCTCTTATCTTGTCTTTGTGATCTTTACGCGATATGTAAGTAGGCGGCAACAAGGTCGTACTACACTCAGCTTCAAATTCCGGCCCTCCAAATTTACTTAACAGAAATTCACGAAAAGAACGTCGTCTTTCTTCCAGCGATCCCCAATTGAGTTTCCGGAGCATTTCCGTGACACTCGCGCATTGGTCGAGCCTACCGGTAACAAACCTAGCTGCTCGCCTCTGAACCGCCTCTATGTCTTCCTTCAAACTGCTCTACTGTGGGTCCCAAACACTTGAGCAATACTCCCAAGACGTGGTCGTACAAGCGTTTTATACGCGGTCTCCTTTACAGGTGAAGTACACCTTCCCAAAATTCTCCCAATAAACCGAAGTCGGCTGTCCGCCTTACTCACAACTGTCCTTACAAGTTCGTTCCATTTCATATCGCTCTGCAATGTTACGCCTGGGTATGTGAACGACGCAAAAGCATCAACAAGCTCACTACTAATGCTGTATTCGAACATTATGGGATTGTTTTTTCTACTCATGCGCATCACCTTACATTTTTCTACATTGAAAGCTACCTACCATTCTTCGCACCAACTAGAAATTTTGTCTAAGTCATCCTGTATGCTATTACAGTGGGTTACAGACGACACACTCCCATACACCACAGCATCATCAGCAAACAGCCGAAAATTACAACTTACTCTATCCATCAGATCATTTATATAGATAGAAAATAATAGCGGTCCTATCACACTCCCCTGGGGCACGCCTGACGATACACTCGTCTCTGATGAACACTCGCCGTCGAGAACAACGTACTGCGTTCTATTACTTAGGAAGTCTTCCAGCCTTTCACAAATCTGTGAACCTATTCCATAAGCTCGTATCTTCGTTAGCAGTCTGCAGTGTGGCACTGCGTCGAACGCCTTTTTGAAGTCGAGAAAAACACAATCCGCCTGTTGCCCTTCGTCCATGGCTCACAAGATGTCATGTGAGAAAAGGGCAAGCTGAGTTTCACATGAACGATGTTTCCTAAACATGGAAAGAAGTTTTTCCGTTTCAAGGAAATTTACTATATTCGAACTGAAAATATGCTCTAAAATTCTACATGAAACTGATGTCAACGATATTGGGCTGTAATTGTGTGGGTCAGTTGTCTTTCCTTTCTTATAAACGGGAGTCACCTGTGCTTTTTTTCCAATCACTAGGAACTTTGCGCTGAATTAAAGTTTCGCGATAAATGAAAGGTAAGTAGGGGGCCAATGCCGCAGAATAGTCTTTGTAAAACCGAACTGGTATTCCATCCGGACCAGCAGACTTTTTCGTATTCAGCTCTATCAGCTGCTTCTCTACACCGGAAATACCTATTTCTATGCCCCCCATTTCGGAATTAGTACGTTGATCAAATGATGGTACATTTGTGCGGTCCTCCTGCGTGAAAGATTTCATGAAAAACATTCGTTGTTGGGAGGGTGTCCGGATACTTTTGACAACGAAGTGTATCTCGATAGAGTATTCGCCGTATGTACCATCGAATGTATGCCAATGTGAGAGCACGCGTGGAAGCTATAGCGTGCAGGAAGACCAGTTTATCAGCATATCGACCCTTTGTATCACAGTACCGCTTGAACTATTGATCTGTAAATCTAATCATTTCACGTACAGTAACTTGAGGCAATTGTTAAAGTCTAGGAGGATGTAGCGCCCAGTGGTCTTGGGGTAAACCATTCGACTGGAAACCAAAATTTCGCGGGTTCGAAACCCGGTTGGGCGTTGGATTTTGTTGAGTGTGCGTTATAAACCATCCTTCACCTCTCAACTAGTCTTGTGTAGTTCGCGAACGAACTAGTTCGGAAGAGCGCTCCCGCAGGCGAACTACGCTGACTAGTTCGCAGATGCCTCGCCTCTCCGTTCGTCCGCTCCTTTTCCGAAGACTGAGGGGTAACAGCGAGAGGACGCGAGAGCGCGCAGAATCGCGTGATTCCCTTCTGCCAGTTGCCGTCATTTCGAGCTGAGATGCAGCTCAGCTGTAGTTTCATAGTTCACTGTTACTGATCATTATATAAAAAACCTTCGGGGGTTCGAATCCCCCTCTCGGGCATGGATATTTGTGCCGTCCTTAGTATAAGGTAGATGTAAAGTAGTTTGTAAATTTAGGGACTGATGACCCCGTAGTTAAGTCCCATAAGCTTAACAAACATTTCATAAAAAGGCTGTCATAACAAAAGAGCTCTTTTAGTAGCGGTAGCAAAAGCCAAAAAGAGTTGCCGAACTAAAAAGAGCGACCTACTTCGCGGCCGAGCTGCGAACTAAAAGGAGAGCTACCGGTCGCGAACTAAAATATACGCGATCGGCCGCGAACTAAAACATGCGTTACCGGCCGCGAACTATTATGCCAAACGTATCTAACTTCTTAGTTCGTTGGATTATTTTCCGAAGACCGACGAGCAATAGCGAGAGGGCGCGCAGCAGAATTAAAAATCACGTGTTTGCCTTCTGCTGATGAGAGCCATTTCGAGGTGAGCGTCTGCCTGCTAGATTCAGTGCTACAAAATTTGTGTTTTAAAGTATCTGCACTCTGCAATATGTGACTAATAAATTCCACAATGCCAAGATATAGAGATAACTCTAAACTTAAACGCGACAAATTATGCACAAACTGTTTGTTTTGGTTTGCGTGATATCGTTAGCGGCTCAAGCAGCAAGCGCATGAAGCAGCTAGGTGGGGGAACTTCTCCCTCCACCCAGTGGCGTAACTATGACTTGGCTTTGGGGGGAGGGGATAGACCTGCTTGCCGGGCAAAATTTCAGTCAGTTTGCAGACAGGCTACCATCTACCACTCCAGTTGAAGAAACTAATTCACTCCCTTCCAATGAAAGCTTATGGTAAAACACCCCATGTTTCCAATCTTTACCTTTACCAGATTCCTGTTATACGATTTCTTTTTTTTTTCTTTCTTTTTTGGTTCTGGGGGGGGGGGGGTTCTATCCCCCTCATCCGCTCCCTCCCCCCCCCCCCCCCGCATAGTTACGCCACTGGCTTGTATTGAGCTGTGCCGCTACCAGGCTGCATGAAGTAATAAGGAAAATAAGTGGACGTCTTCGCTTATTATCACGACACTGGGGTAGAGTAGAGCCCTGTATTGGGAGAGTACCGCCAACCGGGCGAGCGCCGCCATTGTAGGCCTGTTATATCTGGCAGTAGCAGCGCTATGCACGGCGCTGTGGAATTAACATTTATGATGAAGAGAACCGGTCTGTACATCGACGTGGTGTGATAATACGTTAAGTAAACAATGAACTTAAGTTTTTAATCGTTTCATCACATCTACAGCGAATATTAAGGACAAGTTGGTAATCTGAGATCAAGATCTTTATTTTTGAGCAATTTCTGCTCACGTTAAACCTTGTACCAAATGCACTGCTTTCGCAATAAGAGACGTTTCTCCTTTCAAACTAGCTAAGGACTGACGTTTTTATATCTAATATATTGGTTTTTATCGAAGTAGATGTAATTAATACATGTTGCTTTCTATTAATCTAGTGCCTAATGTTGATAGGTGTTATGTGCTAACCTACATGTGATATTAACACATAACATTAACTGAGCTAACATTTTGGGAAGGTTTAAGTTTTTACACATTGTTATCGCACTGCTGGGTACTTCAGTACAATAAACATTATCTTAAAATTCGAGTTTTGGAGATGTATTTAATTGGCGGTTTCATTTACCACCCAAACTTTCGTAATATGCAGGCTAAGTATAAATACGAAATGCATGCGCAGACCACGTCGCTCAGCCGTCACTGGGAGCGGACCAACTAAAAGAACGAACTAATTCTCTGCAGAGCCGCGAACTAAAGTGAGCGCTCCCGATCGCGAACTATTACGTGCAAGTCTATTGTGCACTCGTCGCTGGTCAGGTGCGCGACCTCCACTTCCCCGACGACCGTCGGCTGACGTGCAGAAGCGTGGCACTGGCGACAGCGTCCATCTGCCAGTGTTCTAGGACCATCAGCGATTCTGCTCGTTTCAAACATCGGCCGCATTTCATTTCGCCGCAGACAGGGGAGCGGTATCAAAATGGCCGCATCGGCACTATATAATACACACACACTTTGGAACAGATCTAAAAGCTAATTTCTTTGGATAAATTAAATATTATGCGAACTCGGTAATTGAACATTTTTCTTGATATATATATATATATATATATATATATATATATATATATATATATAAAGATATAAACAAGAACATTATTCATTCATTTGCCATTTTATAAGAAATAATAAATAAATAGTGTAGTAAAGACTGTACAAGTAATATGTAGTGTTACTATTCTTAGGATATAGAAATCCTATGCTCTCGTTAAAAAAAAAAAAAAGTCGTTCTGTGATTGTTTTTATTCTGTGCTTTTGTTTCTTAGTGATCGTGTCTTGCTGATGTGTGTTTGTTGTATTAAAAGTCTAAGGTGAGAATATATTTGAGAAGTTATTTTAAAACTGGTGTTTCAAAAACTTATTATAAAGGCCCTTTTCATTATTGACATATTAGTATGTGTGTCGCCAGAGAAAGTAATTGTGGCCTAATGCAATATTTCCGAGGTATTGATCCCGGAACTGTTTTGCGTGTTGTATGAGATTTATAAGACAACTGAAATTATTTTATGTGGAAAGAATATTTCATAAAAGACATTTACTAAACTTTCGTGGACGTTCTAAGTGAATATTTTACAATTGACAATATTTCGACTGATGAAAAATCGAACAAACAGCTACAATCGATTTCGTCTTTTCTTATGAAAGAATTTGGTTCAAGATATACAGAAAAATCGTCGGCTGTGCCACGAAGTGTAGCATAATCAGCAAGTAAGAACTGTAATATTATTTTTGATAAACACTGTGGTTTTTTCTTCTCTATACGAACCTGCATCTGTTATTCCAAAGATTCCATTAGGCACAATAAACGCGATCAATTCAAATAATTACTTACAGCAGAAATGGGACTTTGATAGATATTTTTCAAGAGTTTGTTAATTTCAATGCATTATTTAAATTCAGAGATCATTTATTACTGACTTTCTATAAAAAAGGCATAATAATAATATGAAATTAATTTTTTTATTAATTATTAAAACTAGGCAGACGGCAGCCACGGCCCTTTGATGTGCGCTGCTATCGGCCACAACCACCAATCGCCACGTATGCATTGCGTACCCAGGTGACTGTCACCATTTTGCCGGCCGCTGAAGCCGAGCGGTCTGCGGCGTGCCAGTCACGGTCTGCCCGTATGCTGCGGTCGGGGGTTCGAATCCCCCTCGGACAGGGATGTTTGTGCCGTCCTTAGTATTAGATTGTTCATTAGTGAGTCGTGTCGGGATAGCACAGTCGGTAGTGCGCTTGCCCGCGAAAGGCAAAGGTGCCAGGTTCGAGTCCCGGTTCCGGCACACAATTTTAATCTGCCAGGAAGTTTCATATCAGCGCACACTCCGCTGCAGAGTGAAGTTTCATTCTGGAAACATCCCTTAGGCTGTGGCTAAGCCATCTCTCCACCATATCCTTTCTTCCAGGAGTGCTAGTCTTGCATGGTTTGCAGGAGAGCTTCTGTGAAGTTTGGAAAGTAGGAGGCGAGGTACTGGCGGAAGTAAAGTTGTGAGGCGGCATCGTGAGTCGTGTCGGGACAGCACATTCAGTAGTGCGCTTGCCCGCGAAAGGCAAAGGTGTCAGGTTCGAGTCCCGGTTCCGGCACACAATTTTAATCTGCCAGGAAGTTTCATATCAGCGCACACTCCGCTGCAGAGTGAAGTTTCATTCTGGAAACATCCCTTAGGCTGTGGCTAAGCCATCTCTCCACCATATCCTTTCTTCCAGGAGTGCTAGTCTTTCATGGTTTGCAGGAGAGCTTCTGTGAAGTTTGGAAAGTAGGAGGCGAGGTACTGGCGGAAGTAAAGTTGTGGGGCGGCATCGTGAGTCGTGTCGGGATAGCACAGTCGGTAGTGCGCTTGTCCGCGAAAGGCAAAGGTGCCAGGTTTGAGTCCCGGTTCCGGCACACAATTTTAATCTGCCAGGAAGTTTCATAACAGCGCACACTCCGCTGCAGAGTGAAAGTTTCATTCCAGTAATAGGCTGTTTCACTGTTTTCAATGTTTCTTTCAGACTTAGCAACGATATTTGTTACAGTAAATCACATTGAAATGGCTGGCGAAGGGTTCATCGAAACAGCTGTACACTATTTATCTTCCATTCCATTCTCGAATAGCGCGCGGGAAGAAAGAACACCTGAATCTGTCCGTTGTAACTGTGATTTATCGTATTTTATTCTGATGATCATTTCTACCTATGTGAGTGGAAGTCAACAATATACTTTCGCATTCGGAGGAGAGTGTTGGCGATTGGAGTTTCGTAAGTAGCCCACGCCGCAGCGATAAGCGCCGTTGTTGTAACGATTCCCATCCGAGATGCTGTATCATTTCTGTAGCGCTGTCTCCCCTGTATCGTGACAGTACAAAACGAGCTGCCCTTCTTTGCAATCTTTGGATGTCTTCCGTCAAATACACCTGATAATGATCCCATACTGGACAAGAATACTCCAAAAAAGGATGGACAAGCGTAGTGTATGCAGTTTGTTTAGTAGTTCTGTTGGATCTTTTAAGGGTTCTGCCAATAAAAGGCAGTATCTACGTGTTCTTTCCAGTTTAAGTCTGAAGTAATAGTAATTCCTAGGTATTTTGTAGAGTTTACGGCTTTCGCATTTGATTGATCTATCTTGTAAACAAAGTTTAAAGGATTTCTTTTCGTAATCATGTGGACGACATCACACTTCTCGTTATTTAAAGTCAATTGCCAATTTTTACACCATATCTTAACCAGATCGTTCTGCAGATGATTTTGATCTCCAGATGATTTTAGTAGACGGTAAATGACGGTGTCATCTGCCTGCAAGAGAGCATCAAGAAGCTAACTACTAATGCTGTATTCGAACATTATAGGATTGCTCACGCATCACCTTGCATTTTTCTACATTGAGAGCTAGCTGCCCATTCTTCGTACCAACTAGAAATTTTGTCTACGTCATCCTGTATGCGATTACAGTCAGTGAAAGACGACAACCTCCCATACACCACAGCGTCATCAGCAAACAGCCGCAAATTACAACTTACTCTGTCCATCAGATCATTTATATAGATAGAAAATAATAGCGGTCCTATCACACTCCCCTGGGGCACGCCTGACGATACACTCGTCTCTGATGAACACTCGCCACTGCGTTCTATTACTTAGGAAGTCTTCCAGCCAGTCACAAGTACATATTAGCAATTGCGAAGCATCGCCGGGTCGACTAGTTGTCAACTAAAACGTAACCCTGGCTTGTCGTCCTCTAGAGCAGTTGCCGGCCCCCTGTACGCCACCAGACCTCTGCGTCTGGGTCCTCTTTTCTTTTCTTTTCTTTTCTTTTCTGTCCCTCTTCAGTGCCTGCAGGCAGCCGCTCCCCGGGGACCCGCCTACTCCACACACACACAGACACACTCACACAGACGGCACTTTATCCTCTCATCCTCCTCCTTCGCTTCTTCGCCTTCTTCTCGCTCCACCTCCACCACTCCTCGCCTCCTCCTTACCTCGCCGTGCGTGTGCCTTTCCACCCCCTACCCCCTACCCGCTAGACACACACGCCGCTGCCGCTGTCTTCCCGCCGCCCCCGCCTTGTTCTCGGCGCACGCACACTTTCCTCCCCCTCCCACCCCCACTTGTGGAGAAAAGCCCGCCAGTCGATCTTGGGCGCGCTGTGAGACTTCCCGCCCCAGGCGGCCGACCGCGCTTTTGTGGGGGGGGGGGGGGGGGGGGGTGCGTCTACCTGCCAGGTATATGCCCAGGTATAAGCCCAGGTATACGCCCAGGTACCTTACAGAGGCGCGGCCCACACCGCTACTACCCTCGCTGCGTCTACAGGGGGCGCACCAAATACAGCTCACCGTAGTAGACGCAATATTTACTCGACGCTAAACAGTTAGTCCAACTATTCATCATTTTCTTGATTTGCAGCTCCTCTTCCGTGTTTGCAGTAAAAATTACTGGGTATGAGGTCCGCCTGATAAGCAGTTTAACAAAGTAAACAGGCGAATTTTTAAAGTGAAAAGTGGTTGTGATTAAAAAAGTCCACAAAATCTGTGTATTACGTGTGTGCTACGCGAAACAGGGCGGAAGAAGAAGTATATAACAAAAGAAACCATGACAACGCTACCACTTAATAAGTATATAAAAAGGGTCCCACATGACCACAAAAAGGTAAATTAAGCATGAAATAAATATAAAGCCCAGTGATGATGGCACAGAGGTGCTGAAACTAGTTTGGGTGTTTTGCATATCAGGCGGACCTCATACCCAGTAAGTTAGTCCAACACTGGCTTTAATGAGACAGCTGCAATTCTTCCAAAAACAGAATGGCGACGTCTCTTCATTACGTCCAACATCCGCCAATCAACTTCATCCTCACTGTCTGATCTAAAATTCTCTACAACGGTCAAATTACTCTACAAATCACATTTAAGTGCCTGGCAGAGGGTTCATCGAACCACCGTTATACTATTCATCTCTCATTCCATTCTCCAATAGCGCGCGGAAAGAAAGAACACCTGAATCTCTCCATTCGAGCTCTGATTTCTCGTATTTTATTCCTGATGATCATTTCTACCAAATGTAGATGGGAGTCAACAATATATGTTCGCATTCGGAGGAGAATGTTGGCGATTGGAGTTTCGTAAGTAGCCCACGCCGCAGCGATAAGCGCCGTTGTTGTAATGATTCCCATCCCAGATCCTGTATCATTTCCGTAACGCTGTCTCCCCTGTATCGTGTCAATACGAAACGAGCCGCCCTTCTTTGGACTCTTTCGATGTCCCCTGTCAAACCCACCTCATAAGGATGGACAAGCGTAGTATATGCAGTATTAGCATCTTTTAAGGGTTCTGCCAATAAAACGCAATCTCTGGTTCGCCTTTCCCACGACATTATCTACTTGTTCTTTCCAATTTAAGTCTGACATAATAGTAATTCCTAGGTATTTTGTGTAGTTTACGGCCTTCACTTTTGATTGATTTATCTTGTAAACAAAGTTTTACTAATTTCTTTTCGTTCACATGTGGACGACTTCACACTTCGCATTATTGCCAATTTTTAGACCATAGTGGTATCTTATTTAGATCGTTCTGCAGTTCCTTTTGATTTTCAAATGATTTTACTAGACGGTAAATATCGGCGTCATCTACAAACAACCTAAGAGAGCTACTTAGATTTTCTCCCAAATCATTTATATAAATAAAAAACAGCAGAGTACCAATAACACTACCCTGTGGAACGCCCGATATCACCTCTGTTTTAGTCGATGCCTTACCATCGATTACTACAAACTGTGTCCTCTCAGACAGGAAATCCCCTATCCAGTCGCAAATTTTGAGCGATATACCATAACTACGCAATTTGGTTAAAAGCCGTTTGTGAAGTACGGTATCAAAAGCCTTCTGGAAATCAAGAAATACGGAATCAATTTGAGAACCCTTGTCGATAGCACTCATGAGTTCGTGTGAATAAAGAGCTAGTTGTGTTTCGCATGAATGATATTTTCTAAACCCGTGTTGACCTTGGGTCAATAGATCATTCTGTTTTACTGCCCAGACATGAGCGCATATAAGGAGAGGGACGGAATAGAGCCTTGGCCCCTCTAGAAATAACGCATGTAAGGTAAAGATTAAAATTAAAAAATACCATAAAAAACTTATAGTTTTACGATTTAACGTCAACAGTAATAAAAAGCTTGATCTCGGTTAAGTAAACTGGTCTTCGACGCACATATACTCTGAATACGAACAAAATATCATTGGATGTTTAGTCAAAATTACTGTAACGCTGTTTATAACACCACATCGTGATCGTAGCATTAGGATCGCCCCATTTCAGTTATTCAAAAATATTTTTTATCATTTTTACGAGGCAGAATTTGTATATTTTTGGCACTTAAAATAAAAATTAATTAGCATCTTTGTTCATTAGAGTAACAGTAGAGATAGAGAAAGACAGCCAAAACACTGTACATATCAGCCGTCATTTGTCAGAGTATTAGTATACTAAGTAGTGCCTACGGTTGGGTTACTCTCTCTCTGTAAGTATAGCTCTGTACGACTTCTGCTCTCTTTCTAAGGGTAAAATCTCTCACTCAAAGTTTAATAATCCTAATGTATGTAACTTCCGGAAAGTCAGATTTGATATCGACCTATAACGCATTTGTCGGTAACAAAATCTATGAATTTTAGATCGGGGTTAGGTGACAGGAGATACTGCTAAAATTCTGCCTCCCGATGTTAGTATGGACAAAGTCAGTAAGATTTTAACAGTAATTTTGTCAAGGATAAGTGATATTGAGATTACGAATATTATTTTAGAAGAAATAAGTAGTGGTACGAACTGTAACCTGAAGCAAAGATGCTGTACAAGAAATATATAATGGTAAGGAATTGAATACCCGAACTGTGAATCATTCTGTGTGTATCTTTTTCAAGTGTAATGACTGTAAACTCAGCTTTACGAAAATATATATACAGAAGTGATCTATAAAAAGTGTCTTCAATTTAATTCGTAATTAAAAACCTTTACAGTATCTGTCGATTAATTTTGAAAGTAACTATAGTATTGTTTAATATTCACAGAAGATATGATATCAACTTCGATTGGGCGAAGCTGAAAATGTGTACCCAGCCGCGATTCGAACCCGGGTCTCCTGCTTTCTAGGCAGTTGCGCTGACCCCTACACCACTGGGGGCACAGTGATCACCGCACCTGCAAGGTCTACCTAAGCACGCCTCCCGTCAGATACAAATTCCCAGCTTCGCCCTGCCCACAGTACTCAAAATAACAACTGCAGGATCAGAAGTGACGTCTGTTCTTTCGGAACAGACGCCACATGTATATATATAATATGCCGGTGACGGGCAATGATCCTATCGTTAGTGGGGAGGGGTGGGCAAGTTTGAAGCCCTTACTCTTACGGGAATTAGTTTCATAACTACGAGTTTGAGTACTGTGGGCAGGGCGAAGCTGGGAATTTATATCTGACGGGAGACGTGCTTAGGTAGTTGATAAAACGGTTCTCGGTATCGGACCGCATCGTCAATATTTCAAATATTTCACCGACGTTTCGGCCACTATTGCAAGCGGCCATCCTCTGGGCGTTACAGTACTTATGAACTACTTTATACTAAAGACGGCACAAACGTTCATTCCCGAGTGGGGGGATTCGAACCCCCGCCGGGGAGCGACCTCGCGCATCGCAGCATAGCGCCTCAATGCGCTCAGCCACATATAAATTGCCAGTGAGGTCACAACATACCGTGAACAACTTGTATGACAGGACGTTGTTCTTGTCTGGAGGCGGTAGACCTCGCAAACGCAATATCGATG
Organism: Locusta migratoria; assembly: GCA_026315105.1. Lineage (NCBI taxonomy): Eukaryota > Metazoa > Arthropoda > Insecta > Orthoptera > Acrididae > Locusta > Locusta migratoria. Next base: position 54,828,722 of record CM048753.1, on the reverse strand, counting down.
TTGCTTAAAATTGACACTGGTACCGTAACAATGCGATGGTGTATGTTGAGCCAGGAGCGGGTGTAGCCCATTACTGAACACCGTGTTCATATGTCCATCTATATAACTTCTATATTTGTTATATGTTTAGTATACTACTCTTTGTTCAATATATATGACATTCAAGGAGCACTCTATGTATTATATATATATATCTTCGATATTTTATCTGTGATATGTTTAGTATACTACTCTATGTTCAATATAAATACCGTCTGAGTGTGGCAAGGCATACGTCGGCCGTACGCATCGAACTGTACATGATAGATGCGTGGAACATTGCCGCCACACGAGACTACTGCAGCCGGATAAGTCGACGGTAGCAGAACACTCTTTGACGGAAGGACACAGGATGATACGAGGTATGTCCACAAAGTAAGTTCCGTTTGGTTATATAAACCAAACGCGTACAGATACAGAAAAAATATTTATTGTATAAAATATCAACAGCTGTTCAACTACTTTTCTACATGACTTCCGAAATTTTGTAGGCACTTGTCATAACGTGGGACAAGTTTTTGTGTGCCTTCTTCATAGAAGGTTGCCGCCTGTGTATTCAACCATGTGGCAAATATGTTCTTTCAGCTCATCATCGTTGAAGTGTTGACCACCAAGGACAGATTTTAGGTGTAAGAAGAGATGAAAGGAGTCTTCTTCTTCCCTTCACGTTGCCGCCCGACCTCACAAGGCGAATGTGACCAAACAACTATTACGCGAAATTCACTGGGACGTGTTGGATCATCATCCGTACAGTCTCGCTCCTAGCGACTTTCTTCTTACACCTAAAACCTGTCCATGGTGGTCAACACTTCAGCGATGATGATGAGCCGAAAGAACATGTTACCACATGGTTGAATACACTGGCGGCAACCTTCTATGAAGAAGGCATAGAATGACTTCTGCCACGCTATGTTTATACAATAAATATTTTTTCTGCATCTGTAAACGATTGCTTTATACACGCTATGTAGAAAAGTAGTTTAATAGTTGTATATTTTTGAACGATAAATATTTTTTCTGTATTTGTACACGTTTGTTTTATATAACCAAACGGAACTTACCGTGTGGGCATACCTCGTATAATCCAGCACTTGAGCTCATAGTCAGTCGGTCAGACGAATCGATGGCTTAGCCTTCACTAGCACTCGATCCCCTGACATGTTGTAACGTCGTTACAAGTAACATCAGCTGACAGCCTGCGGGATGCGAACTTCTGCGTAATTCCGACTCCTACGCTACGGACACAGAGGAAGAATCTGGGAGGATTTCCGCGGCCTCCACACCGAAACCTCGGCGTTCCTAGGAGAGATGTAAGTTACCTGCTATGGGGAAGGTATACATTTCATGTTCAAATGTACCGCGAATTTGACACCAGTGTCAAGCTAGTCAGGCATGGGTCGTTTATCTTTGCTTGCAAGCTTATTTTTTGGATGGCAGTACTATCGATATTGGAGACGGTGATAGTATTGTTGCCGATAAGTAGGGTTGTGATTATTGAGAGTGCAGACTAGAGATGGGATAATTGAAACATCTGACGGTTTCGAAACCAATGAAACCGTACCATCTGTCGTTTCGAAACACTGTTTAGAAACCATGAAACCGTGAAGCAATGTATGTTTTGTCATGAAATCTTCGTTCTAGGAGGGCAATATTTTTCACTATGTGGACAAGGGTACATACAAGAACCTGTCAACCATAGAGTATATATTTACTTTTTGGTCTGTACGAAACATGTTGATAAAGATTTTGATAGTCACACGAGGCCGCCGGTATGGTAGGTAAAAGTTTACCCCACTAGGAACTCACAAACTGCAATACGGTACGCATATTATAGTGATGGAGCATAAATGCTACTTTCTATACATACTAAATAAATTATAGGGAATAAAGGGCACACTAAAAAATCACAAATAATGCTATGAAATTACAAAAATAATAAAATAAGAGACAAGTTCACCACGTCTACGTCTTGACCGTTACACCACCGCCGCAATTCCTTTAACATGACAGTCGAAAAATTATAACGATTGGAGGTAATATCTTTTTCACTCGTAAGAAACTAACTCTTTAACACGAGATTAAATATGCGATGTACCCCTGTTCGTATAAAAATGTCATTTCAGGCTTCATGTTGTATCTTTTTTTTTTTTTTTTTTTTTTTTTTTTTTTTAAGAAATGTAGTTTCTCTAGTGTTTTTAATATGGTAGATAAACCTAGAATTTAAGTGGTTATTTCAAAGCAAATAGTGAACGTTGTTTTAGTGTTCTTTTACATTTATAAAGCAGACATTATGTCATTTCGGAATACAGCAGCCACGGTGGAGTAGCCGAGCGATCTAAAGCGTCTCGCTGCGGAGCGCGCGGTTGCTCGCCATGGAGGTTCGAGTCCTCCCTGGGGCATGGGTGTGTGTGTTTGTCCGTAGGTTAGTTTATCTACGTTTAAGTAGTTTGTAAGCTACGGACTGATGACCACGCAGTTTGGTCCGATAGATTTACAAACATTTGAACATTTGGAATACAGCAGTCTCTTGCAAACGAATCTTGATTTCAGTAATCATAAGCTGCAGACTCACGAGTGTCAACTACTATTTGACACTCTCTTCAGTAAAATGAAACACCACATTTCGGTACCATTAGTCTGTTCCGCCTTTCTGCACTAGTGGTTTGAAACACTGGTGGTGTGAAACCGACACGAAACCGTGAAACCGACACGAAACTGTGAAACCGACACGATACCGTGAAACCGACAGGAAGAAACGGTTTCAGTGTATCGACAATCGACCGCGAATGTGATCCGAAACAACGGAATGAAACCGCATGGATTCGAAACCGCGAAAGATGCCGGTTTTGAAACACTGAAACTGTTGTGTATATCGAAACCTGGTTTCGAAACCATGAAACCGTAGCCAACTCTAGTGCAGAAGCGTGGGGACCGTGGTTGTGTGCAGTTGTCGTTTCGGCGGGATAGCCGAGGAGATGAGATTCTGAGACTGGAATGCTGAGCCAAGCTGTTTGTTTAAGATATGGAGAGGAAATGTATATATGACGTTGGAGAAACGATCTTTTGAAGTTTTTATAAGGTAAAGTTTTTCATGAAATACTTGGCATGTTTCTATGGCACAACTTCGCATGTTAGGCTGAACTGATGGTAACAGTAACGGTCGGGAAAGATCTTGCTGTTAGCTTTCATGCTAGGGACCCCTTTCTGTTTTAGGAAAACTATTTATTGTAATGGTTTAGTTTTGAGATTGCGTTTTTTATGAAATAGGAATTTCATGGGTAGTGTTCTTGAAATATGGTGTTGTTGTAACATTGTTTGTGTAAATCGAGTTAAATTTATTAACAGTAAAGAAATGTCTATCTTCGTTTAAAAATAATTTTGTAGGCAGATAAAATATCTGAGTTATATTTTTCTCTGAAAGATTTTAAAATCATAAACACGACATTGGTAGTAAATAGAAAATAAACCAGATATTTAATTTTTAATAATTAGTTCGACTTTCTTAAACAGATTACCAGTTTATCCCTCCTCACATTTTTATTAAAAGTGCCATCGTTAGTTTTCCAGTAGTTAGTAAAGCAGGAAGCAGTTTGGTGTTGCGCAGATTTATGCAGTAAGTGAAGGTGAAAAAGAATCAGTTTTTGTTGTCATGCTTACAGTTCAGTATGATTTACAGATTTCAGGCTAGGACAATTCATACAGTGTTCAGGGTAACAAGTGTTTGCACTGAGTCAGATTGCACTGATAAATATTGAGTTCGTTACATTCCGTTAAAGATTGTCAGTTCAGTCAGAAACAAGTTTGTAGGGCCAGAATTATTAACACAGTGATTTTTATTATCAGCAATTTTGAGACAGTTAACTGTGTTACGACATTTTCATACAGAAACAATTATCAGTTTGTATCTCATTATAATAATCATTACGCAGTCAGATAGGTTTTGCAATACCTTTACATTCACATAGAATACAGTTAAAAAAATCGCACTGACGTGTTTTACGGCCCACTTTAGATTTGTAGTTTTATAAGTTTTTGCAAACATTTTGCACCAAAATAATAATCTAAATAATTAAAAATTAATTAAGAAGTCTAAAATCCCTCTAGGGGAAAAAATTCAGGTAGTGGCGGGTTCCGAACCACCGACCTTCAGCGTCATTGTTCAACGCCTTGCCCACTACGCTACGGCTATCAATTACGAGACAAGTTTCTTAAATCTCATAATATTTATGGCCGTTGTTAACTGATGCTAATATGGCATTTTTAGACATTAGATTAACATTTATCGTACGAAGAACGATGTGTTATTGTTAATTCTTCAATGCGCCATTGGTTTGAAATGACAGTGTGTAAGTCACAATAAGAAAATCATCAAATACGCAACGCAAGACGGCGTATGCCACAGAGAGTTGAGGGCGAGGAATGTCACGTGACATCTGCCAACGGATGGTTTTCGTTAATTCAATGGAGGGTGTCAAATCTCCGTTATTTTTGCAAATATCTCTCAAACGATACGAGATATGGAAACAACATAAGGCAGCTAAGTTGTAGAGAATTTTCTCCTCTACAAATTACGTTATTGAAATTTTCGTGTCAGATGAACGGTTCTTTTGCAATTACAATTATATTACAAACGGCTTTTTTTGGTATTACTGCCGTATTTTTTGCCCGAAAAATTTGAAACAGGGACGTTCTGATCTCTGGCGGTCTACAATCATGTCTGTAAAATTTGGTGCTGATCGGTTAAACGTTTCTTCTTAGAAACAGGGCACACGTTACGGACAGACAGACGGAAAAACAGACAGACAGACATACATCCCAAAATCGCCGTTATTTTTGCAAATATCTTTGAAACGCTACGAGATATGAAAAAAAACATAAGAGATCAAAGTTGTAGAGAATTTTCTCCTATACCAAATTTGTTACTCAATTTTCGTGTTAAGACACTCTGAATAGCTCGCTTAGACTGTTCGCGGATGATGCTGTGAAGTCAACAGAGGATCAAAAGCAACTGCAAAGCGATTTAGACGAAATTTCTGCTTGGTGCGAAAATTGGCAGTTGGCACTAAATAAAGAAAAGTGTGAAGTAATACACACTACCACTAAAAGAAATCCGCTGAACTTTAATTACGCGATAGATCAGTCAAACCATAAGGTTGTAGATTCTGTCAAATACCTAGGAGTTACAATTACGAACAACTTTGACTGGAGAGAACACATAGAAAATATTGTGGGGAAGGTGAACCAAAGGTTACGTTTCATTGGCAGAACGCTTCGAAGATGCAACAGCTCCACCAAAGAGACTGCCTACATCACACTTGTGCCTCCTCTCCTGGAGTACTGTTGCCCATTGTGGGACCTTCACCAGATGGGATTGACGGAAGACATTGAGAAGTTTCAGAGAAGGGCAGCTCGTTTTCTTTTATCACGTTACGGGGGGGGGGGGATGCGTCACGGAAATTTTGCGCGAATTAGGGTGGAAATCATTAAAAGAACGACGTTATTCATTGCGGCGTGATCTGTTTGCGAAGTTTCAATCACCGACTTTTAATTCTGAATTTTGCTAGCACCCACCTACTTACAATAAAATAAGAATGTTTAAATGTTTGTTAAGCTTATGGGACTTAACTACGGGGTCATCAGTACCTAAGCTTACAAACTACTTACGAACTAGCTAAGACTAAGGACGGCACAAATATCCATGCCCGAGGGGGGATTCGAACCCCCGACCGTGGTGGCCGTGCAGACCGTGACTGGAGCGTCTCAGTCCCCTCGGCCACCGCGGCCGGCGTAAAATAAGAGAAATCAGATCGAAAACGGAACGATTTATGTGTTCTTTCTTCTTTCTATTAGAGCATGGAACAGTAGAGAAAAGTTATGAAAGTGGTTAATGACCCTTCTGCCAGGCACTTGAATGTGATTTGCAGAGTATCTATGTAGATGTAGATGTAGAAAATAAGAGAAATGAGATCGAAAACGGAACGATTTAGTTGTTCTTTCTTCCCGCGCGCTATTAGAGCATGGAACGGTAGGGAAAAGTTATGAAAGTGGTTAATGAACCCTCTGCGAGGCACTTGAATGTGATTTGCAGAGTATCTATGTAGATGTAGATGTTTCCAGGTGAGCCTTTGATCCAGGGTAACCCCTAGGTATTTCGCCGTCGTGCTCCAGAGGATGGGAGCCCCGAGAATCCCGATCGGCGGCAGCCCAGTAGGCACTGGTCTTCTAGTGGACTGCCTTTCGCGGCGTCGGTTCCAGTGTGTGGACCCGCCCTTATACGACCCTAGCCACGACGCTGTGTCTCGGATGGATGCTCCCCTCTAGACAGCACTCGGCTGTAAAGCTCTGTATAACGAAAGTATGGCCATCCTTTTCCGCGCCGCTTGCCGCCGTCTGCGGCTCGTGATTGGCTGAAATCCAGTCACGTGGTTCTTTCCGCCATCTTGGTCCTATACGTTGCTTGGCTGCCATGAGAAGTCTTGTGAATATTCGTATTTTTGGATTTGAATAATGCGACTATGTTGTACTTTTCGGTGTTCTTAAGAAACGAAGGAGGGAGGGAAACATTATAGTACTTCAATTAGATATCAGAAATGCAGGAAGATGAGCAGTCTGACTGATGAAATATATACATGTGGCGTCTGTTCCGAAGGAACAGACGTCACTTCTGATCCTGCAGTTGTTATTATTTAATATTCATAGAATATATGACATCAACTGCGATTAGACAAAGCTGAAAATGTGTACCCAGCCGGGATTCGAACCCGGGTCTCCTGCTTTCTAGGCAGTTGCGCTGACCCCTACACCACTGGGGACACAGTGATCACCGCACCTGCAAGGACTACCTAAGCACGCCTCCCGTCAGATACAAATTCCCAGCTTCGCTCTGCCCGGAGTGGGCAAGTTTGAAGCCCTTACTCTTACGGGAATTAGTTTCATAACTACGAGTTTGAGTACTGTAGGCAGGGAGAGGCTGGGAATTTGTATCTGACGGGAGGCGTGCTTAGGTAGTCCTTGCAGGTGCGGTGATCACTGTGTCCCCAGTGGTGTAGGGGTCAGCGCAACTGCCTAGAAAGCGGGAGACCCGGGTTCGAATTCCGGGGTACACACTTTCAGCTTTTCCTAATCACAGTTGATGTCATATATTCTGTGAATATTAAATGACTGATGAAAGTAAGAAGAAAATTCCTGCAATGTCGTGAGGTTAAGTTATTCACGCGTCGTTGGTTTTATCTCCAGGCAGCTGCCGAAAACACCCAAATTTTGGACATATTTGTGACTGATCCAGGTTCTCGTTTAGAAACGAAAGTAATATATAATACCCGAAGCAAGCTTTTCTCGTACATTTACATGTGTTAAGTGTATCATTACAGTTAACAAAGAAGTGAAACAAGACAAATATAAGATGTTGAAATGGAATTGGCGTTGTAAAGGCACCTTTAATTTCTCTTTTTGCTGAAAGTCATGTAGTGGGTATCTCCTTCTCATTTTTCGTTGTTCATCTAAGGTATAAGAACACAATACGCAACAAAATACTCATCAATCCATAATCTCAATTGCTTTCTTAATCTATAGTATGCTCCGATGACGACATGTTCGCGGTCTATTCGAATATTTGTCTAAGATACAGGTCAATCTCAATTTATAGGCGAACTCTTTAAATCTGGAGCCACAACCAAACAGTTTTCTTAAAAATCGGGCAGTAAGTATTTCGTAAAGCCGCTAGGTCCGCATGGACAGAACTACGCGAAGTTCTCGCATCTGTCGGTCGAATACAACACCCTGTATCTCGAGAATGAAAAGAGTTATCGTTCTGCTCTGAGCATTAAATAAAATTTCGATATCTTACGTACATTTCGTCCGCAGCATTGTATGTGCTAAAGTCAACCATACAAAAATTCTACGCAATGCAATTTTTCCTCTGCAAACTCTTCAAAATTTTGCGCAGTAGTTTACTTAATTTGACATAGCACGGAAACTATAAGTAATAATGAACAGAAATTGAGATCATTATCGACAAAATGTATCACACTATAACACGTGAAAAAATTAAATTTTTTTATTGAATGGTTTTTTCAAAATCGGTTGATAAGTCTTGTTAAGCGCTGGGAACGTTGCAGCGGTCGGCCTGTAAGTAAGCATTAAAATAGAATAGAACAGGCCCAATATGGCTGCCGCTGGCAGGCTGGCCATACTTTCCCTATATAGGGCTTTAAGCCCGTTTTAAACGATCAACGAAGTTGTAATAGATTGATAACAAGTTGCGTTAATGGCAGCCGTCAGTCGTTTGAACGGCTGCGCTAGTATGATCGCGCTAGTATCGAAGCGCGATAATTATAGCGATAAAGAAATAGGACGAGTTCTAAATTCGGTACTAGTGGGTTCACTGCGCATGCGCGAGCTAGCAGCTGTCTGCTGCAGTCGCCGCTCCAGTTAGTCCGCCATTTTCCTTCGTATTTACGTATATTTTGCGTTATGTCGAAGTTTATGATCAGAATGTATTACAAAATGTATTTCTAATGACGGCATTCACACTGTCCGTCACCTAACGTCAACGTCACGTTAAGCATTCTCGAGAACATTGTTTTGATTGAACGGTCGTCTCCTGACATCGGAAGTAAACCTATTTTCGACAGGCATTTTTCATATTGTAGTCGACAATTACACGGTTTGCACGCAAATTTGTCTTATTAATCTTTAGTTTATTATTATACTTTGATTTAGCGGTAAATTGCGAATGTTTTATGAAGACTTAAATATTTATGTCAATTATTGTCCACCGAAAAGCGAGGTCGTAGGCCTACATCTGAAACCGAAAAATGGTTTATGTTTTGCAATATCGTAACAGAAAAGACTGAAGCCAATTGTTTATTTGAATAAGATTGTACTTTGATGAAGCAATTTTCATTAAATAGCATTTCAAATGAAAAAGTCAGTCCGAATGAAAGACAAAAATTTAGTTGGGCATGACGTTATTAACAATGTCAGTGGGCAAATCGTAGTACAGTAGATAAAGAAAAAAAATTGCGCAGTAGTTTACTTAATTTGACGTAGCACGGAAACTATAAGTAATAATGAATAAAAAATTAGATCATTATCGAGCGAATGTATCACACTATAACATGTGAAAAAGTTAATTTTTTCATTGAATAGTTTTCTAAAAATCGTTTGATAAGTATTGTTAAGCGCTGGGTACGTTGTAGCGGTCGGTGCGTAAGAGCCGGCCGTGGTGGCCGCGGGGACTGAGGCGCTTCAGTCACGGTCTGCACGGCAACTACTGTCGGGGGTTCGAATCCCCCCTCGGGCATGGATATCTGTGCCGTCCTTAGTTGTAGCTAGTTGATAAGTAGTTTGTAAGTTTAGGGACTGATGACCCCGTAGTTAAGTCCCATAGACTCTACAAAACATTTGAACTTTTTTTTTTTTTTTTTTTTTTTTTGTGCGTAAGAAGCAGCGGAACAGAATAGGCCGAGCATGGCTGCCTCTGGCAGGCTAGCCATACTTTCCCTACACAGGGCATTAGTCTGCTGCGCTTCGCCTCACATGGAAAGCACCGTCACCTGCGACAGTGCAGAGTGCCTGCTGTGTAGTTCGCCGCCCCTGGGGACCGCGTCCTTCCTCCCTGGAGCGCCAGACGGCGTCAGACGTTCTCTGCAGCAGCCATTGCCGGCCTGAGTGGCTGCCGCCCCCACTGCCGCCCCCGGCCACCGCCCCAGAGGGTGCCGCCCCCGCGGCGCCGACCGGCAGCGACTAAGAGGGTGCGCGCCCCTCAGGAGACGCGAGGGTGCGCCGTGGGCTGCCCTATGGGGGTGTACTGCTGGGGAGGGCGGCCGGTCACCGGCCTGAGAAGCCGACAACCAGACTGCGGAACCTGAGGCCGCGGCCTGCGTGGGCTACACATTCTAGCGACAGCGCGGCATCCAGCGACTAAAGCCCTGTTTAAACGATGAACGAAGGTGAACAGGATATATAATAAAACTTCCTGGCAGTTTAAAATTGCGTGTCGGAACCGGGACTCGAACCTGGTAACTTTGCATTTCGCGGGCAGGCGCACTACCGACTGTGCTATCCCGACACGACTCACGATGCCGCCTCACAACTTTACTTCCGCCAGTACCTCGCCTCCTACTGCCCAAACTTCACAAAAGCTCTCCTGCGAACCATGCAAGACTAGCACTCCTGGAAGAAAGGTTATGGTGGACACATGGCTTAGCCACAGCCTATGGGTTGTTTCGAGAATGAAACTTTCACTCTACAGCGGAGTGTGCGCTGATATGAAATTTCCTGGCAGATTAAAGATTTGTACTGAAACCGGGACTCGAACTTTGGACCTTTGCCTTTCGCGAGCAGTTTTAATCTGCCAGGAAGTTTCATATCAGCGCACACTCCGCTGCAGAGTGAAAGTTTCATTCTGGAAACATCCCTTAGCCTGTGGATAGGCCATGTCTCCACCATATCCTTTCTTCCAGGAGTGCTAGTCTTGCATGGTTCGCAGGAGAGCTTCTGTGAAGTTTGGAAGGTGGGAGGCGAGGTACAGGCAGAAGTAAAGTTGTGAGGTGGCATCGTAAGTCGTGTCGGGATAGCAGAGCCGGTAGTGCGCTTGCCCGCGAAAGGCAAAGGCCCCAGGTTCGAGTCCCGGTTCCGGCACTCAATTTTAATCTGCCAGGTGGCTAAGCCATGTCTCTACCATATCCTTTCTTCCAGGAGTGCTAGTCTTGCGTGTTTGCAGGAGAGCTTCTGTGAAGTTTGGAAAGTAGGAGGCGAGGTACTGGCGGAAGTAAAGTTGTGAGGCGGCATCGTGAGTCGTGTCGGGATAGCACAGCCGGTAGTGCGCTTGCCCGCGAAAGGCAAAGGCCCCAGGTTCGAGTCCCGGTTCCGGCACGCAATTTTAATCTGCCAGGAAGTTTCATATCAGCTCACACTCCGCTGCAGAGTGAAAGTTTCATTCTGGAAACATCCCTTAGCCTGTGGATAGGCCATGTCTCCACCATATCCTTTCTTCCAGGAGTGCTAGTCTTGCATGGTTCGCAGGAGAGCTTCTGTGAAGTTTGGAAGGTGGGAGGCGAGGTACTGGCGGAAGTAAAGTTGTGAGGCGGCATCGTGAGTCGTGTCGGGATAGCACAGTCGGTAGTGCGCTTGCATGCGAAAGGCAAAGGTCCCAGGTTCGAGTCCCGGTTCCGGCACACAATTTTAATCTGCCAGGAAGTTTCATATCAGCGCACACTCCGCTGCAGTGTGAAGTTTCATTCTGGAAGATAGATAATAGTCTACTGAAACGCTCCTAGCGTACTAACAATGAACTACAAACTTAAGCCAGATCATGGGGCAGCGTGTTTCGACGATAAACGTAATCGAACAGTAGTAATACCCGATGTTGAAAGTGAGCTTATAACAGCCGATCTGTTATGTAGGAAGTCATAGTTTAATACTTGAATTGAGGAAACAACACAAAATGTTATTGACGGCCAAAGAAAACCTTGCAGTCTATGTTTTTGGTCAACTTAGTGTGGTAAAGTTCTGGGAAGTGAAACAACATTTCAAAACATTGACATCTACTTTTAAGCAAAAAAATAAACTTATGAACACATCAAGCCATATTTATAAGAGCGCAAATAGACCTCCTTTACTTTATCTACTGTACTACGATTTGCCCACTGACTTTGTTAATAACGTCATGAACAACTGAATTTTTGTCTTTCATTCGGACTGACTTTCTCATTTAAAATGCTATTTAATGAAAATTGCATTATCAAAGTACAATCTTATTCAAATAAACAATTTGCTTCAGTCTTTTCTGTTACGATATTGCAAAACATAAACCATTTTTCGGTTTCAGATGTAGGCCTACGACCTCGCTTTTCGGTGGACAATAATTGACATAAATATTTAAGTCTTCATGAAACATTTTCAATTTACGGCTAAACCAAAGTATAACAATGAACTAAAGATTAACAAGACAAATTTGCGTGCAAACCGTGTAATTTTCGACTACAATATGAAAATCGCGTGGCGAAAATAGGTTAACTTCCGATGTCAGCAGACGACCGTTCAATCAAAACAATCTTCTCGAGAAAGCTTAACGTGACGTTGACGTTAGGTGACGGTCTCGTGACGGACAGTGTGAATGCCGTCATTAGAAATACATTGTGTAACACATTCTGATCATAAACTTCAACATAAAGCAAAATATGCGTAAATACGAAGGAAAATGGCGGACTAACTGGAGCGGTGACTGCGGCAGACAGCTGCTAGCTCGCGCATGCGCAGTGAACCCACTAGTACCGAATTTAGAACTGGTCCTATTTCTTTATCGCTATAATTATCGCGCTTCGATACTAGCGCGATCATACTAGTGCAGCCGTTCAAACGACTGACGGCCGCCATTAACGCAACTTGTTAGCGATCTATTACAAGTTCGTTGATCGTTTAAAACGGGCTTAAAGCCCTGTATAGGGAAAGTATGGCCAGCCTGCCAGCGGCAGCCATATTGGGCCTGTTCTATTCCACTGCTGCTTACACGCCGACCGCTACAACGTTCCCAGCGCTTAACAAGACTTATCAGCCGATTTTGCGAAAACTATTCAATGAAAAAATTTAACTTTTTCGCTGTTATAGCGTGATATATTAGCTGGGTAATTATCTGATTTTCTATTCATTATTACGTATAGTTTCCGTGCTACATCAAATTAAGTAAACTACTGCGCAATCTTTTGAAGAGTCTGCAGAGGAAAAATCGCATTGCGTAGACTTTGCGTATGGTTGATTTTAGCACATACAATGCAGCGGACGAAATGTAGGTACGATATCGAAATCTTATTTAAGGTTCAGAGCAGAACGATAATTCTCTTCATTCTCGAGATACAGGCTGTTATATCCGACGGACAGATGCGGCAACTTCGCGTAGTTCTGTCCGTGCGGACCTGGCGGCTGTAAGAAATACTTATCGTCCGATTTTAAGAAATGTGGCTGCAGATCTAAAGAGTTCACCTATAAATTCAGAGTGACCTGTACCGTTGCCAACTATTCGAATAGACCACGAACATGCCATCATCGGAGCATAGCGTAAATGAAGAACACCATTTAGATTATGCATAAGTCTTTGATGATTATTTTCTTGCGTATTATGTACTTATACCTTACATGAACTACGAAAAATGAAAGGGGATAGCCACTGCATGACTTTTTACAAAAAGAGAAATCAAAGGTGCCTCTATAACGCCAATTACATTTGAATGTCTTAATATTTGTCTTGTTTCAATTCTTTGTTTCCTGTAATGATACACATAACACATGAAACAGAATAAGAAAAGCTTGCTTCAGGAAGTATATATTAATTTCATATCTAAACGAGAATCTAGTTCACTCACTAATATGTTCAACGTGTCTATCTTTTCGGAAACTACCTGCAGACAAAACCAACGGCGGGTGAATAATTTTCTTCACAAATTTATTCAAATTAAAATTGTATAGATATCTACTGCGTTATCCATTCGTCAGTGAATCTTTAATCTATTAATTTATATTATGAATTAGTAGAAGAACCGAAAGTCGCTTCTGGGCTCCTAGTTTCTCTGACGACTTTCATCAGTCAGACTGTTCATCTTCCTGCATTTCTGATACCTAATGGAAGTACTATAATGTTTGCCTCTCTTCTTCGATTCCTAAGAACACCCAAAAGTAGAACACTGTGGCATTATTCAGACCCAAAAATACGAATATTCAGAAGATTTCTTATAGCAGCCAAGCAACGTATAGGACCAAGATGGCGGAAAGAACCACGTCACTGGATTTCAGCCAATCACGAGCTGCAGACGGCGGCAAGCGGCGCGGAAAAGGATGGCCGTACTTTCCTTATACAGAGCTTTACTTGGTGCGAAAATTGGGAATTGACACTAAATAAAGAAAAGTGTGAAGTAATACACATGACCACTAAAAGAAATCCGCTGAACTTCAATTACGCGATAAATCAGTCAAACCTTAAGGTCGTAAATTCTACCAAATACCTAGGAGTTACAATTACGAACAACTTTGACTGGAGAGAACATATAGAAAATATTGTGGGGAAGGCGAACCAAAGGTTACTTTTCATTGGCAGAACGCTTAGACGATGCACCAGCTCCACCAAAGAGACTGCCTACATCACACTTGTGCGTCCTCTCCTGGAGTACTGTTGCCCCTTGTGGGACCCTCACCAGGTGGGACTGACGGAAGACATTGAGAAAGTTCAGAGAAGGGCAGCTCGTTTTGTTTTATCACGTTACGGGGGGGAAAGCGTCACGGAAATGTTGCACGAATTGGGGTGGAAATCATTAAAAGAAAGACGTTATTCATTGTGGCGTGATCTGTTTGCGAAGTTTCAATCACCGACTTTTAGTTCTGAATGTGAAAATATTTTGCTAGCACCCACCTACTTAGGGAGACATGACCATCCCAATAAAATAAGAGAAATCAGATCGAAAACGGAACGATTTAAGTGTTCCTTCTTTCCGCGCGCTATTAGAGAATGGAACGGCAGAGAAAAGTTATGAAGGTGGTTAATGAACCCTCTGCCAGGCACTTAAATATGATTTGCAGAGTATCTATGTAGATGTAAATGTAGATGTAGATGTACCCAATGGGGGTGCACTGCACCGAAACTGCGACACAGGCTGATGCGAAAGTCGCTCTCTTAGGCTGTTTGCTGATGACGCCGTCATTTACCGTCTAGTAAAATGATCTGAACAACAAAACCAACTGCAGAACGATCTAAATACGACATCAGTATGGTGTAAAAATTGGCAATTGACTCTAAATAATGAGAAGTGCGAAGTGGTCCACACGAGTACGAAAAGAAATCCGTTAAATTTTGTTTACAATTTTGTTTCCTAGGAGGAAACTTCTGTCAGTTCTTCAAGATTATGGTATAGGAGGCAAACTTCTGCAGGCAATTAAAGGGCTTTACGTAGACTGTCAGGCAGCACTTAGAGTAGATGGCAAATTAAGCCCATGGTTCAGGATAGTTTCTGGGGTAAGACAAGGCTGTAACCTGTCACCACTGTTGTTCATACTATTCGTGGATCATATGTTGAAAACAGTAGACTGGCAGGGCGGGATTAAAATAGGTCAAAACAAAATAAGTAGTCTCGCCTATGCGGATGACTTAGTTGTAATGGCCGATTCGATTAAAAGGTTGCAAACTAATATTTCAGAGCTCGATCAGAGGTGCAAGGATTATGATATGAAGATCAGCATCTCCAAAACTAAAGTAATGTCTGTGGAAAAGACGATGAAAAGACTCAGAGATAAAACACTGGGAAACACAGACATACTTTAACTGAGAATTAACTACACTGGCGATCTCTATACAAACTGGATCTGTAATTCTGGTGTCTCAGTATAGAATTGCAGCGTGCCTGCACATTCAGATGTTTGCGCACGATTTTGAATTATCCGCCATGTTTAAAACGAGTTTCTATCAGTTATTATGTAAGAAAAAATCTTTTGCTTACATTTTGATTGGGAATTTAAGTCAATATGCAATGAAATAGGCTGACATGGGAGCGGAATCGAAACGTATTTTCTTTTCGTTTTCTTTTAATACTTCATAACAGCCATATTTGAATTTGCCAAGAAACTAAATTTGAACACATATGTCTGGCACACTGAAACAGCTGAAGTTCACCATCCAGGTAGTATAGAGATCAATGCTGGCAATACACCAACGATCTCAATATAAACACTGGAAAGACAACTGTAGTGCTTAGGATCAAAATACTGACAATTTGATTAGCAGTTCCGTGTCCATAGCTATAAGAGGGTGGATGATAAAGTAGCTGAAAGTCGTCGGCTTATATAAAATTCGCACGGAAACCAGCAATGACGTTTGACACTATAATAGCACAGAGGTTATATACAGTGAAACGTGATGCACATTCTACGGTTGTTTTTCTCTACCAAGCGTACGAATAAACAAAAAACAAAAACAAAAAAAAACAAAAAAAAAAGTGCATACTGCAGTAAAACTACCAAGGAAGATGCCAAAGCGTAAGAAAGAAATTTCGCGTTCTAGATCCGTTTTCTAAAAGAAAGAAAACGGCGCTGAAAATTGAATCTGCAGACGATAGAAACTTGAAATTTGTTTATCTTACGCTATGGGCGTCAGCGATTTATCGATACTCACATCCCTAAGGTGGTGAAATAGGGGATGAACGGTTTGTTAAAAATACGTTGCTATTCAGGCAATTTTGAAAAAGAAATACAAAACTTCCGATTTAGATTTCGGATTTGAATTTTAAAACGCATGTTTCTATATTTTTGGAAATTCGACCATTAAGCGGGTGAAATAAGGGAAACTCTTTTAAGGGTGCTATTAAGGCTATTTTAATGCTAGAAATGTGAAAATTTGGGTTTGGAAACATGGTTATAATTTTTTTCAAAATGCGTTTCGTGATGTTTTGAATTTTGCCAACGATGGTGCAATAGGGAGTGGCAAGTTGTATCAAAATACGTGATTAGGAGAGCATTTTTAAAGCTAAATCTATGAAAATTTATATTTATAAGTAGAAACAACCAATGCAAACCGTCCAGTCTACGTGTGCGAAGCAGCGGAAATTTAGCTTGTTTGTTATATTATAATTGTAGCAACAAATGTAAGCACTTGTATATATGTATTTCCTCTTTGCTTTTATTTTATTTTATTTTATTTTTCTTATTATCTCTATTTATCTCAAATACTCAAATTATATAACATCAATTAACTAATGCATAACATATAAAACTACAAATGTACGTCCAGCTGTTCGCGGATGATGCTGTCGTTTATCGGTTAGTGAAGTCAACAGAGGATCAAAAGCAACAGCAAGGCAATTTAGACAAAATTTCTACATGGTACGAAAATTGGCAATTGACACTAAATAAAGAAAAGTGTGAAGTAATACACATGACCACTAAAAGAAATCCGCTGAACTTCAATTACGCGATAAATCAGTCAAACCTTAAGGTCGTAGATTCTACCAAATACCTAGGAGTTACAATTACGAACAACTTTGAGTGGAGAGAACACATAGAAAATATTGTGGGGAAGGCGAGCCAAAGGTTACGTTTCATCGGCAGAACGCTTCGAAGATGCACCAGTTCCACCAAAGAGACTGCCTACATCACACTTGTGCGTCCTCTCCTGGAGTACTGTTGCCCCTTGTCGGACCCTCACCAGGTGGGACTGACGGAAGCCATTGAGAAGGTTCAGAGAAAGGCAGCTCGTTTGTTCTATCACGCTACGGGGGGGGGGGGGGGGGATGTTGCACGAATTGGGGTGGAAATCGTTAAAAGAAAGACGTTATTCATTGCGGCGTGATCTGTTTGCGAAGTTTCAATCACCGACTTTTAGTTCTGAATGTGAAAATACTTTGCTAGCACCCACCTACTTAGGGAGACATGACCATCCCAATAAAATAAGAGAAATCAGATCGAAAACGGGACGATTTAGGTGTTCTTTCTTCCCACGCTATTAGAGAATGGAACGGTAGAGAAAAGTTATGAAAGCGGTTAATGATCCCTCTGCGAGATACTTGAATGTGATTTGCAGAGTATCTATGTAGATGTAGATGTAGATGTAGAAAAGGCGACTGGTTGCTGTCATTCAAGATACCCTACTTGACATCCTCACTCAATACACGTGTGTGTGAGACAGAGAGAGAGGGAGAGATAGACATAGTGCAGTGGTCCCCACGGCTCGTTGTGACGATACACTTAAATTTTATTTTTATTTATTTATTGTTTGTTTATCTTTGATCAGCGATGCCTCCGGTTCCCTCTGACTCGCAATGCAACTAATTTAATTTCGTTCGTCATTTTTTTACTTAAAAACAAGCGAGAAGACGGATAGTAGTTTTTACTCTCTCTCTTGTCTATCCACTGTGTTTTCCTTCCATATATATATATATATATATATATATATATATATATATATATATATATATAACTACAAGTGACAAATAGAACACGCTATGAACGAACTAGTTATTGCAAGTGATAGAAACCATTGTGCTGTCAGTAACGGCTATTAAGTCGAACAATGTACTGTGACGAACTAAAGGTAGTAAGTGACCATTATTTACTGAACGATGAAACAAAAGTGTCGTGTGATACGATCAACCTTTTAATCGAAACGACGAACGGGTCACTACTCCAGTGCCGCACGTTTTCCCCAAAGACAATGTGGTACATAGACAATGTATTATGGACGACTGCACTCGATTTGTGCCGCTGAAATAGAACCCCATGAACCGATAAATTGTCCTGTGAACATAGTATATGAAGTGATCTTCAAATGTTCAAATGTTTGTATAGCTTATGGGACTTAACTACGGGGCCCTTAGTCCCTAAACTTACTAACTACTTATAAACTAGCTACAACTAAGGACGGCACAAATATCCATGCCCGAGGGGGGATTCGAACCCCCGACCGCAGTGGTCGTGCAGACCGTGACTGGAGCGCCTCAGTCCCCTCGGCCACCGCGGCCGGCGAAGTGATCTTGAACTTAATACGTAATAGTCACGGTCCTAAAGTGCACACCTTCACAACGGTGTAATAAACTGCACGGACGTTCACCACTTAATGCCGGTTGTCGCAAATTCGTCTCATACCATTGTGACCCATATATATGGAAGATTAAGTGTTTTCAGACCCCAGCGCCGGCTGTATCAGATTCTACAGGGACCGGTGCAGTGCGTCTGACATGTGCTACCATCTACCGAGCACTGACTGTCTTTCTATGACAACATCTGTGTATTGTGGGCGTGTTGCTAACCAAGACCTGAGATTGTGAAATACAGCTAAATACAGAGGTCAGTTTCATTTTGAAAATTACATTTTGTTTTTCTATTATCGTTCAAGTATTATATATCATATTTTGTTGTGATAAAGCACATAAAATTTTCATTGAACACGTAAATACGGTTTGTGTAAAATATGCATCATCAGGCACGTGGGCACTTCTATGGACAAATGCAAGCGATAAAATAAAACGAAGAAAGGACGATGGTTTGGCAATAGAGGTGTAATTGTTGCCAGTGCATTTGCATCTGCTCATCCGGTGATCACAATAAAAAGATGGGACCGAAAGAAAAAGCACGCACTCAAGTACCATGCCCTAGCATTGTTACAGTTTACAATACATTCATGGGAGGGGTGGATTTACTTGACGCTCTAATTTCCTGTTATAGGGTTTTCGTAAAGTCAAGGAAATATTACCATAGATTGTTTTTCCAACTTGTTGATCTTGTGATAGTGAATTCGTGGTTGCTGTATCGAAGGGATTGTGATGCTTTGGAAATTCCCCGTCGCAAACAAAACGATCTTCTGGAATTCAAATCCAGAACAGCAGATGCTCTCTGTAAGCAAGGAAAAGACATGACACGAAAACAGAGAGGTAGGCCCTTACAAAGTATGGGAACGGAAATCCAACGTAAGAAGCGTCGGGGTCCAATGAAACCAGTCCCTGATAAATCTACCCATACCGATGGAGTAGGTCATTGGCCTTGTGTAACAGGAAGGCAAAGATGCAAAAGACCCAGCTGTAAAGGGCAGACAGGCATTATGTGTGCGAAATGCAAACTTCACATTTGCCTAAACAAAAATTCCAATTGTTTTAGAGTAAAGAAATGTTGATCCTCTGCATTAGATTTATAAGTAACCATAGTTGTAATTAAAACGCCTGTTCATTTTTTCCCTTAAATCTCATGAGAACAATAATAAAATTTTCCCTCAATGAAGAGATGTAAGTGTTTTATTTCTCAAATGCCTTTTGTCGCAAATTTGACACATACCTAATTATACCAACTATGTATAACATTTCTTATATTTGATGTTATAAATGGTCTAAGACCCCAATATTGAGCACAATGTATGATTTTTTTTATTTTTTTTTTCTTGCAGTAGAAATTAATTCAGGCATTAAGTGGTTAAACCAAACGCTGTGCAGGCCGCGGTTGCCGAGGGGACTGAGGCGCTCCAGTCACGGTTTGCACGGCCACTACGGTCGGGGGTTCGAATCCCCCCTCAGGCATAGATATTTGTGCCGTCCTTAGTATAAGGTAGTTGATAAGTAGTTTGTAATTTTAGGGACAGATGACCCCGTAGTTAAGTCCCATAAGCTTACAAACATTTGAACATTTGAAAGACTATTTTGTGTCGCGCAAATAAAACCCCATGAACCGATAAATAAATGTCTTGTGAACAGACTATATGAAGTGATCTTGAACGTAATACGTAATAGTCACGGTGCTAAAGTGCACACCTTCACAACGGTGTAATAAACTGCACGGACGTTCAACCAAACGCTGTCATTCAAGATACCCTACTTGACAGCCTCATTCAATACACGCGTGTATGTGTGATAGAGAGAGAGAGGGAGAGATAGAAATAGTGCAGTGGTCCCCACGGCTCGTTGTAACGATACACTTAAATTTTATTTTCATTTATTTATTTATTTATTTTTGTTTATCCCTCTGACTCGCACTGCAACTAATTTAATTTCGTTCGTCATTTTTTTACTTAAAAAAAGCGAGAAGACGGATAGTAGTTTTTACTCTCTCTCTTGTCTATCCACTGTGTTTTCCTTTCATATATATATATATATATATATATATATATATATATATATATATATATATATATATATATATATAACTACAAGTGACAAATAGAACACGTTATGAACGAACTAGTCATTGCAAGTGATAGAAACCATTGTGCTGTCAGTAACGGCTATTAAGTCGAACAATGTACTGTGACGAACTAAAGGTAGTAAGTGACCATTATTTAGTGAACGATGAAACAAAAGTGTCGTGTGATACGATCAACCTTTTAATCGAAACGACGAACGGGACACTACTGCAGTGCCGCTCGTATCCCAAAGACAATGTGGTACATAGACAATGTATTATGGACAAGTGCACTCGATTGCATTGAAAGACTATTTTGTGCCGCGCAAATAAAACCTCATGAACCGATAAATTGTCCTGTGAACAGACTATATGAAGTGATCTTCAAATGTTCAAATGATTGTATAGCTTATGGGACTTAACTACGGAGTCATCAGTCCCTAAACTTACAAACTACTTATTAACTAGCTACAACTATGGACGGTACAAATATCCATGCCCGAGGGGGGATTCGAACCCCCGACCGTAGAGGCCGTGCAGACCGTGACTGGAGCGCCTCAGTCCCCTCGGCCACCGCGGCCGGCTGACGGGCAATGATCCTATCGTTAGTGGGGAGGGTGCGCAAGTTTGAAGCCCTTACTCTTACGGGAATTAGTTTCATAACTACTAGTTTCAGTACTGTGGGCAGGGCGAAACTGGGAATAGGTATCTGACGGGAGGCGTGCTTAGGTAGTCCTTGCAGGTGCGGTGATCACTGTGTCCCCAGTGGTGTAGGGGTCACTGCAACTGCCTAGAAAGCAAGAGACCCGGGTTCGAATCCCGGCGGGGTACACATTTTCAGCTTTGCCCAATCGTAGTTGGTGTCATATATTCTGTTAATATTAAAATAAATCCGCTGAACTTTAATTGTGCCATAAATCAATCAAACCTTAAGGTCGTAAATTCTACCAAATACCTAGGAGTTACAATTACGAACAACTTTGACTGGAGAGAACACATAGAAAATATTGTGGGGAAGCCGAACCAAAGGTTACGTTTCATTGGCAGAACGCTTCGAATATGCACCAGCTCCACCAAAGAGACTGAGTACATTACACTTGTGCGTCCTCTCCTGGAGTACTGTTGCCCCTTGTGGGACCCTCACCAGTTGGGACTGACGGAAGACATTGAGAAGGTTCAGAGAAGGGCAGCTCGTTTTCTTCTATCACGTTACGGGGGAATGTTGCACGAATTGGGGTGGATATCATTAAAAGAAAGACGTTATTCATTGCGGCGTGATCTGTTTGCGAAGTTTCAATCACCGACTTTTACTGCTGAATGTGAAAATATTTTGCTAGCACCCACCTACTTAGGGAGACATGACCATCCCAATAAAATAAGAAATATAAAATCGAAAACGGAACGATTTAGGTGTTCTTTCTTCCCGCGCGCTATTAGAGAATGGAACGGTAGAGAAAAGTTATGAAAGTGGTTAATGAACCCCCTGTCAGGCACTTGAATGTGATTTGCAGAGTATCTATGTAGATGTAGATGTAGATGTAGATGTAGATGTAGAAAAGGCGACTGGTTGCTGTCATTCAAGACATCCTCACTCAATACACGTGTGTATGTGTGATAGAGAGAGAGAGATAGATAGATAGATAGATTGTGGCCGGCCGCGGTGGCCGAGGGGACTGAGGCTCTCCAATCACGGTCTCCACGGCCACTACGGTCGGGGGTTCGAATCCCCCCTCGGGCATGGATATTTGTGCCGTCCTTAGTATAAGGTAGTTTGATAAGTAGTTTGTAAGTTTAGGGACTGATAACGCCGTAGTTAAGTCCCATAAGCTTACAAACATTTGAAAGACTATTTTGTGCAGCGCAAATTTTAAAATGTTCAAATGTTTGTTAAGCTTAAGGGACTTAACTACGGCGTTATCAGTCCCTAAACTTACAAACTACTTATGAACTACCTACAACTAAGGACGGCACAAATATCCATGCCCGAGGGGGGATTCGAATCCCCGACCGTAGTGGCCGTGCAGACCGTGACTGAAGCGCCTCAGTCCCCTCGGCCACCGCGGCCGGCGCCGCGCAAACAAAACCTCGTGAACCGATAAATGTCCTGTGAACAGACTATATGAAGTGATCTTGAACGTAATACGTAATAGTCACGGTACTTAAGTGCACACCTTCACAACGGTGTAATAAACTGCACGGACGTTCAACCAAACGCTGTCATTCAAGATACCCTACCTAACATCCTCACTCAATACACGTGTGTGTGAGACAGGAACAGACGCCACACACACACACACACACACACACACACACACATATATATATATATATATATATATATATATATGGGGATACAGTGATCAACGCACCTGCAAGGACTACCTAAGCACGTCTCCCGTCAGACACACATTCCCAGCTTCGCCCTGCCCACAGTACTCAAACTCGTAGTTATGAAACTAATTCCGGTAAGAGTAAGGGCTTCAAACTTGCCCACCCCTCCCCACTAACGATAGGATCATTGCCCGTCACCGGCATATCATATATATATATATATATATATATATATATATGTGTGTGTGTGTGTGTGTGTGTGTGTGTGTGGCGTCTGTTCCGAAAGAACAGACGTCACTTCTGATGCTGCAGTTGTTATTATTTAATATTCACAGAATATATGACATCAACTGCGATTGGGCAAAGCTGAAAATGTGTACCCAGCCGGGATTCGAACCCGGGTCTCCTGCTTTCTAGGCAGTTGCGCTGACCCCTACACGACTGGGGACACAGTGATCACCGCACTTGCAAGGACTACCTAAGCACGCCTCCCGTCAGATACAAATTCCCAGCTTCGCCCTGCCCACAGAACTCAAACTCGTAGTTATGAAACTAATTCCCGTAAGAGTAAGGAGTTTAAACTTGCCCAGCCCTCCCCACTAACGATAGAGGTTCGAATCCCGGCAGGGTACACATTTTCAGCTTTGCCCAATCGCAGTTGATGTCATATATTCTGTGAATATTAAATAATAAATTTCTTCTGTATCTGTGTACAATTTCATTTTATTGTGAAACGGAACTTACTGGACGCGCCTCGTAAAAACATTTTGCATGTAAGGCGACTGCTTGCTGTCACTGAAGATACCCTACTTGACATCCTCACTCAATACACGCGTTATGTGTGGTAGAGAGAGAGAGGGAGAGATAGAGATAGTGCAGTGGTCCCCACGGCCCGTACAGAGGCACCGCTAACGAGTCGGCTGGTGCCAGCCAGACGGAATATTCTATTAGGCTGACAGTGACACAGAGTGGCCTGCTCCCTGCTCTCTCGTCTCAGACTGGCCGGGCGTTTCGGCGCCTTATCGCCCCTCCATCTGCGGGCCGGCAACAATAACAACGCCTCGGGTATCGCAGCGGCCCCGGCAACCCCATCAAAAATCGCGACCCCTTCATTTGCATAAATACATGCGTAATGGGCCGGCGCGGTTGGCACCCCTGCCGGCGCCAGATAAGGCGGTTTTGCAAAGTGCTCCTGATCCGCCGATGGCAGATAGCGCGTATGTGGCCCGCCGCACATATGGTCCGGCTGGGGGCTACTGGCCTAGCTCTGCCCACTACATCTACATGGGATACTCTGCAAATCACATTCGAGTGCCTGGCAGAGCTTCATCGAACCACCGATATACTATTTATCTCCCATTCAAAAAAATATTCAAAAGTTTGTAGAACTTATGGAACTTAACTACGGGGCCATCAGTCCCTAAGCTTACAAACCACCTCCGAACTAGCTAATACTAAGGACGGCACAAACATCCATGCTAGAGGGGGGATTCGAACCCCCAACCGTAGTGACCGTGCAGACCGTGACTGGAGCGCCTCAGTCCCCTCGGCCACCACGGCCGGCTATCTCCCATTCCATTCTCGAACAGCGCGCGGGGAGAAAGAACATCTGAATCTCTCCGTTCGGGCTCTGATTTCTCGTATTTTATTCTGATGATCATTTCTACCTATGTAAGTGGGAGTCAACAATATATTTTCGCATTCGGAGGAGACTGTTGGCGATTGGAGTTTCGCAAGTAGCCCACGCCGCAGCGATAAGCGCCGTTGTTGTAATGATACCCATCCCAGATCCTGTATCATTTCCGTAACGCTGTCTCCCCTGTATCCTGACAATACGAAACGAGCTGCCCTTCTTTAGACTCTTTCGATGTCCTCCGTCAAACCCACCTGATAAGGATCCCACACTGGGCAGCAATACTCCAAAAAAAGCACGAACTACCGTAGTGTATGCAGTCTCTTTAGTAGATCTGTTGAATCTTTTAAGGTTTCTGCCAATAAAACGCAGTCTCTAGTTCGCCTTACCCACGACATTATCTACGCGTCCTTTCGAGTTTAAGTCTGAAGTAATGGTAATTCCTAGGTATTTTGTGGAGTTTACGGCCTTCACTTTTGATTGATTTATCTTCTAAACGCCGGCCACGGTGGCCGAGGTGACTGAGGCGCTCCAGTCACGGTCAGCACGGCCACTACGGTCGGGGGTTCGAATCCCCCCTCGGGCATGGATATTTGTGCCGTCCTAGTTCGTAAGTAGTTCATAAGTAGTTTGTAAGTTTAGGGACTGATGACCCCGTAGTTAAGTCCCATAAGCTTAACAAACATTTGAATTTATCTTCTAAACAAAGTTAAACGGATTTCTTTCCGTACTCATGTGGACGACTTCACACTTCCCATTATTTAGAGTCAATTGCCAATTCTTACAGCCTAGTGATATCTTATTCAAATCATTCCGATGTTGGTTTTGATCTTCAGATTACTTTAATAGACGGTAAATGACGCGGTCATCTGCAAACAACCTAAGACAACTACTTAGATTTTCTCCCAAATCGTTTATGTAAATAAGGAACAGCAGAGGACCAATAACAGTACCCTGTGGAACGCCTGAAATCACCTCTGTTTTAGTCGATGCCTCACCATCGATTACTTCGAACTGTGTCCTCTCAGAGAGGAAACCCCCTATCCAGTCTCAAATTTGGGGCGATATATCATAACCACGCAATTTGATTAAAAGCCGTACGTGTGGTTTTGTAGTATCAGTCTTCAACTAGACTAATTTTCATGTGCTTTTCACAGGAAGATTGAGCTTACCTTGCGTCATCATGTAGGCATGATTTCATCAAAATCTCATCCCGGACAGAAGAAAGGTCGCACGTACTTGTTTTATGGCCCACATTACCTTTCCGTGTAGTTTTAGGATTTATAGATACATAAATTAATAAGTGTGAAATGCAACCTACACCTGAGACCACGATTAAATTCTACCCGGTGATCAAACAGTCAGTGTAAAGTTGTTAACTTAATAAATCACGGAATAAAGTAGATAGAGAGGTAAAAATGCTTGGAATGACATGGAGTTTTATTAGAACAAAAAAAAGTTACGGTATGGCTTGGATTCACCACATCTACCGTTATCGGGCCTTTTGGCCCACTTTAGATTACGGTAGTAACACTAAAAGTGGGCCTTTGCGATCGTCTTTTGACAGCTCGAAATTTAAATAAAAATTAACGGTTTAACCATTCACCTGACACAAAAATTTAATAACCGATTTTGTACAGGAGGAAATTCTCTACAACTTTGCTCTCTTATGTTTTTTGTCATATCTCGTATCGTTTCAGAGATATTTGCAAAAATAACGGCGATTTTGGGATGTCTGTCTGCCTGTCTGTCCGTAACGTTTTCTCTGTTTTTAAGACGAACCGATCAACACCAAATTTTACAGACATAATTGTAGGCCGACAGAGACCAGAACCTTCCTTTTTCAAATTTTTCGGACAAAAAATACGGTAGTAATACCAAAAAACACCGTTTGTAATATAATTGTAATTGCAAACGAACCGTTCGTCTAACACGATAATTGAATAACCTAATTGGTAGAGGGGAAAATTCTCTACAACTTTGTTCGCTTATAATTTTTTCATATCTTGAATCGTTGCAGAGATATTTGCAAAACTAATGGCGATTTGACGATGTCTGTCTGGCTGTAACGTGTTCCCACTTTTTAGGTCGAACCGTTCAACCGATCGGCACAAAATTATAGACATAATTGTTGGCTACCAGAGACCAAAACCTCGCTTTTTCAAATATTTCGGACAATAAATACGTTAGTAATACCAAAAAAAGCCGTTTGTAATGTAATTTTAATTGCAAATAAACCGTTGATCTGATGCTAAAATTGAATAACCGAATTTGTATAGGAGAAGATTCTCTACGGCTTTGTTCCCTTATGTTTTTGTCATATCTCGTATCGTTTGAGAGAAATTTACAAAAATAACGGAGTTTTGACACCCTACATTAAATTAACGAAAACCAGCCGTTCGCAGATGTCACGTGACATTCCTCGCCCAGAACTCTCTCTGGCATACGCCATCTTGCGTTGCGTATTTGATGATTTTCTTATTGTAACTTACACGTTGTCATTTCAAAGCAATGGCGCACTGAAGAATTAACAATAACACGTCGTGCTTCGTACGATAAATGATAATCTAGTGTTTACAAATGCCATATTAGCATCAGTTAACAACGGCCATCAATAGTATGAGATTAAAGGATGTCATTTCGAATTGTTATCTGTAGCGTAGTGGGCAATGCGTTGGACTGTGGCGCTCTACGTAAGTGGTTCAAAACCCGTTACTACCTCAAGAATTTTTTTCCTAAAAGGGTTTCAGAGACTCTTATTAATTAATTTTGTTTACATTACTATTTTGGTCCAAAATTTTTGCAGAAACTTATAAAACTACAAATCTAAAGTGGGCCCCAAAACACGCAAGTGCGATTTTTTTCTTCGAGGAACTGCGTGATTCTGGTTTTGTAACTGCAACCGTGACGGTTGAGAGGTACGCCGATATGTTCCAGAATCGCATCATCCGCAGCCTGGCTGATAAACACATGCTGGAATGTACGATTTTTATGCAGGATGGCGCTCCACCCCATATTGCTAGATGTCTCTTGCGCGCGTCGTTTGGTGATGATCGTGTGCTCAGCCGCCACTTTCGTCATTCTTGGCCTCCCAGGTCCCCAGACCTCAGTCCGTGCGATTATTGGCTTTGGGGTTACCTCAAGTCGCAAGTGTATCGTGATCGACCGACATCTCTAGGGATGCTGCAAGACAACATCCGACGCCAATGCCTCACCATAACTCCGGACATGCTTTGCAATGGTGTTCACAACATTATTCCTCCACTACAGCTATTGTTGAGGTATGATGGGGAACATATTGAACATTTCTTGTAAAGAACATCATCTTTGCTTTGTCTTAATTTGTTACGCAAATTATTGATTTTCTGACCAGATGAAGCGCCATCTGTCGGACATTTTTTGAATTTTTATTTATTTATTTATGTATTTTTTGTTCTAGTAAAACCCTATATCATTCCAAGCATGTGTGTCAATTTTTATCTCTATATCAATGTTATTCCGTGATTTATTAAGTTTTCATATTTATACTGACTTTTTGATCACTCGGTATATAGTTTCTTCTGGTCCGTGAAACTGTTCTGTTCCTGACGTTTCGTCCACGACTGCGTTGGGCATCCTCAGAGGCGCTCCTCTACTGCTTAGCCTTCCGACTGACCTGTCGGACGTCTTAGAGCGACGTATGTAGCGTAGAAGAGGGGGCGTCTTCGAAGTCACACGTGATGAGTACAGATAATCCTTGTCAGAGATAAACTCTTCAGTATCGACTGGTCAAAGATGAAAAACAGATTTGCGATTTTGCAGCGCTACAGTCCATATATCGATAAGTTTCATTGTCTCTTCTTTCCTATTATAATTATGCTTATCTCTATATACAAAATGAAGTGTCCCGATTGATTGACTGACTGACTCATCATCACCCAGCCCAAACCACTGAAGATAGAAACTTGAAATTTGTGGAGGGTGTTGATCTTACTCTGTAGGCGTCATTTAAGAAGCAATTTTTCGATATTCCGTTCGTAAGGGAGTGAAATAGGGGTTAAAACGTTTTTTTTTTTTTTTTTTTTTTTTAAATATTTAGGCAATTTTGAAGCTAGAACTACAAAATTTCGGATTTTAATTCAGGGTTCGAATTTAAAAGACACGTGTTTCGGCATTTTTTGAAATACGACAAATAAGGGGGTAAAATAGGTGACGCAAAAAATTGATTTTCAAAAATATGTTGTTGTTTACTCTAATTTGGAACTATAACTACGAAACTTAAGGTATGGACTCTTGATCATGATTAAAAAGACACGTGTTTCGGTATCTTTGGAAATTCAACAACTAAGGGGGTAAAAAAGAGGATCAAAAATTATTTCCGAAAATACATTGTTGTCAAGACAATTTTAAAGCTATAGCTACAAAAAATGGTATTTGTATTGTTCGTTGTGATTTAAAAAATACGTGTTTCGGTATTTTTGGAAATTCAACCATCAAGAGGGTTAAATTGGAGAGGGGATGTTTTTCGAAAAACTGCATCGAGAAGCTCACTACCAATGCTGTATTCGAACATTATGGGATTCATTGCTTCGCAATTTGCGAGAACTGCAGACTTCAGCTGCTCTTATTCAGTTGGTCTATCATTCCTTAAGAACAGATATATCATTGTAAATATGAGAGGCTAGACAGGCTGAAGATGGTGTAGTATGTCTCTCCCCGTCGGGGAATCACTGCTAAATGAGTGCGAGCACTAAGGGAAGTAGACATGTGTACAGGGATGCAAACGATACATCGATGTTTTGAAGACATCGATGTTTCGTCCATTAACATCGATGTTCACATCGATGTGTTGAACAGCGATATATCGCCGATGCATCGACGACAGAAGTACAAAACTATCGACAACGTTCAACAATTGATTGTCAACTCCATTATTACTTTATTAGTTGCTCAGCCAGCGTCAGCTCAAGTGCGGTGCTCCTGCTGTCGTCGCTGTTTTCATACTTTTGGAATAATAGGTAAGTGAAATAAGAAACTAACAACAATATGATTTACTCACCTTTGTTTGCTATTCTCTCAGTGCTGCAGTCACTTTGTCTGAGTATTGTGTGCATAAGAGGATTTTATATGAAGCTTTTTGTTCTACTACAAAAAAGAGTCAGTAACTTGAAATATTGAATAAAACAGTGTGCATTAGAATTTTTCTTGTACCGGTAATTATTAGATTAGTAACTGTAGAAGTTATTGGTCCTTCACGACACTGGAGAATGCAGATATTGCGAAGACAAATCCCAAATCCTTAAACAAAATTCAAAGCTTTCATGGTTATTATTTGTCACATTGCCTCTTTCAGTCTATCTCGCTTTTTATGTCGATCTTTGATGATTAATCTGATGTTTGTCCAGCACGGGCTTCTGGAATTCCTGAAATTTCACCCTCCAACATTAGTGGAATCGAATCTTTGACAGTGTTACCCAGTCAGACAGATATCGTACTGTCAAAACGTCAGGTAAAACATCAAACAAAAGTCGACGAAAAATCCGAGACAATACCTAACAAACAAGCCAAGTATAACAGATTTTCATTTCAGCAAGGTACACGATTTGAAAAACATCATTGATGAATATTCATTTTAAAAGTACATTATTAAGTAATAAGATGCATAATGTTTAATTTTCTCCCGGTCGACAGCTAAAAAACTGTAATACGTCAACAAAACACAAGTTATTTCGCATGTAATGAACAAATCGATTTAAATTCCCAAGTAAACTCAGCGCAATAGATAGCGAAACCTTATTCCCAACTTCTTTCGTATCTAAGCTGCCATTTCGCTGTGTATTCGTAGCCTAGTGAAAGAACATAAATAAGGCAGTCGGCAGATACTTTCTGGCAACACAGCTACATTTCAGTGTGTTTTCCTAGTATTTCTTAAACGTATGGTAACATCGGAAAAACATCGATGTATCGTTTTTCAGAGCGATGTTTTTTTTAACATCGGCAGGTACTTTCTGGCAACACAGCTTCATTTCTCAGATACTTTCGGGCAACACAGCTTCATTTCTTAGATACTTTCGGGCAACACAGCTTCATTTCAGTGTGTTTTTTCCTAATATTTCTTAAAGATACTTTCTGGCAACACAGGTTTATTTCAGTGTGTTTTTCCTAAAGATACTTTCTGGGAACACAGCTTCATTTCAGTGTGTTTTTCCTAATATTTCTTAAACGTATGGAAACATCGGAAACACATCGATGTATCGTTTATCAGAGCGATGTTTTTTTTTTTTAACATCAAAATTTTCCCGCAGGAGCATCGATGTTTTTATCAACGATGTTGCATCCCTACTTGTATAAGGCGCGAGCCGGCCGCGGTGGCCGAGGAGACTGAGGCGCTCCAGTCACGGTCTGCACGACCACTACGGTCGGGGGCTCGAATCCCCCCTCAGGCATGGATATTTGTGCCGTCCTAGTTCGTATGTAGTTCATAAGTAGTTTGTAAGTTTAGGGACTGATGACCCCGTAGTTAAGTCCCATAAGCTGTACAAACATTTGAACTTTTTTTTTTTTTCGTATAAGGCGCGACTGGCGTTGCTGCATTGACTTCCGTCCACAGTCCTCTCTCGTGCTTTTAGCACTGAGCTGCCTCGCCGCATCGCCCCCATTTTCCATTGGTCAGTAGAGTTGTAGCGATTCGTGAATGACTCGTTCAATTGAACCGATACAAATAAAGAATCGAATCGTGACCCGGACGAATCGTCGTTCAAAAGAATGGTCTGTCTCCTGACTATTGCAAGTTCCAACGATTCATGATTCGAAGGCGACTTGTGAATCTTTCCGAATCGAGGTGACCGAAATGCTAATCATTTGTTCAGTGGTTAGTGACGTACGTGCCCTGTGGAGCTGCTACCTGTAGTCTTGGTGTGTCAGTGGTGGAGCAGCCTGCGCAGACGGCGGCTGGCCGGGCGCAGGACGGAATCCTCCCAACGGCAGGTAGGCGAACAGGGGGCTGGATGAATCCTCCCCAACTACTCTAGCACAGGGGCGCCTCCTGCATGTACCAGCCCACAGCCCCCACCCCCGCCCCAAGCCGTTTCCGGCCTTACTTGTCACCTCAGTCCACGGCAGATAACAGCCTCATGCTTTCTTATATCTCTTCCACGTTTTGGCGTTGATTAATGGATTTTTTTTCTCGTGTTACCTTCTTCTACTCATTACCTCCAAATTTGAAGATAATATTTTTATAATTTTATAATTAAAGGTTTAATATTGCAAGAAATTTAATAAATGAAATTAGGCTTCTGGTGGAAATCGAACGCGAGTCGCAAAAATAGCATTCTGTTCGCTTACCTACTATGCCCTAGCACCACATTTAAGAGTATTGCTCACAATACATACAATATCCGTGAAAGTCTTTCTGGAGTATTTCCTATTTTCCGATTTCCTATTAAGGCAAGTTTTATTAGAAACTACAGATGTTCATAACTTGCTGCTATTCACGTTAAGTCATGCCAGTTCAATGAGACTCATGTCCCGCCCTCCCATTGAAAGCAGAATTTCTTCTTCCTCAGAGAAAAAAAGTTGCCTGCATTGTCCTCTGTTTATAATTCGACGCTGTATCAAATAAACTTGTATACCAACTGCGGAAAATGTTGCACGGATTTATCAATTGCGAGTAAAACGCAATCTTTAGATTGTAAGAACCAAAGTGATATTACTGTACGTTTACTCTGACTCTAAAGTTAACTGGGGCTTAATTCTCACTCTTTACTGTACAATGTAGGAACATACACTGGAACATATGCTAGATAGCTTTGCTTGCCTGGAATATTCATGAAGGTCTGGCCACACACTCTTGTCTCGGGCCGCCACCGACTACCTGCTTAAACAGGTTATGGGAGGATTCAGTCCCGTCCTTTTCCACACCCTTGCAGGCTTGGGAGGATTCATTCCTATTTTTCTGACCGCGGGAGGAATGGATCCT
The DNA here is from genome assembly GCA_026315105.1 of Locusta migratoria. NCBI lineage: Eukaryota > Metazoa > Arthropoda > Insecta > Orthoptera > Acrididae > Locusta > Locusta migratoria. The sequence goes on along the minus strand of CM048753.1, from coordinate 54,796,122 downwards.
GCGCCCGGCTGGCCAGCTGTCCCGTGTCCTGCCAGCTGCGAGTCTCCAGTAATCCTCTGCCCTCTGCCCACTCCCCGGCAGGATTAGCGACCACCACCGCCACCTCTCCACACAGCCGGCAGCGGTAATCGGCTTGTCGACCGCCAGCTACAGCCAGTTGTCCACAAAGTACACCACTCCACTATGGACACACTAAACTCGTAATTTGCAGCAGTTTGCTGATGATGCTGTGCTCTATGGGAGGGTATCGTCTGTAATAAACTGCAATAGCATACAGCTTGATTTAAACAAAGCTTCTAGTTGGTGCGAAGAATCTACGTGTTCTTTACAGTTTAAGTCTGAAGTAATAGTAATTCCTAGGTATTTTGTGGAGTTTACGGCCTTCAGTTTTGATTGATTTATCTTGTAAACAAAGTTTAACGGACTTCTTGTCGTTATCAGGGGGACGACCTTACACTTCTTACTATTCAGAGCCAATTGCCAATTTTTACACCATACTGATATCTTATTCAGATCGTTCTGCAGTTGGTTTTGATCTTCAGATGATTTTACTGGAGGGTAATTGACGGCGTCATCTGCAAACAACCAAAGAGAGAAAGGCGAACCAGAGACTGCGTTTTATTGGCAGAACCCTTAAAAGATGCAACAGAACTACTAAAGAAACTGCATACACTGCGCTTGTCCGTCCATTTTTGGAGTATTGCAGCCCAGTGTGGGATCCTTATCAGGTGGGTTTGACGGAGGACATCGAAAGAGTCCAAAGAAGGGCAGCTCGTTTCGTATTGTCACGATACAGAGGAGACAGCGTTACGGAAATGATACAGGATCTGGGATGGGAATCATTACAACAACGGCGCTTATCGCTGCGGCGTGGGCTACTTGCGAAACTGCAAACGCCAACATTCTCCTCCGAATGCGAAAATATATTGTTGACTCCCACTTACATAGGTAGAAATGATCATCAGAATAAAATAAGAGAAATCAGAGCTCGAACAGAGAGATTCAGGTGTTCTTTCTTCCCGCGCGCTATTCGAGAATGGAATGGGAGATAAATAGTATAATTGTGGTTCGATGAACCCTCTGCCAGGCACTTAAATGTGATTTGCAGAGTATCCCATGTAGATGTAGATGTAGATTTTCCCCTAAATCGTTTATGTAAATAAGGAACAGCAGAGGACCAATAGCACTACCCTGTGAAACGCCCGATATCACCTCTGTTACAGTTGATGCCCTACCATCTCTTAGTTATCACCGACTTGGCCAGCGAATGTTTAAAAGTTTGTATAGCTTATGCGACTTAACTACGGAGTCATAAGTCCCTAAACTTACAAAAACTACTTACGAACTAGCTAATCCTAAGGACGGCACAAATATACATGCCCCAGGGGGTATTAGAATCCCCGACCACAGTGGCCGTGCAGACCGAGACTGGCGCGCCTCAGTCCCCTCGGCCACCGCGGCCGGCACAGATTTACCTTCTGTTTCGGAGTGACTGGGGTAATTTTTTCATTCTTGGCTCAATACAATGTCCTTCAACAACACTGCAAATCTTCTCCTGGCTGGATTTCCTTCGCAATTCTCCAAAAAAAAAAAAAAAAAAATCTAGAAAAATGCGGAAAATTGCTGATTTTACTACGTCCGTAACTCTGGAACCGTTCACTTTATCAAGATTATGTACTGAACAATTTCTGTTCGCAATTTAATATAGATTATTATTTTTTATTTTGCACATTTCGCGCTAAACCGCATAGTTTTCTAAATATTTAAGAAAAACTGAAAAAAATGCTAATTTTCTAACTTCTCCCTCCCCCCTCCCCCAAACCTGACGCTCAAAATGGTGTAACTTTTTACCAAACAACAGGGAACCGTTATAGGTCCATTACACTTCCTCGTGTTTATAAATGATTTAGGAGACGATCTGAATAGCTCCCTTAGACTGTTCGCGGATGATGCTGTCGTTTATCGGTTAGTGAAGTCAACAGAGGATCAAAAGCAACTGCAAAGCGATTCAGACAAAATTTCTACGTGGTGCGAAAATTGGCAATTGACACTAAACAATGAAAAGTGTGACCACTAAAAGAAATCCGCTGAACTTCAATTACGCGATAAATCAGTCAAACCTTAAGGTCGTAGATTCTACCAAATACCTAGCAGTTACGATTACGAACAACTTTGACTGGAGAGAATACATAGAAAATATTGTGGGGAAGGCGAACCAAAGGTTACGTTTCATCGGTAGAACGCTTCGAAGATGCACCAGCTCCACCAAAGAGACTGCCTACATCACACTTGTGCGTCCTCTCCTGGAGTACTGTTGCCCCTTGTGGGGCCCGCACCAGGTGGGACTGACGGAAGATATTGAGAAGGTTCAGAGAAGGGCAGCTCGTTTTGTTTTATCACGTTACGGGGGAGGGGGGAAGCGTCACGGAAATGTTGCACGAATTGGGATGGAAACCATTAAAAGAAAGACGTTATTCATTGCGGCGTGATCTGTTTGCGAAGTTTCAATCACCGACTTTTAGTTCTGAAAGTGAAAATATTTTGCTAGCACCCACCTACTTAGGGAGACGACCACCCCAATAAAATAAGAGAAATCAGATCGAAAACGGAAAGTTATGAAAGTTATGAAAGTGGTTAATGAACCCTCTGCCAGGCACCTAAATGTGATTTGCCGAATATATATGTAGATGTAGACGTCTCGATGTCGGTTCTGTTGCACCCACCTCTACCTCGGAAATTATGAAAATAATAAACTCTCTCAAACGCGGTGACGTTCCCATATCTCTTCTCTTTTGTGGCAATTAAATTGTAAAAAAAATGCAACTGAGAATCAGGAACAAGTACAAAAAGTGCCTCAACTGTGTTACGATTGATGGTAAAAAATCAGAATGCTTCGTAACAGATAAAGGGATTCGGCAGGGAAGTGTTCTATCGCCAGTGCTTTTAATATAGTGATGGACGACATCATAAGGAAAGTTCGCCAAGGAGCCGTGGCAGACGATATGAAAATCATAGCAAACGCTCATGATGTGATGATTTGGGTGGAAAAGGAACAGAAAATATTTTGCTAGCACCCACCTACTTAGGGAGACATGACCATCCCAATAAAATGAGAGAAATTAGATCGATTTAGGTGTTCTTTCTTCCCGCTCGCTATTAGGGTATGGAACGGTAGAGAAAAGTTATGAAAGTGGTTAATGAACCCTCTGCCAGACACTTGAATGTGAATCTATGTAGATGTTGATATACCCCGAAAATATATGTATGATATAAAGTTGTCCATTTACGCATTCTTGTTTCTAGCTTCCAGATAAATTATTTAATTTAAATTTTCAATTATTATTTACAGTTTTATTCCACCAATTGTTTAAGCAGTATATACCAGGTGATCAAAAAGTCAGTATAAATTTGAAAACTTAATAAATCAAGGAATAATGTAGATAGAGAGGTAAAAATTGACACACATGCTTGCAATGACATGGAGTTTTATTAGAAGAAAACAAAGTTCAGGAAATGTCTGACAGATGGCACTTCATATGATCAGAAAAGCAGTAATTAGCATAACAAATTAAGACAGAGCAAAGATGATGTTCTTTACAGCTTCAAAAATGTTGAAATGTTTGTAAATTATCGGAGCAATCTACGTGGTCACCAACATTTTACAGTGCCACAAATGGCACTGATTACGTATTTGTTTATAAGTTCAGATGTGCTAACAAAACTAACGGGGTTGCATTAAAAAAAAACGAGAAAAAAAGTAGGTATGTGTTAAAAACATACTTCCGTGCCTGTTTTTATGGTTTGTATTACTCAATTACACTAGCCCCTCTCCTCATGTTCGGTCTGTGGAATCGGTTCTTCAGTATTTGATGTGGTTTACGAAATATATAAATATATCCAGCGGTTAATGAACCCTTTGCCAGGCACTTGAATGTGATTTGCAATCTATGTAGATGTAGATGTAGATGAAGAATATGTGGGCTATATAGGACAGTTTGGTACTGGAGGGAAACATTTACTTTGGATGTCTGGGTTAGGCCGTTTATTGAGCTAATTGCACCGTACTAAGTGTAGTGCAGCCACAGCAGCAGCAGTAAGTGTCTGATTGGAGCTACGTAACTGGCTCAGAAGACAGCACGTAGAATATTGGACCAAAGTCTGTCAACAAAAACATGGCAAGGAAATGATGCCAAAGCCATGTTTTAAAAGAAGCTCTGCAATCCTGGGCCTGAACAGGAGAGAGATTAGACACACGGTTGGATTGCTGACAGGCCATGGGAATTTCAAAAAACACCTACATACAATGGGAATAACAGAAGAGGACCCTAAATGTAGGATCTGTGATGACGGTGATGAAACTGCATCACACCTGATCTACGAGTGCATTGCATTGGAGAGTAAAAGGCACAGAACATTTGGGAGAACCAGACCCGAAGAAATTGTGTCTAATAAAGAACTGGTAAAGGGACTCCTTGCACTGTTCAAGGGCATTGGTTGGCTTTACTAGATATACAGGGAGCGATACCGCACAATAAACTTAGTTTCGTTGCGGGCAGTGGCGGGTTGGACCAAGACTGTTTTGACTTCCCTGGAAAAATCAAATGAAATCAAAACCAAAGTGTCTGAGGCCCAGCCGCGGTCGCGTTTGATCTCTTCCGGCGCTCCGCCAGATTGCGTTAGCCACGCCCCCCCCCCCCCCTCCACCAGTCCGGTGGCCGGATGCTAATTAACCGACGCTGCAAGTGGTAAATGCAAAACAAAAGCGCCCGGTGCCTGCGAATGTTACACAATTCATTATCCGCGACGACTAATGCGCGCGTGACGGCTTTCATCGCTCGCTGCATTAGCCACACGGGCCCAAATGCACATCGCCAGGGCGGAAACAAGGCATTAAAAACACAAAAAAAAACAGCGGCGCGCAAACTGACTCATGAAGCGTTTAGCCGCGTGCGTCAAACTGCACGCCCGATGCGTCTGCAATAGCATTCGGTGCCGGCGTTTACAGCAGCGAAACAAGTGACGCACTCCACCGTGTGATTACGGCGTGCCGTATATATTACCCAAGTGTCACTAGGGATGCAAACGATACATCGATGTTTTGAAAAAAAATCGATGTTTCGTCCATAAACATGGATATTAACATCGATGTTTTGAACAGCGATATAATGCAGATGCGTCGACGACAATAGTCCAAGTGATGCACTCCACAGTGTAATTACAGCGTACCGTATACATTACCCAAGTGTCACTACGGATGCAAACGATACATCGATATTTGGAAAAACATCGATGTTTCGTCCATAAACATCGATGTTTTGAACAGCGATATAATGCTGATGCATCGACGATAATAGTCCAAGTGATGCACTCCACTGAATAATTACAGCGTACCGTATATATTAACCAAGTGTCACTAGGGATGCAAACGATACATCGATGTTTTGAAAAACATCGATGTTTCCTCCATAAACATTGCTGGTAACATCGATGTTTTGAGCAGCGATATAATGTCGATGATTTGTCAACATTAGTCCAAGTGACGCACTCCACTCTGTAATTACGGCGTACCTTATATATTACCCAACTGTCACAAGAGATGCAAACGATACATCGATGTTTTGAAAAACATCGAAGTTTCGTCCAAAAACATCGATTTTAACATCGACGTTTTGAACAGCGATATAATGCCGATGCATCGACTACAATAGTCCAAGTGATGCACTCCACTGTGTAATTACGGCGTACCGTATATACTGCCCAAGTCTCACTAGGGATGCAAACGATACATCGATGTTTTAAAAAAACATCGTTTTTCGTCCATAAACATGGATGTTAACATCGATGTTTTGAACAGCGATATAACGCCCATGCATCGACCACAATAGTACAAGTGATGCACTCCACAGTGTAATTACAGCGTACCGTATACATTACCCAAGTGTCACTACGGATGCAAACGATACATCGATATTTGGAAAAACATCGATGTTTCGTCCATAAACATCGACGTTTTGAATGGCGATATAATGCCGATGTATCGACGACAATAGTCCAAGTGATGCACTCCACTGTGTAATTACGGCGTACCGTATATATTACCCAAGTGTCACTAGGGATGGAAACCATACATCGATGTTTTGAAAAAAAATCGATGTTTCGTCCATAAACTTCTATGTTAACATCACTCTTTAGAAAAGCGATATAATGCCGATGCATCAACAACAGAAATCCAAGTGACGCACTCCACTGTGTAATTACGGCGTACCTTATATATTACCCAAGTGTCACTAGCGATGCATACGATACGTCGATGTTTTGACGTTTTGAACAGCAATATATTGCCGATGCACCGATGACAATAGTCCAAGTGATGCACTCCACTGTGTAATTACGGCGTACCATATATATTACCCAAGTGTTACTAGGGATGCAAACGAACCATCGATGTTTTGAAAAAACACGGATGATTCGTCCTTAAACATCGATGTTGACATCGATGTTTTGAACAGCGATATAATGCCGATGCATCAACGACAGAAATCCAATTGACGCACTCCACTGTGTAATTACGGCGTACCATATATATTACCCGAGTGTCACTAGGGATGGAAACCATACATCGATGTTTTGAAAAAACATCGATGTTTCGTCCATAAACATGTATGTTAACATCGCTGTTTAGAAAAGCGATATAATGCCGATGCATCAACGACAGAAATCCAAGTGACACACTCCACTGTGTAGTTACGGCATACCGTATATATTACCCACGTGTCACTAGGGATGCAAACGATACATTGATGATTTGTAAAACTTCGCTGTTTTGTCCATAAACATCGATGTTGACATCCATGTTTTGAACAGCGATATAATGCAGATGCATCGACGACAATAGTCCAAGTGACGCACTCCACTGTGTAATTATGGCGTACCGTATACATTACCCAAGTGTCACTACGGATGCAAACAATTCATCGATGTTTTAAAAAACATCGATGTTTCTTCCATAAACATCGATGATTTGAACAGTGATATAACGCCGATGCATAGACCACAATAGTCTAACTCACGCACTCCACTGTGTAATTACGGCATACCGTATATATTACCCAAGTGTCACTACGGATGCAAACAATACATCGATGTTTTGAAAAACGTCGCTGTTTCGTCCATAAACATCGATGTTAACATCGATGTTTTGAACAGCGATATAATGCCAACGCATCAACGACAATACTCCAAGTGACGCACTCCACTGGGTATTTTCGGCGTATCGTATATATTACCAGTGTGTCACTAGGGATGCAAACGATTCATCGATGTTTTGAAAAACATCCAACTCCATTATTACTTTATTAGTTGCTCAGCCAGCGTCAGCTCAAGTGCGGTGCTTCTGCTGTCTTCGCTGTTTTCATACTTTTGGAATAGTAGGTAAGCGAAGTAAGAAACTACCAACAATATGCTTTACTCACCTTTGTTTCCTCTCAGTGCTGCAGTCACTTTGTCTGAGTATTGTGTGCATAAGAGGATTTTATATGAAGCTTTTTGTTCTACTACAAAAAAGAGTCAGTAACTTGAAATATTGCATGAAACAGTGTGCATTAGAATTTTTCTTGTACCGGTAATTATTAGATTAGTGACTGTAGAAGCCGGCCGCTGTGGCCGAGGGGACTAAGGCGCTCCAGTCACGGTCTGCACGGCCACTACGGTCGGGGGTTAGAATCCCCCCTCGGGCGTGGATATTTGTGTAGTCCTAGTTCGTAAGTAGTTCATAAGTAGTTTGTAAGTTTACGGACTGATGACCCCGTAGTTAAGTCCCATAGACTGTACAAACATTTGAACATTTGAACATTGACTGTAGAAGTTATTGGACCTTCACGACGCTGGAGAATGCAGATATTGCGAAGACAAATTCCAAATCCCTAAACAAAATTAAAAGTTTTCATGGTTATTATTTGTCATATTGCCTCCTTGAGTCTATCTCGTTCTTTATGTCGATCTTTGATGATTAATCGGATGTTTGTCCAGCACGGGCTTCTGGAATTGCTGAAATTTCACAACATTAGTGGAATCGAATCTTTGACAGTGTTACCCAGTCAGACTGATATCGAACTGTCAAAACGTCAGTTAAAACATCAAACAAAAGTCAACGAAAACTCCGAGACAATAGCCAACAAACAAGCCAAGTATAACAGATTTTCATTTCAGCAAGTTACATGATTTGAACTGATTGATCAATATTCATTTTAAAACTTCATTATTAAGTAATAACTGAAAGATGCATAATGTTTAATTTCCTCCACGTCGACAGCTAAGAAAAATGCAATACGTCAACAAAACACAAGTTATTTCTCATGTAATGAACAAATCGATGTAAATCCCAAGTAAAATCAGCGCAATAGGTAGCGAAACCTCATTCCCAACTTCTTTTTCATTGTAATCTGCAATTTCGCTGTGTATTCGTAGTCTAATGAAAGAACATAAATAAGGCAGATACCGTCCGGCAACACAGCTTCATTTCAGTGTGTTTTTCCTAATATTTCTTAAACGTATGCAAACATGGAAAAAACATCGCTGTATCGTTTTTAAGCATGTTTGTTAGCATCGATATTTTTCCGCAGGAACATCGATGATTTTATCAACGATGTTGCGTCCCTACGTGTAACAGCGAGAGGACGCAGGAGCGCGCAGAATCGCGTGATTCCCTTCTGCCAGTTGCCGTCATTTCGAGCTGAGATGTAGCTCAGCTGTAGTTTTAGTAGCAGTAGGAAAAGCCAAAACGAGCGGACGAACTAAAATGAGGGACCTACTTCGCGGTCGTGCTGCGAACTAAAATAGAGCTACCGGTCGCGAACTAAAATATGCGCGATAGGTCGCGAATTAGGTTGCGAACTAAAATATTCGCGATAGGTCGCGAAGAGAATTAAAAATCACGTGTTTGCCTTCTGCTGATGGAGCCATTTCGAGGTTAGCGTCTGCCTTCTAGATTACATAGTTCAGTGCTACAAAATTTCTGCTTCAAAGTATTCTGCACTCTGCAATATCTGATTAATAAATTCCACAATGCCAAGATATAGAGATTATCCAGAAATTGTTTCTTATGGTTTGCGTGATATCGTCAGCGGCTCAAGCATAGGGATGCAAACGATACATCGATGTTTTGAAAACATCGATATTTCGTCCATAAACATCGATGTTTTGAACAACGATATATCGCCATTGCATCGACGACAGAAGTCCAAAACTGTCGACATCGTTCAACAATTGATTGTCAACTCCATTATTACTTTATTAGTGGCTCAGCCAGCGTCAGCTCAAGTGCGGTGCTCCTGCTGTCGTCGCTGTTTTCATACTTTTGGAATAGTAGGTAAGTGAAATATGAAATTAACTCACCTTTGTTTGCTATTCTCTCCGTGCTGCAGTCACCTGTTTGAGTGAAAACAATAGTATGTTTCACTTTTGATGGACAGTTTGTACGCATACATATAGCCAATTAGCCACACGTGTAGTAGTTTGCTATCGTGAGTTTGTTGTGTGCAGCAGGAAGTGGTCAAACGAATCTAGAGTTCTATGGGATATTGAAAGTAATGCACACAAACATCGCAACTGTAATATCACACCGATGACTTCAGAATAACAAAAAGTTTCGAAATAATTAAACCTATGTCAAATGCGAAGCAAAAAAATTGCTGAGGAAGAGTGACTCTTCAATCATATGGCTTGCATTTGATGTCAAGTTCCGTTATAAAATAAATCTTATTCATATTTCAAAATTCCCTTAATGAAACCTGTCAGTATCATGAGACTCATTGATGATTAGTCGCCGGCCGCGGTGGCCGAGGGGACTGAGGCGCTTCAGTCACGGTCTGCACGGCCACTACGGTCGGGGGTTCGAATCCCCCCCCCCCTCGGGCATTGACATTTGTGCCGTCTTTAGTATAAGGTAGTTGATAAGTAGTTTGTAACTTTAGGGACTGATGACCCCGTAGTTAAGTCCCATAAGCTTAACAAACATTTGAACATTTTTGAATTTGATGATTAGTGTGCTTGAAAGAAGTACTTGAACTTCTGGCTAGTTACCAGTAGCTAAATCTGGTAGGTAATCACCAGTCGGTTTGTAATTGGTATACAATCTCTCATACTTGTATTTGTAATGGTTTTTGTATATCCGGGAAAATTGTATGAGATGTCAAGATCGTATTCAGCTTTCTGGTAATAGACCATATTCTGTAACAAAGTGCGTAGCATTATTTCATTAGTTAAATTTTCTGAAGCTTTCTGTTTCTTTAAACAGAACGTATCCACAAAGTTGGATTTGTCTTGTTCTTTCTGACTTGGTACCTTGTGTATGTCAAAGCAGTAGCGCAGTGTGTTATTCCTAATATAACGATGTATCGTTTTTCAGAGCGATGTTTTTTAACATCGATATTTTCCGCAGGAACATCGATGTCTGAACATCGTGTCTTTATCAACGATGTTGCATCCCTGCTCAAGCAGCAAGCGCATGAAGCAGCTAGGTGGGGGAACTTCTCCCTCCACCTGAATGCGCAGACCACGCCGTTCAGCCGTCACTGGGAGCGGGCGAACTAAAAGGACGAACTAGTTCGCGGCACAGACGCGAACTGAAGTGAGCGCTTCCTATCGCGAACTATTAACACTTAACAAAAAGAAGTCTTCTGGTCTGCATTGTATACCCATTAGATTTCCATCTGATTATGCTGAAGCGATAGCTCCTTACTTAACAGGCATATACAACCGTTCTCTCATAGGAGGATCTGTACCAAAAGATTGGAAAGTTTCCCAGGTCACACCAATATTCAAGAAAGGCAGTAGGAGTAACCCACTAAAATGCAGGCCTATTTCATTGACGTCAATATGCAGCAGGGTTTTGGAACATATCCTGTATTCAAATATTATGAATAATCTCGAACAGAACGATCTATTGACCCAAGGTCAACACGGATTTAGAAAATATCGTTCATGCGAAACACAACTAGCTCTTTATTCACACGAAGTGATGGGTGCTATCGACAAATTGCGTGGTTATGGTATATCGCCACAAATTTGCGATTGGATAGGGGATTTCTTGTCAGAGAGGACACAGTTCGTAGTAATCGATGGTAAGGTATCGACTAAAACAGAGATGCTATCGGGCGTTCCACAGGGTAGTGTTATTTGTCCTCTGCTATTTCTTATTTACATAAACTATTTAGGGGAAAATCTAAGTAGCTCTGTTAGGTTGTTTGCAGATGTCGCCGTCATTTACCGTCTAGTAAAATCATCTGAAGCTCAAAACTAACTGCAGAACGACCTGAATAAGATATCAGTATGGTGTAAAAATTGGCAATTGACTCTAAATAATGAGAAGTGTGAAGTCGTCCACATGAGTACGAAAAGAAATCCGTTAAACTTTGTTTACAACAAAAATCAATCAAATGTGAAGGCCGTAAACTCCATAGAATACCTAGGAATTACTATTACTTCAGAACTAAACCGGAAAGAACACGTAGATAATATCGTGGGAAAGGCGAACCAGAGACTGCGTTTTATTGGCAGAAACCTTAAAAGATGCAACAGAACTACTAAATAACCTGCATACAGTACGCTTGTCCGTCCATTTTTGGAGTATTGCAGCCCAGTGTGGGATCCTTATCAGGTGGGTTTGACGGAGGACATCGAAAGAGTCCAAAGAAGGGCAGCTCGTTTCGTATTGTCACGATACAGGGGAGACAGCGTTACGGAAATGATTCAGGATCTGGGATGGGAATCATTACAACAACGGTGCTTAGCGCTGCGGCGTCGGCTACTTGCGAAACCCCAACTGCCAACATTCTCCTCCGAATGCGAAAATATATTGTTGACTCCCACTTACATAGGTAGAGATGATCATCAGAATAAAATACGAGAAATCAGAGCTCGAACAGAGAGAGATTCATGTGTTCTTTCTTCCCGTGCTATTCGAGAATGGAATGGGAGATAAACTGTGGTTCTATGAACCCTCTGCCAGGCACTTAAATGTGATTTGCAGAGTATCCCATGTAGATGTAGCTTATGTGCAAGCCTGTTCCCTATTATTATGGTTTGTGCACTTTCTCCTGAACGGTGGCACACAGCACGATTATATCGGGCTTTTGGTTGATGCTCTGTCAATGTACCGGTCTGACTGACAGACATCTATGTGGTGTGGGCGGCGTGCTTTTCCGGAATGTGCAGTGCACCCGCCTCGGCTGTTATGGGGCGGCATGGGGCGCCATGGGGCGGCATGGGGCACGCGGATCGTCGCATCTGGCAGAGCGGTGACGCGCGCCGTGAATCAGAGGTCCTAACTTCGTTACCGGGCAGCCCCAGAACGCTGTGAGTCAGCCTAGCCCCCCCCCCCTCCCCAGTCTTTGGGCCCGTCTGATGGCCGGGTAATTCACTTTTCTGCCGCCTGCCGCCTGCCCCAGCGCCACATCCGTAATCGAAAAGACACAACAGTCGCGGCAGACCCCTGGACCCCCTCCCCACCCAGGCCTCCAAGCGTCACCTCGCCTGGCGGCGGACGAGGTGGGGTGAAGCAGACCGCTGCCCCACTGCAGAAACCATGCGGACGATCCACCGACTCCTCGGCCGTTGCTTTTCTTTATAAAAGCCACATTTGAAAAAGTTCAAATTAATCATCCAAACAAGTCCATGCAAGGATTCACCAACCGAAAAATGCTAAGATAGATAAAAAAAAAAAAAAAAAAAAAAAAAAAAAAAAAAAAAAAAATTTACACTTTGTCATCAAAAGTATGCGGGCCGGCCGCGATGGCCGAGGAGACTAAGGCGCTCCAGTCATGGTCTGCACGGCTACTACGGTCGGGGGTTCGAATCCCCCCCCCTTTTTTTTCTTTTTTGTTTCCTGCTGTACTTGGCGACTTTTTTTTTTTTTTTTTTTTTTTTTTTTTTTTTTTTTTTTTTTTTTTTTTTTTGCTGCGGGTAGGTGCGTCTGGAACTGTTGTTAGGTGGCTTCTTTGTGTCGGCAAAAACACTAGGGCTCGTCCGGGATATGAACCCGGGACCTCCTGCACCCCGAAGCAGGAATTATACCCCTTTTTTTTTTTACTGACTGCCTCCTTTTTTTTATTAGTTACATAAGTTATCTAAGTTTTTTATTAGTTATATAAGAAAACCATTGAAAGTAGAATACTTTTAAAATTTCTTTTTCTTAAGGGTCGCTTATTGACTGAATTTTGATTACAATTAATATTAAAATATGAAGAACTTAATCACTGTCTATGATCCACGTGCCTGAGTTCTTTGATGCTTGTCAGTGTCAGGCCGTCAGACGCTATCAGACAAGTTAACTTTTCCCTTTCATCCAATACCTTTCTTGCCAAAGGCTATATGTAGCATATTACCAAACTGTTTCTGGTGATTCCTGTACTTTCGTATTTTTTTATATTCATTTTCCAGATACATTTTAAATTCAATGAAATGATCTTCTCCAAGGTTGTTAAAAACATAGCTAATAAATTTACCTAGTAACCAGATAACAGCATTATTTTTGGTTTCGGGGTAGAATTTTATATCCGGTTTGTCCACTATTGTTGTAGACATATTCTTGGCCGCATACCTAGTAATTAAGATGATTTTCTCCTTCGTCCAATTCCAATACTGTAGTCGGTTCCCGCAAGTATAGCGATGTTGTAGTGTGTCATTTAACTGACAAGTGTTGCAGAGGGCAGTAGGACACAGTCCTATTGCATGGAGTCTGGCGTTGGTGCTGATTAAATTATTCACAACTTTGTACCAAGCTGATTTGACGTCCGTCGATAATACCCTACTGTTTATGTTTTTCCATATTACATCCCATTGCACCCCGCTATACTGTCTTTCAATTTTATTTATCCCTTCGTGTTTCTTGTGTTCTTCCAGAATCGCCTTTGTAGTAATGTTCTTGTTATTGATGAGCTCACTACCAAGGTAGCTTTTGACCAGGTAGTATTCCCTGACGTGTTTCAGTTGAAAATTTATTTTCCCGACATTTACCGGTGGTTCAATGCTTGCTGGTCTGACAGCGTCAAAAAGTGTCGCCGTAATACCTTCCGGGAAATCCACTATTATTGCAGTAGTTCTTTTGATGTAAAGAGCTGTAGCTTTGGTCGAAACAGCAGTTAAGGCCATACCTCCGTGTGTAATGTCCAGTGTTACTGTTCTAACGTCCACTCTGAAAATTTCCCCTTTCCAGAGAAAGTTGGTAAGTCTGGACATGATAGATTTGGCTATCATTTTTGGAATGGGGAAAATTTGTGCCATGAAGAATGCTTTCGATAGGATACATGTATTTATGTACTTCACTCTTTGGAATTGATCCATGTTACGAAGGGAATTGTCAATTAGCGCACCTTGAATTTTCACGGAAATATCTCTCCAGTTGTTAGCTATCATCTTTAAGATGGAAGCAGACAGCTTAACTCCAATCGTCTTATGTTCCACAGATTTTTCCGCCCATCCGATGTGAACATGCTCAAGGCCTTGAATATTCAAAAATTTACTCTTAGCGGTATTTATTTTCGCTCCCGAAACTGAGCAGTACCGTTCCAGCTCCAGCTCCAGACTGGTTACATCATCTGCATTCCGAACAACCACCCCTACGTCATCTGCGTAAGCACCAATCACAGTTTTGTGGCCTGCAAGCGTTAATCCAGTAAGAGTAGTCTGCACTCGATGTAGAAAAGGTTCGAGTGATATGACAAACAGTAGCATCGAGAGGGGGCTGCCTTGGGGGATGCCTCTCCTGATCTGTATTGGTTTTGTTAACTGACAATTAACAGAAACATGAGCTGTTAAACCCATTACTACATTTTTAAGTACATCAACAACTTTGGGAGTGAAGCCCATCCTAGTCATAGTCTCTGACAAATACCTGTGGTTAACGACGTCAAATGCCTTATTAAAATCAACAAATAGCAGGCCACATCTTAATTTAGTTGCACAAGCCAGAGCTATCACATCTCGATACTGAGCTGCCGTTTGAAAAATTGTCCTCCCGTAAGAACAGGTTTGATATCTGCCAATTAAATTACCAGTGAGTGGGATCAATCTTTTATGGATAGCTCGTGCGACTATCTTGTAGTCGGAGTTGAGTAAACAGATGGGTCGAAGGTTGTTGATCTGTTTACATCCTCTGTTCTTCGGAATTAGCACGATTTTACATTCTTTAAATTCTAACGGAACGGACTTGCCGTGTAATACTTCATTTACTATTTCTGTTATTTTGTCTCCTATCAAGCTCCAGTATCGATCATAAAATTCAATGGGCAGCGCGTCGGGACCTGCAGATTTTTTTGTTGGAGAGTGTCTTACGATGTCTAACACATCTTCTGTACTAAAATGTCGAACCACAGCGTCATTATCTTCGAGAGTTATTGCTGTAGGAAAAGCATCAAAAAACTCGCCGTAGTCATCTTCATTTGTATCACCAGCACCGTAAGTGTCTTCATAGTATTGGTGTAAGGCATTTACGATGTCATTCTGAGTATTAAGAATCCTGCCATCTTCACACTTGAGTTCCTCCATGAAAGTTTTCCGTCTGTGCTTAGCATGCTTAATAAGATGATATAATGCAGTAGATTCTTCTTCACCAATGGAGTTAACTTTAGATTTTATTTTGAGGCCCTCCAGCTCATGTCTCTTAAGACCGATTAATTTAGCCTTTATTTTTTTGATATCTTGTAGTCTATTGTTCACAGCATCCACTTGATTATACAAATCTCGTAACACTCCATAGTAAAATTCCATTGTGTCTTTTATCTGTTTTCTCCTCTCGATACTAAAACACATTAAAACTTTCCGCAACTTTGGTTTCGTTCGTCGTGTCCACCACTCTATCACACTCGAATAATTTTGTAGCGAACGTAAACACAGTTGCCATGCCTCCGTTATAGCTTCCTCTAGTTCACTGTCTGTTAGCAAGGATGTATTTAAGTGCCACTGATTCCTAAATCGGCGACTTGGTTGAGGTTTCAGATTTATACATGCAAGAACAGCACTGTGGTCGGAAAAGATAGCAGGGATTGTTTCAACTGTTAACAAACTAGGAACGAGGCTACTGGAGACATATATTCTGTCTATCCTGCTACAAGAAACCTGAGTGATGTAGGTAAACTTGACTAGAGTTGGAAACTTAACTTCCCAAGCATCTTCCATCTTCAGATCATTTACAAGTTTTTTAAGTTCATTACAAAAATTAAAATTTGGCATTTGGTCCTTACGGTTAAGTAAGCAGTTAAAATCACCTCCTAGTATTAGATGTTGCGGGTCTTTTCTAAGCAAATAAATAATATCGTCCTTATAAAATGCAGATATTTGTGAACGATACGAACTTCCGGAGGGAGCATATATATTTACTACAGAGACACCTTGAATATCCACACCAATGCCTCTTCCTGATTCGAGTTGTTCAACGTTTGTCACCGGAATCCCTTCTCGCACTAAAATTGCTGTGCCTGAGTGCAATTCAGGTGCGTAATTTACTACAGCAACGAAACCTGCTATCTCAATTTGAGGCAAAGCCACCTCTTGTAGGAGAGCAATGTCTGTGCTGGAATCATATAAAAATTGCTTCAGTGCCGCTAGTTTAGTATCCGATTGAATCTTATTTACATTGATAGTAGTAACGTTAAAAGCCTGTAACATTTCAAGTGCCGATGTAGGATGACAAGGAGTATATGAAGACAATACTATTTGTAAAACCAAACATTGAAAAACGGCTTGTACAGAACTGGAAAACAAGTGAATATAAATTATAGCAGATTAAGAGTAACACAATTATAGACTTCCTACTAACACGCCCAGTTGGACGAAATTTTCCCATTAGTCGTTACTTTTGTGTGGGGGGGGGGGGGGGAGGATCGTCCAGTTTGTTATAATTCTCGGGTGCAAGTCCCTCTCTCACAATTTCGTAACGAATATTTTTAGGTTTGGTATCTGTTTTTTCTTGACTCGTATTCTTAGACTGCAAGTCGGTCTTCCCTGCCTTTGACTTCCCTGGCGGTCGTGCAACGGAAAGATTCGGCTGTGGTTTAAGTCTGCGTCTTGTAAATTCATGAGTAGCAGGAGGCGTGTCAGAAGCCACCGCGCTCGCTGTTGTGGCTGCTGGCGGTCGGCCGTCAGTGGTGTGCGCGGTATCTCCCGCTTCATCGTGTTGCCGGACTTTGTTTTGGCAGTGCTGTTTGTCAACTTCCTCGGGCACGGCGGGCGGAAGCAACGGTTGGGCCTCGGCCGCGGCGCGCGGCGTTGTTATTGTTTCCGGGGTCACGGCCATCATATCAGCATCCACCGGTACTTCATTTGAAACGGCTTGCATTTCCGATTCCACCTGCATACTGTCATTTTGAACTACTGCCACTACATTTGATGGCCTAGGTTTCCTGGCCGCATGAGAATTTTTTGACAATTCCTCGTCTGAATAATCATCGACGTGTTCAAGAGGGCGTTTCTTTTTCTGTACTTCGGTTTCATTTACAGGAACTATAGGACTCGATGGCACAACTAACGGAGGGAAGTCTTTTTTAACAGAATCTTGGACTTCAGAAGGATTCGCATTAACTGCATCTGCTCCTGAACCCACAGTTGTATTGGAACCGAGAACCTCCCTTAAGGTTAATTTGCGCCGCTGCATTAAGGTCGGTTTTAAGACAAAAACACGACGGGTGCAATCTTGCCGTAAGTGTCCGGGTTCGTTGCACACGTGACAGGTCGGTGTTTGGCCATTGTATATCACATGGGCTTTATATCCTTCGACTGTAATGTAAGACGGAATATTCGTCTTCACTTCCATTTCAACTTGTCGAACTCCACTAAAAGCCTGCAGTCGGTACTTGGTTCCCCATCTTTCGTTCACGACTTCTTTAACATCCCCAAACTTTGAAAGGGCCTCTTTAATCCGCTCATTATCAAGTTCAATGGGCAAATTTAAGACACGAACGGTTTTGAAATCAGCATCTGCACGCCTAATTGACACTTTGCTTTTAGTGCCGTCTCTGTGCGTAAATTCTACTTGATTACCAAAGGCAGCCCGTATTCTATCAACTTCTGATGGGCTATGAAATTTTAAAAACAGGCAGTAGTTATCCGAGTCAAGCTGGATAGTATGTATATCATCATTACTGATGCCGATTACCTCAACAAGCCAGTCGTCAATCTCTAGCCGGGTAGGTTGCACTCGCCGGGTTTCCTTGTTGAAACTAAACACCAGATTATTCTTCCTGAGGTTTTTAGCCATGATGATCAGTTGCCGATGGATTTCGGGCAAAACCGGAAATCCGCAGAACGACGAATACTCGCCGTATTAACAGACGAAACACACACGAAACAAAAGTAGAATGACGCAACAGTAAATCACTATCACAATAACAACAAGCAGAACACAACAAGCACTGGCGTAAACACTATCTACGCGGAGCGGAAAGCAGAGACGTCCGAACGCGGCGAAAGCTCAAGCCAGACTATGAGCCTCTCGGGCATGGATATTTGTGCCGTCCTAGTTAGTAAGTAGTTCATAAGTAGTTTTTAAGTTTAGGTACTGATGACCCCGTAGTTAAGTCCCATATACTATACAAACATCAATTAATATGAATAAATAATCCCTGAGACGGATTTTCGTCTCAAATATGTCAAAGACATTATTGATAGATGTGAAGCATTGAATTAAAATTTGTGGTGCGGCCGGGAATCGAACCCGGACATCCATGCTTACCAGGCAGACGTCTTAACCGTTAGACTACCACACCACTAACGATTCAGGCGCCTTGGAATAGTCTATGTACGATTTCCCTCCACAACACAAACTTTAATTCAGCTTCTTTGTGTTGTGGAGGGAAATCGTACATAGACTATTCCAAGGCGCCTTAATCGTTGGTGGTGTGGTAGTCTAACGGTTAAGACGTCTGCCTGGTAAGCATGGATGTCCGGGTTCGATTCCCGGCCGCACCACAAATTTTAATTCAATGCTTCACATCTATCAATAACACTATACAAACGTTTCAGCGTTTTTGAAAAGTATGCGGGCACTCTCAAAAATACACGTTTTTCACATTCGGTGCATTGTTCTGCCACCTGCTGTCAAGTACTCGATATCAGCGATCCCAGTAGTCATCAGACATCGTGAAATGACTGGGAGATTCATTGGGAGAATTCTTCCAAAGTAGGAGTTATGTCAGGTGTGCCACAGGGTCCGTTGCTGTTCACGATATATATGAATGACCTTGCGGATAACATCGGAAGTTCACTGAGGCTTTTTGCGGATGATGCTGTAGTATATAAAGAGGTTGTAACAATGGAAAATTGTATTGACATGCAGGAGGATCTGCATAGAATTCATGCATGGTGCAGGGAATGGCAATTAAATCTCAATGTAGTCAAGTGTAATGTGCTGGGAATACACAGAAAGATCCTTTTTCATTTAGCTACACTATAGCAGGGCAGCAACTGCAAGCAGTTAATTCCATAAAGTATCTGGGAGTAGTCATCAGGAAGAATTTAAAATGGAACGACCATATAAAATCAATCGTCGGTAAAGCAGATGCCAGACTTAGATTAATTGGAAGAATACTAAGGAAATGCAGTTCGAAAACAAAGGAAGTAATCAAAATATCCACGGGTGTACTGCCGGTCTATAGTGTCCAACGGGCACAATATTTCGGCGATCAAACATGTCGCCATCATCAGGTGAACTGACGGACTGAGCTCCTGGAAACGCGCCGGTACGGAGATCCGCACGCTACGGCTGCTCGAAGGGAACTGGGTTCTAGCCCGGTAGCGGGCCATTTAAATACCCTCGGCCCGCGGAGCGACCCCTCCGCGGTCCGCGCCCCGCGCCGCGGCCGCGCAGTGGAACCGATTGCGCCGGCGTCTGAGAAGACGTCGGTGTGAGGGCTCTGTCCGCCGTGGTCGTCACTTCGTTACGTTTGCTAGATTTACTCTTAATTAACCCAATCGCTGGTTCCCAAGCTTTGCTAAGATTATAGCCAGAGTCACGGTTTATGAGGTCGTCACTTGTGCGAATTTCAATGGCCTCTCTAACGACGCAGTCCCAGTATCTCGACGTCTGTACCAGAATCCTAGTGTGTTCATACTCCATGGCGTGATTCTCCGACAAACAATGTTCAGCGACCGCCGACTTGCTCGGATACATCAATCGTGTGTGCCTCTGGTGTTCAACGCATCGATCCTCGACGGTACGCATCGTCTGTCCAATATATGACTTTCCACACTGACACGGAATCTGGTACACGCCCGCCTTCCTCAAACCGAGATCATCTTTAGCGCTCCCGACCAGTGCACGAATTTTATTCGGCGGACAAAAAACAGTTCCAACCTGGTGTTTTCTCAAAATGCGGGCGATCTTCCCTGAGAGTGCGCCGGTATATGGAATGAACGCAGTGCCTACATCCTCCCTTGCGTTTTCATCCGTTTCCACAGGTTGTGTTGTAGTGGTTGGGCGGAGAGCCCGCTGAATCTGCCACTCTGAGTACCCATTTTTTCGAAATACAGTTCTCAGGTGTTCCAATTCCTGGGGTAGACTCTCTGCGTCGGAGATAGTGCGCGCCCTATGTACTAGAGTTTTAAGTACCCCATTCCTCTGTGAAGGGTGGTGACAGCTGTCTGCGTGTAAATACAGATCAGTGTGCGTTGTCTTCCGATACACACTATGACCCAGGGTGCCGTCAGATCTTCTCTTGACCAAGACGTCAAGGAACGGCAATTTACCCTCCGTTTCAGTCTCCATAGTGAATTTGATGTTGGGGTGTATGGAGTTCAGATGTGTAAGGAAGTCAAGGAGTTTATCCATACCATGTGGCCAGATGACGAAAGTGTCGTCCACATAACGGAAAAAGCAAGTGGGTTTCCATTCAGATGATGCCAGGGCTTCCTCCTCGAAATTCTCCATGTACAAATTTGCGACCACAGGGGAGAGTGGGCTACCCATGGCGACTCCCTCCGTTTGTTCGTAGTATTCGCCATTGAAAAGAAAATACGTGGAGGTCAAGACATGCCTAAAAAGTTCGGTGGTCTTCTCGTCAAATTTCTGACCAATCAATTCTAGTGAGCCGGCCGCGGTGGCCGAGGTGACTGAGGCGCTCCAGTCACGGTCAGCACGACCACTACGGTCGGGGGTTCGAATCCCCCCTCGGGCATGGATATTTGTGCCGTCCTAGTTCGTAAGTAGTTCATAAGTTTAGGGACTGATGACCCCGTAGTTAAGTCCCATAAGCTTAACAAACATTTAACATTTAATTAAATTCTAGTGACTCTCGAAGGGGCACCCTCGTAAACAACGAAACGACGTCAAAACTCACCATGATATCTGACTCATCCAGCCTGAAGTTGTTGAGGCGTTTCACAAAATCCACGGAATTACGGATGTGATGAGGGCATTTACCCACATAAGGACTTAATATTCCCGTCAAGTATTTGGCCAACAAATATGTAGGTGCTCTGATGTTACTGACAATGGGACGTAACGGCACCCCACCTTTGTGAACCTTAGGGAGTCCATAAAGTCTTGGCGGTACCGGACCTTGAGGTAGCAGTTTCTTGGCGACACCCTCCGGTAAATCCGCATCCTTGAGAAGCGCCCTCGTCTTGTTTTCCACCTTCTTTGTGGGGTCAACGCTGATCTTCCGGTAGGAATCGTCATTTAGCAGGCTCTGCATCTTTTCAGTGTAGTCCTTATGGGAGACAACAACCGTAGCATTGCCTTTGTCAGCCGGTAAGACAACAATATCAGGGCGCTCCCTCAGGTCACGAATGGCCGCCCTCTCTTTACTAGTGATGTTCGACTTCATGGACTTGGATTTCGTCAATGCACGACAAGTTTCACGACGTATTTCCTCAGCTGAATCAGGCGGAAGTCGAGCTGCAACCTGTTCGACAGCACTAACAATTTCTGCGACCGGTGTGAATTTGGGGGTAGGAGCAAAGTTGAGTCCTTTCTCTAAAACTGAGACCGCATCATCACTCAACTCCATGCCACTCAGATTGATGACAGTCTTGCACGGAACCTGCAGAGGTGGCTTGTCAAGGAGGCGTGAGAACTTAGCTGTTTGACGTCCCGTTGCCTTCTTATGGGCGGAATCTGCTGCAACCGAAGTAACACCATCAATCCAATCCCAGGAAAAAGACGTGAAGTGACTAGCCAGTTGCAAATGCAGATGGAATAGTTCCAGAGAGACGAACTCAAGACTACGGCGGGTGAAATGCACTCTCTCACGAAGCAATGCGAGGCCGGCCCGTTTTTTAATTCTCTTGGCTGCTGCAGAATCGATGTGATGCGTAACCTTAGCAAAATTTGGAACAACATTCTCGGAACGACATCTCTCAAGAAAAGCAAGAGTACTTAGCAAACGACATCTACGGTGGCGCAACTTTTCAAATTTCTTCATGCGAAGACACTGTGAGGATAAAATCAGAGAGATTAGAGTCCACACAGAGACATACCGACAATGCTTCTTTCCGCGAACAATACGTGACTGGAATAGGAGGGAAAATCGATAGTGGTACTCAAGGTACCCTCCGCCACACACCGTCGGGTGGCTTGCGAAGTGTGGTTGTAGATGTAGATATCAATAAAATTCTTACAGACCGCGTCGTTATTTTATAAATTCTACCGACGTTTCGGCCAACGTTGCAGGCGACAATTGCACTTTATTAAGACCTTACGCGTTTCGACATACGTCAAAACTCTATTCATATATTCCCCTTAAAATCAATAGTGTCACAGACATATTCGATACAGAGACGTCGCGAGAGAGCAGAATGGGGCACTCTGCGGATCTCACGGCCTTCGAACGTGGCCAGGTGATTGGTTGTCAGAAGTCTGTACGCGACATTTGCACACTCCTAAACATCCGTAGGTCCACTGCATCTTATAGTGAAGTGAAAACGTGAAGCGACACATAGAGCACGAAAGAGTACAAGCCGACCTCGTCGGAAACGTCGAGAGCACACTGTCTCAGGCAGGCAACTAAACAGACCGCCACACGGGAATTAACCACTTAATGCCTGAATTAATTTCTACTGCAAGAAAAAAAATCAAAAATCATATATTGTACTCAATGTTGGGGTCTTAGACCATTTATAACATTAAATAAAAGAAATTTATGCATAGTTGGTATTATTAGGTATGTGTCAAATTTGCGACAAAAGGCATTTGAGAAATAAAACACTCACATCTCTTCATTGAGGGAAAATTTTATTATTGTTGTCATGAGATTTAATGAAAAAAATGAAAAGGCGTTTTAATTACAACTATGGTTACTTATAAATCTAATGTAGAGGATCAACATTTCTTTGCTCATTAAATTGCCTAAGACAATTGTAATTTTTGTTTAGGCAAAGGTCAAATTTGCATTTGGCACACATAATGACTGTCTGCCCTTTACAGCTGGTTCTTTTGCATCTTTGCCTTCCTGTTACACAAGGCCAGTGACCTACTTCATCATTGCGGGTAGATTTATCAGGGACTGGTTTCATTGGACCCCGACGCTTCTTACGTTGGATTTCCGTTCCCATACTTTGTAAGGGCCTACCTCTCTTTTTTCGTGTCATGCCTTTTCCTTGCTTACAGAGAGCATCTGCTGTTCTGGATTTGAATTCCAGAAGATCGTTTTGTTTGCGACGGGGAATTTCCAAAGCATCACAATCCCTTCGATACAGCAACCACGAATTCACTATCACAAGATCAACTAGGTGGAAAAACAATCTATGGTAATATTTCCTTGACTTTACGAAAACCCTACAACAGGAAATTAGAGCGTCAAGTAAATCCACCCCTCCCATGAATGTATTGTAAACTGAAATAATGCTAGGGCATGGTACATGAGTGCGTGCTTTTTCTTTCGGTCCCATCTTATTATTGTGATCAGCGGATGAGCAGATGTAAATGCACTGGCAACAATTACACCTCTGTTGTCAAACCAACGCCTTTCTTCGTTTTATTTTATCGCTTGGATTTGCCCATAGAAGTACCCAAGTGCCTGATGATGCACATTATACACAAACCGTGTTTACGTGTTCAGTGAAAGTTTTATCTGCGTTATCACATCTAAATATGATATAAAATACTTAAAAGACATTAGAAAAACAAAGTATAATTTTCAAAGTGAAACGGACCTCTGTATTTAGCTGTATTTCACGGAACAATGAACACAAACTCAGGTCTTGGTTAGCAACACGCACACAGCACACAAATGTTGTCACAGAAAGACAGTCAATGGTCGGTAGATGGTAGCACATGTCACATGCACTGCACCGGTCCCTGTAGGATCTGATACAACAGACGATGGGCTCTGAAAACACTTATTCTTCCATATATATGGGTCACAATGGTATGAGGCGAATTTGCGACAACCGTCATTAAGTGGTTAAATATTCACTCCAAGTACTATGACTGGCGGAAGATGAGAACACTTGGACTTCATGGTCGAGCGGCTGCCTATAAGCCACACATTACGCAGAGTGTGAAACGATACCTATCTGGGTGTAAGAAGTGTAAACATTGGCCGATTGAACACCCGAAAAACGTGACGTACCACGCGAGCTTTTATTTTCGTTGCGCTTCTCACTCGATTTTGATGAAAGTATGCGGTGAAAAAATCTGATTTTTGGACGCATTGTAGTAAAATATCTCAGCTTTCTAATAAACACCTTTTCGTAATTCGTAACAATCGTTTTCAAATGACGCTATTTGTCAAGTATGCGCACTTGATTTACAAATGGTGTATTGAAATAGTTCGATAGCGGGCAGATTACTGTTCTATGCGTTTTGAACCATACATTACAGCGAGTGAAATGGAGCTAAAAGTACAGAAAAGTTTTTGAAATGGTAGTCGCACCGATATCTACCTCCTTTCACAAGTAATCGCGAGTTATCTGAGCGGCGTCAGCGCCACGACTGCAAGCCTACGAACTCGGCGGCTGTTGCGCGTAGCGTGAAGCACTGCAGTGCCGAATAATTCGAATTTCTGGCCACGTGTTTAGGTCTCTCGCGATGTGTTAATGATCCATAAGCAGAAAAAATTATGAAGTAATTTTTCTTGCGTGGCGAACGATTACAATGCTACAGTTTTACTTCAGGTCATACTTGACTTCATGAGGGGCATACAACTGGATTTTTTTTCCACACTAGTCAATTGCCGGCCGCGGTGGCCGTGTGGTCTGCGGCGCGCCGGTCACAGTCTGCACGGCCACTGCGGTCGGGGGTTCCAATCCCCCCTCGGGCATGGATGCTTGTATTTAGAATATTATAACTAGTCAATTAATGGAATATATATTTCGTGTTTGGAACTAGAAGTGAGGAAACAATTAAAGTAAACTGCGACTTTACTATCGATGGACTAAAATAAAATATTGTGACATTATACTTAATGGCTTTCTAGTTGGAGATGATAAAAGAAGAAGCATAAAAATACAATTATCTTTACGGATGCATCTACTCCTAATACAAAATATATTCTTATTTTCGCTTTTGTAGTTCTCGAAAAATGTTGTACGACAACGTGAAAAAAATTGTGTACAGCGTGTCCCACATAATAGCGGACCCTCATGTATTTCTTTTTCCTTGTTGGTGGGCTTTTCCCCAGCAACAAGGAATCCCCACCTAGTGTCAGCAAAAACTGGAAGGAAATACGGACGTGACTGAAACTGTTTCATTGCCGTCTACTTCGAGCCAGCTAAAGGTTAATTGATTTTGTTATCGTATATATTAAAGGAATCTACGAAAACCTGAAGTGAGTCGGCCAGATGTAACTACCCGGCCTATTTCCTTCATTTTTATTTTAAACGAACGGTATTCATTCACAGATTTGTCACGAAGTTTCAGAATTTACAGAACTCTCGCCTTCCTTTTTCTATACTCCAACGCGATTTTTTCTGTATGTTTCTTATGGGGATGTCCTTTCTGTAAACTAAAGTCAGTCGGTCAGGCCGTTCTATCCGACCGATTACCTTCACGTATTCATTGGCACATTTGTCAGCAAGTATCAGGATTAAATTAAGAGCCTCCGTCCTTTATTTTTATTCAAATGCGGTATCCTTCTGCCCTTGCGTTGAATGCGTTTTTAAAACTTGCATTGATTGATTCTCAAGACTTTTTGTCTTTCCACTAACGGCACGTAGTATTCGCATGGGTCCTGTAGTCTTAATACTATTGTTCAAAATGTTCAAATGTTTGTAAATCTTATGGGACTTAACTACGGGGTCACCAGTCCCTAAACTTACAAACCACTTATGAACTACTTACGAACTAGGACGGCACAAATATCCATGCCCGAGGGGGGATTCGAACCCCCGACCGTAGTGGCCGTGCAGATCGTGACTGAAGCGCCTCAGTCCCCTCGGCCACCGCGGCCGGCTAATACTATTGTTCTCAGAACGTAGTGACTCGTCGAGTTTTAAGCAGATAAGAAGCATGTGGTAATAGACTCGTCCCATGTATTTCGACTGACATTTAGGAGAGGTTTTCCTTATGAGAACAGCGATTTTTTTGATTTTTTTTATCCATTTTACAGAATTAATAGTAATAAAAGAAAAAAACAAACAAATCATATTTTCACAAGTGTTGTAAAAAAATTAAAAAGAAAAGGTATTAAGCAGACAGATTTCTATGGGAAACAGGCCTGATTGTATACCAACTAGATTCCTCTCAGAGTATGCTGACGCAATAGCTCCGTACTTAGCTATCATTTACAACCGATCACTCAGCGAGAGATCCGTACCCAAAATTACAGGCCAATCTCATTGACGTCGATTTGCAGTAGGATTTTGGAACATATACTTTGTTCGAATATGATGAACTACCTCGTAGAGAACAACCAATTAACCAGTAGTCAACATGGATTCAGAAAGTATCATTCTTGATAAACACAGCTTGCCCTTTATTCACATGAAGTGTTAAGTGCCATCGACAAGGGATCTCAAATCGATTCCATATTTTTGGATTGCAGGAAGGCTTTTGACACTGTACCCCACAAGCGGCTTCTTATGAAATTGTGTGCTTATGGAATATCTCCCCAATTGTGCGATTGGATTCATTATTTTCTATCAGAAAGAACACAGTTCGCTGTAATTGACGGTAAGTCATCGAGTAAAACAGAAGTGATGTCTGGCGTTCCACAGGGAAGTGTTATAGGTCCCGTACTCTTCCTCGCGCTTATAAACGATTTAGGAGACAATCTGAATAGCTCCCTTAGCCTGTTCGCGGATGATGCTGTTGTTTATCGGTTAGTAAAGTCAGCAGAGGATCAAAAGCAACTGCAAAGCGATTTAGACATAATTTCTGCATGGTGCGAAAATTGGCAATTGACACTAAATAAAGAAAAGAGTGAAGTAATACACATAACCACTAAAATAAATCCGCTGAACTTTTATTACGCGATAAATCAGTCAAACCTTAAGGTCGTAGATTATCCCAAATACCTAGGAGTTACAATTACGAAAACACATAGAAAATATTGTGGGGAAGGCGAACCAAAGGTTACGTTTCATTGACAGAACGCTTCGAAGTTGCACCAGCTCCACCAAAGAGACTGCCTACATCACACTTGTGCGTCCTCTCCTGGAGTACTGTTGTCCCTTATGGGACCCTCACCAGGTGGGACTGACGGAAGACATTGAGAAGGACAGCTCGTTTTGTTTTATCACGTTACGGGGGGGAAAGCGTCACGGAAATGTTGCACGAATTGGGGTGGAAATCATTAAAAGAAAGACGTTATTCATTACGGCAACACCGCAGCCCAGTCGGCTCGCGCCGGGAACAGGGTTGCCAGGTTTTTCCATTGCTCTGTCGCCAAATTTTAAGCAAAAAATAGCCAATATATCGACATCTTTTTATCAATAAAATCCCTAAAT
This sequence comes from Locusta migratoria, assembly GCA_026315105.1. Classification (NCBI taxonomy): domain Eukaryota; kingdom Metazoa; phylum Arthropoda; class Insecta; order Orthoptera; family Acrididae; genus Locusta; species Locusta migratoria. The sequence goes on along the minus strand of CM048753.1, from coordinate 54,768,246 downwards.
ATATCCACCTTTTCCTCAGTAAAAATAGTCAAGTATCGCAATTTATAATCAGTTAACGTCATTGTGCTATGGTATTATGTCGTGTGTCTCAACAACAATAATCCTGAAATTCAGGGAGTAAGTTGGTTACTGAGTAACAAGTAACAAAAGGTATGGCACTCTCAAATTCATAGACGCCAGACTGGACATTCCAAGAAGCTTCGTTCTTCAATGAAACATTTACGTGAGTCAGCCAGGAACACACACCACCAACTGATCAACGAATCCAGTCGAAATATAGTCATATTGTGAATGTGAGAGAGACTCAAGAGATACAGTGGATACTAAATTTAAACACAGTTACATTTAAACTATGATATGTATTAATTTCAGAACTACTAAAATAGGAACATAAAACTATTCAAGAATCATTCTAACAAACTTACACAAGGGAAGTTCTGATGCATAGCTTCGATAATTAATCACTTACATCTTCTTCAAAACTGATATTTACAGGCCATGAGAACTACAGGGAAATTAGCAAGTTTTCTACATTGAAATATCAGCAAACCATTGTTAACTATTGCGAAGTGCGTAGCAAAGGGCTTGTCTCACAGTAGCAGTTATTAGGTATTTCTGTTGTGTATCGCGTGACGCTAGTTGGGGGGGGTGGGGGGGGGAGGAGGGGCCACAGGCCGGCGCCCTATATATAGACAGGAGGGAGCGCAAAACAACAAAACTGTTTAAATGCGTCTGTGCACGCTGTAATCCTCGCGGTGTCCACGGGAGGCCTACATATGAGGTTGTAGTATATTTCAGGAGTCATCGTTTAAAGCCTATTCATAAACCTTGTAAGTAGGCTCCTCGAGGTATTTTACGTCTATGTCTACAAGTTTCTTTGTATTCCTGAACATTCTCTCACAGATCAAAGATACGTGCAGACATTTGTGCCAACTTCTATAGTGTGATTACATTTCCCCAGTATGCTAGCGATGTTCAGTCAGTATCATTTATACAATGTTTCAAGAGGGATTGCTTTAAATTCGTCTTACTTGAAGTAAAATAAAATAGCCTTTAAGTCGCCAACTAATTCTTTTACTAGCCACATTTAATCGCCAGTCGCCATATAGCTAGAATGGCTATTATTCTAAGAAAAAGACAGCCAAGAATGCGAAAAATCGCCACACCTGGCAGCCCTGGCCGGAAATACTGAACATTGCGAATGTCGCCGGCTCGGCCTGCAGTGTGAGCAGTGGCAATTAGAAACAATGCGTTTAATCCCTCGTCAGCGTGAACACGGCCTCAGGGAGGTGTTAGGGGCTGCGGCCGCGGCCGGTAGCGCCACGTGCCGGCCACGTGGCGGCTCTCACAATATTTAGACAGCGAATTACGGCCGCGTGGCGGCGGCAGATTGCGGGCGCGTGCCCCGGGTTGACTCCTCGCGCGTCGACGCGTGGCGGAGTGGCAGGGCTAGGGGGTAGGGGGTGTGTCTGTAGCACCGGCCGCCTATTGTAATAGCTGCTGCCTGCCCACACCCCACCCGCCTGGGGCAGCAAGCAGGCGTTCTGCTGGGGCCGCCGGTACAGAGGCGTGAGTCTGAGCGTGACGAGCGACGCCAACGAGACAGCGCACCTCATGCCGCGTAAGCGAGGTACAGCTACATCTACACGGGATACTCTGCAAAACACATTTAAGTGCCTCGCAGAGGGTTCATCCAACCACCTTAACACTAGTTATCTCCAATTCCATTCTCGATTAGCGCGCGGGAAGAAAGAACACCTGAATCTCTCCGTTCGAGCTCTGATTACTCGTATTTTATTCTGATGGTCATGTCTGATGAGAATTGTTACTTGGGTAGTAAAATAACATGCTATGGTCGCAGTACAGGAGGATATAAAATGCAGAATGGCAATGGGAAGGAAAGCATTTTTGAAAAAGAGAAATTTGCTAACACCGAATATTAATTCAAGTGTAAGGAAGTCTTTTCTGAAGGCATTTGTGTGGAGTGTTGCTTTGTACGGAAGTGAAACATGGACGATAAGCTGTTCGGACAGCAAGAGAATAGAGGCTTTTTAAATGTGGTGCTACAGAAGAATGCTGAAGATTAGGCGGGTAGATCGCATAACTAATGAAGAGGTACTGAACAGAATTACTGAGAAAAGTAATTTTTCGCATACCCTGACTAAAAGAAGGGATCGCTTGGTAGGACACATTCTTAGACATCGAGGAATTGTAAATTTAGCATTTGAGGGAAGTGTGTGGTGTAAAAATCGCAGAGGGAGACCAAGAGACGCGTATAGTAAGCAGATTCAGATGGATGTGGGTTGCCGTTCGTATGAGGAGATGAAAAGGCTTGCTCAGGATAGAGTAGGGCGGAGAGTGCATCAAACCAGTCTCCGGACTGAAGACCACAACAACAACGATCATGTCTACCTATGAAACGGACAGTCAACAATCTATTTTCGCATTCGGAGGACAACCTTGCCGATTGAAGTTTCGTAAGTAGCCAACGCCGCAGCGATAAGCGCCGTTGTTGTAATGATTCCCATCCCAGATCCTGTATTGTTTCCGTAACGCTGTCTCCCCTGTATCGTGACAATACGAAACGAGCTGCCCTTCTTTGGACTCTTTCGATGTCCTCCGTCAAAACCACCTGATACGGATCCCACACTGGGCTGCAATACTCCATAAAAGGCGTTAGAGCCCGACCACATCGGACCGACCGAACAAGTGTTTCGCTTTCTTCAGGAATATTTCGGGAATCGAGTCATTGTTTTGGAATATCCCAAATTTACTGGTGCAGGCATGCAATGGCCTCCATATTGACCGGATTTGACTCCCTGTGACCTTTTTTTTTTTTTTTTTTTTTTTTTTTTTTTTTTTTTTTTTTTTTTTTTTGTGGGGCACAGTGAAAGACATGGTCTACCCGAAGCATCCCGCCACGCTGGATGAGCTTGCATCGGCGATCTCTGTGGCAATGTGAGTCCATATCAGTTGAGACACTACGAAATGTGATGACGAATTTCATTCTTCGTTTGCGCCACCTCTGTAGTGCCAATGGTGAACGTTTTGAAAAAATTGTCATGTAGTAATACATTAATGATTTTTTTTATAACTTGTGCGATGCTTGTCGCTGACTTCTGCCCTCTCTCTGCCAGCGTATCGATAAACATAATACATTGGTCACGTTCAATTTTTTTGCAACAAGCTGAAGGGAGAGAGCGGAACTGTTCGTCACTTACTTTCATCTCCTACATGTGCTAGGACGTGTCCAGGATTTGGTGTAATTAATGTAAGTGTGAGCTTAGTTTTTTTTATTAATTTCAATAAACCCCCACAGTTAATTTGAAATATCTTACTTACTTACTATCCCTTCCCCATTCTCACTAATTTTAAACTTATTTATTTTCAGCAGATCCACTACTTGATAAAGTGATGCTCGGGTATTGTTGCGATTTGTTTCGCGATTGCACTAGAACATTCTCTGTGTAACGTGTGTTTATTTCGTGTCTATGAATGGTTTATTACATTTTAATGCCTGCAGAAAAATCTTTGCGATGTTTGTAAAGTCCGATAATTTTGTAGATTTTGGCGACTATCGTGATGAATTTTCAACACGGTCATAGACAATAGTAAACGAAATGCACAATCCCAGCATCAATTTATCGAAGTAATATTCCAGTCATCTCAGCTAGAATCACTACAGAATATGACCGAAATGTTTGTACCAGCTCTCAATAAGGTAAAATTTAGATTCCGCCGACTTCTTCTGTAATGTTGCTTTCTGGTGTGATGTATTTGCTACCGAAATTACGACCGCTACCATTTAATGGCGGAATCCGATAATTTTGTTTAAATTGTTCCTTCCTTGTCAAAGTTGCTTATTGATCTCATTTAATACTTCACTACCTGGTAAAATTTCATTTGTGGTCCCCAACCTTAACTTTAAAACGCAACACCCATTTTCATACGAAAGCAGCATTACAGGTTCATCCAACCACCTTTATACTATTCATCGCCCATTCCATTCTCGAATAGCGCGCGGCAAGAATGAACACCTGAACCTCTCTGTTCGGGCTCTGATTTCTCTTATTTTCTTCTGATGATCATTTCTACCTATGTAAGTGACAGTCAACAATATATTTTCGCATTCGGAGGAGAACCTTGCCGATTGTAGTTTCGCAAGTAGCCCACGCCGCAGCGATAAGCGCCTTTGTTGTAATGATTCCCATCACAGATCCTGTATCATTTCCGTGACGCTGTCTCCCCTGTATCGTGACAATACGAAACGAGCTGCCCTTCTTTGGACTCTTTCGATGTCCTCCGTCAAACCCACCTGATAAGGATCCCACATTGGGCAGCAATACTCCAAAAATGGACGGACAAGCATAGTATATGCAGTCTCTTTTGTACTTCTGTTGCATCTTTTTAAGGGTTCTGCCAATAAAAAGAAGTCTCTGGTTCGCCTTTCCCACGTCACTATCTACGTTTTCTTTCCAATTTAAGTCTGAAGTAATAGTAATTCCTAGGCATTTTGTGGAGTTTACGGCCTTCACTTTCGATTGATTTATCTTGTAAACAAAGTTTAACTGATTTATTTTCGTACTCATGTGTATGACTTCACACTTCTCATTATTTAGTCAGTTGCCAATTTTTACTGCATAGTGATATCTTATTCAGATCGTTCTGAAGTTGGTTTTGATCTTCAGATGATTTTACTAGTCGGTAAATGACGGCGTCATCCGCAAACAACCTAAGAGAGCTACTTAGATTTTGCCCTAAATCGTTTATGTAAATAAGGAACAGCAGAGGACCAATAACACTACCCTGTGGAACGCCCGATATCGCCTCTGTTTTAGTTGATGCCTTACCATAGATTACTACGAAATGTGTCCTCTCAGACACAAAATCCCCTATTCAATCGCAAATTTGGGGCGGTATTCCATAAAAACGCAATGTCATTAGAAGCAGTTTTTGAGGTACGGTGTCAAAAGCCTTCTGGAAATCAAGAAATACGCAATCGATTTGCGAACCTTTGTCGATAGCACCCATCACTTCGTATGAGTAAAGAGCTAGTTGTGCTTCGGATGAACGATATTTTCTAAATCCGTGTTGACCTTGGGTCAATAAATCATACTGTTCGACATAATTCATAATATTTGAATACACGATATGTTTCAAAGCCCTGCTGCAAATTGTCGTCAATGAAATAGGCCTGTAGTTTAGTGGGTTACTCCAACTGCCTTTGTTGAATATAGGTGTGACCTGGGCAACTTTCCAATCTTTTGTTCAGATCCTTATATGAGAGAGCGGTTGTATATGGCTGTTAAGTAAGGAGCTGTCGCTTCAGCATAATCAGATAGAAATCTAATGGGTATACAGTCCGGACCAGAGGACTTGGTCTTGTTAAGTGATTTTAGTTGCTGCACTACTCCGATGATATCTACTTCTACGTTACTCATTACGATCTCTGTTTGTAATTCGACATCTGGAATATTGCTTTCGTCGTCTTTGGTGAATGAGTTTCTAATAGCTATGTTTAAATAGCTGTGCTTTAGTAGCGCTGTCATCGGCAGGATTGCCATTACTATCACGTAGTGAGGGTATTGTTTGTGTTTTGCCCCTAGTACATTTAACATATGACCAAAATCTGTTTGGGTTTTCAGTCAGATTACGAGAAGGTAGTTCTGATCTGGCGACAACACCAACAAAACGTGAAGGGAAGTTTCCTCAACGTTTACAATCACGTGTAAAGTGTATTCGCACTCGCTAACTGCTCTCGTTCTAGAATAGTGGCCACATGAATTCTCGTTATTCTCGCTTCGCACGTAGCGGCAGTGTTCTGCTCATCACATTCTTCATGACCTATCTCTCCAAGTGTTTCTCCCACATGGATCTCACCCATACGGCGATAGATGACTGTCGGTAAAAGTATGCGTGTATCGACTGCGGATGAAATCGATCCAGCAGCAGCGTGAGGCAGTGGCTGAGCGCTCTAGGCGCCTCGCTGCGGAGGGCGCGTTTGCTTCCCGTCGGAGGTTCCAGTCCTCCCTCGGGGATGTGTGTGTGTGTGTGTGTGTGTGTGTGTGTGTGTGTGTGTGTGTCTCTCTCCCTCTCTCTCTCTCTCTCTCTCTCTCTCTCTCTCTCTCTCTCTCTGTGTGTGTGTGTGTGTGTGTGTGTGTGTGTGTGTGTCTTGTCCTCAGTATAAGTTAAAGTAATCAAAATATCCACGGGTGTACTGCCGGTCTATAGAGTCCAACGGGCACAATATTTCGGCGATCATACATGTCGCCATCATCAGGTGAACTGACGGACTGAGCTCCTGGAAACGCGCCGGCACGGAGATCCGCACGCTACGGCTGCTCGAAGGGACCTGGGTTCTAGCCCGGTGGCAGGCGATTTAAACACCCTCGGCCCGCGCAGGAGTAAAATATAGGGAGCGTAAGGTTATTTACAACTTGTACAAAAACCAGACAGCGATTGTCAGAGTTGAAGGGCATGAAAGGTATGCTGTGGTTGGGAAGGGAGTAAGACACGGTTGTAGCCTTTCTCCATTGTTATTCAATTTGTACATTGAGGAAGCTATAAAGGAATGGAGTAGGAATTAAAGTTCATGGTGAAGAATTAAAAACATTGCGTTTTGCCGACGACATAGTAATTCTGTCAGATACAACAAAGGACCTGGAAGAGCAATTGAACGGAATGGACAGTGTGCTGAAAGGTGCATATAAGATGAACATTAACAAGAGTAAACCAAGAGTAAGGGAGTGCAGTGTAAGAAAATCAGGTGATGCTGAAGGAATTAAATTGGGAAACGAAGCAATAAAGGAGGTAGATGAGTTTTGTTACTTGGGCAGTAAAATAACAAATGATGGTCGCAGTACAGAGGATATAAAATGCAGAATGGGAATGGGTAGAAAAGCGTTTTTGAAAAAGAGAAATTTGTAAACAGCAAATATTGATTTAAGCGTAAGGAAGTCCTTTCTGAAGGCATTTGTTTGGAGTGTTGCCTTGTATGGGAGTGAAACATGGTCGACAAACAGTGCGGACAGGAAGAGGATTGAGGCTTTTGAAATATGGTGCTACAGAAGAATGCTGAAGATTAGGTGGGTGGATCGCGTAACTAATGAGGAGGTACTGAACAGAATTGGGGAGAAAAGAAATTTCTGGCATACCTTGACTAAAAGAAGGGATAGATTGGTAGGGCACATTCTTAGACATCAAGGAATTGTGAATTTAGCGTTGGAGGGAAGTGTGAGGGGTAAAAACCGCAGAGGAAGACCAAGAGATGGATACAGTAAGCAGATTCAGACAGATGTAGGTTGCCGTTCTTATGTGGAGATGAAGAGGCTTGCTCAGGATAGGGTATTGTGGAGAGCTGCATCAAACCAGTCTCCGGACTGAAGACCACAACAACAACAACAACAACAACAACAACGGCCCGCGGAGCGACCCCTCCGCGGTCCGCGCCCCGCACCGCGGTCGCGCAGTGGAACCGAGCAGAAACTGGAAATCACGAAACGCATGGAGAAAGGTGATAACAGAAATATTTTGATAAGTGAATTTAATATTGGTTCGTCAACCTTTTGTGACATAAACGAAGGCATGAAATAATGAAAAATGCTTCTCAATCAGTAACAACTGAAAAACTGGCTTCCAGATAATCTTCCAAAAACTGAAACTGGCGCAATTAGATAGGGTATTGTACTAATGCTTCAGTGGATTGTGTCTCAGCCGTTTTCGATGTATGGCTTAGCCTCTGCTAGCAGTAACAGGTACCACCCAATAGTCTAGCGTTTTCAATAATCTGGCACCGGGTCTGCCCTGAACATGTCGGATTATGCGGCGGAACGACTCTGATGTATAGCTTGCAGCTGAGTATTGAAGCTTTAAATGTGGCCGAGTCAGACTCCGTAATCGTCGAGTAGTCCACTCGTCACCATAAAAATTTGAAAAAAAAAAAACTCTTTCCAAGTTCTGAATCTTCTATATCAGGTCCTTCCGCATTCAAGGAATCGGATATACTTTTTAAGTAATTGTTAAGTTTTAACTTTCAAGCTGAAGTTTATACTAGTAAACGTCGTGCTGACCAGAGAGATTATGTATATCGTGTTGACAGTAAATCGATCTTTTGTGTCCCAGCCTCGTCGCCGCTATTGTGTCTCGTTTCCGTCGTAGGTGTCGGTGGCCGAGTAGAAAGAGACCGACACAGGAATAAAGGATGCACGCTTGTGCAGGTACGGAGGTGACCAGCCAGTGGGACAGCAGAAACTAGAAACACTAGCGTAAATTAGAACGAGATATATATTGCACAGAATTTATTCAATACTTTTTACATAGCTCAGTACTGCAGAATGCCGCTGATACATAGTTGAGCTAGAGGCCTGCCTAGTGCCTGTCCGATAGCCAAGTCTTCACTGGTGCCTATCTGATTCCGAAGTGTTAGCTGGTTCCTATCTCAGTCCCAAGTGAACGACGTCATTCAGTGGTGGCCACGAGCGGAGTTGTAGCAGAGGGCGCTCGTGGCTGACGTCGTAAGAACGCCGCGCCGTGCGTGCATGGTGGCGCGCGGCGAAAGTACGTGGCGCGCACTTTGGACTTGTGCGACACCACACGATCGATGTAGGCCATCGATTAAGAAAGCACTGAAAAATTTTCCTTTGATTTTTTTTTTTTTTTTTTTTTTTTTTTTTTTTTTTTTTTTTTTGTACAATCTATGGGACTTAACTACGGGGTCATCAGTCCTTAAACTTACAAACTACTTATGAACTAACTTAAGACTAAGGACGGCACAAATATCCATGCCCGAGGGGGGATTCGAACCCCCGACCGTAGTGGCCGTGCAGACCGTGACTGAAGCGCCTCAGTCCCCGCGGTCACCGCGGCCGGCTCCTTTGACTTAACTGTCAAATATCAATTAAATTCAAATAAAATATCTTCTCAAAAAACCGCAGAAACTTTAATGTCAATGTAATATTTCTGGTAGATCTCTTCAAAATAAATAAATGATGTTGGCGAAGACATAGTTAAAGTTTAAATACGACTTTTATCACACTCGACATTTACAAGTCGGAAGTCAAGAATGAACTGACATAATGTATTTGCTCAAATTTTAGGAAGATTTCGTTGACAATGTAAATAAGGGCGACGATAACCGCAGAGATCCTCATCTTCTTGCCTTGTGGCCGCGATTGAAGTGGCCACATGTTCTATTCCTTGAGGTTGGCGTCCAAGATGTTGCTCTCGTAGGTTGGATTGCCGTTATAGCACATGAAACATAAAAAACATACAGACTCTTTTAAGAATCATATAACAAAAATATTTACATAGAAAAATCATTTAAACGTAAATGCAAACACAGTCTGCTGCAAAACTCAGCTGATATAAGGGAGTAGCGGAAACAATAATTCGTCCCAATCTTGACTGGAATACACTCTTTCAAATTCTGAAGTCAGCAGGGGTAAAATATAGGGAAAGGAGAGTTATTTATAACTTGTGCAAAAGCCAAACCGCAGTTATTAGACTCGAAGGACATGAAAGGGAAGCATCAGTTGGGAAGGGAGTAAGACAGGGTTGTAGCCTTTCTCCGATGTTATTCAATTTGTACATCGAGCAGGCGGTGAAGGAAAGCAAGGAAAAATTTGGAATAGGGATTAAAGTACAGGGGGAAGAAATAAAAACATTGCGTTTTGCTGATGACATTGTAATTCTGTCAGAGACAGCGAACGACCTGGAAGAGCAGTTGAATGGAATGGACAGTGTGTTGAAGAGAGCGTATAAAATGAACATTAACAAGAGCAAAACAAAAATAATGGAATGCGGTCTTAGGAAATTAGGCAGTGCTGAAGGAATTAGATTAGGTAACGAAACAATGAAGGTGGTAAATGAGTTTTGTTACTTGGGTAGTAAAATAACATGCGATGGTCGCAGTACAGAGGATATAAAATGCAGAAAGGCAATGGGAAGAAAGGCATTTTTGAAAAAGAGAAATTTGCTAACATCGAATATTAATTTAAGTGTAAGGAAGTCTTTTCTGAAGGCATTTGTGTGGAGTGTTTCCTTGTACGGGAGTGAAACATGGACGATAAGCAGTGCGGACAGGAAGCGAATAGAGGCTTTTGAAATGTGGTGTTACAGAAGAATGCTGAAGATTAGGTGGGTAGATCGCATAACCAATGAAGAAGTACTGAACAGAATTGGTGAGAAAAGGAATTTTTGGCATACCCTGGCTAAAAGAAGGGATCGCTTGGTAGGACACATTCTTAGACATCGGGGAATCGTAAATTTAGCATTGGAGGGAAGTGTGTGGGGTAAAAATCGCAGAGGGAGACCAAGAGACGCGTATAGTAAGGAGATTCAAGTGGATGTGGGTTGCCGTTCTTATGAGGAGATGAAAAGGCTTGTTCAGGATAGAGTAGGATGGAGAGCTGCATCAAACCAGTCTCCGGACTGAAGACCATAACAACAACAACAATTATCGGACTTTTACTGTACTTCCTCCCTGCTGTTACGACTCAAAGTGATTGGTCCGCCTACCCACTCCATCACAATGGCTCCGACCACGCCTGCTGCAACACACATAGCCACGTAGAAATGGCCACACGGTCTAAGATGTCGTGCTTATGGACTTGGCGGCCACTCCCACCAGAGGTTCGAGCCCTTCTGTGGACATAGGTGTGTGTGTTTTCCACATTGTAGTTTGTAAGTCTAGGGACTGATAACTATAGCAGTTTGCAAATGCAATGTGTTCAAAGAACAGACCCGACACCAATATAATAAATATAATATAGCAGATTGCTTCAACAAGTTAAGAAACATTTGAGCACTTGCGATGTGCACGTTGAGTGCCAGTGATTAGGAGCTCTTAAGAGGGGTACGACATCACGCGGGCCTCCTTGAAGCAGGAGGGGCACAACAGGACTTTTAATTTCCACTGTCTGTACTTTCACAAATAAATTCTTTAAACTGTGTCACCATGATGTAGAAGGATTCAGGATTCACACTCATAGCAGTGGGAGTTCTAAAAGCCGGCCGCGGTGGCCGAGGTGACTGAGGCGCTCCAGTCACGGTCAGCACGGCCACTACGGTCGGGGGTTCGAATCCCCCCTCGGGCATTGATATTTGTGCCGTCCTAGTTCGTAAGTAGTTTGTAAGTTTAGGGACTGATGACCTCGTAGTTAAGTCCCATAAGCTTAAAAAACATTTGAATTTTTGAGTTCTAAACTATAACAAAATAATTTCTATTTGCGTGTGAAATTTCCATTATTTTTCCGTTTACTATCGGCGACATTTGTTGCTACAAGTACAGTTTTTTCATAAGTAAGAGAGATTTATCGATGAGTTTTACACAGCATAGAAACCATGCTTACAGGTGAATGAAACTGTAGAATTTATTTAATTTATAAAAAAACTGAATGAGCTGTTACATTTTAAACATTATGTTTAGAAAAAACTAAAATTTTATAGCTAACAAAATTTATTTTTACCACAGTTTTTAATATATTTGGAAAATTCTAGAGTTTCATACACCTGTAAGTATGGTTTGTATGTTCTGCAAAACTCACTGAACAACCTCTCTTACTTATGAAATAAAGAGTACCTATAGCGACAAATGCAGCCAATAAGAAGCGATAAAATTAAGAAACTTCACGTGTAAATGAAAATTCTTTTGTCATGTTTTAGAATTCCCACTGATAAGAGTGTGTATCCTGAATCCTTCCCGATCATGCTGACAATGTTTAACCCAGATGTTCCTGAATTTTTTTCTCGGTTATATTTGGTTTTTTTTAAAAAAGTGTATTACATCCCTAAGAGATCGTTCAAATGTTGCAGCATTGATTTTACACAAATTGCATCCTTAGTCTCAGCATAATAAGCCGTCCTTCTGAAACAAAGTAAAAATGAGAACACTATTACCACATGCTAGATTTGACGTTTTAATTGTAAATACGTCCATATGCTTCTGAGTAACAGAAATAATTGCAGTAGTGGCAGTTATCTTTGGAACAAAGAAGCTGAATTAATGTTCGTGTTGTGGAGGGAAATCGTACATAGACTATTCCAAGGCGCCTTACTCGTTAGTGGTGTGGTAGTCTAACGGTTAAGACGTCTCCCTAGTAAGCATGGAGGTCCGGGTTCGATTCCTGGCTGCACCACAAATTTTAATTCAATGCTTCAAAGCTATCAAGAAATAAAATTGATGTACAAGTACTTACAGAGCTAAAATTATGAGTTAACTAATACGTTTCTTCTGAATCCCTATCTTCAAAGGGGATAATCATAGATTAACGTGCTGTAACAATGATTGTTAGTATATTCGTGTCAATGATCGACATTCAAATGACAATCTGATGTTGAAGAAAGTGTTTGGTGCCAGAAGGAAACAATTTACCTTAACTGTTTAAAAAAACGAGACAGCTTCCTTCTGGAAGGACGTCAGGACCATCCGGGTTAATGAATTTATTTGTGAAAGTACAAACAGTGGAAATTAAAATGTCTTGTCATGCCTCTTCTCCATGAAGTCCGCCAACTTGACGTCATACCCCCTTAGGCCGGTATTACACTATCAAATTATTTGTCAAAGAATTGCACAAAGAAAAATTGGACGTAGTGTAATGCGAACATCGTCCAATATTTCATCCAATCTCGGCCTCGGCCTAGATTTGATCAAAGAAATCGCTCGTCTTCTGTTTCCATCAGTGAGAAATGTGACCGTTTGGAGCGCTAGTAGTATACAGCTTCCTTACCACTACAGCTGTTTAATTTGGAGGTTAAATATCTGACATTACTTGGACATAACGTTCGTATTCGTAAACATGGCTAGTAGTGGAATGTTTGTGTAGTGTTTTCTAGCAACAACAAAATTTTAAAAATCAGATGCGGCGTTGTATAACAGTTGACAAGGCCAATTCACACTGTCCGTCACGTCAATTCGCGTAGCCCAATACTCCGCGGCAAAAGTGAGGTTGAGTTACAATCCGTGATGTAAAAAAGTCATTATATACTATCGGGATTTAAGTAATACCCCTAAATCTTAATACAGCCGAAGCAGATTTTAGAAAGTATGATTTTGGTAATGTGGTGTGCTAAGTTCTGGGAAATGAAACAACTTTCTAAACATCGACATCTGTTTGCAAGCGAATCTATGAACATATAAATACGTCAGCCAATTTTTGTAAGGAAATAAATAGAGCCTATTTACTTTATCAGCAATGTTTCCCCCCTTACATTGTTAATAACGTCATAAACAATTTAGATTATCCTCTTTGTCAGTGCTCACATTTTCCATTTAAAACTTTATTTAATGAAACTTGCTTTATCAACTTAACAATCCTATTCGTATACACTGTTGGAGTCAGCCTTTTTGTTACTCTATTGAAAACTGTGAAGGATGAAGAGCGACAAAATAATTAGCAGTGAACGGTCTGGCTGTTCTGCCGACGGAATAAAAAAGAAAAATCCCCCCGTCCCGTAACAAATTTTATTTTTCTTGCTCTGACACCCACGGTTTCATCCAAGTGCGTTTCCTTTTCTTTTTTCCCTCCTTCTCTTCTAAATGCAGACACAACGCAACTGTAGTATAAACAATAGCTGAGCATTACACCGCGATTTTGAAGCAAATTTCACAAAATATTGGATGATAGTGTAATACCTCCTTTTGCGTTTCATCCAATTTCTTTGTCAAAAAATATGACCAATATTTCATCCAAGTTTTTCGTCCAATTCTTTGTCCAATAATTTGATAGTGTAATACCGGCCTTACATTTTTTGATGTGTGTGTGGTAGTGAGACATTTGGAGCAGTGAGTGTTGTATTTGTCCGCCAGTCCCCACAGCAGCGGCGCTATTGTGGTGTTTTTTAGGCTGGGACGGCAGCGGCTCCTCCCACACACTCTGACAGGTCGGACGCGCCCCGAGCTTTGTGCGCGGCGCGCTTTGTCCTTTGTCAGGGTGGAGGGGGGCGTGGCGGCCGGCCGGCGGCCAATTGCGGTCGCCTTTGTGCGCCGCGCTCTCTGCTGCCGGGCTGCGCACAGCTGGCCCGCACCAGCGTCACACTGACAACACCCTGCTGCCACCGTGCAGTACAGTGCTCTGTCTGTTTATACTGTACGGAGGCGATCCGATACGAAAGCCGGGCCGCGGTGGCTGACGGGACTGAGGCCCTCCTCTCACGGTCTGCACGGCCACTACGGTCGGGGGTTCAAATCCCCCCTCGGGCATGGATATTTGTGCCGTCTTTAGTCTTAACTAGTTCCTAAGTAGTTTGTAAGCTTAGGGACTGATGACCCCGTAGTTAAGTCCCATAAGTTGTACAAACATTTGAATTTTTGAACCAATACGAAAAAAGGTTCCAAAAATGATAATGCCAACATCGCTAATATATATACGGGCCCACTTAAGGTTACGGTAGTAACACTAAAACTGGGCCTTTGCGATCGTCTTTTGACAGCTCGAAATTTAAATGAAAATAACGGCTTAACTATTCATCTGACACGAAAACTGAATAACCGAATTTGAAGAGGAGAAAATTCTCTACAACTTTGTTCTCTTATGTTTTTTTCATATCTCGTAGCGTTTCAAAGATATTTGCAAAAATAACGGTGATTTTGGGATGTATGTCTGTCTGTCCGTAACGTGTTCCCTGTTTTTAAGACGAACTGTTCGACCGATCAGCACGAAATTATGCAGACATGATTGTAGGCCACCAGAGACCAGATCCTCCCTTTTTTCAAATTTTTCGGACAAAAAATACGGTAGTAATACAAAAAAAGCCGTTTGTAATATAATTGTAATTGCAAACGAACCGTTCATCTGACACGAAAATTGAATAACCTGATTGGTATAGGAGAAAATTATTTACAACATTGTTCCCTTATGGTTCTTTTTTTTTATTATTCATATCTCGTATCGTTTGAGAGATATTTGCAAAAATAACGGCGATTTTGGGATGTATGTCTGTCTGTCTGTCTGTCTGTCCGTAACGTGTTCCCTGTTTTTAAGACGGGCATGTTAAATAATAAAAGGTAACGCAGTTAACAATCCGAAGATTGGTTTGAACACCACAGTGCTTTACTAAGCATGGTCCTGTTTGGAGGTGGTATGTCGTTGCCTTCCTCCGACCTTCGAACTGACTTACCCAGCCAGTTATAGGGGGACCTACAGTTTAACGTGGGTTACGAACCACGGTGCTACTCGGTATTTTTCACATACGCAATACTGCCAGAGGTGAAAGAAGTGGAAAGTGACAGATAAAAATCCTAGGACCTGGCGGGGATCGAACCCATAAAAAATAAAAACCGATCAGCACGAAATTTTACAGACATGATTGTAGGCCGCCAGAGACCAGACCCTCTGTTTTTAAAATTTTTCGGACAAAAATACGGTAGTACTATAAAAAAGCCGTTTGTAATATAACTGTAATTGCAAGCGAACCGTTCATCTGACACGAAAAATGAATAACCTAATTGCTAGAGGATAAATTCTCTACAACTTAGCTCCCTCATGGTCTTTTTTTTTTTTTTTTTTTTTTTTTTTTTTTTTTTTTTTTTTTTCTTCATATCTTGTATCGTTTGAGGCATATTTGCAAAAATAACAGAGATTTGACACCCTCCATTGAATTAACGAAAACCTGCCGTTCGAAAATGTCACGTGACATTCCTCGCCCAGAACACTCTGGCGTACCCCATCTTGCGTTGCGTATTTGATGATGTCCGTATTGTAACTTACACATTGTCATTTCAAAGTTATGGCGCAATGAAGAATTAACAAAAACACATTGTTCTTCGTTCGATAAATGATAATCTAGTGTCTATAAATGCCATATTAGCATCAGTTAACAATGGCCATCAATAGTGTAAGATAATAGAACTCATCTATTAATTGCTAGCCGTACCGTAGTGGGCAAGGCATTGGATTAGGATGCTGAAGGCCGGTGGGTCGGAATCCGCCGCTACTTAAATGTTTCTTTCCTAAAAGCGTTTCAGACATTCTTATTAATTAATTTTTTATTATTTACATTATCATTTTGGTCCAAAATGTTGGCAAAAACTTATAAAACTACGAATTTAAAATGGGTCGTAAAACACGTCAGTGCGATTTTCTTCCGACGACCGGCTTCAATTGTCTATGCCATCATCTTGTGGTCTAAAAATGCTTACAAAGCCGTCATATGTTGAAAAGGTCATGACAGAATTCAAAAACCGTGCATGTCATTATTTACAAAACGAGTAGATACATCAATTACATTGACGAGAAAACAATCACTTACAATTAGAAAAGTGACATACCTTGCGATGCCAGCAGTAATTTAACGTGCTTAGATACCCTATGTCACTGTAGTTAAAATGTACATGTCAGTATAAGTGACAGTAAGATACTGACATGTGGAACAAGTCGAATTATATATATATATATACATCAGCGACCTTGGCATTATCCTTTTTGGAACCTTTATACAGTACTTTGTCTCTACAGATTACAAATCTTTCTGTTTCTATACCACACCTGCATTAAAGCGAAAAAAAATAAATAAATAAAACAATAAAATATTCGGAGCAAATGAGCCATTTGACAGGTATATCTAGACTAACGTACATAAACAGATTTTTTTATATCATAATACGAACAAGTGATCACTAAAGTTTGTTAATCTGTATATATGGGGATAATCAATAATTAAAGAGACGAATTGGTCTGGGGAATAAACTGTTGGTAGGACAAGTTTATGGCTTCAAAAGCTTTCGTGACCAGCGGGACATGAGTCTCCCACATACGAATTGAGGTGCGTTTTCACAAAACTCAACATCTACAAAAAACAATATTTTCAGGAAACACATTTTTTAAATTAACTGAACAGTATACACTTCTGATGTCTTGCAAAATTATATTGCAAAAGTAGCGTCTAGATACATAATATAACAGTGAAATAACTTTTTATCGCCTTGCAGTTGCAGATAAAAAGTACGTACAAATAATGAATTTTGTCCGAAACTGAACATCTACGGCTCATTTACGTTACAACAGTGGTATTTACGAGTTCTTTTAACCTACTGAAGTAAGAATAATTCTCCGCCGAGAAAGTCTGCATTCACATATGTTCATCAAGTTGGTTTTTTTTTTTTTTTTTTTTTTTTTGGTCGGGACATTTTACGTTCATGTCCCTTGCCGTCTCTCTCTCTCTCTCTCTCTCTCTCTGTGTGTGTGTGTGTGTGTGTGTCTCGCTTTGTGGTTGTCACGCGCTGACCTTTTTATTTTATTTTTTTCTGCGGGGGCGTGTCCCGTATTGTTGGAAGCGTCGCGCGCCCACTTGAGAGGAATTAGGCGCCGCGTGTTCGTCAAGGAGGGTAATTGCGGTGCGCGGGGTTGGCAGCATTGTGCGGGGCCTTTTTTATCGCCTCCCTGCCGCTAGGCCATTGTCGCGGTGTCACAATATTTGCGAGGCGGCTGCGGCCTGCACAATGAGGAACGAACGCTGGCCGTGGGAGAGTCGAGGACTCGGAGGACGTCCTCTGGAACTGAGAGCAACCTGAGCGAGAGGCCCACAGTCGACACTAGTCTTGTGTAGTTCGCGAACGAACTACAGTCGAGCCGCCGAAAGAACGACTCTGACAGCCAGCGGCTGTGTTGCCAATACTGCTACGCGGCTGTTTGTTGTTACGCCGTGTCGGTCGCCGGCATACGAATGTCACGTCCGAATATTTTGGGACCGTTGCTATGTACTAATAAAGCGCGAACGAACGAGAACAATCACGAAGTAATGAAAAACACTCTTTTTCAGTTAAAAAGAAAAGGTTTAGAAATATATGTCGAGTTAAAGCTTCATATGTTCCAGTATTCCATTAAATATAATGTATCATATAGTCTTTCGCCAAAGTTAGCTAGTTGAAGAATTTTGTTTATATATTTCACCTTCTATAACTATTTTCCACAGACTCGCTGTTATTACTCGGACACTGTATTGTGGCAGTCTGCCGAGAGGGTAAACAAATAAGGACTACCACTTTACAAGTAGTAAAACTGCCTCTTCCAGTGAAATGATTTGTCTTCTTACATAAAAAGAGTTTTTGTCTCATTCGTTTATGGTCGCTGTGACTGCCATAGTATAGTGTCTGAGTAATATTATCAGATCAGTTTCGACAGCTAGTCTATTGGTCACAGAAGTAGAAATAAAATAACGTAATTTTTCAGTAAATGATCTTTGGTTGCGAAACAAACTATACATTGAAAATCAGTCGCGGCCAGCATCGTGTGCAATGCACCGCTGCTACTGCTACTATCGTCCCCTAATCTTATTACTAATTCTTCTACCCGTTCTTCTAGTGTACCTTCTCGTTCCCATGCCTCTTCTAAGATGTGCCACGTATGTGTGACAACATTGTTCCATTTTGTGGGAGTAATACTGCCCAATGCTTCACGAACTAATATTCTACTTTTGTTAATGAAAAACGTTTATTATTTCTGCAACGTACGATTTCACCTGAGCCCACACGAGTTCTATTGCACTGAAATGGCAACGATATGGTGGAAGGCGCAACACTCTATGGCCACTTTCTCCAGCAACTGTATCAATTTCATAAAGGATTTTTCGGCTTTTGTTCTTGTAACACAACGAGACAAGCGATGAGCACGCGACAGAGGCTTTGCAGCGACTGAAGCACGCCACCCCGCGCGACCTTGAGTGGCAGGGTGGCAATGCGGCACCGTTACCCTGGCAACGTTTACGAATTCCAGAGCTCAGGTTGGTGGTTGAGTGCCTGCTGACATCATATTGCCGACTTGGAGCACCCATATCCAATCCCTATCCGAACCACAGTGTTCCTCCTCGTGAGCCCCTCATGGGTCCCAGACCATGCTTAGCTGACCTCTTGAACCTACCTCATCCCTCCAAACTCCCTACCACTACTCCACAACATCCAATACCAAAACAACCCCAGAACACTGTGGTCAACCTATCCACAAAAAACCTAAACCCCACTGAAGTTTCCGTTCTATCCAAAGGTCTTACCTTTAGTCCTACACCCCAGTTCAATCATGTTGGTCTTGTCAAAGACCTACTCTCCTTTTCCCGATCCCTACGATGGAAACACTACTTTGCCACCAATCCCTCTGACCGCAATCTACCTAATCCCAATATTGAACCCTGCCTGTCCCAATTCATACTACCATCCAACAAAGATCCCCCTGCACTCCCACCTAACCACCCTCTGGTTACCCTCCAAGAGTTTCTCACCTCCAACTTGTCCTCACCATCCTTTCCCAAGTCCCTTCCCAAGAACTCAAACCTTTCAGCAGAAGAAAGAAGAGCCATCCAAAACCTTAAAACTAATCCTGACATCATCATCCTCCCAGCTGATAAAGGTTCCACCACTGTAGTTATGGATCACAGTGACTACCTGGCAGAAGGGCTCTGCCAACTCTCTGACTCCTCCACCTACAAGTTGTGCCAGATTGACCCCATCCCCAAAGTCCAACAAGATCTCCAATCCCTACTAAAATCCTATGGCCCCTCCCAGAAACTCTCTCCTGAATCCATCTCCCTCCTCACCCCAGCAACACCCCGCACACCCACCTTTTATATGCTCCCCAAAATTCACAAACCTAATAATCCTGGACGCCCTATTGTGGCTGGTTACTGTGCGCCTACCGAACGAATTTCAGCCCTAGTTGACCAACACCTCCAACCTATTGTTCAAAATCTACCTTCCCACATCAAGGATACCAACCACTTCCTTCACCGACTCTCCACCATTCCCACCCCTTTGCCTCCTGGATCTTTACTTGTCACAGTGGATGCCACCTCCCTATACACCAACATCCCACATGCCCATGGCCTTGCCGCTCTGGAACACTACCTCTCCCAACGTCCCTCTGAACGCAAGCCTGATACCTCATTCCTCATAACCCTTACCAATTTCATCCTACTTAACAACTACTTTTCCTTTGAGGGGAAAGTTTACCATCAAATCCAAGGCACAGCCATGGGCACCCGCATGGCACCCTCCTATGCCAACCTGTTCATGGGCCGTCTGGAGGAATCCTTCCTAGCATCCCAAAACCTCAAGCCTCTGGCCTGGTTCCGGTTCATTGATGATATTTTCATGATCTGGACTCAGGGCCAGGACACCCTATCCTCCTTTCTTCAGAACCTCAATTCCTTCTCTCCCATCCACTTCACCTGGTCTTCCTCAACCAACCATGCCACATTCCTGGATGTCAACCTCCACCTCACTGATGGCTCCATTCACACTTCCGTCCATATTAAACCTACCAACCACCAACAGTACCTACATTTTGACAGTTGCCATCCCTTCCACGTCAAAAAATCCCTCCCTTACAGCCTAGCCACCCGTGGACGGCATATCTGCAGTGACAAGAATTCCCTTTCTGAATATGCTGAAGGTCTCACAAAGGCCTTCACAAACAGAAACTACCCCACAGACCTAGTCCGCAAACAAATCTCCCGTGCCATATCCTCACACACCCCAAATCCTCTTCCTAACACCAGTAACCATCCACAAAAGAGCGCTCCCCTTGTCACCCAGTACTACCCTGGTCTCGAACAACTAAATTCCATCCTTCGCCAAGGTTTTGATTTTCTATCCTCGTGCCCTGAAATGAGAGACATCCTGCCAAAGATCCTTCCCACCCCTCCTAAAGTGGTGTTCCGTCGCCCTCCCAACCTTCACAACATCCTAGTTCATCCTTATGCCACCCCGAAACCCAGCTCACTGCCACAGGGATCATATCCTTGTGGAAGACCCCGCTGCAAGACCTGTCCAATCCACCCACCCAGCACTTCCTATTCCAATCCTGTCACAGGCTTATCCTACCCTATCAGAGGCCGGGCCACTTGTGAAAGCAGCCACGTAATTTACCAACTGTGTTGCAAGCACTGTACAGCTTTCTATATTGGCATGACCACCAACCAGCTGTCCATTAGGATGAATGGCCACCGCCAAACTGTGGCCAGAAACAAGGTGGACCACCCTGTGGCACAGCATGCAGCGGAGCACATGCTTGATTTCAATGGCTGCTTCACAACCCGGGCCATCTGGATCCTCCCATCCACCACCAGCTTTTCTGAACTGCACAGATGGGAGTTATCCCTACAATACATTCTCCGATCCCGAAACCTACGATAACTTCCCTATATATATATTTTTCCATACCTTACAGTTCCTACCTCTCTATCCCAAACCTCACCTATTTTGAGTGGTGTGTGAATGTGTGATCATGTGTTATATATATATATATATATATATATATATATATATATATATATATATATATATATATATATATATATATATGTTATTTTACTTTATTTTATTTTATTTTATTTTCTCCGCTCACCCGCCTCCCCACTCCATTCCTAAGCTGCATCTCGTTATTCCCATCTAACCCATCCCCACCACCGTGACGTAACCTTTCTATCCCCTCCCCCTCCTCCCCTCCCGTCCCCGATTCGCTGCAGAGCGTGATTCGAAGTGTGGCAGTCGGAGGTGATGGTTGTATGACTGTGTTGTGTGCCTGTGTGATTGCATGAGTGCTCTATTTTCTGAAGAAGGCCATGGCCGATAGCTGAATGTGTTGTATGTGTGTGTCTTTTGTATGTGCCTGCCGCAGCTCGTCGCCACGTCTTTGCGGTGAGTTGTAAACTGTCCTCACTATATTATTTATTCCAACCTGGACTTTCCATTATTATATCATGAATTTACAATACATTTACAAAAGAGGATAGTAAAAATAGCCACATTAAATAAAAACAAATGTTATTTAATGGTTTTACAAAATATGTGACTTAAATATTTTCCAAATACAGACATTTTTAACAATACTTATACTGATTGTCTGAATCACAATGTAAGCAAACAAAAAATGCAACATTCCCTTTCGTACACTCTCCATGCGTCCATTTCTTGCATTTCGTGCACTGTACACACTTTTCATTTGCCTTAGACTTGGCGTAAGACTCAAAGCAATATGGAATATGTGCCCCACATGCACTCGGAAAACGTGCCCCGTCGCCATATTCGGAACTATAACACTACGTCCATGAGTAGCAGTGTAAGCTATTTACAAAAGAAATGCACAGTTACGTGAAGAAAGAAACCCACTTTTAGTGTGTGCAATGTCAAAATAATAGGTTTAACGCTAGAATGTTTATTTTAAGTTTCAATAAAAACGTGAAAGTTTACTCACATTTGCAAAAATGACGAAAACAGCCCTGCCGACGTTGTGACTGCTGGTACAACACTGAAACTTTCGTAAATGAAGCGTGCTTTGTTGCTACTTCCTACAGTATCGCCGGTGGTAACATCTAGCGGTTTGTTTCGAAAATAAACGGATTTGGAAAACTTGCCCCTATGGAAAATTTGCCCCTGTCTCCCCTACATGTAGATGTGTTCAGCTGTAATTCCTCTTTTGCCTTTTAGTTATCTTTTCTAGGTCGAAGATTCATCGAGCTGTGTTACTCCCGTGTGCTGTTTCTGCATACGACAGTTCCACATATATTAATGACTTGCCATTCTACATACATGAAGATGCTAAGCTAGTACTTTTTGCTGATGATACAAGTATAGCTATCACACCTGACAAACAGGAATTAACTGATGAAATTGTAAATGATATCTTCCAGAAAGTCATTAAGTGGTTCTCTACAAATGGACTCTCATTAAACTTTGATAAAACCCAGTATATACAGTTTCATACAGTAAATGGCATGACACCATTAATAAATTTAGACTTTGAACATAAATCTGTAGCTAAGGTAGAATATTCAAAATTTTTAGGTGTTTGCATTGACGAGGGACTGAATTGGAAGAAACATATTGAAGATCTCCTGAAACGTCTGAGTTCAGCTACTTATGCTATCAGAGTCATTGCAAAATTTGGTGATATAAATCTCAGTAAATTAGCTTACTACGCCTATTTTCATTCACTGCTTTCATATGGGATCATATTCTGGGGCAATTCAACATTGAGTAAAAAAGTATTCATTGCACAAAAGCGTGTAATCAGAATAATTGCTGGAGCCCACCCAAGAGCATCCTGCAGACATTTATTTAGGGATCTAGGGATACTCACTGTAGCTTCACAATATATATATTCACTCATGAAATTTGTTATTAACAATCCGACTCAATTCAAAAGTAATAGCAGTGTGCATAGCTACGACACTAGGAGAAAGGATGATATTCACTATTCAAGGTTAAATCTAACTTTGGCTCAAAAAGGGGTGAATTATGCTGCCACAAAAGTCTTTGGTCACTTACCAAGTAGCATCAAAAGTCTGACAGATAGCCAACTAGTATTTAAAAAGAAATTAAAGGAATTTCTGAATGGCAACTCCTTCTACAATGTAGATGAATTTTTAGATAAAACATAAAAAATATATATAAAAAAAATAAAAAAAAATTAAAAAAAAATTAAAAAAAAAAATTTACAAAAAAAATTCTTAAAATATAGATTGTCAAGTATAGACATAATTTACTAAACTGACACGTTCCACATCATTACGAAATGTCGTATACATGATCGAAGGAACAAGTATTAATCTAATCTAATCTAATCTAATCGCACATGTTGTGTTGCACAGGCTCTCTAGTGTCGGGCTTAGCGCTCTACCCACCGGCTGCGGACTGTGGGTTGGCTGGGGTCTTTGCTTCCGGCCCAGTTGTCACGTGATTTCCGCCCAGCGGGGGCCGTCGACGCAGCGTTTCGCACCAGGGGACGCGATTACGTCCTCAGGAGCGCCGCAGAACCCCCGCAGAGGCACAAATGTCGAGCGCTGCACACTCCGCCAGCCGCTCTGCATATACGCGATGCATCAGCGCAAACTGCACGTCTCCAGCGTGGAGGACAAAAAGTCTGACCGTTTTCATGTCTTTACTTGTGATGTAGCCGTAACCATTACAGGCGCCTAGCGCTACAGTGATCGCATTGAAAGACTCCATTCGTTTAATGCAAGAAAATCTATATCAATAAATGTGAATGTCTGTTCGGTGTACGCTTATCACGTCTGAACCACAAGACATAAAGGGCTAAAAATTTGTACAATCACTAATGCCTACCCGGGGAAGGCTTTACGCACGGTTTTATGGCGATCGGATAGCTATTTAACTATATACAGGGTGTCCCAGCTATCTTGTCCACCCAAAATATCTCTGGAACAATAACAGCTGTTGGAAAACGACTTTCACCGGTATCAACGTACGACTGGGGCCCATGAATGTACATAGTTGGAAACATTCTAAAACGGAAGCAAATGTGTTTTTTAACACAAACTTGTGTTTTTTTTAATGGACACCCTATATTTTTTTCTTCAGCAATGCATAGCATGATAAATCGCAAAAACAATGGTGTTGATTGCATCGCAATATTCCAATTACATCCCGAGATATTGCGACGCAAAGTTGACGCTTGAAATACGCGAAACGCGCGGCTAGCGCACGTCCTGAGACTCAGGCGAGAACCCCATGCTGCTCATGACGTGCGCTAGCCGCGCGTTTCGCGTATTTCAAGCGTAAACTTTGCGTAGCAATATCTCGGGATGTAATTGGAATATTGCGATGCAATCAACGCCATTGTTTATGTGATTTGTCATGCTGTGGATTGCTGAAGAAAAAAATAGGGTGTCTATTTAAAAAAAAAACATAAGTTTGTGTTAAAAAACACATTTGCTTTAGTTTTAGAATGTTTCCAAATATGTCCCTTCATGGGCCCCAGCCGTACATTGATACCGGTGAAAGTCGTTTTCCAATAGCTGTTATTGTTCCAGAGATATTTTGGGTGGACAAGATAGTTGGGACACCCTGTATATTAATGAGAATGTTTGTTCGATGTACGCTTATCACGTCCGAACGACAAGACGCAGACTCTTAAATATTTGTACAGTTACTAATGTTTACCTGAGGAAGGTTTTAGGCACGGTTTTATGGCGATCTGACAGATATTAAGTAATTTGAAGAATATAATGCGAAACGCGGAACAATAATAAATTACTCTATTAAAATTATATTTACTCTTTGAAAATGGTTTTATTGCTTGCACTGCCCGGCCCGACGCTCTGCCTATACGTGACGCATCAGCGCAAACTCCACGTCTCCAGCCTGGAAAACGAAAGGACTGACCGTTTTCATGTCTGCACTTGTGATGTAGCTGTAACTGCAAACATTACACACGCCCATCGTACAGTGATCGCGTTGAAAAACTACATTCGTTTAAGGCGAGTATATATATGAAGTCTACTTACCAGGCGAAGGAGCACAGGCAGTGATAGTAATAAATAAACACACACACACACACACACACATACACACATACATACAAACGCTAGCTTTCGCAGCCTAGCTGCTTCGTCAAGCAGAAAGGAAGAAAAGGGAAAAGGAAATGTTCAAAAATTCAAAATGTTCAACTGTTTGTGTGCGCCTCGGTTGCACATTGGTAGAGTGCCAGACTACAAATCCAAAGGTCGCCGGTTCGATCCCCACCAGGTCCTAGGATTTTTATCTGTCACTTTCCACTTCTTTCACCTCTGCCGGCCGGGGTGACCGAGGAGACTGAGGCGCTCCAGTCACGGTCTGCACGGCCACTACGGTCGGGGGTTCGAATCCCCCCTCGGGCATGGATATTTGTGCCATCTATACTTGTAAGTAGTTCATAAGTAGTTTGTACGTTTAGGGACTGATGACCCCGTACTTAAGACCCATAGACTCTACAATCATTTGAACATTTTCACCTCTGGCAGTATGCTCATGTGAAAAATACCGAGTAGCGCCGTGGTTCGGAACCCACGTTAAACTGTAGGTCTCCCTAAAACTTGCTGGGTAAGTCAGTTCGAAGGTCGGAGGAAGGTAACGGCATACCACCTCCAAACAGGACCATGCCTAGTAAAGCACTATGTGGTGTTCAAACCAATCTTCGGATTGTTGACTGCTTTTTTACAAATGTTTCTTAAGTTTATGAGACTTAACTACGAGGTCGTCAGTCCCTAAATTTACAAACTACTAAACAACTAACTTATACTAAGGACGGCACAAGTATCCATGCCCGAGGGGGGATTCGAACCCCCGACCATAGTGGCCGTGCAGACCGTTACTGGAGCAAGTCGTGGTGAGTACTGCTGAAGTCATGAGTAGCTTACTTACTTCTTTCCGAGGTGTCTTATTTCAATGGTCTCTTCTTTACAGAACCGTCTGGCTTGCCTGTTTTCAGATCTCTAGGAATGTTGGAACAATTCCTCGCTCAAGGTACCCATCATAATTGCAGTAAAGTGGGGTACTAAATCCGGCGGGCATTCTGTGTACAAACTATCAATCATGCTGTCTTTTGTGTCTCGCTTCCACCTGTTGTAGGTGTCGGTGGCCGAGTAGAAAGAGACAGACACAGGAATAAAGGACGCACGCTTGTGCAGGTACGGAGGTGAGCAGCCAGTGGGACAGCAGAAACTAGAAACACTAGAGTAAATTAGAACGAGATATATATTTCGTGGAGTCTTGGTAACACTTAACTTTTACATAGTTCTTGACTGCAGAATGATGATACATAGATTATATAGAGGCCTACATACTGATAATTTCTAGTGCCTATCCGATAGCCAAGTCTTCACTGGTGCCTATCGCCGGCCATGGTGGCCGAGGGGACTAAGGCGCTCCAGTCACGATCTGCACGGCTACTACGGTCGGGGGTTCGAATCCCCCCTCAGACATGGATATTTGTGCCGTCCTTAGTATTAGCTAGTTCATAAGTAACTTCTTGGCAGATTAAAATTGTGTGCCGGAACCGGGACTCGACCTGGGACCTTTGCCTTTTGCGGGCAAGCGCACTACCGACTGTGCTATCCCGACACGACTCACGATGCCGCATCACAACTCTACTTCAGCCAGTTCCTCGCCTCCTACTTTCCAAACTTCACAGAAGCTCTCCTGCGAACCATGCAAGACCAGCACTCCTGGAAGAAAGGATATGGTGGAGACATGGCTTAGCGCCGGCCGCGGTGGCCGAGGGGACTGAGGCGCTTCAGTCACGGTCTGCACGGCCACCACGGTCGGGGGTTCGAATCCCCCCTCGGGCATGGATATTTGTGCCGTCCTAGTCCGTAAGTAGTTCATAAGTAGTTTGTAAGTTTAGGGACTGATGACCCCGTAGTTAAGTCCCATAAGATTTACAAACATTTGAACATTTTGAACATGGCTTAGCCAAAGCCTAAGGTATGTTTCCAGAATGAAACTTTCACTCTGCAGCGGAGTGTGCGCTGATATGAAACTTCCTGGAAGATTAAAATTTTAACCTGCCAGGAAGTTTCATATCAGCGCACACTCCGCTGCAGAGTGAAAGTTTCGTTCTAGTTCAAAAGTTGTTTGTAAGTTTAGGGACTGATGACCCTGTAGTTAAGTCCCATAAGCTATACGAACATTTGAACCTTTGAACTGGTGACTATCTGATTCCGTAGTATTAACTGGTTCCTATCTGTCGGAATGGACAGTGTGATGAAAGGTGCATATAAGATGAACATTAACAAGAGCAAAACTAGGGTAATGGAGTGCAGTGTAAGAAAATCAGGTGATGCTGAAGGAATCAGATTGGGAAACGAAGCAGATGAGTTTTGATACTTGGGCAGTAAAATAACAAATGATGGTCGCAGTACAGAGGATATAAATTGCAGAATGGCAATGGGTAGAAAAGCGTTCTTGAAAATGAGAAATTTGTTAACATCGAATATTGATGTAAACCTAAGGAAGTACTTTCTGAAGCCATTTGTATGGAGTGTTGCCTTGTATGGGAGTGAGACATGGACGATAAACAGTGCGGACAGGAAGAGGATTGAGGCTTTTGAAATGTGGTGCTACAGAAGAATGCTGAAGATTAGGTGTGTGGATCGCGTAACTGCTGAGGAGGTACTGAACAGAATTGGGGAGAAAAGAAATTTCTGGCATACCTTGACTAAAAGAAGGGATAGATTGGTAGGGCACATTCTTAGACATCAAGGAATTGTGAATTTAGCTTTGTAGGGAAGTGTGTTTGGTAAAAACCGCAGAGGAAGACCAAGAGATAGATACAGTAAGCAGATTCAGACAGATGTAGGTTGCCGTTCTTATGTGGAGATGAAGAGGCTTGCTCAGGATAGGGTATTGTGGAGAGCTGCATCAAACCAGTCTCCTGACTGAAGACCACAACAACAACAACATCTGTTCCAAGTGAACGGTGTCGTTCAGTGGTGGCCACGAGCGGAGTTGCAGCAGAGGGCGCTCGTGGCTGACGTCGTAAGAACGCCGCGCCGTGCGTGCATTGCGGCGCGCTGCGAAAGTAGGTGGCGCGCACTGCATACTTGTGCGACACCACAACAGTAAGTGGCCTAGATCACCTTACCACGATGTCAACGGCCCCGGAGTCGTCGTGACGCAGTTGAATGACGGTGTTGGTGTTGCAGTGTTGGTGTTGGTGCTGGGACGACGCGCTCGGTGTGTCTGTAGGTCGCGCCCGCGCCACGTGGTGCCAGCCAGTCAGCCGCTGATCGCATTAGGGCCAGCACGGCGGCGCCCCGCCAGAGACGCTCGGCAGGCGGCGGCGAAGACGACGACGACCGTGACGTCGACGCCGCGCGCGCCGTGGGAGGGGGCGGGAGGGGGTGGCAGGGGGTGGAAACGCTGTTAGCGGCGCTCCCCGGGGGTAATTCGGTTGCCTGCGCCGGCGAAGAAGCGCCCGACGACGGCGAAAGAGGACGCGGTGGCGTCGAAACGACGCGAGGAGGAGAGGCGAGGCCGTGCCGTACCAGGGCAGCTCTCGCAAGCCTGCAACCGAACACCTGCAGCGGCGCGGCGGCTCGAGCGAGTCCGAGACATGTTTAACCCTAGAACGGCCGGGTTGGGTCTGTGAGACCCACTAATTTATATTTCGACGAATTTATATGCTTATAGTAAAAAAAAAAAAAAAAAAAAAAAAAAAAAAAAAAAAAAAAAAAAAAAAAGTTATGGGTAGAAAAGCGCTCTTGAAAAAGAGAAATTTGTTATCATTGAATATTGATTAAAGGGTAAGGAAGTCCTTTCTGAAGGCATTTGTGTGGAATGTTGCCTTGTATGGGAGTGAGACATGGACGATAAACAGTGCGGACAGGAAGAGGATTGAGGCTTTTGAAATATGGTGCTACCGAAGAATGCTGAAGACTAGGTGGGTGGATCGCGTAACTAATGAGGAGGTACTGAACAGAATTGGGGAGAAAAGAAATTTCTGGCATACCTTGACTAAACGAAGGGATCGATTGGTAGGACACATTCTTGGACATCAAGGAATTGTGAATTTAGCGTTGGAGGGAAGTGTGTGGGGTAAAAACCGCAGAGGAAGAAAATGTTCAAATGTCTGTAAATCTATCGGACCAAACTGCGTGGTCATCAGTCCGTAGCTTACAAACTACTTACACCTAGGTAAACTAACGTAAGGACAATCACACACACCCATGCCCCAGGGAGGACTCGAACTTCCACAGCGAGCAACCGCGCGCTCCGCAGCAAGGTGGTTTAGACCGCTCGGCTACTCCACCGCGGCTGCTTATAGTCGCTGATCTGACTCGAGCGCTCTGCTAGCTTCCCGAAACACGCAAGAGAAAGCGTTAACATCATGAATAACGTTTTAAATTGTTTAGACGAGGTTCGGCAGTTCTCTAAAAAATCGGGAGGGTCTGTCAGACCCGGGGTTGGAACACTTGCGGGGAGTGACACCTGCGGGGAACCCGGGACCCTTGGGGCGGCTAATGGCTTTTCCTGGGTACAGGCACACCAACAAGTCTAGCACTGTCAACATAACACGAAACTCAGTGAAATTGCACAACCCTTTGCAAGCTGAAGAGCAATATAGTAACTTGCTCTAATTACGTATTAATTCGTTGAGTGTTCCTCCTGAAAACAAACAAGGTATTTTAATAGTGATCATGTTTGGAGAGTTATTAAGACATTCTCTGCTACTACAAGACGATGACTTTCCACAATCATACCTCCTAAAAGCATATTATTCAGAACACTAAGCATATCAAGACACCTGCGCAAGCAATAAATACATTAGGCATCCTGCACAGATACGTTGATGTAATTGACCGCTATGTAGTTAACTCCACTATCACGCAACTTCCATCTCTTTAAAAATAGCTACTATGCTTTTTCAATAGGAGACGCAACCTTAAACCTTCAATTAAAAAATTTTCAAATGTTTGTAAAGCTTATGGGACTTAACTACGGGGTCATCAGTTCCTAAACTTACAAACTACTTATGAACTACTTACGAACTAGAACGGCACAAATATCCATGCCCGAGGGGGGATTCGAACCCCCGACCGTAGTGGCCGTGCAGACTGAAGCGCCTCAGTCTCCTCGGCCACCGCGGCCGGCTTCAATTAAAAAAACTTTAATAATAAGTCAATGAGTATTTTACATACTTGAAGCGTTTATTCGAAAACCCCAAAACGATTTGGCTGTATTCGGATTACAAATACATCTAAGAAATGTATGAAATACGGAATATGAAAGGGAATGTCACACATTACTGCTCCACGTCGCTCGGTGGGCCTTTCCCTGAATTTGGCACAGGTAGCGGCTGGCGGGCGTGGAGTAGGGGTGGTGTGTCCCTACTTGTGGAACACCCTGTCCACTACCTGCAGCGTACGGGTCTCCCCGCAAGTGTCTACACATTCCCTTTCCCCGCAAGTGTCACAAACTCGTCAGACCCAGACCGACAGTTTACGTTATTGAATTCTACCAGAGCGGGTGTCTTTGTATTTTGTGTTTCATCCAGTTTCAAATGACTTTGTGAACTATTTCTGATGCCAATGATTTGAAATATAAAATTTCAAGAGAAAGTGTTTCATACTGTGAAAGTTGCAACAATTTGTACGACGATAATGAAATTGACGATTCTGACGCGGACCCAGACTTCGAAATAAACAGTGATCGTGATAGCAATAGTTAAATAAGTGGGGACAGTGGCGTAACTAGGACTTGGCTTTGGGGGGGGGGGAATAGATCTGCTTGACGAGCTAAATTTTAGTCCGTTTCCAGACAGACTACCATCTACCACTCCCGTTGAAGATCAGTTCACTCCCATCCAATGAAAGCTTATGGTAAAACACCCCGACTTTCCAATCTTTACATTTACCAGATTGCTGTTATTCAATTTATTTATTTCTTTTTTTTTTATTATTTTCTTTCGGATCTGGTGGGGGTTCTATCCCCCTCATCCCCCCCCATAGTTACGCCACTGAGTGGGGATGAAGGGGAAGATGCTATAAGTGGAAGGACAGCAAAACGAAATACTTCTGAAAAATTTGCAAAATGTAGTTGTGCTTGGTGCACGCAGAGATGGTTTGTGTCGTCTGTTAGAAAAAGTGACGACTTTAGAGGACGATATGACACAGACTATTCATTATATGAACAATTTCGATTTATATTACATAAATTCAACAAGTCTGCTTCTCAGTTCTACAAATTATTATCATTTATATTTGTATTTCAATCCAATTTACTTGTACTTCTAGTATGGTTACATTTATTACTACAAAGAAGTATATTTTCTACTTTATTTATTTTACAGCAATTGTGAAATTCAGGAAGTTGAAATAATGTCCCTACAGCATTTGATAGGACCTAAACAATATAAAAACTCGTCATTTGATGTAAATACACTGTTTTGGCACTTGTCGTAAGCATTTTAATTGTTGGGGCACTCAGACACAGCCCGACCGTTCCTGGAACTATTTTTCGGCCGACCGTTCTAGGGTTAAAGTTTCACCAGCGAACGGAATATTCAGACAGATGTTGGTCGACGTTGCATCCAATACACGATATTTCAACTGGACACTTGACAGCCATCCTCAGGTGAGCCTCGGAGACTGAGGATGGCGTTCTCCGTTTGGCCCTGTATGTTGTTGTCGTTGTACTCTTCATTCCGCAGACTGGTTTGATGCAGCTCTCCACCCTTCCCTATCCTGAGCAAGCCTCTTCAACTCGACATAAGAACGGCAACGTACATCTGTCTGAATCTGCTTACTGTATCCATCTCTTGGTCTTCCTCTGCGGTTTTTACCACACACACAGTTCCCACCAACGCAAAATTCGCAATTCCTTGATGTCTAAGAATGTACCCTACCAATCTGTCCATTGCCGGCCGCGGTGGCCGAGGAGACTATGGCGCTGCAGTCACGGTCTGCACGGCTACTACGGTCGGGGGTTCGATTCCCCCCTCGGGCATGGATATGTGTGCCGTCCTAGTTCGTAAGTAGTTTGTAAGTTTAGGGACTGATGACCCGTAGTTAAGTCCCATAGACTATTCAAACATTTGAACATTTGAATCTATCCATTCTTCTAGTCAACGTATGCCAGAACTAATAGTTGGCGCTACTGCAGTTATTTATTTAATTTCTTTTCGATGGTTATGCCATAGAGCAGCGACGAACCACTAAAGCTGCTGTTGGTTTTGTAGTGCTGCAAAGAAACTATACATGATTGTCTTGTGCGTATTCCCTCTGTATTTAATTGTATTTTGTTTAACAGTCGCTGTCTTATTTCTGCAAATACAAAGCAACGTAGAAAAACGAGTTGCTGATTACACTTCGTATATTCAAAGCTTAACAACATTTCTTTGCTTCTTTTGACAGGGAACATCTGAATTTAACACATAACGACATTCCTTCGCATCTATCGATGCTCTAATTTAGAAAAGAATTCTTCGCAAGGAAAATCGAATGTTTTTACAGCTTATGGGGCTTAACTACGGGGTCATCAGTCCCTAAACTTAAAAACTACTTATGTACTAGCTAATACTGAGGACGGCACAAATATCCATACCCGAGGGGGGATTCGAACCCCCGACCGTAGTAACCGTGCTGTGGCGTTCAAATGAAAAAAAGTACGTAAGTGCGGGTGTACGAGTAACTAAGGTCTTCATTCAAAAGTAGTCACCAGAGGTGTGACAACACTGTTTAACGGTCCTGAAGGGTTCGCTTTTTCCAGAATTCCTGCGGCTGTGACAGTATCCGGTCTTGTACTGCGTCCTTGTTTCGTCGACCGAGTTGAAGCGCGTCCCTCTGAGATGTTTGTTTAGCAGAGCAGACAGGTGTCAGTCACAGGGCGGCACGTGCTGGCTGCAGGGCGGACGCTCAAGCTGTTCCACCTGGCCAGGACACTCTGTGTCACCCTGGAGACGTGTGCACGAAGTACAGGCCGTTTGCTCCTGGTGCAATTGCTTGGGCCACGAAGTGTCTCACTGTTAATGGTTTCTCCGTGCTCGAGAATTCTGATGAGTATCTGACCTCGGTCGTAGAAGAAGGCTGTGGACATGCCGTTGCCTGCTGAGGGCACAGCCTCGAGTTTTTTAGGGAGATGTGACGACGCATGCTTCGCGTCCCCTAGATGTCGCACTACGCTATCCCAAAGCATCACATTCAGAATTTAACCGGTTTGTTTTTAGGACGTTTCGTACATCTGAGCAGCCCTCGCAGAGGCAGACCTATTAACCAGTAGTCAACACGGATTCAGAAAGTATCGCTCTTGCGAAACACAGCTTGCCCTTTGTTCACATGAAGTGTCAAGTGCCATCGACAAGGATTCTCAAATCGATTCCATATTTCTGGATTTCAGGAAAGCTTTTGACACTGTACCCCACAAGCGGCTTCTTATGAAATTGCGTGCTTATGGAATATCTCCACAATTGTGCGGCTGGATGCACGACTTCCTATCAGAAAGAACACAGATCGTTGTAATTGACGGTAAGTCATCGAGTAAAACAGAAGTGATATCTGGCGTTTCATAGGGAAGCGTTATAGGTCCTCTACTCTTCCTCGTGTTTATAAACGAATTAGGAGACAATCTGAATAGCTCCCTTGGATTGTTCGCGGATGATGCTGTCGTTTATCGGTTAGTGAAGTCAACAGAGGATCAAAAGCAACTGCAAAGCGATTTAGACAAAATTTCTGCATGGTGCGAAAATTGGCAATTGACACCAAATAAAGAAAAGTGTGAAGTAATACACATGAACAGTAAAAGAAATCTTCTGAACTTTAATTACGCGATAAATCAGTCAAACCTTAAGGTCGTAAATTCTACCAAATACCTAGGAGTTACAATTACGAACAACTTTGACTGGAGAGAACACATAGAAAATATTGTGGGGAAGGCGGACCAAAGGTTACGTTTCATCGGTAGAACGCTTCGAAGATGCACCAGCTCCACCAAAGAGACTGCCTACATCACACTTGTGCGTCCTCTCCTGGAGTACTGTTGCCCCTTGTGGGACCCTCACCAGGTGGGACTGACGGAAGAGATTGAGAAGGTTCAGAGAATGGCAGCTCGTTTTGTTCCATCACGTTACCGGGGGGAAAGCGTCACGGAAATGTTGCACAAATTGGGGTGGAAATCATTAAAAGTAAGACGTTATTCATTGCGGCGTGATCTGTTTGCGAAGTTTCAATCACCGACTTTTAGTTCTGAATGTGAAAATATTTTGCTAGCACCCACCTACTTAGGGAGACATGACCATCCCAATACAATAAGAGAAATCAGATCGAAAACGGAACGATTTAGATGTTCTTTCTTCCCGCGCGCTATTAGAGAATGGAACGGTAGAGAAAAGTTATGAAAGTGGTTAATGAACCCTATGCCAGGCACTTAAATGTGATTTGCAGAATACCTATGTAGATGTGGATGTACGCTGAATCGCCGTTGGGGAGTGAGACAGTGTGGACCAATAGTGCCTCGGTGATCTAGTGGTCAGTACGCCACGGCGAATACGGACGTGCATCAGTGCATGGAGACGTGTTCCGTGCACCGACGGAGCAGGTTGGGACACAACGTCACGAAGTCTGTAAGTCACGAGGGAGCCGACGCCGCTGAGGACAGTTATTTCAGACGTTAGCTCCTGTCTGTCCCACCAGTCGCACCCGAAGTGAAGAATGGCGTTGCCCTAGGGATGCAAACGATACATCGATGTTTTGAAAACATCGATGTTTCGTCCAGAAACATCGATGTTAGCATAGAAGTTTAAACAACGATATATCGCCGATGCATCGACGACAGAAGTCCAAAACTATCGACATCGTTCAACAATTGATTGTCAACTCCATTATTACTTTATTAGTTGCTCAGCCAGCGTCAGCTCAAGTGCGGTGCTCCTGCTGTCGTCGCTGTTTTCATACTTTTGGAATAGTAGGTAAGTGAAACAAGAAACTAACAACAATATGATTTACTCACCTTTGTTTGCTATTCTCTCAGTGCTGCAGACACTTTGTCTGACTATTGTGTGCATAAGAGGATTGTATATGAAGCTTTTTGTTCTACTACAAAAAAGTCAGTAACTTGAAATATTGAATAAAACAGTGTGCATTCGAGTTTTTCTTGTACCGGTAGTTATTAGATTAGTGACTGTACAAGTTATTGGACCTTCACGACACTGGAAAATGGAGATATTGGGAAGACAAATCCCAAATCCTTAAAAGAAATTAAAAGCTTTCATGTTTATTATTTGTCATATTGCGTCTTTGAATCTATCTCGTTTTTATGTCGATCTTTGATGATTAATCTGATGTATGTCCAGCACGGGCTTCTGGAAAAGCTGAAATTTCACCCTTCAACATTCGTGGAATCGAATCTTTGACAGTCTTACCCAGTCAGACTGATATCGTACTGCCAAAACGTCAGTTAAAACATCAAACAAAAGTCGACGAAAAATCCAAGACAATACCCAACAAACAAGCTAAGTATAACAGATTTTCATTTCAGCAAGGTACATGATTTGAAAAACATCATTGATGAATATTCTTTTTAAAACTACATTATTAAGTAATAACTGAAAGATGCATAATGTTTAATTTTCTCCAGGTCGACAGCTAAGAAAAATGCAATACGTCAACAAAACACAAGTTATTTCGCATGCAATTAACAAATCGATAAAAGCGAAAAACCTAGCGAAAACTTATTCCCAACTTGTTTTTCATTCTAAGCTGCCATTTCGCTGTGTATGCGTAACCTAGTGAAAGAACATAAATAAGGCAGTCAAATCTTTGACCGTGTTACCCAGTCAGAATGATGTCGCACTGTCAAAACGTCAGTTAAAACTTCAAACAAAAGTCGACGAAAAATGCGAGACAAAAGCCAACGAGCCAAGTATAACAGATTTTCATTTCAGCAAGGTACACGATTTGAAAAATATGATTGATGAATATTCATTTTAAACCTACATTATTAAGTAATAACTGAGAGATGCATAATGTTTAATTTTCTCCAGGTCGACAGCTAAGAAAAATCCAATACGTCAACAAAACACAAGTTATGTCGCATGTAATAAACAAATCGATTTAAATCCCAAGTAAACTCAGCGCAATAGGTAGCGAAACCTTATTGCCAACTTGTTTTTCATTCTAAGCTGCCATTTCGCTGTGTATTCGTAGAACATAAATAAGGCAATCGGCAGATACTTTCTGGCAACACAGCTTCATTTCAGTGTGTTTTTCCTAATATTTCTTAAACCTATGGAAACATCGGAGAAACATCGATGTATCGTTTTGCAGAGCGATGTTTTTTAACATCGATATTTTTCCGCAGGAACATCGATGTCTGAACATCGATGTTTTTATCGACGATGTTGCATCCCTACGTCGCCCTACTATGACATACGCTGCAGCCGCCCAAACGGCAGCCTATGAACCGGCCACAACCAACTTCCCCAGCAACAATCGTGCCCCGCAGAACAGACGTCTGGAGGACAGAAGACAACACACCACTGTGTTTCCACTGTGGACGCCCTGGAAATGTCGTACGCTACTGCAGAGAGAGGAGGCGAGTATTCGACGATTATTTCGCCGCAAGACGTCAGCCATCAGAATAGTTCTATCCCAGGCAGTCACCTGCTGATTTCAGTCGGCCTATGGGAAGAAGCCCATCGCCATACCCTAGTCGAGGTCGCTCCCCGACGCGCCGCAGCCGTTCGTCTAGCCGCCACGGCAGGCAGGGTGGATTTGGGGTCGTATGAATAAAATGGAGTATCTACTTTGGATTCCAGAGAACATACTCAGGTTCGCATGAATAAAGGGAGTCGGAGAATATACTTCAGCCGAGTACTTTCTCGGCGTGAGTAACGGGGTGGGAGAAGTTGCTCACAGCAGAGAACATTCTCCAATTTCATATGAATAAAACTGCAGAAGTTTCTCACGACGGGAGAACATTCTCAGATTTCTGGAGTGGGCTGTATGGCATACTCCGTGCTGAGTAACTTCTATTAAGATTACGTTTTACTGAGGTTTATAATAAAAATGAGAACAATTTTGTTACTTAGAAGGCAAAAGCAAGTTCCTTTATATGTAGTCTTTAAGAAATACGAGGGGATCTATAAAATTAATACAAATAAAAACATTTTGTTGACGAGTATCTTCCTTCGGAAAAATCGTGTGACACTTCCAGCATTTTATACAGTGACGAGAGTGATGTAAGAGGTGTTTTCATTACCGACATAAAAATGAAACACAAATGGATTCAGCTGCGTGTTTACTCATTTCTTTGGCGTGTATATTTACAGTTGTAAACAGTCACATAGCAAAATAATATTGTTTTAAAATAGGGTCTATTAGTAAGACCTTACGCTGTTAGTTCCAAATAAAGTGTATCCCAGGACTTCACAGTTTCCATCACAAAATAAATATTGCTGCAATACCAGGTAGGCCTACTGAAGTACTGTTTCTATCCAAACCGGCTGGCCTATTTATGATGCGTTTTCTAACTTCGTTATCATAACTTCTGTCTTGTTAGAAGTTAGTAAACACGACAGGAAAATTAATAACCGATTAATTACATACCTAGCAGCCTGTTTCTTGTTCAAAATCGCATGGCCTGACGCTTATGAGTAAACCATTGGGTGTCATATTTAACAAGGCCTATCTCATGTTAGAACACTCCGACAGCATTCCACGTTGTAACAGATGAATATGTGATGCATTCTTGTTATATCGTTCGCAAATTGTGTTAACCCTACTTCATTAATAAACAAGTTTCTCGCGTGACGAAAATTTTATATCGCCAGCAGAATACATTTTCGTAAAAAAGTGCATATTTAGTCTTATTAATATGCTCCTTCACAACAAACTGTTGTTGTTGTTGTGGTCTTCAGTCCGGAGACTGGTTTGATGCAGCTCTCCACAATACCCTATCCTGAGCAAGCCTCCTCATCTCCACATAAGAACGGCAACCTACATCTGTCTGAATCTGCTTACTGTATCCATCTCTTGGTCTTCCTCTGCGGTCTTTACTCCACACACTTCCCTCCAACGCTAAATTCACAATTCCTTGATGTCTAAGAATGTGTCCTATCAATCTATCCCTTCTTTTAGTCAAGGTATGCCAGAAATTTCTTTTCTCCCCAATTCTGTTCAGTACCTCCTCATTAGTTACGCGATCCACCCACCTAATCTTCAGCATTCTTCTGAAGCACCATATTTCAAAAGTCTCAATCCTCTTCCTGTCCGCACTGTTTATCGTCCATGTCTCACTCCCATACAAGGCAACACTCCATACAACTGGCTTCAGAAAGGACTTCCTTAGGTTTAAATCAATATTCGATGTTAACAAATTTCTCTTTTTCAAGAACGCTTTTCTACCCATTGCCATTCTGCATTTTATATCCTCTGTACTGCGACCATCATTTGTTATTTTACTGCCCAAGTAACAAAACTCATCTACCTCCTTTATTGCTTCGTTTCCCAATCTAATTCATTCAGCATCCCCTGATTTTCTTACACTGCACTCCATTACCCTAGTTTTGCTCTTGTTAATGTTCATCTTATATGCACCTTTCAGCACACTGTCCATTCCGTTCAATTTCTCTTCCAGGTCCTTTGCTGTATCTGACAGAATTATTATTTCGTCGGCAAAACGCAATGTTTTTAATTCTTCCCCCTGAACTTTAATTCCTTCACCAAATTTCTCCTTGCTTTCCTTTATAGCTTCCTCAATGTACAAATTGAACAACAATGGGGAAAGACTACAACCCTGTCTCACTCTCTTTCCAACCATTGCATCCCTTTCATGCCCTTGAACTCTGACAACCGCTGTCTGGTTTTTGTACAAGTTGTAAATAACCTTACGTTCGCTATATTTTACTCTTGCTTGCTTCAGAACTTGAAAGACAACAATATATATAATATCTGAAAATAGAACAGTTCTTCCTGAACACGTCGATGCCTACTCCATATTTGTACACTTAATAATTTGCCTGACTGGGCTAGTTTAAAGAAATACACGATTGGACAGCTGATCTGTGGCGGACATGACACGCGGAGTACTTACTCAAGTAGGAGGGGAGGCAGCG
The DNA here is from genome assembly GCA_026315105.1 of Locusta migratoria. Classification (NCBI taxonomy): domain Eukaryota; kingdom Metazoa; phylum Arthropoda; class Insecta; order Orthoptera; family Acrididae; genus Locusta; species Locusta migratoria. The sequence continues at coordinate 54,728,935 of CM048753.1, read as the reverse complement.
AGAATGAACTACCTGCTCAGAGCATATGCCCCGAAGATTTCATTCATACGAAATTGAGAACTTACTCAGAGGACGTTCTTTTGCTCTGAGAATCTTCTATGGAATATGTGCTCTTTTTTATTCATACGACCCAATGTTATACTGGCTCTCCACACTACCCTGTCCTGTGCAAGTCTCTTCATCTCCGGATAAAAAAGGAAACTTACACACTCTTGACTCTGCTTACGGTATTTGTCCCTCGGTCTCCCTCTACGATTTTTACCCCACACGCACTTCCTTGTAACGCTAAGTCGACGATTGCTTGGTGTCTCAGAATGTGTCCCACCAACGTATCCCGACTCTTAGTCACGAAATGCCAGACACTCCTTTTCTCTCTAATTCTATTGAGCACCTCAATGATGAAAGTTGTAAGACTGTATATGTTCGTTTTCCTACCCGGATAATGTCCAACTCTTCTTGGCGCTTTGCTTTAGAATTTTGATCTACATCTACATCTACATCCATACTCCGCAATTCACCGTAAGGTGCGTGGCGGAGGGTACACTGTACCACGTCTAGGCATTTCCTTTCCTATTCCAAATTGAACGAGGAAAAAAAGAATGCCTATATGCCTCCGTACGAGCCCTAATTTCTCTTACCTTGTCTTTGTGATCTTTACGCGAAATGTAAGTAGGCGGCAGCAAGATCGTACTACACTCAGCTTCAAATTCCGGCCCTCTAAATTTACTTAACAGAAATTCACGAAAAGAACGTCGTCTTTCTTCCAGCGATCCCCAATTGAGTTGCCGGAGCATTTCCGTGACACTCGCGCATTGGTCGAACCTACCAGTAACAAATGTAGCTGCTCGTTTCTGAACCGCCTCTATGTCTTCCTTTAAACTGATCTGCTGCGGGTCCCAAACACTTGAGCAATACTCAAGACGTGGTCGTACAAGCGTTTTATACTCGGTCTCCTTTACAGGTGAAGTACATCTTCCCAAAATTCACCCAAATAAACCGAAGTCGGTTGTCCGCCTTACTCACAACTGTCCTTACATGCTCGTTCCATTTCATATCACTCTGCAATGTTACGCCTAGATATTTGAACGTCGCGACAGCATCAAGAAGCTCATTACTAATGCTGTATTCTAACATTATGGGATTGTTTTTTCTACTCATGCGCATCACCTTACATTTTTCTACATTGAGAGCTAGCTGCCATTCTTCGCACCAACTAGAAATTTTGTCTAAGTCATCCTGTATGCTATTACAGTCAGTTAGACGACACCCTCCCATACACCACAGCATCATCAGCAAACAGCCGCATATTACAACTTACTCTGTCCATCAGATCATTTATATAGATAGAAAATAATAGCGGTCCTATCACACTCCCCTGGGGCACGCCTGACGATAGACTCGTCTCTGATGAACACTCGCCGTCGAGACCCATTGACAGGTGTTATGCTGGAGACCGCTGGCGACATGTGTCGACCGCCAGCTGGGGGCGGTGACGACGGGGGGCGGCAGGGGAGGCGCGCATCTGGCGCGCCGCCTGGCGGGGGGCGGCGCCCCGGGGGCGGCGGCCGGGGGCGGCAGACGCGATGCACAGCTCTGCCCCCGGCACTGCCGGGCTCCGATAGCAGCGGGCCGCCTCACATCTCTGCCGTCTGCTGCCCGCGCATTACAGAGGGTCGCGTCACCACCAACCTAGGGCCACACGACCCTTCACATAAAGATTTCGGTGCTGTTGTTGTTGTGGTCTTCAGTCCGGAGACTGGTTCGATGCAGCTCTCCACCCTACTCTATCCTGAGCAAGCCTTTTCATCTCCTCATAAGAACGACAACCCACATCCACTTGAATCTGCTTACTATACGCGTCTCTTGGTCCCCCTCTGCGATTTTTACCCCACACACTTCCCTCCAATGCTAAATTTACGATTCCCCGATGTCTAAGTATGTGTCCTACCAAGCGTTCCCTCCTTTTAGTCAGGGTATGCCAAAAATTCCTTCTCTCACCAATTCTGTTCAGTACCTCTTCATTAGTTATGCGATCTACCCACCTAATCTTCAGCATTCTTCTGTAGCACCACATTTCAAAATCCTCTATCCTCTTCCTGTCCGGACAGTTTATCGTCCATGTCTCACTCCCATACAAGGCAACACTCCATACAAATGCCTTAAGAAAAAACTTCCTTACACTTAAATTAATATTCGATGCTAGCAAATTTCTCTTTTTCAAAAATGCTTTTCTTCCCATTGCCATTCTGCATTTTGTATCCTCTGTACTACGACCATCGCATTTTATTTTACTACCCAAGTAACAAAACTCATCTACCACCTTCATTGTTTCGTTACCTAATCTAATTTCTTCAGCATCGCCTGATTTTCTAAGACCGCATTCCATTATTTTTGTTTTGCTCTTGTTAATGTTCATTTTATACGCTCTCTTCAACACACTGTCCATTCCATTCAACCGCTCTTCCAGGTCCTTTGCTGTCTCTGACAGAATTGCAATGTCATCTGCAAAACACAATGTTTTTATTTCTTCACTCTGAACTTTAATCCCTATTTCAAATTTTCCTTGCTTTCCTTCACCGCCTGCTCAACGTCCAAATTGAATAACATCTGAGAAAGGCTACAACCCTGCCTTACTCCCTTCCCAACTGATGCTTCCCTTTCATGCCCTTCGAGTCTAATAACTGCGGTCTGGCTTTTGTACAAGTTGTAAATAACTCTCCTTTCCCTATATTTTACCCCTGCTGACTTCAGAATTTGAAAGAGTGTATTCCAGTCAACATTGTCAAAAGCTTTCTCCAAATCTACAAAAGCTAAAAATGTAGGTTTGCCTTTCCTTAATCTGTCTTCTAAGATAAGACGTAAAGTGAGTATTGCCTCCCGGGTTCCTACGTTCCTCCTCAATCCAAACTGATCTTCCCCTAGGTCAGCTTCTACCAGCTTTTCCATTCTCCTGTAGATAATTCGTGTTAAAATTTTGCAACCATGACTTATCAAACTGATGGTTCTGTAATTTTCACACCTGTCTGCGCCTGATTTCTTTGGAATGGGGATTATTACATTTTTCTTAAAGTGTGAGGGTATTTCGCCGATCTCATACATCCTACACACCAGTTCAAATAGTCTTGTCATGGCTGGCTCTCCCAGAGACTTTAGTAGCTCTGCGGGTATGTCATCTACTCCTGGGGCCTTGTTCCGACCTAGGTCTTTCAAGGCTCGGTGCTATTGCTCATGAAAACTGGCAAGTTGCGTAACAGTACCCCAGACTTCGTGACCAGTGGCGGTTCGTACAAAATTTGACCAGTGTGCTACAATATTACAAAAATAAACAGGAAACAAAATATTCTAAAATAAAAAAGTCAACCTTTGTATGATTGCCTTTAATTAAACATCAATTAATACAGTATTGACAGTATTCAGGGGAATCTATAACAGCGCTGCCAACTGCATGTATTCACTGAAGGTAGTAAATATAAAAGGTAAAGCAGTCAACAATCCGAAGATTGGTTTGAACACCACAGTGCTTTACTAGGCATGGTCCTATTTGGAGGTGGTATGCCGTTGCTTTCCTCCGACCTTCGAACTGACTTACCCAGCCAGTTATAGGGGGACCTACAGTTTAACGTGGGTTCCGAACCACGGTGCTACTCGGTATTTTTCAGATGAGCAATATTGCCAGAGGTGAAAGAAGTGGAAAGTGGCAGATAAAAATCCTAGGACCTGACGGGGATCGAACCCGCGACCTTTGGACTTGTAGTCTGGCACTCTACCACTGTGCTACGGAGCCGCATGATTTTATATTGTGACACCTGTACGGTATAAAATCATGCGGCTCCGTAGCACAGTGACACATGTACGGTCCACCCCCATGAACCACAGACATTGCCGAGGTGGGGTGGCTTGCGTGCCTCAACGATGCAGATAGCCGTACCGTAGGTGTAACCACAGCGGAGGGGTATCTGTGGAGAGGCCAGACAAACGTGTGGTTCCTGAAGAGGGGCAGCGGCCTTTTCAGTAGTTGCAGGGGCAATGGATGATTGACTGAGCTGGCCTTGTAACATCAGCTAATGTGGCTTTGCCACACGGTTACTGCGAACGGCTGAAAGCAAGGGGAAACTACAGTCGTTACTTTTCCCGAGGACATGCAGCTCTACTGTATGAAAATATGATGATGGCATCCTCTTGGGTAAAATATTCCGGAGGTAAAATAGTCCCCCATTCGGATCTCCGGGCGGGGACTACTCAGGAGGATGTTATCATCAGAAAAGGCAATACTGGAATTCTACGGATCGGAGCGTGGAATGTTAGATCCCTTAATCGGGTATGAAAATTAGAAAATTTAAAAAGGGAAATGGATAGGTTGAAATTAGATATAGTGGGGATTAGTGAAGTTCGGTGGCAGGATGAACAGAATTTCTGGTCAGGTGAGTACAGGATTATAAGTACAAAATCAGTTGGGGGTATCACAGGAGTAGGACTAATAATGAATAAGAAAATAGGAATGCGGGTAAACTACTATGACCAGCACAGTGATCGCATTATCATTGTCAAGATAGATACGAAGCCAATACCGACCACAGTAGTACAGGTTTATATGTCAACTAGCTCTGCCGATGATGAGGAGATCGAATAAATATATGAGGAGCTAAAGGAAATTATTCAGACAGTTAAGGGAGAGGAAAACTTAATTGTGATGGGAGACTGGAATTCGGTAGTAGGAAAAGGAAGTGAAGGAAAAATAGTACGTGAATATGGACTGGGCAGGAGGAATGAAAGAGGAAGTCGCCTGGTAGAATTTTGCACGGAACATGATTTAATCGTAACAAACACTTGGTTTAAGAATCACAAAAGAAGTTTGTATACGTGGAAGAGACCAGGAGACATCGGAAGGTATCAGATAGATTTTATAATGGTAAAACATTGATTCCGGAACCAGGTTATAAACTGTAAAACATACCCAGGGGCAGATATAGACTCTGACCATAACTTGTTGTTTATGAACTGTAGGCTGAAACTGAACTGAACGTGAAGTTCTGGAGAATTTCAGAGGGAGATTTAGGCAACAATTGACAAACTGTGGAAATAAAACAGTAGAAGAGGAATGGGTAGCATTGAGAGATAAAATAGTGAAGGCAGCAGAGGACAAAATAGGTAGAAAGGCAAGACCTACAAAAAATCCTTGGATAACACAGGAAATACTAAATTTAATTGATGAAAGGAGAAAATATAAAAATGCAGTAAATGAAACAGGCAAAATGGAGTACAGACGACTAAGAAATGAGATTGATAGGAAGTGCAAAATGGCTAAGCAGGAGTGGCTAGAAGCCAAATGCAAATCTGTAGAAGAATGTATAAGAAGGGGAAAAGTAGATACCGCCTACAGGAAAATAAAAGAGACATTTGGAGACAAGAAAAGCAATTCTACGAATATCAAGAACTCAGATGGGAAACCAGTTCTCAGCAAAGAAGGGAAAGCTGAAAGGTGGAAAGAGTACATAGAGCAGCTCTACAAAGGAAATGAACTTAGAGACGATGTTGTAGGAAGGGAAGAGGAAGTAGATCAAGATGAAATAGGAGATACTATACTGAGAGATGAATTTGACAGAGCCCTGAAAGACCTAGGTCAGAACAAGGCCCCAGGAGTAGATGACATACCCTTAGAGCAACTTAAGTCTCTGGGAGAGCCAGCCATGACAAAACTATTTGAACTGGTGTGTAGGATGTATGAGACAGGCGAAATACCCTCAGACTTTAAGAAAAATGTAATAATCCCCATTCCAAAGAAATCAGGTGCAGACAGGTGTGAAAATTACAGAACCATCAGTTTGATAAGTCATGGTTGCAAAATTTTAACACGAATTATCTACAGGAGAATGGAAAAGATGGTAGAAGTTGACCTAGGGGAAGATCGGTTTGGATTCAGGAGGAACGTAGGAACCCGGGAGGCAATACTCACTTTACGTCTTATCTTAGGAGATAGATTAAGGAAAGGCAAACCTACATTTTTAGCCTTTGTAGATTTGGAGAAAGCATTTGACAATGTTGACTGGACTACGCTCTTTCAAATTCTGAAGTCAGCAGGGGTAAAATACAGGGAAAGGAGAGTTATTTACAACTTGTACAAAAGCCAGACCGCAGTTATTAGACTCGAAGGGCATGAGAGGGAAGCATTTGTTGGGAAGGGAGTAAGACAGGGTTGTAGCCTTTCTCCGATGTTATTCAAATTGTACATCGAGCAGGCAGTGAAGGAAAGCAAGGAAAATTTTGGAAGAGGGATTAAAGTTCAGGGGGAAGAAATAAAAACATTGCGTTTTGCTGATGACATTGTAATTCTGTCAGAGACAGCGAACGACCTGGAAGAGCAGTTGAATGGAATGGACAGTGTGTTGAAGAGAGCGTATAAAATGAACATTAACAAGAGCAAAACAAAAATAATGGAATGCGGTCTTAGGAAATTAGGCAGTGCTGAAGGAATTAGATTAGGTAACGAAACAATGAAGGTGGTAGTTGAGTTTTGTTACTTGGGTAGTAAAATAACATGCGATGGTCGCAGTACAGAGGATATAATATTCAGAATGACAATGGGAAGAAAAGCGTTTTTGAAAAAGAGAAATTTGCTAACATCGAATATTAATTTAAGGGTAAGGAAGTCTTTTCTGAAGGCATTTGTGTGGAGTGTTGCCTTGTACGGGAGTGAAACATGGACGATAAGCAGTGCGGACAGGAAGAGAATAGAGGCTTTTGAAATGTGGTGTTACAGAAGAATGCTGAAGATTAGGTGGGTAGATCACATAACTAATGAAGAGGTACTGAACAGAATTGGCGAGAAAAGGAATTTTTGGCATACCCTAACTAAAAGAAGGGATCGCTTGGTAGGACACATTTTTAGACATCGAGGAATCGTAAATTTAGCATTGGAGGGAAGTGTGTGGGGTAAAAATCGCAGAGGGAGGCCAAGAGACGCGTATGGTAAGCAGATTCAAATAGATGTGGGTTGTAGTTCTTATGAGGAGATGAAAAGGCTTGCTCAGGATAGAGTAGGGTGGAGAGCTGCATCAAACCAGTCTCCGGACTGAAGACCATAACAACCTGTACGGTTGCCTCTTTTTAATACGTAATCATACTTTTGTGATGCCTATGTTTCCCACATTTATGCCATTGTCACATGTTTTAGATAGCTTTCTAGACCGAGCTGTTCACACCCATGCTGGTGCCACCTGTCGGCCTAGGTTACCAACTTTTGGCTTAACACGCCAAAGCCTGTGCAACACATGTAACCTGAATACTCACACCTACCTGTAAGCAAGAAGTTAATAACTGTAATTCCTTTCTTGCTCTCTATGTTGAGTTTCACGTCTTATTTCAATGCAAGTACGACCACGTTCTCTTTTGTAATGATTTTTCCATCTTATATTGCGCTTCCATGTACTTACGTTTGTTATAAAAAAAATTTCGACAGAAACGTGCAATCAATATACATATATAAAAATGGAACGCGGGACGTGTGTCGGTATATTTCACTTGGTGGCCAAAATTATTGACTGCAGACCAACGGCGGTTAAGCATGAGAGTAGCCTTTAGGTTGGCGGTGTGCACTACGGTGTTTTGGTCGCGGTGTGTGGCGGTGGGTGAGTGTGGCGAAAAAAAATCCATAAAATGTGGAGCAATACGACGATCAACAGACGCTCAAAGATAATAAGACTCAAAGATAAAACATTGGGAAAAACAGACATACATTAACTCAGGATCTAATTATAAACACTGGAAAGACAACTGCAGTACTTAGGATCAAAATACTGCAACTGGATTAGCAGTACCGTGTCGATAGCTATAAGAGGGTGGATAATATAGTAGCTGAAAGTCGTCGGCTTATATAAAATTCGCACTGAAGACCAGCGATGACTTTTGACACTATAATAGCAAAGAGGTTATATACAGCGAAACGTGATGCACATTCTTCAGTTGTTTTTCTGCAGCAAGTGTACGAATAAAGAAAAATAAGTGCATATTGCAGTTTGAAAAGTAAAACTACCAAGAAAGATACAAAAGCGTAAGATAGAAATTTCGCGTTCTCGATCCGTTTCTCAAAGACAGAAAACGGTGCTGAGAAGTGAATCTACAGACGATAGAAACTTCAAATTTGTAGATGTTGTTTATCTTACACTGTAGGCATCAGCGATTTTTCGATATTCCTATCCCTAAGGGGGTGAAATAGGGGATGAACGATTTTTTGAAAAAAGGCTATTAAGGCAATTTTGAAGAAAAAATGAAAAACTTCGGATTTAGATTTTTCATTGGAATTTTAAAAACGCATGTTTCGATATTTTTGGAAATTCAACCATTAAGCGGGTGAAATAAGGGAAAATCTTTTAAGGTTGCTACTAAGACTATTTTGATGCTAGAAATGTGCAAGTTTGGGTTTGGGACCATTTTTATAATTTTTAAAAAATGCGTTTCGGGATGTTTTGAATTCTGCCAACAATGGTGCAATAGGGAGAGGCAAGTTGTATCAAAATACTGGATTAGGAAAGCATTTTTAAAATTTATATCTAGAAGTAGAAACAACCAATGCAGACCATCCAGTCTACGCCAGTATGTAATAAAAATTACTGCGACCAAGAACTACCTGTGCGGTTTCTGAATGGAGAGACGGAGTCGCGAGTTTTCTTCCCTCTGCTGCGAGTGTTTTCCGTTGCTTTGAAGGTGTTCATTCTGGATCTAGCTAGCATGAAGGGAAAATGGCTGTTTCTACAAAAAGTTAACGTTTTACAACTTTCAGATACTGGTAAAATACATTTCCCGATGAAAGAGAAATACAGTAATGTGTTTTTGTTTTTCGGCGTTTAATTTATGGATTATGCAAATGCGTCGCAGACTAAGAGCGTGTGAAATTTATTTCTCGTGATTCCATTCCATCTGATGCACGCGTCCGCAGTTCGTTACGTAAAATAATTGCGATAATGTACACCAGTATATGAAATGATCGTTCAGCATTTTCTTTCTTTCTTTTTTTTTTTTTTTTTTTTTTTTTTTTTTTAAATAAATTAAATCTAAAGTTTACATTTTAATCGTCACTTCCATCGCTCATCTGTGCGGAAGTGTTCAAATACTTCAGACAAAAAGCATTTTAATGTAACAAAATTACCTTCTCTGATGTGTAAAGGTTAGGTTTCAGAAAAATTGTTCAAGCAGCGAAACAGAAATGAACGCAGTGTGCACAGACAGGCTCAAGAGCGGAACAGGAGTTCAAACGTTATTGTATGAGATGAATAGAAGACTAAGAATAAATTATGCTCTAAGTGTAAATAGGAGAAGAAAGCTGAAACGAGTGGCCCAAATGCGGTTACTAACGAAATCAAAAATTGGGGTCGACTTAGTAGACGAAGTGAAAGACTTCTGGCGCATTGTAAGCAAGATAGCTCGTTAGTAGGGATGCGAACGAAACATCGATGTTTTGAAAACATCGATGTTTCGTCCATAAATACCGATGTTAACATCGATGTTTTGAACAGCGATATATCGCCGATGCATCGACGACAGAAGTCCAAAACTATCGACATCGTTCAACAATTGATTGTCAACTCCATTATTACTTTATTAGTTGCTCAGCCAGCGTCAGCTCAAGTGCGGTGCACCTGCTGTCGTCGCTGTTTTCATACTTTTGGAATAGTAGGTAAGTGAAATAAGAAACTAACAACAATATGATTTACTCACCTTTGTTTGCTATTCTCTCAGTGCTGCAGTCACTTTGTCTGAGTATTGTGTGCATAAGAAGAGGTACTAAACTGAATTGGTGAGAAAAGGAATTTTTGGCATACCCTGACTAAAAGAAGGGATCGCTTGGTAGGACACATTCTTAGACATCGGGGAATCGTAAATTTAGCATTGGAGGGAAGTGTGTGGGGTAAAAATCGCAGAGGAAGACCAAGAGACACGTATAGTAAGCAGATTCAAGTGGATGTGGGTTGCCGTTCTTATGAGGAGATGAAAAGGCTTGCTCAGGATAGAGTAGGGTGGAGAGCTGCATCAAACCAGTCTCCGGACTGAAGACCATAACAACAAACAACAAGAGTGTAATGTTACTTTTTTTTATCGCTGGTGTTGTCACAAGATCAAGGTTGAAAACCGGAATTGAAATTTAACTAACTGTAAGATCTGCAATGAATATTAATTTTTGAAATGCTTATCAGTTCTCAGTAGCAATGTAAGTTAAAAATTACGACAACACCAGAAAGCACCATTACATAAGAAAATAGTGGAATAAGTTACCTAGTATGCATTCATTGGTGGAAGCTGTGACACTGCAGTTGAACCTGTATGAATTGATTAATATCTTCGTTCTCATAAACTGATGCTTGGTTTCATGACTATTAATTATTAAAGTTTTAAGACCGTGTGTAATTTTGATCACTGTGGTTATCGAAAGTTAAAGAAATTATCGGACTTCGCTTTTAACAGAATGAAGATTTCCTGCAGGCATTGAATTCAATGTTTAACACAAAATGAGAGTAAATAAATTTTGCATTCTTTTGTCATCATGAGGCAATAGGCAACAATAACCAAGCATCAATTTACTAATATTGCTGAAAATAGGTATTAGTTAAATGAAAGATGGGGAGAAATAGTAATTATTTAAATAAAATAGGAATTCCAAATGAAAGTTAAAGTTTATTAAGTAAAAGGGTGCTAACCAGAGCTCACACTTACATGATTATGGAGGTCGAGTAAAATACGTCCGCTCAGTACAAAGGTAGAAAAACGAAAGACGACAAGCGATTCCGTTTTCTCTCCAGATCGTCTGAAATAGTTGAAGGTATAACTTGAAACAAGGATAATCACAGATTTATTGGCAGAGAGAACGGAGTGTTGCGACAAGCGTCGCAGATATAATTTTCAATAAAAAAAAATTAATGTATCGCTACATTTGCCCCCTCTGGCTTTGAGTTGGCAAATGCGCATTTCCTACTCAAAGACATCATAAATTTCTTGTTATACAATTTTTTTAACAGATTATTTAAGACTGTGTGAGCCCACTAGATATGAGATTAGAAATTACAGTTGTGTCTTTTTCCTTTTTATATATATAGTTTTTTAATTTTTTTAACAATTTTCATTAATTTTTTTTCTTATCTCATATTCAAATTATACAATGCGAAGCGTCGATGGTCGGACCAACGGTGCAGCGAGCGGTCCCCAGCGCGCCCGGATTGTTGACCGGTGGGCGTGGCGGTGCGGCGGCGACGCGGTGCAAGGCGGCAGCGGCAGGCCGATTGATGACGGAGGAATGCGCCGCAGACTCGGCCCCAGCGTAGCGGTGGGGTGAGGTGCACGGACTGCTTTTCCCGCATCGCCTCGGTGTGGTTTTACATGAAATGAAAGCTGTACATATGCCATTAAAATTTATCCCTTAAGTAAAAATTACAGGTTTGATTACTGAATGAGTTTATTTTTGTTTTATTTAGTTGAGTTTTTCAGTACTTTTTTTTTTTTTTTTTTTTTTTTTTTTTTTTTTTTTTTTTTTTAGAGAGAACGGATGTAAGTGTGAGCTTTGATTTTAATAGCAAATATTGCAACCAACTGACATGAACATATTCCCATTCTTGACATAAATTAGTTAATGGAAACTGCATTATATACAAGGCATATGTTCAGTTTATGACTTATGACTTTACCAAAACATGTAATTAACGTATTACGTAAATCAAAAATTTTTCATTGGCTCACTGTGGGAGCTTTAATCGTTCATGAAATTATTTACTAAGACTTACATACTACTTCACATATATACATATAGACATTTAAAAAATATGTACAGGCATTGGTAACTGGATGTTATATTTTAGCGAATTTAAGTTGTTTATTTTTCTGACATAGGGTATTCTTTGTACGTATCATAGCACAGTTCTTTGATTGGGAAATGCCGTAGAGGCGGTTTTCGTCGTGTTCATTATACAAATGTTAGATACATTTTGTTTATTTTGAAACCATTCACAGTGCTAGTTTGAATTTTCACACGGCGGGATCGCCATTGGGTGCGTGACGTAACAGTCAAGCGTCAACAATGAATAAATTTCTACCGCTGGCCAGCGTCAGCAGTGTTCGTTCAAACGTGGCAGCGGCAACCTCGCGAGCATTGCGTACAGCACACAACTCGCCGACTTTGTGTTTTCGCGTGTGTTTTTCATCTTTCTTCCAGAGTAGAAGATTCATCCATAATAGTTCATAGTGAAGATCGTCGCAGCGCGGTGAGTACCTAATTATTTACATTAAGGTGGTTAGGTCCTCTTACTTGCTGCGCTTTCTTCATTTATTTTTAGGTTGTCATCTCAGCTGCCTTAAAGTCCATTAGCTGAGACAAGACCTACGACTTAGTATGCAAATATATACGAATAGCCATCACTTCGTATATGCACTTCGAAAGTCACTTCACTGCACGATTTTTTTATCATGACTGTTTATGTCGGTATGCCGCACGTAACAAGTTTTTGCGGTTTATTTCAGATCACACTATTTAAGTGTCCACAACCATAATGCAGATATACATATAGTCAAGTACTTGTCAGTCTACACGTTCACTTATCACTTTAATTTATTATGCGAGTGCTAACTTTTGTAGTCCGAGCTCACTATTGTCAATGACAAAATCACTTCACTACTTAATTAATATGTTCATGAAGGCATAGACTTCTGTCGCGCACTTTGACTATAAATGCGTCCTAGTTTTGTGAATACAAACACTGTTTGTGTTGATAGTTTTATCACTAAAAGTTTTCTGTCACTAATTTCTCACAGTAGTATCACTGTCCTTTCAGTTCGTTTTATCACGTTCTGCACATATCTTCTGGATTTTATACAGTTCATATTAACCTATCGTTACTTTACTATTTACAAAGGTTATCTACAGTGACAAATTATTCTGAAATACTAGTCATTAACAGAGTTCATAAATCTTCAAATGACATACAAACCACATTTTATCGTTTTTGGTTGGTATTCAGTCATCATTATAGTTTTTTTTTTTTTTTTTTTTTTTTTTTTTTTTTTTTTTTTTTTTTAGACAATATAGTGCATTGTACAATAAGTCGCGGCCTATGTTCATGTCAGAGGTCGTTTGGAGGAGGTCCTTGTTTTCAGCAATATTATTCCTCATAATCTTTTTACTTTTTAGCTTAAAGGTTCATCATTAAGCATTCATATCACCACTCAGAATATGTCAGATTTTTTTTTTTAAAGATTGAGAAATGTATCTTTGGAATTTTTTTTATATCGGATTTTGTCAGTAATAACATGGGAGGTGAAGTCTGTCATACAACATTAGCAGTTAGCGTATAAATTGGGATGGTTCTTTAATTATTTTTTTTTAACAGTTAATGCAAATAAATTTTGCTGACACAGGCAAGGTCAGACTCATCAGCTAATTTGGTGCATAGATTCGGGCTAAACAGCATTTAGAATAAAGATCGAGTGAGAGAGAGAAAAACAGCATTATAGTTAGAGAAGTCTCTCTAAAATAGTACACAACATAAATTCAGCACATCAATCCATCATTTGCAAAAATTACCATTTATATTATTATTATAAAATATTACGTCAAACTAAAATATTCTAACGTCTCTCATAGCAAAGCACTCCATGCTTCTCTCTCACTTTAAGTTTTGCATGCGTTCTGACCTGCTATTGCCTGTTCTTTCCTTATCAGAAATGAAATGTGTAGTTTAGATTTTCTGTTTTAAATACAACGTGTCTGTAGTCCAGAAACATCATGCTAAGTGTCTAATATTTTCAATCGTCGTATTGTACGTGTGTGTTTAAAGTGTCTTAAAACAAAATAATAGTCATATAATATATATATATATATATATATATATATATATGTGTGTGTGTGTGTGTGTGTGTGTGTGTGTGTGTGTGTGTGTGTGTGTGTGTGTGTGTGTGTGTGTCCTCCGTCATTTTGATGTTGAGTTGTCGATCTTCTTACCGTTGGCAGGAACACAATTCTCGTGCACGTCGTCAGCTGAAAAAGAAGTCTTAAACTACTGCTTATACTAAAAGTTGTTTAGTCTAAAGATTGATTTTTCAATTAGTGAACGCTTCTGACACATCAGCTTGTAATGTTGTTCAAAATATTTCATATCTGTTGCAAATGTTTTGATACGCACCGTAAATAGTAGTATTGACGCAACATCGTAATGACACTGTCATCTTAATTACTGCCAAGCTCATAAGCATCAGCATAAAGTCGTGTGTAATTTTTAAGAAATTTTTGTCCCACAATACGTAATTAGAATTGTTCAATAAACTTAGATGTCTTTAAAGGTCATATGTTCCCTCTTAAATAAATTGCACAGTTGTTGACGTGTGTGTTACCTGTCAGCTGATCACCATTAATATATAGGTTCCTAGTGGCTTATAAAACTTCAAATCATTTGTACTGACTTTGAAAATATAGCTGACTGCAAATAAGTTACGTTATCATGTCTCGTATAGCATCATTGTTTGGATTTGAGTGTGTGTGTGTGTGTGTGTGTATTTGTATGTGTGTATGTGTGTGCGAGTGTGTGTGTGTGTGTGTGGCTCGTATTAGGAGCCGTTGGGCAAACAAAACATTAATATATCCTTATCACTACATTTCTTTCAAAAAAAAAATCCTCCTACTTCAGATCCATCGTACTAAAATAAATCATTTGCTCCATATATTCATTTTCATCATCATAAATATTCTCTTATACTAATAATTATAATAATTAATGCCCATAGTAAGTGTTTTATGTTATATTAAACATAACAGTGGTTCGATATATCTGTGTTATTTGCTAAGTGTTTGACATGAGAACAGTTACACCGTCTGTTAATATTTGTTGTCCATTACGTAACATTGTAAGAGAAAAAAATATTTTGTTCAGCTTATTCGCCTTGGATCTGTGAATGTGTTACTTACTCACTAGGAACGAGGTGTCATATTTTTCATTTTTGTTTATCTTGCTTCAGTGATCAGCTTAAAAACTAAGCATAGAACTTTTTCAAATGCTTGTGTGGATATAAACCTCTCACTCTTCCCGAGTGTACTGTAGATAATAAATAACTTCCCTCGTGCGGAATTTGAACAATTCAAAAGGGTCCAGAAAATAGATGTTGCCACTTTTTATTACGTTTTAAGATAGCTGATGGTTTAGGATGATTTCGCAGAAGTACTAGGTCTCCGATATTAAATGTTTGTGTTCTTTTCAGCTGCTTATCGTAGTAGGCTTTTCTTTTTATAGCTGCATCAGTTAGGGCTACTAATATTTGTCTTACCTTTTCGTCCAGTGTTACGTCACCTCGGGGAAATTTTGGTATCGGTTTTACCCATTCGTTTGTCTCTTTGGTTTGTAAAACTAAATCGGTGGGTGTATAGGGTGTAGAATACAAAGGTAGGTTGTTAACCACTTGCTCAAATAGTCCAATATATTCAACCCAGGATGTTTGTTTGTTGGAAGCATATGTTCTGATGAAGCGATTTAATTCACGGAACATGCGTTCCATTGGATTGGCAGAAGGATTGTAACGTGAAATGAGAATGTGATTCAGGTAATTTTTATGAATGAAATCTTTCCATGCGTGACATGTGAAAGTTTTTGCATTGTCGGACAGAATTGTCGTCGGCTTCCCGACAAAAGGGAAATAGTCGCGCTCCAGGCGCCGAATCACTGCTTTTGCGGTAGTAGTTTTTAATGCGTATAGTTTCACAAATTTTGAAAACACATCATAGATGCCAAGAATGTGTTTGACGCCTCCGCGTCCAATCGGAAGAGGTCCTGCAGTATCAATTGAAACTAATTGAACAGGTTTATATGGCAAGATAGAATGAAGCGGCATCTTGTTTGACTGATTGTTAGGCTTGCATTTCTGACAGATTAAACAGGATTTCAATGTGTAATGGATTTTTCGTGACATATTCGGAAAATAACAGTATTGTTTAAGCTTACGGAGACACTTTAGTGCGCCAAAGTGTCCCCAAACTCTATGAGTGTGCCAAATTAGAGATCTCTCATATGTAGCAGGTATGCAAACACACCAGAGTTGCGATTGTACATGTCTACGAAAGAAAAGTACTCCTTTGTAGACTTTGTAGTGTTGATTTAGATGTGCATCTGACTTGTCTGTAATTTGTGTAATAATTTTCCTCCACCTGTCATCTGCTTGCTGTAATACCTGCATGTTTTTGCACATATCTAAATAATATGTTCTAAATTCCATGTCCTTCATGAGCATTATCTTAAACTCTGTGTTTGACTCAAGATAGTCTTCAAATTCTGGTAAACCCTGGGGAAGTCTGGAAAGTGCATCAGCTATGACATTATCTGATACTTTAATGTGTTCAATTTCAAAATCGTATTCTTGTAGTATCATGGCCCATCTGGCTAATCTATTGTTTAATAGTCTGCATGACATCAAAAAGCTAAGTGCCTGATGATCACAGAAGACTCTTGTATGTTTACCAAAGATATAATGATGAAACTTTTTGAATGCCCAAACAATTGCAAGAAGTTCTAACTCTGTGGTTGAATATCGACGTTCGCACTCAGTGAGCGTGCGACTAGCAAAACTGATGACTTTTAGGGACTGTGGATCCAGATTATTTGAAATTTGGAACAGACACGCCCCAACTCCAAAATTTGACGAGTCCGTAACAATACAGAAATCCTGTGACATGTCAGGGTGGTTTAATATGTCTGAGTTGACAAGGGCTTGTTTAATTTTGTCAAAGTCTTGCTGACACTGTTCTGTTCAATTCCAAGGGTTGTTTTTTCGAAGAAGTGAAAGAAGAGCAGTACTGTTGAGTAGTTGTTGTGGCACAAAGCGCCGAAAAAATGAACATAAACCGTAGAAGGCTTTTAATTGCTTCCTATTGTGAGGTGCAGGAAAATTTTGAATTGCTTTAATTTTTTCAGGGTCAGGAACAATGCCCTTGGGTGAGATAATGTGCCCAAGAAATTTGATTTCAGTTTTAACAAACTTAGACTTTTTCAAGTTAACAGTTACTCCAGATGACAGAAATTTATCTAACACTCTTTCTAGTAGGATGACATGTTCTTCCCATGTAGAAGTAGCAACAAGTATGTCATCAACGTAAACTGTAATATTATCTAGTAATTCCGGACCAAGTACTGTATCAAGTGCTGTGATAAAGACACCAGAACTCACATTTAGACCAAAAGGCAGTACCTTAAATTGGTACGATCGTCCTGAGAAAATGAAAGCAGTATATTTACGAGACTCTTCTGTTATAGGAACCTGCCAATATGATGCTCTAAGATCAAAACTTGATAGATATTTGACTCCATAGAACTTCTGAAGCTGTTCTTCTAAGTTTTCTGGCCTAGTTCTAACTGGAATGATAATCTTATTGATTTGACGTGCATCAAGCACAAGACGAACAGACCCATCTGATTTAAAAATTGCAAGAAGAGGGCTGGAATACTGTGACATTGAAGGTTCTATTATGTTCCATCTAAGCATACGGTTAATTTCTGCTTTGACAGCTGGTTGTTTTGCCCAAGGTATAGAATATGTTTGCCTACAGAATGCTTCATGAGGCTTAACTTGCATGTTATACCTATATGTCCTAATTACACCTGGCCTTTTGTCAAATACTCGTATGTACTTGTGTAGCAAGTGGAGAAGTTGTTGTCTTTGACTATCTGTAGCATTAGTGGATTCGTTAACCTTTTGAACTATAGATTCAAGAGATTCATTTTCAGATTCCTGAATACCAGTATAATTTTCAAATTGCGTTTGATTAACAGTGACTTGCTTCAACCTAACAGAGTTACAAGATTTTCTTGGTGTCACTTCCTTCTTAGTCAGATTCAAAATGCAGACACAGTGGTTTACTGTCAAATAACATTTACCTTCCTTAAAATCTAATTTTGCTTCTCGACTTTGAAAATATTCTAAACCAAGTATACAGTCTTCTATGACAGCATCTACTACAAGGAATGAGCAAGTATCAATTTCATCACAGATTTGTAGTTGAACAAGTGTTTGTAACTTAACTGGCTTAGATTTTGCACCTACTGCACCAATGATTTTGCAGTTCTGTACAGGAAAGGTAGGTAACCTCTGAATGTTGTTTATGCGTTTAAATAGACTGTAAGACAATACATTAACAGCTGCTCCAGTGTCAAGTAAAATTGATGTAGGTATGTCTCCTACTGTTATTAAGATGTGTGCTTGATAGACAACTATAGGTACTTTGTTTTGTTGTGTTTGTTCCTGGAGTAGCTCTTCCCTGATATCGATTCCTTTATTGTAACGCAGCATATTTACTGTGAGAATTGTGCCCTCACTGCCTCGGTCGCTCAATGTCGGAGGGCCAGACACGAGCCGATTTAGTTTGACGTCTGCGTCCCGTTAGAATGTCTTTGAGGACGATTTAAAGTTTCTGTCACGTCAGTTATAGTCACGGTCGATTCATTTTGTGTCCAGTTTGTTTGATCTGTACTGTCAGTCGTCATCGTTGCTACTGGTATTTGATTGACATTTGGTTGTTGTGCAGGAGTAGTAGAAAAGTTCGGAATTTGTTGATTACCGTTATTGTTTGGAAAAAAATTTCTGTTTCTGTTATTATTATTGTAGTAGTTTCCATTACGCCAGAGCGGTTGTGTGTTACCATTATATTGGTTAGGGAAAGTAGCTGCATTGTTATTGAAATTATTATTATTGTGATTGAAGTAGCCGGGATTAAATCTGTTGTCACGACGGCGTCGGTAATACTGACCGCCGTTAGGTACGTTTCGTACTGCGTTTCCACTGTTTACTCCACTAGTCACTTGCTGCATTTGCGGCTGTCCGTATTGCTAATAAATTACTGTTGCGGTAACATCTGTGGAGGGCGTGACATGTTTTGATTATTAGGCTGCGGCTGGCTGACATGAATCAGCTGATTACTAGGATAGTTGAAGTAATTATTTGCGTTACCGTACCTGTAACTATTATTTCTTGCTCGGTCATCTTCAAAGATTGAATCTAGTGTGTCCACCTCAGTGAGAAAAATTTCTAAGTTTTGTGTTGAAACGTGTGCTAGTTGCAACCGCAATCGTGTAGGCAATTTGTTTATTAATACGCGTAGTACTTCCCTGTGCGGGAGGGGGTCATCAAAGAATTTAGCTTTGTTTACGTACTTCTCGAAATATCTCCGCAGACTCCCGTTTCGTTCATTGAAAGGCTGCGGATTATAAACTTCATTTCGAAACCTTTCTTGCACAGCAGGCGACCAAAAGGTGGCTAAAAATGCCCGTTCGAACTCACCATAAGATTCACAACTCTGTAGGGCTTCTGCAGCCCAGATTCCCGCTTAACCTTGAATGTATCCGACAACAAATCTTATCTTTCTTTTTTCGGACCACGATTCAGGTAATAAACCTCTAAAAGATTGCAGGAAAATGACTGGGTGCACAGTACGGTTCTCATTAATAAAGATTTGAAATTGGTGGTGCTTTATCATACTTTCGTCAAGTTCTTCGGCAGTAGCATGATTTTGTGGTGAATAAGAGGGGGTTATGTTTGATTTCATTTCCCTACCTAGTCGGTCAAGGTCATTAGAGGTCGTCAAGCAAAAGTCAGTCTGCGTCCTGTCTGACGTCAAATTGTTAGATGTACCCGGATTATATGGAGAGCGTGGAATATTTGTTGCAATTCTGGGAGATTTCCAATCATGGAACACATTTGTCACGGGTTCATTTGGCCTAGATTGTGTCATCTGCGTATTTAAAATTGATTTCACGTCTGTAAGATCTTTTTGTAAAGCTTTAACAGTATTTCCATGTTTTTCATACACTTGAGTAGCTACGTCTTGAATTACAGTGGTTAATTCTGCGTCTATCTTTTCATTCAACTTCGCTTCTGTATTAGATAAGAATTGTTGTACCCTATCATGATTTTCTTTGACTATGTTTTCTGCCTGACTCGTAATTCTCGTAACAGTTGTTTCCAAGTTTTCTTGTTGAATTTTAAGCTGTGTAAGATTCTGTGTGAGACTGTCGATAGCTGTTGGTAATGTTTTAACGGTTTCTTTACAATTAGTTACATCATCGACTACAGAAGAGATTTTTGCATCTACTGTGTCCATGATTTGATCCACTACTTTGTTTTGTACTTCAGAAAACTTACCATTGATAGCCTGTTCGACTTTGAGTATCTGTGCGTCTATCTGTTTGTTTACTTCCTCAGAAATAATTGAGGGTAAATTTTGTTGTACTGATTCTAGATTTTTAAATCTCGACTCAAATTCATCCCGAGTTATCATTTGAGCAGCGATTTGATTTTGCTGTTCCTCTAGTCTGTCTAATTGTTGCTTGGTGGAATTTTGCAACAGCTCTAAATCATGTTTCGTGTTGGCCTGCAAATGATTAATTTGATCGGTCAAGCCTGAAATCTGATTGTTTGTAGTATGTGTAGATGCTTGCAAATTGTTTAGTTCGTCTTTAGTAGATGTTTGTAAATTGTTAATTTGTTGCGACATGTTAGCAAATAATATCTCAAATCGTTTTAACCAATCTTCTTGCGGATTTTCAGATTGGTGTACTGTCTGTGTGAGAAAATCTGTTACGTGTGATGTGGTTGCAAGACTTTCCTCCACTATGTGTGGAATCATTTTAACTGATCTTGCAGCCACATTATTTTCAACATTTTGCGCGGGCTGTGAAACATTAGTGTTTTGTTCTGACTCCATTGTAGTAATTTGTCTACGGGTTTTAACCATACTAATAAATTATCAAAAATTTGGAATAGTGTGGGGAACCAACACACTTCACACCCAAAAAAATTTCTTTTATCAGCACTGTTGAGAAACAAATCACTATTAATATTCGTCACACGCATGCGAAACTCCTCGAGTGAGAGACAAGCGAGGATCGCTCAGTTATATCGATTTAGCAGCCATGTTGGCCATTTTTCCAACTTGTGATTTAAAATAAATATCTGACTACAAAAGAATTTTTGAAAACAGATTTTTGCTAATAGAATGAGGTACTGGATCGGAGATTGCGTACTTGCGAAAGACTAAGAGAAAGTAGAAAGCACCAAATAAGCGAAATAATCAGTCTGTCCTTACCTGTGTTGCAATTTTCATTGTTGGCTGCGGTTGTATTTCTCGTGATCGGGTGTGGCTCCAAATTTTTATTTTATTATTCTCCGGGGTAGTAATTATGGTTTTCACGTCACAATCGGTCAGCAGTTGTTCATGAAAAATAAACACATTATACCGATTAGATATCATACATTGGTGAATGATTACAAATATAAAAAAATGTCAAACAATGGTATAATTAATTCACATAAAATTACTTTTTTTTTTTTACAACGAATCGAGGTCCTGTCACGGTCGCCAATTCTTATGTAATGTTACTTTTATATATATATATATATATATATATATATATATATATATATATATATATATATATATATATATATATATATATATATATATATATATATATCGCTGGTGTTGTCACAAGATCAAGGTTGAAAACCGGAATTGAAATTTAACTAACTGTAAGATCTGCAATGAATATTAATTTTTGAAATGGTTATCAGTTCTCAGTAGCAATGTAAGTTAAAAATTACGACAACACCAGAAAGCACCATTACATAAGAAAATAGTGGAATAAGTTACCTGGTATGCATTCATTGGTGGAAGCTGTGACACTGCAGTTGAACCTGTATGAATTGATTAATATCTTCGTTCTCGTAAACTGATGCTTGGTTTCATGACTATTAATTATTAAAGTTTTAAGACAGTGTGTAATTTTGATCACTATGGTTATCGAAAGTTAAAGAAATTATCGGACTTCGCTTTTAACAGAATGAAGATTTCCTGCAGGCATTGAATTCAATGTTTAACACAAAATGAGAGTAAATAAATTTTGCATTCTTTTGTCATCATGAGGCAATAGGCAACAATAACCAAGCATCAATTTACTAATATTGCTGAAAATAGGTATTAGTTAAATGAAAGATGGGGAGAAATAGTAATTATTTAAATAAAATAGGAATTCCAAATGAAAGTTAAAGTTTATTAAGTAAAAGGGTGCTAACCAGAGCTCACACTTACATGATTATGGAGGTCGAGTAAAATACGTCCGCTCAGTACAAAGGTAGAAAAACGAAAGATGACAAGCGATTCCGTTTTCTCCCCAGATCGTCTGAAATAGTTGAAGGTATAACTTGAAACAAGGATAATCACAGATTTATTGGCAGAGAGAACGGATGCAAGCGACAAGCGTCGCAGATATAATTTTCAATAAAAAAAATATTAATGTATCGCTACAAGAGGATTTTATATGAAGCTTTTTGTTCTACTACAAAACAGAGTCAGTAACTTGAAATATTGAATAAAACAGTGTGCATTAGAATTTTTCTTGTACCGGTAATTATTAGATTAGTGACTGTAGAAGTTATTGGACCTTCACGACACTGGAGAATGCAGATATTGCGAAGACAAATCCCTAATCCTTAAACAAAATTAAAAGCTTTCATGGTTATTATTTGTCATATTGCCTCTTTGAGTCTACAGAGTCAACAGAGGATCAAAAGCAACTGCAAAGCGATTTATACAAAATTTATCTCGTTTTTTATGTCGATCTTTGATGATTAATCTGATGTTTGTCCAGCACGGGCTTCTGGAATTGCTGAAATTTCACCCTCCAACATTAGTGGAATCGAATCTATGACAGTGTTACCCAGTCAGTATCATATCGTACTGTCAAAAGTCAGTTAAAACATCAATCAAAAGTCGACGAAAAATCCGAGACAATAGCCAACAAACAAGCCAAGTATAACAGATTTTCATTTCTGCAAGGTACATGATTTGAAAAAATCATTGATGAATATTCATTTTAAAACTACATTATTAAGTAATAACTGAAAGATGCATAATGTTTAATTTTCTCCAGGTCGACAGCTAAGAAAAATGCAATACGTCAACAAAACACAAGTTATTTCGCATGCAATTAACAAATCGATAAAAGCGAAAAACCTAGCGAAAACTTATTCCCAACTTGTTTTTCATTCTAAGCTGCCATTTCGCTGTGTATGCGTAACCTAGTGAAAGAACATAAATAAGGCAGTCGGCAGATACTTTCTTGCAACACAGCTTCATTTCAGTGTTTTTTTCCTAATATTTCTTAAACGTATGGAAACATCGGAAAAACATGTTTTTTTTAACATCGATATTTTTCCGCAGGAACATCGACGTCTGAACATCGATGTTTTTATCAACGACGTTGCATCCCTACTCGTTACAGATGAATCTTGAGGACATACGACGCAGGATGGAGCGGGGAAAGAAGGCATTCAGGTCCTAGAGGAAACCACTGGTTTTGAACTTGGGTCTTAATGTGCCTCAGTGCTAAAATTCTCTACATACTGTTTAACAGAAAATAAAGATAACCCACTGAAGATGGAGAAATTTATCCGATACGTGTGTTTGTGTTTAATCGAGGCAGAATCACATTTCCTTGCTGTTTATTAGAAAGCAATCACCAGAAAGGGGAGTTTCAAACGCAAAAACGGTAATGTTACACTTAATGGAACCAACAGCAGTAATTTTTTTATTAATAACAGGCTGTAAACCCTTTGTTGATAAACCATTCTTAGCTGACGTTTTTTAAATATAAACGCTATTCCTGCCAAATTTCAGCTTCATAGGTGAAGTAGTGTTCGAGATTTCGTGTTTAGTCAGTGAGTGACTGTCCTTTCGCTTTTATATAAATAGAGATTAAGAAAACAGATTGCTTAATTTTGGATGCAATAGAATTAAGGGTGACAAAAACAAATAGTAACATGGCAATCTGTAATGCTAAGTTTATCTGATACAAGGTCATGCCTGATGTGACAGTTTTACGGAATCTACAGCGAAACTGTTGTGAGCGCTAGACTTCTTTTCGTTTCATATTTTGTGTGGTGGGGGGGGGGGGGGGGAGGGGAGGGTTCAGTTACAAAACGCTTCATAAACCTCCGAAATTACATGAAAACTTTCTTTCATGTCCCTAACTACTACCGTTTTCCAATTATGACGCTGAAATCTGAGTATTCTCCCGAGGTGGCCTCTCATTATTCATGACGTCATATCTCCAAATCTATGTGTCGTGCTCATTTGTTTTTTTGTCAGGAACCTTCGTGGGCGTACTGTGAAAAGTTCACCAAAGTTTCATTGCAATCGAATAAATGGTTTATTAACACATAGAGGACATACAGACAAACATTCATTTATGTATAGTAAGATGCGTTTGTTGCGGCTAGTTTCAGATAAATGAAAAAAAAAATACTTGGTAAACATGTCTCATACACGTGATTCCACAGCGCCTCGTGAAGGGGAATCCCTCTCCCTCTCCCCTCCATCCTTCACATCCCCTCCACCCCTAACTTTCTTCTTCCGTTCCTTCTCCCCCTATGCATCTCACTCACTACATTCTCCTTCTCTTCAATTCCTCCTCCCCTCCTCTCTACATGTTCCCTCTCCTCTTCTATCTCTTTTTACTGTTGCGTCGAACCTAGAGCCTCGTCTAGTGCTACGATCAAACTCATTTATCAACGAAATTTCTTGACTGGATGTCCACCTCCGTAGCTCAGTGGTATACGTGTGTAATACATACAAGATCTGGAAGAACTTACCAAACAGTTTAACAGCCCACTTGTTAAACGAGATAACACCTACAAGTCTGCAGCCTCCAATCAACGTCCAACATATTCCGAGCGCTATGTCCCATTTCCAAATCTTTTTAATTGAGTTGAGCTATCTGCAGCTAAACATGCAAGATGATGAGCTCATGACGCTGCGTGAAGCTTATAAAAAGATAATGGAAACCAAGAACTGGAACATCATTGAACAAAAATATCCTAATCACAGATGGTCAATCATCTGGAAGAACATCCACTGCCGTGATCTAACAACTGCGGCCAGAGCCTCCTGGTACCGCTTAGTGAACAGGAAAGTGCACTACAACTCCAGGTTACATTCTATACACTTGGCGGACTCACCATTGTGCGCAACGTGCAACTTATTGGACAGCGACGAACATCTTTTTGTGTGCTCCAAGGTCCAAGACGTATGGATCTTTATTCGGAAGAAGCTTGCAATCATGACAAGAACATCGGCTCTTCATATTACACCTGATGATTTCTTGCACCCAGATACTGTTCCGTACCCTAAAACCAAGAGAAACTCTGTTAACTGGCTGAAAGGACACTTTGTTCACTATCTAATGTCAAGCACAGCTAAAAGCAAAGAGGATTTCTCCATATATATAGTTCAACAACTTCAGAAGTTATCACGAAAACAACATTACAAGCGTAACTATGTGAACTTTCTAGAAGCAGTTTTCAAAGAAGAATTTAGTAACTACTGAGCACCCCAGACATTTCAAAACATGGAACACGACGTTTGAACGTACTTGGATATCTTTGGAATAAGAGCATTTTTAATACTTATATTTTTCTATTTTTTCAAATATTTTTGTTTTAATAAGTTCCACATTTAAACAGCGAGAGGACGCCTTTCTTTTAATTATGTACTCAGCACTCCTTTAGGTATTAACATCTGTAATAATAAAAATACAAAACCTGGCAGTTCACGGTTCACGAGATAAGAGCAGATAAATAAAGCGAAGAGACAAAGAATTGAATTGAATTGTAGAAACGATAGAGACTAAACGATAACACACATTTTTCGAGAATTCGAACTCGGAATCGTTCAGAGAGCCAGGAAAAATGGATTCGACGAGGATACGTAAGTTTTATTTTAGTTCTTTTTATGGAAGAAGATTTTGATTCTCATCGTGAAAGAGATCCATTAATTTAACCTGCAGAAGAAGAAAAAATTGCTTTACCAAAGGCCGATGAACAAAAATAAATAAATAAATAAAAATAAAAAAGAAATAAAAAAAATATAAAAAAGTGGCAACATCGCTGCCTACCACGCACGGGGCCCGGGTTCGATTCCGGGCGGGGTAGTGGGTGTTGTGTGTTGTTGTCCTCCTCCTCATCATCATCATCATGTCATCATCATTGGCACGTAAGTCGCCCACGCGGCGTCCAATAGAGAGACTTACACTCAGGCGGCCGAACAATCCCGTAAGGGATCTCCCGGCCAAGAAAGCCATACGCTCATATCCATTTTTCTTGACTGGATGCTTTGAAATTCTGCCAAAAATTTCACTGATATATGTGCGTGTTTCTATGTACCACATGTACATTCATCTTTTCTGACGGCTTTTGTGTAGTTGCCATGTACGTAGTGAAACATGGACGATAAATAGTTCAGGCAGGAAGAGGATAGAAGCTTTTGCAATGCTACAGAAGAAAGCTGAAAATTGGCTTGCTAGAATGCGTAACTAATGAGAAGGTACTGAATAGAATCGTGGAAAAGAGGAATTTCTGGCACGTCTTTCCTAAACGCGGGATGGATTGGTAGGACACATTCTTCGACCTCAAGAAATCGTGAATTTTGCATTACGGAGAAGTGGGTGGAGTAAAAATCTCAGAGAGAGACCAAAACAAATGAACGTTTACATTTGTTTGTAATCTTCTCGTGTCTTCAGCCGGATACTAAAGTCAACTTGACACAATATTTCAGCGGCGCAACTGCCCGCCATCCTCAGGTGAGCTTGCTGATAGACAATCTCGCCGGAACTGAGTTACCAGTGCAATCGGCGGCTCCTTTATACATCGAGGAAGGCCCATAGAAGTGACAGTGACTGCCCTCTGGTGCACAAGACATTAAGCGCTCCGGTGGTAGAGTCCGGCGAAATCGATAATCGATGATAAAGAAAATTGTTATTCAGATTTCTGAAGTACCAACAGTTGTTTTTTAACATCTGATAACACAGGGTTCCAAGATTTACTAAGAAGGTAGCCTTTGCCTCTGTTAGTCAGATTGTCAGATAATCGAATCTCTATGGATTCCTTTAAGACACAGCCCCAGTAACGAGATGCTGAAGCAACCATGTGAGTTTCGTCATATAACATTCTATGTCCCTCATCGAGGCAATGCTCAGCTACCGCCGACTTCTCGGGCTGGAGCAAACGTGTGTGCCGTTGATGTTGAATACATCTGTCCTGAATGGTACGGATAGTCTGACCAATATACGTTTTCCTACATTGACAGGGAATCTTATATACCCCGGGCTTCCTCAAACCAAAATCATCCTTCACAGATCCGAGAAGTGCTCTCGTCTTTACTGGTCAGACTATCCGTACCATTCAGGACAGATGTATTCAACATCAACGCCACACACGTTTGCTCCAGCCCGAGAAGTCGGCGGTAGCTGAGCATTGTCTCGATGAGGGACATAGAATGTTATATGACGAAACTCACATGGTTGCTTCAGCATCTCGTTACTGGGGCTGTGTCTTAAAGGAATCCATAGAGATTCGATTATCTGACAATCTGATTAACAGAGACAAAGGCTACCTTCTTAGTAAATCTTGGAACCCTGTGTTATCAGATGTTAAAAAACAACTGTTGGTACTTCAGAAATCTGAATAATAATTTTATCATCGATTATCGATTTCGCCGGACTCTACCACCGGAGCGCTGTATGTCTTGTGCACCAGAGGGCAGTCACTGTCACTTCTTGCGCACGCGCTATGGGTCTTCCTCGATGTATAAAGGAGCCGCCGATTGCACTGGTAACTCAGTTCCGGCGAGATTGTCTATCAGCAAGCTCACCTGAGGATGGCGGGCAGTTGCGCCGCTGAAATATTGTGTCAAGTTGACTTTAGTATCCGGCTGAAGACCCGAGAAGATTACAAACAGTTATTACCCCGGGAAAACCTTTGTGGTCACAACTTTTACATTTGTCGGCATTTTGATCACAATAGGCATACATAAATACCATATCGCCCTTTTCTGTCATTGGTAAACGGTCCATTTTAACACGAGAAATGTATGAGGAAGCAAATCACGCGATAGCACGTACTTATACGTTCGTGACCGTTACAGCGCACAGTTATCACAAATGACAAAAGGGTTCCAAACAAAACATTCATATTTATTTACGTACTAGACTAATATGTAATAAAAATGGGGGGTACCTATTTAAAAAAAAAACCGTTGATATTCATTTGACCTACGGCAGGGCAGCGCCATCTAGCGGGCCAACCATAGCGCCATCTGTTTTCCCCCTTCAGGCTAGAAACGTTTTGTTCTTTGTTGTTCTTTGTAAAGCTTATGGGACTTAACTACGGAGTCATCAGTCCCTAAGCTTACAAACTACTTACAAACTAGCTAATACTAAGGACGGCACAAATATCCAGGCCCGAGTGGGGAATCGAACCCCCGACCGTAGTGGCCGTGACAGGAGCGTGACAGGAGACCGTGACAGGAGCGCCTCAGTCCCCTCGGCCACCGCGGCCGGCTTTTGTTCTTCGTAGTTTTTTCGTTTGATGCTCATTTCGTGAAATATTTGGCCCGGTAACAATTAATGGACCATCCTGTATATATACGAAGAGTTTCTCCTCTCGATTGTGGTCAGAGTGCGTTGTTGTTGTTGTTATTGTTGTGCTCTTCAGTCCGCAGACTGGTTTGACGCAGCTCTCCACGCTACCCTGTCCTGTGCAAGTCTCTTCATCTGACAATACGTTCGGCAACCTACATCCTTTTGAATCTGCTTACTGTATTCGTCCCTCGGTCTCCCTCTGCGATTTTTACCCCACACGCTTCCCTCTAATGCTAAGTGGACAATTCCTTGATGTCTCAGAATGTGTCCTACCAATCTACCCCTTCTCTTAGTCAGGGTATGCCAGAAACTCCTTTTCTCCCCAATTCGGTTAAGCACCTTCTCATTAGTCACATTATCTACCCATCTAATCTCCATCATTCGTCTTAGCACCACATTTTAAAAGCTTCTACAATTTTTTTTTGGTCTGAACTCCTTATCGTCCTCGTTTCACTGCCATACAATGCTATACTCCAGACAAATGCTTTCAGAAAGGACTTCCTAACATTTAAATTGATATCGGATGTTAACAAGTTTCGTTTCTTTAGAAACGCTTTTCTCCCCATAGCCATTCTGCATTTTTTATCCTCTTTACTTCGGCCATCAGAAGTTATCTTGCTACCCAAATAACAAAATAACTGCAGAACGATCTGAATAAGATATCAGTATGGTGAAAAAATGGGCAATTGACTCAAAATAATCTTGTTTACAAGATAAATCAATCAAATGTGAAGGCCGTAAATTCCACAATATACCTAGGAATTACTATTACTTCAGACTTAAATTGCAAAGAACACGTAGCTAATTCGTGGGAAACGCGAACCAGAGACTGCGTTTTATTGGCAGAACCTTTAAAACATGCAACAGAACTACTAAAGACACTACATACACTACGCTTGTCCGTCCATTTTTGGAGTATTGCAGCCCATTGTGGGATCCTTATCAGATGGGTTTGGCGGAGGACATCGAAAGAGTCCAAAGAAGGGCAGCTCGTTTCGTATTGTCACGATACAGGGGAGACAGCGTTACGGAAATGATACAGGATCTGGGATGGGAATCATTACAACAACGGCGCTTATCGCTGCGGCGTGGGCTACTTCCGAAACTCCAATCGCCAACATTATTCTCCGAATGAGAAAAGATATTGTTGACTCCCACTTACATAGGTAGCAATGATCATCAGAATAAAATACGAGAAATCAGAGGTGGAAGGGAGAGATTCAGGTGTTCTTTCTTCCCGCGCGCTATTCGAGAATGGAATGGGACATAAATAGTATAATTGTGGTTCGATGAACCCTCTGCCAGGCACTTAAATGTGATTTGCAGAGTATCCCATGTAGATGTAGATGTAGTCTTCTTCAAAGCTGGAAACAAAGTCCTTTGGTGCTAGATCATGACTGTATGGTGGATATGGTGTAGGCGCTACCCACCAAGAGTTGCAATGTGGTTTGCGTTGCCGTCGTCGAGTGTGGTCTCGCAATGTCATCCCACAGCAGAACGCCAGATCTGAGAAAGGCAAGCCGCTTTTTCCGAATCACCTCTTTCAATTTCAACAGAGTGGCACAGTCCCGCGCAGCATTGATGGTTGCATCCACTAAAAAGTACAGCAACAAAACTCCTTGGGCGTCTCTGAAATCGGAGGGTAGCACTTTACTGCAGACGGGGTGCTTTTCAACTTCTTTCGGACAGGTGATGACGGATGTTTCCACTCCGTAGCCCTGCAATGCGTCTTTCCTGTGCAACGCTCTGATTTTTCCTGGACAGTTTATAAAGCGGTTTGTCTTATGTTTAATGTGTCATTCTATTTTTTTCCCCTTTCATGCGCAACTCTGACTACAGTTAATTGGGGAAACATATTTTCCAATTCCGTCTAGGAATGCAAACGATACATCGATGTTTTGAAAACATCGATGTTTCGTTCATAAACATCGGTGTTAACATCGATGTTTTGAAGAGCGATATATCGCCGATGCATCGACAACAGAAGTCCAAAACTATCGACATCGTTCAACAATTGATTGTCAACTCCATTATTACTTTATTAGTTGTTCAGCCAGCGTCAGCTCAAGTGCGGTGCTCCTGCTGTCGTCGCTGTTTCCATACTACTGGAATAGTAGGTAAGTGAAATAAGAAACTGACAACAATATGATTTACTCACCTTTGTTTGCTATTCTCTCGGTGCTGCAGTCACTTTGTCTGAGTATTGTGTGCATAAGAGGATTTTATATGAGAATGCAGATATAGTCTATCTCGTTTTTATGTCGATCTTTGATGATTAATCTGATGTTTGTCCAGCACGGGCTGCTGGAATTGCTGACATTTCACCCTCCAACATTAGTTGAATCGAATGTTTGACGGTGTTACCCAGTCAGACTGATATCGTACTGTCAAAACGGCAATTACAACATCAAACAAAAGACGACGAAAAATCCGAGACAATAGCCAACAAACAGGCCAAGTACAACAGATTTTCATTTCAGCAAGGTACACGATTTGAAAAACAGCATTGATGAATATTCATTTTAAAACTACATTATTAAGTAATAACTGAAAGATGCATAATGTTTAATTTTCTCCAGGTCGACAGCTAAGAAAAATGCAATACGTCAACGAAACACAAGTTACTTCTCATGTAATGAACAAATCGATTTAAATCCCAAGTAAACTCAGCGCAATAGGTAGCGAAACCTTATTCCAAACTTCTTTTTCATTCTAAGCTGCCATTTCGCTGTGTATTCGTAGCCTAGTGAAAGAACATAAATAAGGCAGTCGGCAGATACTTTCTGGCAACACAGCTTCATTTCAGTGTGTTTTTCCTAATATTTCTTAAACGTATGGAAACATCGGAAACACATCGATGCATCGTTTTTCAGAGCGATGTTTTTTTAACATCGATATTTTTCCACAGGAACATCGATGTCTGAACATCGATGTTTTTATCAACGATGTTGCATCCCTACGCGTAGCACGGTGGTCAGCTACGTAATCGGACACCGAGTTCGTTTGCAACGGCTGTGGCACGAGCGCGGAAATCGGTTTGTCTGTTTGCCGGCTGATTACGCCGCTGCAGCCGCCATTATTATTCGAATTAAATACTCTGCGATTGGCAAACAGAGGGCGGGACTCTCACAGTCTGCGGCCATTAGCGAGGTTTTTTTTTTTTTTTTATACTGCTCCAACGAGCCAGCTCATTTGGTAACATAACAAAAAGAGAGAGAGAGAAAGAGCTGTGTACACTGAATGGGAGGGAAAAATGTAGGCGGGAGGAGAGATAAAAACAGACAAACTGGGCGCGGATGCAAATGCAATCAGGTCGGCATTCAGCGACGAATAAACGCCGGCTTTTAGGGCCGCCGAGGACCGAAGCGCGGATTTCGTTACACGGGGTTGAAAATAAAAAAAAAAGGACACGAGTAAAAAGGCGTCCAGTCTGGTCAAAATAAAAAAAAAAAGAAGAGGATGAAGGGCGACAAACAAAATATTGGCGGACAACAGCGGCGGTAACAACAACAACAACAACAACAAACAACGACGGCTTACGGCGCAGTGGGCCACGGCGAGAGGGCCGGGGGAGTCGCGAAAACTTGACAAATCGCGTTAAATAAAAACCATCTCGGTGACAATGGGCGCGGATATTGTATTAACGTGATTTCAATTAAAGAAAATTCATTTAAGCCGCAGGCAAAACCGTCGGGTTAATACTCGTTACGGCGGCAGCGGTGGTGGGGGGGGGGGGGAGAGCTGGAGAGGGGAGGGGGAAGGCCAGGTAGCGAGGTAGTGGGGGGAGGAAGGGGAGGGGGGAGAGGGGCGTTTTCCCCTTGGACGGGCGAAGCGGAGCGATTTCAAAGAGGCCGCTGGTACGAGTGTCCGAGCCCAATGCGGTTAGCGGAAAATGCGACCCGACGCTTGCCGAACAACACAGCTGGTGCCTCCTGATGACGCCGACACAAGTGTCGAAACACTGTCGGGGAACTTCACACGAAAGCGAATGGCATCTCGACGGGAGCCAAGTATAGCATCGAAATAATGGACACGGTAGGCAATAGGAACGTTCAAAAACACGAAACTACACTTCTTCATTACTTTATTGGAGCTAGGGTTACCCGATGTCTGTCTTCAGAAAAGAGGACGTTTCTAGAGTCATAAAAGAAACTTCTCTCTCTCTCTCTCTTCTCTCTCTCTCTCTCTCTCCTCCTATTGAAAACTCAAGTACTAGTGATGTCTCTACTGTATTATCAGAAACTTGTTTGTAATACATCTTATGCATCCTACGAAATTTGTTCATATTCTTGAATGTTTGTTTGTAAAGTCTATGGGACTTAACTACGGGGTCATCAGTCCCTAAACTTACAAACTACTTATGAACTACTTACGAACTAGGACGGCACAAATATCCATACCCGAGGGGGGATTCGAACCCCAGACCGTAGTGGCCGTGCAGACCGTGACTGGAGCGCCTCAGTCTCCTCGGCCACCGCGGCCGGCGTTCATCTTCTTACAAATTAACAAACATTAAATGTTGAGACCCGTGGAACGAATTACATGACTACATAGCAGTGAAGCCATAATATTTCATCACTTCACCACTTGTAATTATCGTCTTAAGTGCTGAACAGTTTTTCCATACTTACAAGACACCTTCCCTATCACCCGTCCCCCACCCCCGTTTTACCTGATATTTTTTACGATGCATCATTTGCGGAAACCGTAGTACTGTTGATTGTAAAATCGTGACGAATAAAGTTACTGTAAAAATTATTTAAGCTTTCCTTGATACGGCTATGCTCCCATTTTGCCTCAGACCGACATGACCATATACATGATTAACATCTAGATTCTAGTGAATGAATGGAATATGTAAGGCCTACTTGAAGAAAGCAATGAATAAAATAAACTTTTTATTTGCCGTACAGAGGCTCGCAATTAATTATTTAAAGCTGCTAAGGTTTTTGGACAAAAGATTTAACTCGATTTTTTTTTTCAAAACACTGTTAATATATTTACGTCTCTTTCGTCGTAAACAGACGAATGGTGACTGTGGCATCTGACCTTATTTGTATGCAGTTTTGAACAAGGTTTCAACTTACGTATAACGAACATTGCACTGACTTTTGATCTTAAAGTCATAAGTGTCTTTGACAGACAAGACACAGAACTGCCGAGTCCCAGCTCGACGGACTGAACGTCTTATTTTTGGGTGCGGCACAACACTTCGATCAGAGAAAGGGGGGGGGGGGAGATTTTGATATTATACATAGTATGTGTATTTCACTGTGTCTTGCATTGTTGCAGACGTATAGTTTTGATTGGCCGCCTCGAAGCTCGTATTCCCCGACAATTGCCACGCCAATTATTTCAGTATTTCCGAAGTAGCTTGATATCAGAGCAGCGACGGTACAGAATCGAGAAAATTAAAAACATTGTTTCGTAAAAGGTTAAATTCTCTAGAGTTAGTGATTGTAACAGTTCAGAGAGTTGTATTTACGCACTTTCAAGTTGAAGCAGTTGCACAACGCAAAAAAAGAGGACATTTCCCCATTTTGATAAAAACCCGGCTGGACCATTTTTAGGGTCCGAAAAAGAGGACATGTCTGGGTAAAAGAGGACGTCTGGTAACCCTAATTGGATCCATCATTAATGTGGAACAGGAACTTCGGACAATCGAGATATGAAAATTTGAATGGGCCTGTACCTGTACACGCCATCCATGCTCTGTTTGACTCAATGCCCAGGCGTATCAAGGCCGTTATTACGGCCAGAGGTGGTTGTTCTGGGTACTGATTTCTCAGGATCTACGCACCCAAACTGCGTAAAAATTTAATCACATGTCAGTTCTAGTATATTTGTCCAATGAATACCCGTGTATCATCTGCATTTCTTCTTGGTGTAGCAATTTCAATGGCCAGTATCGTATATGATGAACAAGCTCAGGCGTCTATAACAGTTTCACGACTACTACCATAATCAGACATCGACTCTCCTTCACGAAGGTCACACACCGACTCTCTCAACGCAACAACTTGCGAGTGCAAGACATACTCCAAAGATAAAACAAAGTCTTTGGTTTACAGCAAAGATATGAAAATAAGTACAGTATGTTATATCGATTAGAGAAATGGTACAAAATATTACATAAATTTGTTTTCTACAGAATTATAGCTTACATTTTTGTAACAAAAACATGCTCAAGGCTGTATGACAGTCAAAATATTAAGTGAAAACTATTTTGCGTACTGCTTTCAAACGGGACGCATCTCGACCGGGAGCCAAGTATAGCGTCGAAATAATGGACACGGTAGGCAATAGGAACGTTCAAAAACACGAAACTACACTTCTTCATTACTTTATTGGATCCATCATTAATGTGGAACAGGAACTTCGGAGGTAGAGATATGAAAATTTGAATGGTCCTGTATCTGTACACGCCATCCAAGCTGTGTTTGACTCAACGCCCAGGTGTATCAAGGCCGTTATTACGGCCAGAGGTGGTTGTTCTGCGTACTGATTTCTCAGGATCTATGCCCCCAAATTGCGTGGAAATGTAATCACATGTCAGTTCTAGTACAATATATTTGTCCAATGAATACCCGTGTATCATCTGCATTCCTTCATGGTGTAGCAATTTTAGTAACAAGCTCAGGTGTCCATATCAGTCTGTCTGTACATTGACTTCCACTGAGATAAATCTTGAAATTCACTGAAAACACACATTTCACCTGCAGCAAGTTTCAGGAGGAACAGAATATGGATACAGACGAATTGCAGTACAAATTCCATATAATGTGTTTCAAATTTTTATTGGGCGCAGAGATACAGCTCTTATTATGTAATATAAACAAACTTAAAGCAAATGCAAATTTGTATATTTTGTCGAAAAACTCCCAGCGATTTTCTGCAAATTCGCGGCTGCAGCACTGACAATCGGATGTGTCTTAGAAACATACCTCGAAGAGATCGAGTACTGAATGTATATTAGGAGTCAAACAGTACACTCAGAGGGCTTTCGTATATTGAAGCTTTGTGGTGCTACGAAATGTAGCATTTGTCATCAATTTAATTCAGAAGTACCTCATTTGCAAAGGATGCTCAGAAGTAAGGGAATAATCTTATGAAGAACAAGTGTTCATTTACGGTGGTTAGTTACACTTTTAGTCATAAAAGTAAATCTTTAATAATTAATTCATGGCTAAATGAAAGTTCCCACCGAAGGTTCGAATCCTGCCTCAGGCATGGTTGTGTTTGTGTGTGTGTGTGTGTGTGTGTGTGTGTGTGTGTGTGTGTGTGTGTAGTCCTCAGTGGAAATTGAAAGTGGTTTGTAATTCTAGGGACTGATGCCCTTAGCAGTTTGGTCCTATAGGTTTAAAGCATTATCATTTTCTTGGCGAAAATCGCAAATGCTTAATCAGTACGTCATAATATTACTGCTGTACAAAAGTAATGTCTGCGAGTAATTAACTATTTCAGTAAAGCGTGCTTAATTTAGTACTTAAGTTTACAAAATTATAGGTCTGAATACCGACATATCTTGGCGGTTACCTACTAATTTGAAACAGTGAACGCATAGCTACAAATAAGAACCAAAGCGGTAATTTTTTATAAACAATTTACTTTCCAACCAGTTTTGCCCTTGCCTGAATGGAACTCATTCTACCTCTAGGAAAAGAAGCATAGTCCGATTATCTCTAAAATAGAAAACCCGAAATCACCTGATGATTTTCAGACGACGTGTGTTATGCCTGTCGTTTCCAAAGCACTCGAATACGTTGTTCATGAGCAAATTAGTGAACACTTGTACAAATTCAGCTTATCTGACAAATACGTCTGGCTTTCGTAAACACCATAGCACAATCACTGCACCACTCAAGGTAACTGATGACCTGAAATTCGCCGAGAACGACAGCGAAGCTACCTACTATATTGATATAGATTTCAGCACAGTTTATGGTACTGTGAATTTTGACATATTTCTGAATAAAATGGGACAACTTAAGGTCTCGAATAGTGCACTGAACTCGTTTGAAAGCAACTTTAAAAAATAAAATAAAGAAACGTTATTTCTGGAGTGCCACAAGGAACAGTTTTAGGTCTACTTTTGTTCTCCTTGTATGTCAATGATATTTCATCAGTTTTCACTTTCTGTAAGTATCTCTCGATCATTCATATGCAGACGACCTCCATCTCGAACGAAGTACCAGACCCGAATATAAAAGTTCTGCGATTTTCCACATGAATGAAGGTCTTGAACCGATCGGTCGAATTAAATTTCCCTCCATTACATTTTCAGTAACTCCTTAAAGTTTCAAGGATGTTTTACGTAAGCCGTATCTAACTTCGTTCCTGACCGTTCCTACGCAATCGAACGGTAATGGAAATATCAGTTCCCATAAAAATCTTCGAACAGTTTTGAATGACAGGTCCTTGTGCAATGTAAAATTTTCTAAATCTTATAGATGGCGGTCTAAACTTCAAACTTGATAAGTAACTCAATAAAATTTCCTAATAACTTCGTTTAAAGTCCTGCAATTTTCTAAATCACAGATATGTTTCCTGAACAAGCTGTAAAAATATCGATTCATAAAACTCGAACAAACTTTCTTCACAACATAGACGATACGGAATTAAGAATGCAACATTGTTGATAAAATTGATGTTCCTGCGGAAAAATATCGATGTTAAAAAAACATCGCTCTGAAAAACGATACATCGATGTTTTTACGATGTTTCCATGAGTTTAAGAAATATTAGGAAAACACACACTGAAATGAAGCTGTCCAAGTTCAAGTTCAAATGTTCAAATGTTTGTTAAGTTTATGGGACTTAACTACGGGGTCATCAGTCCCTAAACTTACAAACTACTTATGAACTACCTTATACTAAAGACGGCACAAATATCCATGCCCGAGGGGGGGGGGGGGATTCGAATCCCCGAACGTAGTGGCCGTGCAGACCGTGACTGAAGCGCCTCAGTCTCCTCGGCCACCGCGGCCGGCACAAAGGTGAGTAAATCATATTGCTGGTAGTTTCTTGTTTCACTTACCTACTATTCCAAAAATATGAAAACAGCGACGACAGCAGGAGCACCGCACTTGAGCTGACGCTGGCCGAGCAACTAATAAAGTAATAATGGAGTTGACAATCAATTGTTGAACAATGTCGATAGTTTTGGACTTCTGTCGCCGACGCATCGGCGATATATCGCTGTTCAAAACATCGATGTTTATGGACGAAACATCGACGTTTTCAAATCATCGATGTATCGTTTACATCCCTAGCTACGGTACCCGGGTTCTATTCCCGGCAGAGGACTGAGACTGAGTGGTGTGTGTGTTCGCCCTGAATATCACTTCCACACGATCGACACCCATTCCGCAAAAGAGGAGTCATTTAAGAGACCTGAAGTAGGCGATCGAACCCCAGTGAGGATATCGGGCCAATAAAAACCACGATACATTCGTGTCAGACTTTCCACCGCCTACTCGCCAAACAGAGCACAGACCAAAGGTTCAACGCTCTCTCTTGTCGTTGGGTTACAAAAGTGCTCCTGTAACATTTCTTATATGTTGCACACTCCATACATTAAGGCATTTCTGTTGCCAACATTACAGACGCAACCTTTTAGGAACCTTAAGTAAAAGATTACCACCATCTACATCTACATGGGATACTCTGCAAGTCAAATTTAAGTGTCTGGCAGAGGGTTCATCGAATCACCGTTATATTATTTTACCTCCCATTTTATTCCCGAATAGCGCGCGGGAAGAAAGAACACATGACTCTCTCCCTTCGACCTCTGATTTCTCGTATTTTAGCCTGATGATCATTTCTACCTATGTAAGTGGGAGTCAACAATATATTTTCGCATTCGGAGGAGAATGTTAGCGATTGGAGTTTCGCAAGTAGCCCACGCCGCAGCGATAAGCACCGTTGTTGTAATGATTCCCATACCAGATCCTGTATCATTTCTGTAACGCTGTCTCCCCTGTATCGTGACAATACGATACGAGCTGCCCTTCTTTGGACTCTTTCGATGTCCTCCGTCTAACCCACCTGATAAGGATCCCACACTGGGCTGTAATACACCGAAAATGGACAGACAAGCGTAGTGTATGCAGTTTCTTTAGTAGTTCTGTTGCGTCTTTGAAGGGTTCTGCCAATAAAACGCAGTCTCTGGTTCGCCTTTCCCACAACATTATCTACGTGTTCTTTCCAACTTAAGTCTGAAATAATAGACAAAATTTTTTATTACTATTATATTATTATAATTCTTGTTATTATTCGTGGGGGGTTGAGTAGTAGGGAAAGATGTCTGAATGGTGGTGGGATGTGTAAGGTGTGATGTGAAGTGAGATGGAAGACAAAAGTGATGGACATGAGGTGTGGTGGTGGTTGGTAGAGGGGACAAATTTGTCAGTTGGCTTTTTTTTAATTAATTAAGGTACTGTATATTCATTGAGAATAACTACCAGTAATATTAAACTCCCTACTACTCAACCGCCCACCAATAATAACAACAATTATAATAATATATTAGTAATAAAAAACTAAATAATAATAATAACGTTCCCATTATTTTACCACTATTCCAATTCGCTTACATTAAAACTAAATACACCGAAACATAATTTATTATAAAGCGTAAAGAAAGAACTACATTTGTGAGGTTGGCAACACTCCAATAACACACTGTGCAGAATCAGTAAAAACAAAAAGAAACACTTCTGATCTGTGGAAAACAACTATGAACAGTGAAAAAGTGACGGTGAAAGCAGTGAGAAAACGACACAGCATGAAGAACCGACGGTATTGCATTAAACAAACCGGCATTCCATGGTGTGAAGCGAAAAGAAGACAAAATTTCCGTAAGTAACAAACATTAGGCTTACTTTTCAGGGTCCATTTAAGAACTGTTTTCGATCTAAACACAAAACAAACTGTAGATTTCTATTATTACAGACCACTGAAGATATTTTACAGTCATTAAAACGAAACGCGTCTGGTGAGAAAAAATCGCATTTTTATTGTAGTTGCAAAGACAGACAACCACTGCTATTCATAATTATGAAAGCAAGTACGGACATTATGGCCACACAAACGAAGAATTATTCAGTGAATTTTCCTATTTAATCGATATCTTGAATTTCTCTGAAAACTTGTACTTATCGACTGTATTGCACCCACCTGGTCTTCTATCACGTGCGTTGTTCCCGCTGATAGCTACCCTGAGACTAAGCTACAAGACCATAAGCTACGGAACAAAGTTTTTCTTTTATTGGTGCGCGAGTGAACCCGCTGTTCCGTACCTAGGGATGCAACATCGTTGATAAAAACATCGATGTTCAGACATTGACGTTCCTGCGTAAAAATATCGATGTTAAAAAAACATCACTCTGAAAAACGATACATCGATATTTTTCAGATGTTTCCATACGTTTAAGAAATATTAGGAAAAACACACTGAAATGAAGCTGTGTTGCCAGAAAGTATCTGCCGACTGCCTTATTTATGTTCTTTCACTAGGCTACGAATACACAGCGAAATGGCAGCTTAGAATGAAAAAGAAGTTGGCAATAAGGTTTCGCTACCTATTGCGCTGAGTTTACTTGGGATTTAAATCGATTTGTTCATTACATGCGAAATAACTTGTGTTTTGTGACGTATTGCATTTTTCTTAGCTGTCGACCTGGAGAAAATTAAACATTATGCATCTTTCAGTTATTTCTTAATAATGTAGTTTTAAAATGAATATTCATCAATGATGTCTTTCAAATCATGTACCATGCTGAAATGAAAATCTGTTGTACTTGGCTTGTTTCTTGGCTATTGTCTCGGATTTTTCGTCCACTTTTGTTTGATGTTTTAACTGACGTTTTGACAGTACGATATCAGTCTGACTGGGTAACACAGTCAAAGATTCGATTCCACTAATGTTGGAGGGTGAAATTTCAGCAATTCCAGAAGCCCATGCTGGACAAACATCAGATTAATCGTCAAAGATCGAAATAAAAAACGAGATAGACTCAAATGCTTGTAATTCTATCGGACCAAACTGCGTGGTCATCAGTCCATAGCTTACAAACTACGTAAACCTAGGTAAACTAACCTAAGGACAACACACACACCCATGCCCCAGAGAGGACTCGAACCTCCACGGCAAGAAACCGCGCGCTCCGCAGCAAGACGCTTTAGACCTCTCGGCTACTCCACCGAGGCATAGACTCAAAGAGGCAATATGACAAATAATAAACATGAAAGCTTTCCATTTTTATTAAGGATTTGGGATTTGTCTTCGCAATATCTGCATTCTCCAGTGTCGTGAAGATCCAATAACTTCTATAGTCACTAATCTAATAATTACTGGTACAAGAAAAATTCTAATGCACACTATTTTATTCAATATTTCAAGTTACTGACTCTTTTTTGTAGTAGAACAAAAAGCTTCATATAAAATCCTCTTATGCACACAATACTCAGACAAAGTGACTGCAGCACTGAGAGAGTAGCAAACATAGGTGAGTAAATCGTATTGTTGTTAGTTTCTTATTTCACTTACCTACTATTCCAAAAGTATGGAAACAGCGACGACAGCAGGAGCACCGCACTTGAGCTGACGCTGGCTGAGCAACTAATAAAGTAATAATGGAGTTGACAATCAATTGTTGAACGATGTCGATGGTTTTGGACTTCTGTCGTTGATGCATTTGGCGATATATCGCTGTTCAAAACATCGATGTTAACATCGATGTTTATAGACGAAACATGGATGTTTTCATTACATCGATGTATCGTTTGCATCCCTATCCGTATCTCGTCCTGCTGCAATTTTTTTTGTCCTTGTTTGAAGCGTCGGAACCTAACGAAAACGGAACATTTTGCTTTAATTCGCTTAGTAGCTTCTCTTTAGCATAAGGCAGAAGCACATTTTTTAGTAATGCCTCGCTTTTTGTTCGGCCGCATCTTACTTTCGTTGCCACTGAGGAATCTCTAAAACAAAAATAAGGATATAGCTTATTACCATAATCTTGAGAATTGTAAGAATGGTGGTGTTTCACACCATGGTAAGCCCAAGTTAATTCCGTTGCAGTGACTTTTTCGTCTTCTGCAGAAAATTGTTTCGGCAAGAATTTAAGAAGCGACTGATTCTTCCTTTGTGTGGTAATATTCTCTTTGTGTCTTTCTGATTGTAAATGTTTATTCACAGCTTTCACTCCGTCGTACTTAACAGTAAATAAGATATTGCATATTCTGCACTTACACATACACTCATCAGTATCGACTTTTTCTAACCACTGTTTATAATTTTCTTCCTGCAACCATTCTTCATGGAATGAACTTAGATATCGTCTCTTCATTTCACTGTTATTACTCACTAATCTGAGTTAATGTAAGCTTATCTGTTCACACACGATCCGAGTATTCCAAAAATTGCCGGTAAACTGATAACAAACAATGAACGAACGAACACAAATAATAGACGTCGCCAGTTGACACGTTGCCCCAACAGTGTTTGCTTAATAATGCGCTAGCCGATTACTACCGACGCAAGAATGAAAACTTTTCAGAGGAAGAATAGAAAAGTAGCGTTTTGTTGCAATAAGAAATTGACATTTATATAAAGTTATTCATAATTACTAGAGAGGAGTCGGTCGGGAATTGCCGAGCGCACTGAGGCGTGTTGCCACGGTGCGCGAGACTGCTCCCGTCAGAGGTTCGAATTACCCCCCCCCCCCCCTAGGGCATTGATGTTGTGTTCGTCCTTAGTTTAAGTAACGTTAAGTTCGATGTACATCGTCGCTACATGAGCATAGTACTTAAGGTTACATTGAAGCCCGGAGATGAGAGTGATTGGCCCGTAGACTCGGAGAATTCATTCCAAACCCGGGCACTCCGGGCGGCGCCCGGAGATCTGGCAACCCTAGGGAGGACTCTCCGGCGGGAACAGTGCAGTCTGTAGAATGACGCCTCAGACCACGCGGCTGTTCCTCGCGGCAAAGAGACGTGATATCTGGCGTTCCCCAAGGAAGTGTTATAGGGCCCACACCGTTCCTCACCTTTGTAAATGATTTAGGAAACAATTTCAGCAGCTCTCTCCGTCAGTTCGCGCATTATGCTGTCGTTTATAGGATAGTAAAGAAAGGCACTAGAAGGCCAAATACAAGACGATTTAGGTAACATATCTGCATTGTGCGGAAATTGTGAATTAACCCTAAATAATGGTAAGTGTGAAGTCAGCTATGTTTTTGTTGCGGTCTTCAGTCCGGAGACTGGTTTGATGCAGCTCTCCACAATACCCTATCCTGAGCAAGCCTCTTCATCTCCACATAAGAACGGCAACCTACATCTGACTGAATCTGCTTAGTGTATCCATCTCTTGGTCTCCCTCTGCGGCCGCGGTGGAGTAGCCGAGGGGTCTAAAGCGCCTCGCAGCGGAGCGCGCGGTTGCTCGTCCTGGAGGTTCGAGTCCTCTCCGGGGCACGGGTGTGTGTGTGTGTGTTTGTCTTTAGTAGGGATGGGTCGAAAATCGCGTATCTGTTAAGAGTCACAGTGATTTGGAAGTAGCATTTTTCACAGTCGCAACTTTACGGATTCTGACTGCGATTTCAGTCGCAGTTTAGAAGCGCAGTAGCACTGAAAGTAGCAAGTCGCAACTAAGAGTAGCAAGAAGCAGTTTGCACTCTGCCATCTGTTGGTCGAAGTTTGTACTAATATCTTTGCATTGGGCAGGCTATAGAGTCTACCTGCGATTTCAGTGACAAATCGCGTTTAGGAGTCGCAAGTAGCAACTAAGAGGCGCAGTTTAGACTTTGCCGGCTGCCATCTGTTGGCCGAAATTGGTACTACTAGCTTCCTGCCGTCTTCCTCGTGTGTGTGTGGCTTTTTTGTATGTGTAGGTCGAACGCCATCAGTTCAAACCAGTTAGCTCGAACGTCCTCACCGGTCCAAACTGCGATTTTAGTGAAAAGTCGCGATAAGAGTCGCAAGTAGCAACTGAGAATAGCGTTTAATACTCCGCCTTATGCTACTTGTCGACCAACTGTCGTACTTTCACTCGTGTGTTGTTTAGGGATGTTGTCGAATTAATGAGCAGGAAGATAATTTTCTTTGTGAAAATGTTTACACTTAGTGGCACCATTTTACCTGGCGGCACCATTTACATGTTGTGAAGCAAATCCTGGCATATATGTTTTTAGGTTATAGTTGGTAAAGACAACAAATGTGAATGCCAAATAAATATTGTCTTACGGACTTGATCCCAGTTTAAAATAATTTTTCGTCATAGAACCTACAACTATTATGGGACTTCAGAATACGTATGTTACATTGCAAATCTGGTTT
Organism: Locusta migratoria; assembly: GCA_026315105.1. Taxonomy (NCBI): domain Eukaryota; kingdom Metazoa; phylum Arthropoda; class Insecta; order Orthoptera; family Acrididae; genus Locusta; species Locusta migratoria. The sequence continues at coordinate 54,685,124 of CM048753.1, read as the reverse complement.
CGACGAATATTTTTGCTTGCGTTAGCCGGCCGCGGTGGCCGAGGGGACTGAGGCGCTCCAGTCACGGTCTGCACGGCCACTACCGTCGGGGGTTCGAATCCCCCCTCGGGCATGGATATTTGTGCCGTCCTAGTTCGTAAGTAGTTCCATAAGTAGTTTGTAAGTTTAGGGACTGATAACCCCGTAGTTAAGTCCCATAAACTATACAAACAAACATTTGCTTGCGTTATACATCGTACATAAAATAAAAATTCCAAGGGGTTTGTATCAAGTGGTCAACTAAGTATCGGTAATTTAACGAAATGTTTATCAGTAGGCTAACTCCATTTTCAATGTGGACTGTGTTAAGTACTGCTATATAGGAGTAATCTTGTATCTCCGAGGTTTCTATAAAAATATTACACTTGACGATAAACAAGTTTTTCGCGTAATGGAAAGTTTTATTTTATCAGATTTGTTTTAGGTTTAGGTATGTTGTTTTCCGTCTTTTTCATTTTTGTACATTCCGTCCTGTGGTGACATGAGTGAAAGCAGATGGGTGGTATCGGATCCTTCAGTATTATTAAAACTTTTGTTGACTGCAGTGGTGGCATAGTGTGCTTATGTTGGCAACGACAGTTGAATGATCCTAGAAATCTAAATCATACAGAATGATTGAAATAATATTTTGTTTATCATAAAATAAATAATTGTTATTCTTAATCTGTGTTTGTAAGGTTTCTTGTGTGCAACCCTGTACAGTCAGTAAGTTAAAAATTCTTATAAAATGAAGCTTTAGTTGCCAACATCAGCACACTAGGTCGGCACGTCGATTAGTAAAATATAACGCAAGCTCTTATCTATAGTTATTTGGCAGAATATGTAGTGATACCGAAAGGTTTTAAAGAGAAAATGGAATTTTCAGAAGTCACTCACGTTGTATTTCACATTTACTTATCTCTTTCAAATTGGTAAGAGACTTATATCACACAATGTTAAAAAAATCTATTCATTCATTCTACAGGCAAGAACATAGCACTTTCGAAGCACTGTTATAGTTGCTGTGTGCCTAATCTACCGAATGTTTCTGTTAAGGTAGGCTATAGGCCTACTTGCCGATTTCGGTTACACATTACTTGCGAATAACCTCACTTTTAACTGTACATTACACACCAAATACTGAAATAGCTTTTAAAACACTAATTGACATTTGTCGATGTGTAAATAATCGCAACATTACACGTAAATTGAGCATCAATATTCTTTCTTTGTATATATTTACATGTAGGATCTGTTTGCATTTGGCACACACATCGCATAAGTCACGGAAGTAACAAATATCACGGAAGTAGCAAAATCGCAGAAGTAGCAATGTAGCAATATCAGTAGCAGAAATCACAGAAGTAGCATTCAGAGTCACCGAAATCGCAGTTTGCGTGCGGAGGTATACATGTCGAGGATTTGTACAGTGCGATTGTAAACAGTGACAAATCGCAACTAAGAATCACAGATATATAAAAGTAGCAGTCACAGAAATCACTGATATCGAAAACTCGCAGTTTAGCCCATCCCTAGTCCTTAGGTTAGTTTACCTAGGTCTAAGTAGTTTGTAAGCTACGGACTGATGACCACGCAGTTTGGTCCGATAGATTTACAAACATTTGAACAGTTTCTTCCTCTGCGATTTTTACCCCACACACTTCCCTCCAACGCTAAATTCACAATTCCTTGATGTCCAAGAATGTGTTCTACCAATCGATCCCTTCGTTTTTTTTTTTTTTTTTTTTTTTGTTTTTTTTGTTTTTGCCCAATTCTGTTCAGTACCTACTCGTTAGTTACGCGATCCACCCACCTAATCATCAGCATTCTTCTGTAGCACCATATTTCAAAAGCCTCTATCCTTTTCCTATCCGCACTGTTTATCGTCCATGTTTCACTCCTATACAAGGCAACACTCCACACAAATGCCTTCAGAAAGGACTTCCTTACTCTTTAATCAATATTCGATGATAACAAATTTCTCTTTTTCAAGAGCGCTTTTCTACCCGTTGCCATTCTACATTATATATCCTCTGTATTATTTTACTGCCCAAGTAACAAAACTCATCTCCCTCCTTTATTGTTTCGTTACCTAATTTAATTTCTTCAGCATCACTTGATTTTCTTAGACTGCCTTCATTACTATTGTTTTGCTCTAGTTAATGTTCATCTTATATGCACCTTTCAGCAGACTGGCCATTCCTTTCTGCATGTCCTCTGGAGAAGTAACGGCTGTAGTTTCCCCTTGCTTTCAGCCGTTCGCAGTAACTGTGTGGCAAAGCCACATTAGCTGATGTTACAAGGCCAGCTCAGTCAATCATCCAGACTGTTGCCCCTGTAACTACTGAAAAGGCTGCTGCCCCTCTTCAGGAACCACACGTTTGTCTGGCCTCTCCACAGATACCCCTCCGCTGTGGTTGTACCTACGGTACGGCTGTCTGTATCGTTGAGGCACGCAAGCCACCCCACCTCGGCAATGTCTGTGGTTCATGGGAGTGGGAAGTCATCTGTATCAGCAGTAAAAAGAATGTGTTAAACGGCATTTACACTATGAATCAGTCAAATCTAAAGGTCGTAAATTCGACTAAATATCTCGGAATTAGAATAGGAAACAGCTTAAATTGGAAAGAACACAGAAAATAGTGTAGGGAAGGCGAATCAAAGGCTACGTTTAAGGGAGAAACAGAACGTGCAACGTTTGCAATAAACTTTTGCGTCTTATTTTGGAGTATGGCTGTGCCTTTACGGATGCCCCTAAGTGGAATTCACGGACGATTTAGAAAAATTTCAGAGAAGGGCTGCTCGTTTTGTATTATCGTATGTACAGGGGAACATATTAAATTAAGTGTAAGGAAGTCGTTTCTAAAGGCATTTGTGTTGACTGCTGCCTTGTATGGGAGTGAAACATGGACGATAAACAGTGCGGACAGGAAGAGGATTGAGGCTTTTGAAATGTGGTGCTACAGAATAATGCTGAAGATTAGGTGGGTGGATCCGTAACTAATGAGGAGGTACTGAACAGAACTGGGGAGAAAAGAAATTTCTGGCATACCTTGACTAAAAGAAGGGATAGATTGGTAGGACACATTCTTAGACATCAAGGAATTGTAAATTTAGCATTGGAGGGAAGTGTGTGGGGTAAAAATTGCACAGGGATGGATACAGTAAGCAGATTCAAATGGATGTTGGTTGGAGCTCTTATGTGGAGATGAAAAGGCTTGCTCAGGATAGAGTAGGGTGGAGAGCTGCATCAAACCAGTCTCCGGACTGAAGACCATAACACAACAGAGAAGAGAGCGTCACGGAAATGATGATGATGATGATATATATATATATATATATATATATATATATATATATATATATATATATATATATATATATCAGAATGATAAATTTCAAACGCATGTTTTATAAAAGATAGTTTACTTAAGTGAATGATGTAATAAACTTAGCTTAATTCCCTATGGCTGTAACTTTGTTATGTTAACATCAAAACAAGGTTCTGTTGTCAATGTTTTCTCCCCATGTATTCATATCAAACAGTAGTGTAAAAAGCACCAGAATGTTACTGTGGTTCGCACGTATATAAATTAATATGCTACAACTATGCTATGTTTACACTAAAACAAAGATGTGCTATTAAGTTTTCCACTTCAGATTATTATGTTCAGATTATTAGAAATAACATTACCATGTTACTTTTAATGTCATAATCTGTACTGCTTGAGAATTAACTCAAAAGGTCTTCGTAATTACGTTATTCTTGAATTCAGTATCCGAAATTACGTTTCTTGTCCCATAAGCTAAATAGTCACTTGTCATTTCATTGGTGTAATGTATAGCTACAAATTGTAGAATATATTAGCATCACAACTGCATAGCATTGAATATGTACATATCAAACTTCCACTTCATCATATTATATAGCACTTGTTTATAAACATAGCAGTCATATTGTTTACATCATAGATCCTAAGGACCAAAGACAGTTATAGACGTAGCATAACTGAATGCCCTATAATGTTTGTGCAGTGAAATTTAATGTGAACATGTTCTTTATCTTTGGGTTTTTTAAAATAATGTTATTTCACACTCGTCAATGTATCCTTCAGTCTGTAGCAGTCAGCCACTGTGACAATAACTTGAGCAGTGACTACGATTACTTGTGTTATAATTTTCTATTTTTATATTCCGACATGTGAAGCTATTAGTTAATCTCTATAACTATTTCACATGAATCTTGCTGTAATTTTGTAACGTTTTATGTTGTCGACTAATACTTTGATAATTTTTTATGTACTTCAGGCTAACGCTTGACAATGGTACAAAACCGAAACCGGTAGCATTGAGAATTAATAAACAGCTTTGGTCAACATCTCGTTCTACAAAAAAATTATTTTGTTATGTTTTTTAACTTCCACAGCTATTAGTGTGAATCCTGACTCTTTCCCGGTCATGTTGACAAAGTTTTGTGAATTTATAAGTATAGACAGTGTAAATTAAAATGTCATGTCGTAGCTCTCCTCCTTCAACTGAGCCCGCTTGACGTTCTATCCCCCTTAAATTTAGTCAGATGTTGAGTCAACCAAGGCTAAAGGAAAACAACCTTGATCAAAATTACCTTGTTCTGCAAGTTGGGCATTCACTGAAGAAAAAGTATCGCAATGTGTTTTACGGCGCACTTTAGATTTGTAGTTTTATATGTTTTTGCAAACATTTTGGACAAAAATAATAATCTAAATAATAAAAAATTAATCAATAAGAGTCTCTGAAATCATTTTAGGAAAAAAAATTAGGTCTCAGTCACAGAGCGTCATTGTGTACTACGCTACGGATAAGAGTTGGAGCTTGTCTTTTTTAATTTCATACTTTGATGGCCGTTCTTAACTGATGCTAATATGACATTTGTAGACACTAGATTATCATTTATCGTACGAAGAACGACATGGCTTTGTTAATTCCTCAGTGCTCCATTGCTTTGAAATGACAACGTGTAAGTTACAATAAGAAAATCATCAAACACGCAACGCATGAAGGCGTATGCCAGAGAGAGTTCTGGGCGAGGAATGTCACGTGACATCTCCGAATGGCTGGTTTTCTTTAATTCAATGGAGGGTGTCAAAACTCCGTTATTTTTGCAAATATCTCTCAAACGATACGAAATATGAAAAAAAGTAAGGGATCAAAGATGTAGAAAATTTTCTCCTTTACAAATTCGTTTATTCAATTTTCGCGCCAGATGAACGGTTTATTTGCAATTAAAATTACATTACAAACTGCTTTTTTTGGTATTACTAACGTATTTCTTGTCCGAAATATTCAAATCGTGAAGTCCTGGTCTCTGGTAGCCAACAATTACACCTGTAATATTTGGTGTTGATCGGTTGAACGGTTGGACCTATAAAGTGGGAACACGTTACAGCCAGACAGACATCGTCAAATCGCCGTTATTTTTGCAAATATCTCTGCAACGATGCAAGATACGAAAAAAAATATAAGGGAACAAAGTTGTAGAGAATTTTCCCCTGTACCAATTATATTCTTCAATTTTCGTGTCAGATGAACTCTTCGTTTGCAATTACAATTGTATTACAAACGGCTTTTTTTGTATTACTACCGTATTTTTTGTCCAAAAAATTTGAAAAAGGGATGTTCTGGTCTCTGACGTCCTACAATTTTGTCTGTAAAATTTGGTGCTGATCGTTTGAATGGTTCGTCTTAAAAACAGGGAACACGTTACGGACAGACAGACTGACATCCCAAAATCGCCGTTAATGGCCCACTTTAGGTTACGGTAGTAACACTAAAAGTGGCCCTTGGCGATCGTTTTTTGACAGCTCGAAGTGTAAATAAAAATAACGGCTTAACCATTCACCTGACACGAAAACTGAATAACCGAATTTGTAGAGGAGAAAATTCCCTACGACTTTGCTCTGTTATGTTTATTTCGTATATCGTATCATTTGAGAGATATTTGCCAAAGTAACGGAGTTTTGTCACCCTCCATTGAGGGTCACCCTCCCTCCGTTCGCAGATGTCACGTGACATTCCTCGCCCAGAACTCTCTCTGGCATACGCCATCTTGCGTTGCGTATTTGATGATTTTCTTATTGTAACTTACACGTTGTCATTTCAAATCAATGGTGCACTCAAGAATTAACAAAAAACACGTCGTTCTTCGTGCGATAAATGATAATGTAGTGTCTAAAAATGCCATATTAGCATCAGTTTAGAATGGCCATCAATATTATGAAATTAAAGATCGGAACTTTTAAGTGTTGGCCGTAGTGTAGTGGGCAATGCGTCGAACTGTGACGCTGAACATCAGTAGTTCAAAACCCGCAACTACCAAAAAGTTTTTTTCCCTAAAACGGTTTCGGACACTCTTATTAATTAATTTTTTATTGTTTACATTATTATTTTGGTCCAAAATGTTTGCAAAAACTTATAAAACTACTAATCTAAAGTGGGCCGTAAAACACGTCAGTGCGATTTTTTTGCAAATGTCTCTGAAACGATACGATATACGAAATAAATATAAGAGAGCAAATTTGCAGAGAATTTTCTCCTGTACAAATTTGGGTATTTAATTTTCGTATCAGATGAATGGTTAAGCCGTTATTTTCATTTAAATTTCGAGCTGTCGAAAGACGATCGCAAAGGTCCACTTTTAGTGTTACTTCCGTCATCTGAAGTCAGCAGGGGTAAAATATAGGGAAATGAGAGTTATTTACAACTTGTACAAAACCCAGACCGCAATTATTAGACTCGAAGGGCATGAAAGGGAAAGATCAGTTGGGAAGGGAGTAAGACAAGGTTGTAGCCTTTCTCCGATGTTATTCAATTTGTACATCGAGCAGGCGGTGAAGGAAAGCAAGGAAAAATTTGGAATAGGGATTAAAGTTCAGGGGGAAGAAATAAAAACATTGCGTTTTGCTGATGACATTGTAATTCTATCAGAGACAGCAAAGAACCTGGAAGAGCAGTTGAATGGAATGGACAGTGTGTTGAAGAGAGCATATAAAATGAACATTAACAAGAGCAAAACAAAAATAATGGAATGCGGTCTTAGAAAATCAGGCGATGCTGAAGGAATTAGATTAGGTAACGAAACAATGAAGGTGGTAGATGAGTTTTGTTACTTGGGTAGTAAAATAACATGTGATGGTCGCAGTACAGAGGATACAAAGTGCAGAATGGCAATGGGAAGAAAAGCATTTTTGAAAAAGAGAAATTTGCTAACATCGAATATTAATGTAAGGGTAAGGAAGTCCTTTCTGAAGGCATTTGTGTGGAGTGTTGCCTTGTACGGGAGTGAAACATGGACGATAAGCAGTGCGGACAGGAAGAGAATAGAGGCTTTTGAAATGTGGTGTTACAGAAGAATGCTGAAGATTAGGTGGGTAGATCGCATAACTAATGAAGAGGTACTGAACAGAATTGGTGAGAAAAGGAATTTTTGGCATACCCTGACTAAAAGAAGGGATCGCTTGGTAGGACACATTCTTAGACATCGGGGAATCGTAAATTTAGCATTGGAGGGAAGTGTGTGGGGTAAAAATCGCAGAGGGAGACCAAGAGACGCGTATGGTAAGCAGATTCAAATGGATGTGGGTTGCCGTTCTTATGAGGAGATGAAAAGGCTTGCTCAGGATAGAGTAGGGTGGAGAGCTGCATCAAACCAGTCTCCGGACTGAAGACCATAAAAACTACCGTCATCTAAAGTGGGCCAAGGCGAAAGATTTCCCTAGACAGCTCGAGGCAAACGCCGGGCTGGGTGCTTGCAGAGGGCAGGTCGAGTTGATCCCACATCCTCAACCGAAAGCAATCGGAGCGCGTGGTCCGTGCCTGGTGCCCAGACACCTCAAAGCGTGTCCCAGGGGGTCATTCGTCATCTGCTCTGACTCCCTGAGTGGCTTACAAGCGATCGACCAGCGTTTTTCTCGCCAGCCATTGGTACGGTCGATCCAAGATACTGTTCACTCTCTAAGCCGATCAGGCCGTTCTGTGGTCTTTGTGTGGACCCCGGGCCACGTCGGCATCCCAGGGAATGAACATGTTGATCGCTTAGCGAAGCAGGCCACTGTGGAACCAGTGGCGTAGCTATCATAGGGCTAGGCGGGGCAGTGCCCCGGGGCCCCCGAGCTCCAGGGGCCCCTCGGTCTCCGTAAGCGACGTTCGTAAAAAAAAAAAAAAAAAAAAAAAAAAAAAAAAAAAAAAAAAAAAAAAAAAAAGGTACAGTAGAGCCTCGATTTGTTTCCGGTTTTTCGAACATCCATTTCCCTGATTACTTCGGATAATCGACGTTCTATTCATCTAATATTTTAGTAGAATGAGGCATTTTCGACTTTTAACTTTTTGAACTCTGACCAACAAACCTCAAACGCACGAAGTGAAATCCAAAAATTATTCCCAACTCAGAATATAAGCAAAACAACGTTAGTTGCTTGTCCGCTAAGACGTGGACCCTGTTACTGTTAGTGTGTTGTCGGTTGAAATCGGAGCTGACATGGCTGCCAATCTTTGCGAAATAACAGTGAATGGCGCTGAGTTTCTAGCAGCCAGTTTGAGAATATATGGAGCGACATTTGAATATGATGCCTCTACAATGTATTATTACAGAACGGTATTGTTATACTAACTCAACTGTGTGTGTTGTGAAGTCCCACCAGGGAGTGCTCCTTAATCATATATCCCAATGAAGTGCTGTAAAAAACTGCACGTTGAAATTCATGCAAGAAGAAGAGTAAATATGGATACTGGATGGTTTTGTGGACTGTATTAGTGATCGGTGCGTCGTCAGTGAAGCTTCTGCCTGCAACTTCATTCGCCTAGTATGGAGTAACTTCGAAAACTACCCCATGGGGTCGTTTTATCTGTATGTTCTATCCAGGTCCAACTTTATCCCCCTGCAAAATTTAATCCAAAGCCCCACAGTAGTTTTTGAGTAAAAGCATAACAAACAAACAAACTTTCACAGTTAAAATTATATTAGACAGTACGATTATAGTCGGGCGGCCGTAGCCGAGCGGTCTAGAGCACCACGATGCGCATCGCGCGGTCACCTGCGTCGGAGGTTCGAATACTCCCTCGGGCCTGGGTGTTTGTGTTGTCCTTAGTATAAGTTAGTTCATAAGTAGTTTGTAAGTTTTGGGACTGATGACCCCGCAGATAAGTCCCATAAGCTTAACAAACATAAAAAAAGTAGGACAGAACATTGTCTGCTGAGTGACACACAATAATTTACTTGGTAGTATTTAGTTTGCCTTATTATGTCTTCCAGTGGACGGTAAGGCGCTGATGATGCAGTAGTTTTGTATCTGTATAGATGTCATTTTTGCCCCAGAGCCCTTGGTGATATAGCTACGCCACTGTATGGAACCACCGCTAGATATTGGCGTCACGGAACCCGATCTGAAATTGGTGTTGCACCGGAAGGTGCACGAGGTTCGGAGCGCCGAGTGGGCTATAGCGAATGCACCAAGCTTCGGGCAGTGAAGCCGTCCACAGCCCTGTGGAAGTCTCCACTGAAGTGATATCTGGCGTTCCACAGGGAAGCGTTATAGGTTCCCTACTCTTCCTCGTGTTTATAAACGATTTAGGAGACAATCTGAATAGCTCCCTTAGACTGTTCGCGGATGATGCTGTCGTTTATCGGTTAGTGAAGCCAATTGAGGATCAAAAGGAACTGCAAAGCGATTTAGACAAAATTTCTGCATGGTGCGAAAATTGGCAATTGACACTAAATACAGAAAAGTGTGAAGTAATACACATGACCACAAAAAGAAATCCGCTGAACTTCAATGACGCGATAAATCAGTCAAACCTTAAGGTCGTAAATTCTGCCAAATACCTAGCAGTTACAATTACGAACAACTTTGACTGGAGAGAACACATAGAAAATATTGTGGGGAAGGCGAACCAAAGGTTACGTTTCATCGGCAGAACGCATCGAAGATGCACCAGCTCCACCAAAGAGACTGCCTACATCACACTTGTGCGGCCTCTCCTGGAGTACTGTTGCCCTTTGTGGGACCCTCACCAGGTGGGACTGACGGAAGACATTGAGAAGGTTCAGAGAACGGCAGCTCGTTTTGTTTTATCACGTTACGGGGGGGACAGCGTCACGGAAATGTTGCACGAATTGGGGTGGAAATCATTAAAAGAAAGACGTTATTCATTGCGGCGTGATCTGTTTGCGAAGTTTCAATCACCGACTTTTAGTTCTGAATGTGAAAATATTTTGCTAGCACCCACCTACTTAGGGAGACATGACCATCCCAATAAAATAAGAAAAATTCGATCGAAAACGGAACGATTTAGGTGTTCTTTCTTCCCGCGCGCTATTAGAGAATGGAACGGTAGAGAAAAGTTATGAAAGTGGTTAATGAGCACTCTGTCAGGCACTTGAATGTGATTTGCAGAGTATCTATGTGGATGTAGATGTAGATCCGCCGAGAGGCGGTTGTCCTCTGCCGCCTCCGTATTGGGCACTCGTGGTTAACCCTCGGCTATCTCCTACGCCGTGAGTCCCCGCCCGTGTGTCAATGTGGTGTAGTTATGACAGTGGCCCATCTTTTGATGGACTGTCCGATTTTAGCCAACTTGCGGCACTCTTTTAATCTCCCAGACGCGCTACCCTTAGTTTTAGGTGACGACGTCTCTATGGCTAACGCAGTTTTAAGTTTTATTCGCGCGCCTGGTTTTTACGACTCTATCTAGTGATGGGTGCTGTGGCCTGCTGTCATAGGCCACCAACAATCGAACATTTTTAACAGATTTTATAGGCACTTATGTGAAGGACCTAGGGGTCCTTAGTGTGTGCAGTACGGTACACGCTTCCTTGGGTTTTATTTGCGGACGGAGAAGTTAGTACTGCTTCCTCCCACAAGTCCCCTAAAACCTCCACATCCTGGCGGATGCTGTTGCGTAGCAGTGTGCGTTTGTACCGCCCTACAGTACGCACGAGGTGCCGTAGTTGCTGTCCAAGTCTTTATGGAAAGCACAGAGTTCTGACTAACCTGTTGTCTTCTATAGTTGTGTCCCCAGCGCAGAAGACAGCACACAGGTCGTTGGTTCTTCTACAGCATACAAGTGAGGCTAAAATAAGTTCTGTTGGATAGAAGCATAAGAAACGACTGGCGAGATTTTTTAATTGTCAGGGATGCCATTTATTAAATAAATAATAAAATATGAGCAACTATTGGTAATATGATACGGCGTATGCTGCCCACAGCTCATGTTGAGACCTCGACTGTTATGACTATTACAAAAATCTTTACTCATGACCGGCGCGGTCCGGCGCATATAGTGGTCAGCTCGAGACTGAAACTGCGGCGCGTTGCGAGACTAGAGGTAGAGGTAGAGGGCACCTGACGCTCTATTTCGCGCCAAAACAGGGCCGTCGCGCGCCTTCTGCAAAATCGCTCTTCTCTTGTTACAATAAGAGAAGGCACCTTAAACTTTTTAAACTGTCAAAACCTAGCCTGTCCTTGAGAGTTATTTATCATAAATTCTCAGCTCTGAATAATTAATATATAGTATGTACTAAACAAAACTAATTTCAGTAGAAATCACGTGACGTGAAATGCAGCAGCCAATGCGAGGAGAGCACCAGTAACGTAGGCGGGCTTTCCCACGGGAACCAGCACCTACTGCGCCATATGCTACTGCTCCCCACCCCACATTTCAACATATGCTGCACTGCTGTCTTTCTTCCGCGTTTAAGGCACGTACGATGTTAGCAAAGAAATGGCCAGCGGCCAGAAATATGAAGTGGCCACAGGCCAGGAATATCACAATGGCTGGCTCATCCTGTTTTTTCCTCTGTGATCAGCCAGCCGTGTTTTTCTGCTGTCCAGTTTTAGGCGAGATCCCGACTTCGTTTTATCTCTTGTGTTTCATCGTTTTGTGTTGTTACTGTTTTGACCATTGTTGGTGTCTTGACTGTTGTCAGTTTGTCCTTTACGTGCGTTATCATTTTTAGAGCTTTGTTTTATTTTTACGTTATTGACAGTGGACTCTAAGCTAGGAATAGGGGACTGATGACCTAGCTGTTCAAAAAAATGTTCAAATGTTTTTAGGGTCTATGGGACTTAACTATGGGGTCATCAATCCGTAAACTTACAAACTACTTACAACTAAGGACGGCACAAATATCCATGCCCGAGGAGGGATTCCAACCCCCGACCGTAGTGGCCGTGCAGACCGTGACTGGAGCGCCTCAGTCCCCTCGGCCACCGCGGCCGGCCTTAGCTGTTTCATCTACATCTACATAGATACTCTGCAAATCACATTCAAGTGCCTGGCAGAGGGTTCATTAACCACTTTCATAACTTTTCTCTACCGTTCCATTCTCTAATAGCGCGCGGGAAGAAAGAACACCTAAATCGTTCCGTTTTCGATCTGATTTCTCTTATTTTATTGGGATGCTCTTGTCTCCCTAAGTAGGTGGGTGGTAGCAAGATATTTTCACATTCAGAACTAAAAGTCGGTGATTGAAACTTCGCAAATAGATCACGCCGCAATGAATAACGTCTTTCTTTTAATGATTTCCACCCCAATTCGTGCAACATTTCCGTGACGCTTTCTCCCCAGTAACGTGAATTTTCTCAATATCTTCCGTCAGTCCCACCTGGTGAGGGTCCCACAAAGGGCAACAGTACTCCAGCAGAGGACGCACAAGTGTGATGTAGGCAGTCTCTTTGGCTGGTCTATCTTCGAAGCGTTCTGCCGATGAAACGTAACCTTTGGTTCGCCTTCCCCACAATATTTTCTATGTGTTCTCTCCAGTCAAAGTTGTTTGTAATATAACTCCTAGGTATTTGGTAGAATCTACGACCTTAAGGTTTGACTGATTTATCGCGTAATTGAAATGTTCAAATGTTCAAATGTTTGTATAGCTTAAGGGACTTAACTAGGGGGTCATCAGTCCCAAAACTTACATACTACTTATCAACTAGCTAATCCTTATGACGTCACAAATATCCATGCTCGAGGGGGGGGGGATTCGAACCCCCGACCGTAGTGGCCGTGCAGACCGTGACTGGAGCGCCTCAGTCCCATCGGCCACCGCGACCGGCGCTTAATTGAAGTTCAGCGGATTTCTTTTAGTGGTCATGTGTATTACTTCACACTTTTCTTTATGTAGTCCCCTCAACACCAACAACAACAACGACACCTGGTGTCCAGGATGTGCAGCCCGGTGCCGCTTCCTCCCCACGGCCGGCAGCGCCCCTTCTAGAACTGCTCCGAACCCTCGAGAAGACGCGTCTGCCGTGTTGAGGGTCCGCCGGTGTCCGCAACGAGAAATTTCCGATTGGATTGGCGTGCGCGGTGGCGCGTCTAGCCCGCTTAAATCAATGATGGCCTGAGGGGGGGAGGAGGGGGGGGAAGGCTAGCTGTAAAGTAGGCTCTGCAGGGGGGAGATAGGGGGGACACTGGTCCACCGAACAGGCAGCGCAGGGCAGGGCTGGCCCTTCAGGAAGGAAGAGAGGGAGAAACACTGGGGCTTCGAGCGGTTAACTGAAGTCGTAAAGACTGCCTGTCTTGCTTCCAAGATAAAGAGCTCACCATCTGCAGCATAGTTTGTAAGAAAATTGCCTGTTGGAGGTCGTCAAAAAAATTTCAAAATTCAGGATGCGTAATAATATACGCTAGTAATAATAATTTCGTTATTGAATGTTGCAGCAAATCACAACTAATGGGTCGCAACAACACTTTCGCAGTGAAAGTTAAAAATTTTTGAATAAAAAAAAGATATTAATTAACTAAAACAATCACTGTGGTAATTAATTAAGCTTGGCCCTATCTGACTTAGCATTGACTACAGCCTCCAACTAGCACCTCTTACGATTCACGAACGGCACAACTTCACTAATGAATGTGTCAGAATTCATGTAGTGGTGATGGCGTGTTCGTGTTATAATCAAATTTGTAATAGCAGATAGACTCTGATTGCAATGATAATAGCTCAATACAGTGAAACTCTGTGGTGCAATGAGCTCCACAAATACTACAGTCAAAGTTCTCAATAATTTTGATATTATTGTTTATAGCATTCAAGTTCCTTATAAAACTTTACGTAAACTATTTTTTTTAATTGCTTCCAAGGCCTGTGTAGCGTACGCGTGTAACTGGCTGAGCAGAGTTTGGCATTTAACGTATTTCATAAAAATAACTTCAGTCAAGTCTGGTAAAACTACTATAATACTTTGACTACTGTTAGCCTGGTTACTTTCTACATAAATGAAACCAACTTTACTTTACTTGCAAACTCTGTTGCACTTTAATTACTAGTCTCTGAGGTTGCAACACCTTTAGCAATTCTTTAACTCGTCTAGCAATTTCTTTAAAACTGATCCTAATTACTTTGAAAATGATTGTACTTGTTAGTCAATGTACAGGCTTGCATAATCAACATAATCTAATAATGGCGATAATGGGGTGACTACAACTACTTACAAAATTAAGACTGGTTTTAAAATAAGTCATGTATAATTGAACCAAACTTCTGATTGGGTTGACACTACATTTACATGCATACAAAATAAAATGTTACAAAAGTACTCATCTGCTTTCGTCGTCTTCGTCGTGAAGTCCAAACAAGACAGATATGATTACAATAGGCACTCTTACTACAACAACGATCACACTCGGTGACAATGGACTTGATAACCAAACAATTACTTTTCTTGCACACATGAAAAAAGATTACACTGAGTATAAATAAACTTATTGACAGATGTGAAGCATTAAATTAAAATTTGTGGTGCGGCCGGGAATCGATCCCGGACCTCCATGCTTACTAGGCAGACGTCTTAACCGTTGTTTTTTTTTTTTTTTTTTTTTTTTTTTTTTTTTTTTTTTTTTTTTTTTTTTTTAATTTAGATTCTCCTTCCGCCCTTACAACCCGTCCTTCCGCTCGCCATGATAGCCTTCTCCGGCTAGCTTCTATGCTATAACATTGTTTCCGTTGAGAAATGAAGAGCAACTTCTTCTTCATAACGAAACAAAACTACCTCGTAGAAAATAAACAATCTCGTTCCGGGCGACATCTTCGTCGCCAGGCGATAAAAATAAATAATTTGAAACCAATTTTAAGCCTCTTCTTCGTAATTTTTAAGATCGGCTTCTTGGAAATGAAAGAAAAGTATCAGAATTGGTTTCTCCAAGTAAATTATAATTATTGTCATTTCCATTCTCCTGTTCCTTCTGCTTGCCGAGCACTTCAAAGTTGTCTTCTCGTACAATCTGCTTACGCAGTTAATGCCGTGTGTATCATTTTTCTGTGTATTTCGATCTCCTTGTCCATTTCTTGTATCTTCTCGGTAGACTTTGAAGCACCAGTCAGCAGTAGCACAGAACTACCTTTCAAGGATCACAGAAGCCTAATGACATTTCAAAATGATAATAATAATAATAAAATAATACAAAGTATATATAAATAAAATACTTTTTTGGGTGTTACCCATTCTATATTTGTGTTAATGTTCTGATTAGAAAATTCGCATATTTTTCTTTATATTTCTTCGTTTTTTTTTTTTAATTTTTCGTGTTCCATCGTAAGATGTATCCAGTAGTCGTCTTTACTTTTAACTTTTTCCGATAAAATGTAGTACACCGTCTGTCCTTTGATCCAATTTACTGCTCTTCTTTTTGCACTGGGGTAGGGAACTTCGTCTGGGTGAAGAAGTCTGGCTGGTGTTATCGTTCGGGGAGATGTTTGTAGTATACTAGCAAGTTTAGTTGTACACAGAGTCCAAATGTTTTTAACGCCGTCGCATGTGAAACGGTGTTCCTCAGTGTCAGCTAGGTTACAGATGGTGCAATTTGGCGTTTCCGCCAGATGAATTGCATGTAACTTCGAATTTGTTGGAATTTTCCTGTTAACTGCAGTGTACCATGTTGACCGTACTTTTGTCGGTAAGTAAGGGTCTTGTACGTTTTCCCAGATCTTTTCCCAATTATATTCTCTGTTCCTCGTTTTGTTTTTCATCATGTTGTTGTAGATTTCTTTTACATTGTATAGGTCTTCCTCTGGAGTGTGACGTCGAATGTAGCTTAATTCTATAAGAAAACGTCTCATATGATAAAATGCGTTTGAAATATGGTGCACGTCTACGGGTGGGTCCACACTAGCCGGGGCTATTTCGTTTAAGAGATGAGCTGCGAGGCTATCAGGCGACCGTTGCCACTGCTTGTACAACTTGCTGACGAACAGCGCCTGTGATTTATTATATATATTTGTCAGCTTTAGGCCTCCGTGACGTAAAGATAGCGTTAAGGTCTCATACTGGATCTTAAAAATTTGTCCTCTGGTGACAAAGTGGCCGAGCGCTGCTAGCATCTGTTGGGCTATTGTCTTCGGTATTGGCAATACCTGTGCGACATAATTTACTTTAGATGTTACGTAAATGTTGGCTAACTGAACTTTTTGTAAGGTACTTAGATTACGTAAAACATGTTGTTGTATGGTGGCTCGCATTTTTGCCAACAAATTTTTGTAGTTGAGGGCAGCCGTGCGGCGGATATCTCGCGTGTATACAATTCCAAGCGTTTTTATAGTTTCTACGCATTTTAATTGTTCTTCATCCCTAATTTCTAATCCCCGGCCGATGTGCATTATTCCCGACTTAGTACGGCTTAATTTTGCTCCTGACGCCGCTTCGTAGTTCTTTATATTTTTGAATGCTTTTCCTAGTTCATCACTGCCCGTGATCACGAAACTGACGTCGTCAGCGTACGCTTGACATGTTATTTTATGGCCGTGTATTTGTAGCCCTGCAAGGTCCTGTGTGAGGGAACACAGCAAAGGTTCAATGGCTATTGCAAATAGGCTCAGTGACATTGGGCAACCCTGACGTACTGAACTTTTGATTCTGATCGGTCTGCTTAATTGACCGTTAACACATATTCGAGACGTGGAACTTGTCAACAGTTTTTTAACTACAGTGCCAATTTTTTGTGGAAAATTCATTACTTCCATAGTCCGAAAAAGATAAGAATGGTTAATTCTATCGAATGCTTTTTCGAAATCAAGAGATACTAGTGCATGGAATATTCAAGGCTTCTGCAGTTGCTATAATATCTCTATATTCACATAATGTCTGGTGAATTGTTCTATTTTTCCCGACGCTCGTTTGGTAATTCCCGGTGATGCGTGTTATAACCGAGGTTAACCTTTGCGTTATGATGCGCGTAAAGATTTTATAATCGGTATTTAGTAGTGTTATGGGACGCAGGTTGTTGACGGTCTTCCCTCCTGGCACTTTAGGGACTAACACTACTACACCTTCACAAAATTCCAGTAACATGTCACTTCTGGCGTTCAGAATTTCGTTACATACAAGCGTCAGCTTGCTGATTAGTTGTTGTTCAAAGGTGTGATAAAATTCCGCTGGCAATCCGTCGGGCCCGGGAGACTTATTCTTCGAGCTTCTTCGTATGGCGTCTGCCACTTCCTCTTCAGTTACGCCTGCTGACAGATCGTCCGATTCCTCCGGGTTTAATTTCGCAGTCAACCTTGCGAGGATGGTGTGTTGCGCTGCTTCGTCTACTGGTTTGTCAGCTAATAGAGTTGTAAAATATCTATAGATTTCTTCCCGTATGTCGGGTTGTGTTGTCAAACTTCCTCCATGTTCCACTTTCAGTTCAGTCAAAATTTTTCGTTTTGTTCTTTTCTGTTCTTGTATAATATGATACATTGAAGTTGTTTCTTCTTGAACTGTATTTTGTAGTCGAGTGCGAATTTTACAGCCTTCCAAGTGCTTCCGTTTGAGGTTTAAAATTGTGGCCTTTATTCTTTTTATTTGTGTATAATTGTCTATGACTGTGGCGTCGTGTTGGTATAAGTCTCTGAGACACTGATAATAAAATTCTATTGTGTTTTTCGTCCAAACATTTTTTACCGAAGAGTAACGTTTCATGGCCTTTATTAAAGCGGGTTTTGCGCATTTCATCCACCACGTAAAAGTCGAATCGTACTTCGAAAACTTCCTTTCGCATTCTGTCCATGTATTGCGAAAGGTTTCGTGGCATCCTGGGTCTGTCAGATGCGCTACGTTCAACTTCCACGTTCCTTTTGCTCTGTACGTTTCTTGTTTTGGGAGGTTAACAGTGCATATGTAGGCTGTATGATCTGAAAATATGTTCGGCCATAGTTCCACTTGCAGAATGTGTTGTTGTAAATTCGACGTTACGTAAATTCTATCGATCCGACTAGCGGAATGGCTAGTAATGTGAGTAAACCCGGGCTTATAACCTTGTTTGAGTTCCCATGTGTCGACTAGATTGAGTTCTCTGACGATATTCTCAAGTTCGATACACTTGTTGAAATTTGGTATCTGATCTTTGGGTTTGAGGACACAGTTAAAGTCGCCTGCAAATATGACTTGTTCGGGACGCTGCATAAAGAGTGGCACTATTGAATCTTTAAAAAATTCTGCTCTCTGATGTTTCTTCCCCGTCCCGGAAGGAGCATAAATATTAATAATCCTGGTGTTATTTATTGTGCAAGCTATGCCCCTGCTGTTCGTTAGCCTTTCGACGTTTGTTGTCAGGAATCCCTCTTTTGTCATAATCGCTGTCCCGAGTTCACCGCCGTAACCGATTAATTAAGGTGTTGTAACCTGTTATACTTTCCAGGTTAATGTCTGTTACTTCCTGTAACAGCGCAATGTCTATGTCAGCTGCGTACAAGAAGTCTTGAAGGTTTTTTAATTTAAACGTGCAGCTTATTTTATTGATATTGACAGTTGCAATCCGATAAGCTTGCAACGGTAGCACATTTGCAGGCATACTTGATGTCATACTTCCCGTGAATATTATTAACGACACATGACTTAAAAGTATTCTGGGTCGTCGTCTACACCGCCCGATCCAGCCGTGACGTTTTGGCGCTGATCAGGTTTGCCTATACAATTATCTGACGACGTCCCTGCCGTGTTTCCCGGAACCTCTGGCATCTCTTCCTCTCGTGTGTCCTCATCGGTGTCATCTGACCACTGTCTCGGCTGGACGTGTCCCTTGCTCTCTCTGTCCTGGTTTTTTCGAAGGTTCATGTTTCCCGCCTGATTTTCCGTGTTCGTTTTTGCATATTCGCCTGACGTCTTTTGTACTTGACCTGAACCTGATTCCCGCGTTCGGGTTTTCTTTGATGCCGATAGGTGTCCCGGAGGGGGTTGTGATGCCTCTTCTGTTAGTTTTTTTTCCGATTCTGTGGGCTTTTGTCGCGCAGTATTTTGCGCCTTTTCGTCGGCACCTTCATGTGCAATACGGCGCTTTTTCTGTCTCGTGGGAGACTTCGTTGACTGTTGGTCATTTGTTTCTTGTGTTTCAGATGGGAATGTCGAGGGTGTTTCACCTACATGTTCTAATTCTTTCACAGTTATATCATTATTGTTGTTTTCACAAACAACTGCCTGGTTACTTTCTTCCGAAGCCTGCTGGTTAGAAGGAAGGGACTCTGGAGTGTTGGTAGTTTCCATGGGTATTTCGTGTTTCTTTCAGTTCGTTATACGCCTCCGTAGCTGCATCTAGATTTGGTTCTGGGGCAATGTTTCCTCGCGCGGCGGCAACGTAGCTGATCGGCAACATAGACACGGGGCCAGGCCTCTCTCGCTCACCGGTCGGTATTTGCGTCACGCGCCGTTGCAAACACTGCGCGCGAACGTGTTCTGTGGAACCACATGCCGAGCATGTTCGTGGTTGCCCTTCGTATATTACGATCGCCCTGTAGCCACAAACCGTGATGTAGGACGGTATGTGTTTCAACATTTCTATTTTGACCTGTCTGACACCGTTCAACACCGGCAAAATGTGAGATTCTGACCACCTTTCCGCGACGTTACTTATTACTGTGCCGTATTCCCTAAGTTGTTCATTAATTGCTTCGGCAGGTATTTCGAATGGCAACTCGAAGATGCGCACCGTTTTCAAACCCATGCCAGCTCGTGAAATGGTGACGTCTCCAATATTTCCGTCTGAATGTTTAAATTTTAAAGTTCCGCCACATGACTCAACGACTTTCTTACACTTTTCAGGGCTTATCAATTTTAAATACACCGTGCTGCTGACTATCGATAAGTGTATTCCTATCAATTCGTCAATAGTAATCTTCATAACGTCTCTTATAAACAACTCAACTTCAAATGATTTTGGTCGGGGAAAGTTCGGATCAAAGGTTAATCGAAGTGTGTCTTTTCGTGGTGTTCGATCCATTACGTTCGTCTGCAACACATTCTATACGCCAATATAAACGCTGAAGCGAGCACTCACCGTTTACCTCCGCTCGGCCGCCAAGTAGCGAGGACGTAAACAAAGCGTCCGCATGGCACGGCTGCCCGACGAAGACTGTATATGAATGAATAATCCCTGAGACGGATTTACGTCTCAAATATGTCAAATACATTATTGACAGATGTGAAGCATTAAATTAGTGGCAGTAGTGGCAGTTATCTTTGGAACAAACAAGCTGAATTAAAGTGTGTGTTATGGAGGGAAATCGTACATAGACTATTCCGAGGCGCCTTAATCGTTAGTGGTGTGGTAGTCTAACGGATAGCCGGGCACCGTGGCTCAGCGCGCCCGGTCAGAGGGCTCAACGCCCTCTGTAATAAAAAAGCTGAGCCAAGAACTCATCGAACAAAAACGAACATACACGATCAGCGTCCGCAATGAATAGAACCACCCATAGAGAGGGGGAAAAAAAAAAAAAAAAAAAAACGGTTAAGACGTCTGCCTAGTAAACATGGAGGTCCGGGTTCGATTCCAGGCCGCACCACAAATTTTAATTTAATGCTTCACATCTGTCAATGATGTCTTTGACATATTTGAGACGTAAATCCGTCTCAGGGATTGTTCATTCATATTAATTGATATAAATAAACTTGTTCGCACTTCCTTCAATACATTAAACAGTACGCCTCTCAGGCTTATTGCAATTGCATTAAACTCGCGCCACACTGCTCCTACCGTGCCTCTGCACCATCAACAAAACATCTACGTGTTTACTATAGCGAGTCCGCTCCGTGACTGCATTTATGTCTTTACTTTGGCGAGTCCGCACCGCGACTGCTTCAGCAGCGCGACACTCACAGCTACTACTTCTGTGCCAAAGACAGTCTTTACAACAGGTTCAACATTTTCTCTGACGCATTGCTAACTTACAGCATAAGAATGTCCTTGCATTCATGCGGGTTTACACTAAATGATTCAATATAGAAAATGACGTTACATAAGAAATATATCTAGCATACAACAAATGAAAAATACATGAAATAAACAAATTTAAGACAATATGTACATTACGTTAAATCAAACTAAGATACAGCGACAGGTGTACTCTTACAAGTTGACAGGACCGACTGTGGTCTGAATCAGACGCTTCGACCGTGTAGGCTGTAGATTCCTTGACTTGCGCCATCGGGTGGTGGGTTTCCGGGTTCCGCTGAATAGGTCAGGAGTCCACTACACGCAGGAAGCGGCTACACGGGTAGCGGGGGCTGTGTGGCGTGGACTGGGCCGTTTTTTAGGATAAAGAGCTTCGGGGAAATAGAAAATGGGCAATCTCAAAGGGTTCAGGTGGATCACAGGAGAAATGTAGATCCGGAAACTATCGGTATAACAGTTGTAAATTGTCGTAGCTGTGTCGGGAAAGTTCCAGAACTGCAAGCGTTAATAGAAAGCACCGAAACACACATCATTATAGGCAGCGAAAGTTGGCTAAAGCCGGAAATAAGTTCAGCAGAAGTATTTGCAAAAGATCTAACGGTGTTCAGAAAGGATAGATTAAACGAAATAGGTGGGTGCGTGTTTGTCGCCGTCAAAAGTAGCATTTCATGTAGCGAAGTTGAAGTTGATAGTTCGTGCGAGCTATTATGGGTAGAGGTTGTACCCGAAAATCGTAAGAAGTTAATAATCGGTTCCTTTTACCGGCCTCCCGACTCTGACGATACAATAGCAGAAAGGTTCAAAGAAAACCTGAGTCTAATTACAAAAACGTACCCGACTCACACGATAATAGTAGGTGGTGATTTTAATTTACCCTCGATCTGTTGGCGAAATTATATTTTCAAATCAGCAGGTACGCATAAAACATCGTCCGAAATTGTACTCAATGCATTCTATGAGAATTACTTCGAACAATTAGTTCATGATCCAACTAGAATTGTAAATGGATGTGAAAAAACACTTGATCTCTTCGCAACAAATAATCCTGAGCTCATAACGAGCATCAAAACGGATACAGGTATTAGTGAACACAGAGCTGTCGTGGCGAAATTGAATATCGAAAGTCCCAAAGTTACCAAAAATAAATGTAAAGTATATTTGTTCAGGAAAGCAGATAGAAATAAAAACACATTGCTTCTGTAAAGACAGCTTCCACTCGTTTCTAATACTAAACGTAGGTGTAGACCAGATGTGGGTCAAATTCAAAGAAGTGGTATCGACAGCAATTGACAGTTTTCTACCAAATAAATTAATAAAAGAAGGAGGCGATCCCCCTTGGTACAAAAAAACAGATGAGGACACTGTTGCAAAAGCAAAGGAAAAGGCATACTAAATTTAAACGCACACAAAATCCCCAGGATTGGCGATCGTACTCAGAAGCTCGAAATTTAGCGAGGATTTCAATGCGAGATGCCTACAATATTTATCACAACGAAACTCTTTCTCGAAATTTGACTCAAAACCGAAAGAGATTTTGGTCGTATGTTAAATATACTCGGGACAAATCACAAACAATACCTTCTCTACGTGATAGTAATGGTGATCCTGCCTATGACAGCGCTACTAAAGCAGAGTTAATAAACATAGCTTTTAGAAACTAATTTACCAAAGAAGACGAAACAAATATTCCAGGTTTCGAATTACGAACAGATGCCGTAATGAGTAACGTAGAAGTAGATATCATCGGAGTAGTGCAGCAACTAAAATCAATTAACAAGAACAAGTCTTCTGATCCGGATTGTACACCCATTAGATTTCTATCTGATTGTGCTGAAGCGACAGCTCCTTACTTAACAGTCATATACAACCGCTCTCTCATAGAAGGATCTGTACCAAAAGATTGGAAAGTTGCCCAGGTCACACCTATATTCAAGAAAGGCAGTAGGAGTTACCCACTAAACTACAGGCCTATTTCATTGACGTCAATATGCAGCAGGGTTTTGGAACATACCCTGTATTCAAATATTATGAATTGTCAACAGAACGATCTATTGACCCAAGGTCAACACGGATTTAGAAAATATCGTTCATGCGAAACCCAATTAGCTCTTTATTCACACGAAGTGATGGGTGCTATCGACAAACATTCGAACATCGATTCCGCATTATTTGATTTCCAGAAGGCTTTTGACACCGTACCTCACAAACAGCTTTTAATCAAATTGCGTGATTATGGTATATCGCCCCAAATTTGCGATTGGATAGGGGATTTCTTGTAAGAAAGGACACAGTTCGTAGTAACCGGTAAGGCATCGACTAAAATAGAGGTAATATCGGGGTTCCACAGGGTAGTGTTATTGGTCCTCTGCTGTTCGTTAGTTACATAAATGATTTATGGGAAAATCTAAGTAGCTCTCTTAGGTTGTTTGCAGATGACGCCGTCATTTACCATTTAGTAAAGTCATCTCAATATCAAAACCAACTGCAGAACGATCTGAATAAGATATCAGTATGGTGTTAAAATTGCCAAGTCACTCTAAATAATGAGAAGTGTGAAGTCGTCCACATGAGTACGAAAATAAATCCGTTAAACTTTGTCTACAAGATAAATCAATCAAAAGTGAAGGCCGTGAACTCCACAAAATACCTAGAAATTACTACTACTTCAGACTTAAATTGGAAAGAACACGTAGTTAATGTCGTGGAAAAGGTGAACCAGAGACAGCGTTTTATTGGCAGAACCCTTAAATGACACAACAGAACTAGTAAAGAAACTACATACACTACGCTTGTCCGTTCTCATTTGGAGTATTGCTGCCCAGTGTGGGATCCTTATCTGGTGGGTTTGACGGAGGACATCGAAAGAGTCCAAAGAAGGGCAGCTCGTTTTGTATTGTCACGATACAGGTGAGACAGCGTTACGGAAATGATACAGGATCTGGGATGGGAATCATTACAACAACGGCGTTTATCGCTGCGGCGTGGGCTACTTACGAAACTCCAATCGGCAACATTCTCCTCCGAATGCGAAAATATAGTGTTGACTTCCACTTACATAGGTATAAATGACCATCAGAATAAAATACGAGAAATCAGAGCTCGAACAAAGAGATTCAGGTGTTCTTTTTTTCCCGCACGCTGTTCGAGAATGGAATGGGAGATAAATAGTATAATTGTGGTTCGATGAACCCTCTGCCAGGCAGTTAAATGTGATTTGCAGAGTATCCCATGTAGATGTAGATGTAGATCTAGGGAAGTCGTATAACGGTTCTTTTTAGTGGTTTGGAAGCCATCAGAAAGTGCTCGCAAATCCTCGCAAATTTCTCCTTGTACTGGTTCACAGCTGGCTAATGAACATATTGAACAACACTGCGGAAAGTAGTGTAAGAGTACTTTTGTAGTGTAGAAAGATATAAAAGAGCCAAGATCGCTGATCGCTGATCATCAATTTTTATTTACGACAACCGGTTTCGCTGAACTATGTCAGCATCATCAGATCAAATAAAATCATTTTACAAGGCCATAATCTTGTAATGTCAATCAGTTGCTATATAACATAATTTACAGTGCGTAGGTGCACTATATAATTATAATAAAACATAATTATCACAGTGAGTGACAATAGCAAACAATTGACACTAAATAAAGAGAAGTGTGAAGTAATACACATGACCACTAAAAGAAATCCGTTGAACATAAATTACGCAATAAATCAGTCAAATCTTATTCTACCAAATACCTAGGAGTTACAATTACGAACCCCTTTGACTGGAGAGAACACATAGAAAATATTGTGGGGAAGGCGAACCAAAGGTTACGTTTCATCGGTAGAACGCTTCGAAGATGCACCAGCTCCACCAAAGAGACTGCCTACATCACACTTGTGCGTCCTCTCCTGGAGTACTGTTGTGCGACCCTCACCAGGTGGGACTGACGGAAGACATTGAGAAGGTTCAGAGAAGGGCAGCTCGTTTTGTTCTATCACGTTACGGGGGGAAAAGCGTCACGGAAATGTTGCACGAATTGGGCTGGAAATCATTAAAAGAAAGACGTTATTCATTGCGGCGTGATCTGTTTGCGAAGTTTAAATCACCGACTTTTACTTCTGAATGTGAAAATATTTTGCTAGCACCCACCTACGTAGGGAGACATGACCATCCCAATAAAATAAGAGAAATCAGATCTAAAACGGAACGATTTAGGTGTTCTTTCTTCCCGCGCGCTATTAGAGAATGGAACGGTAGAGAAAAGTTATGAAAGTGGTTAATGAACCCTCTGCCAGGCACTTGAATGTGTTTTGCAGAGTATCTATGTAGATGTAGATGCTATTGCTATTGTCACTCACTCTGATAATTATGTTTTATTATAATGACATAGTGCACCTACGCACTGTAAATTATGTTATATAGCAACTGATTGACATTACAAGATTATGGCCTTGTAAACTGATTTTATTTGACCAGATGATGCTGACATAGTTCAGCGAAACCGGTCGTCGTAAATAAAAATTGATGATCTGCGATCTTGGCCTTTTTCATATCTTTCTACAATATCATAATTGGATCACCTCCTACAACGTAAACCAACTCAACTTTTTTAGTGATTCGGAAGCAACCATCGCTTATCCAGAAGTGTTGACAAATGTTCATATGTTTGTATAACTTCTGGGACTTAACTACGGGGTCATCAGTCCCTAAGCTTACAAACTACTTATGAACTACCTTATAGTAAGGACGGCACAAATATGCATGCCCGAGTGGGGATTCGAACCCCCGACTGTAGTGGCCGTGCAGACTGTGACTGGCGCGCCGCAGAACACTCGGCCTCATACAGATCATAAAATAAATAAAACATGCTATACTTGCTCTATACTTGATATTTGTTTCTTATGACACAGCGACGTTCGTGTGTTCGATAAACGACACTGCGATACTCGCGTCTTCGATACATATCGATAGTAGGCCGTCCGAAGCGATATACAACGGTCCTTCCAAATTACCGAGACTGGTGTTTCTTTTATTGATGTGAGTTTCTGGAGAAGTACGTTTATATAAAAAGAAATGGAAAATACATACCAGTGAAATGAATGGGAAGTAATGGTTGATTTATTCCGTTAGTATAAATGTTGCAATCTGCAATATTACGTGAGTATTTAATTGTTTCGTGAGTGATTAAGGCTGTATTTACGGGTGTTACGATAACCTGTCACAAGTATTAACAGTGAAAAATGTCAGTATTTGTAATGGTTGCATTACGTTAACCAAAGACATAACTATCACAATTGAGGGATTGACAGTTTGTTTATATCAGAAGCAATCTCCGGATTGCCTTCGTTACGGAAGCGAACAGCGAGTGTTATCGTAATAAAAAAAAAGTAATACAGACTGACAGTTTGATTATTAAAATTGAAATTAATAGTCCTATGTCCATTATTATTAAGAACCTGCAAAGAAAGAAGGGCATTCTTCGGAAAATAGATGACTAAAATATTATTAGTTGGAATAAAACGCTTATTTACTCCATAAGAAATACGCCTCTCAATTTCCCACAGCGTGACACGAAACGTGACTATTATTTTTATCGCTTCCTTCTCAGTATCTGTTTGTTGTCAATTTATGTTGTATTTCGAGTGGAGTGGGGAAACTGCGTAGTTGGTAAGACTGAGCACTACCTATATCTCAGGTTAAAAATCCAGCAGTTGGCTACCCTGTAGGGCTCTCCTTGATAGCTTTCGTCACGGAAGAGAGTTAATGACTTTCATCATCTCCGGTTCCAGGTTTATTACAACGTTCGACTTCTTGGAACTGTAATTTGAGATGCATGCTGTGCTAATATTTTTAAAATGTTCAAATGTTTTTAGAGCTTATGGGACTTAACTACGGGGTCATCAGTCCCTAAACATACAAACTACTTATGAACTACCTTATACTAAGGACGGCACAAATATCCTTGCCCGAGGGGGGATTCGAACCCCCGACCGCAGCGACCGTGCGGACCGTGACTGACACGCCGCAGACCGCTCGGCCACTGTGGCCGGCATTTAAATCCTCCCACACTATATATTTTACAAATGTTGTATAAAGACTATTTATTTTTTTCTTTTTTCTTCGCAGTTGCACTATTTAGAAGTTAAAGAAAAGACATTTTTTTTTAAATATGCACCAAAGCTGCTTTTATTTGAAATTCTGAAGACTAGTTTCGGGCTTTGCCCATTTTCTAAGTCACATTCATATACATTTATATTTGGTTACTGTTTAGGTCACGCTGTTTGTCATAATTACACCAAAGTAATTTGGCCATTTTCTAAGTCACATTCATATACATTTATATTTGGTTACTGTTTAGGTCACGCTGTTTGTCATAATTACACCAAAGTAATTATGACAAACAGCGTGACCTAAACAGTAACCAAATATAAATGTATATGAATGTGACTTAGAAAATGGGCAAAGCCCGAAACTAGTCGTCAGCATTTCAAATAAAAGCAGCTTTGGTGCATATTTAAAAAAAATGTCTTTTCTTCAATATTTAAGAGCTGCAAAACACGACATATCAAAAACATTTGATTTAGAAGTTAGTTACTAGTTTCAGACTTGTTCGTCCATTTTCAAACCACAGGCCTTTGAAAATGCACTAACAAGTCCGAAACTAGTTACCAACTTCTAAATAGTGCAACTGTGACGAAAAGAGAAAAAAATAAATAGTTTTCAGTCCTCTCGGCCAGCGCGGCCGGCGTTGACAAACGCACGTGCATTTTATGTGGCTACTTATTCGCAGGAAACACTGCCGACCGCTTACGGGCTAAAAGCAAGTGAGTCTACCGCGGGAGCGCTGGCAGGGAAAGAGGTAGAAGGACGGGGTATGGGGAGACAGACAGACAGACAGACAGACAATGTCGGCAGGAGAAAGCAGCCGCGACCGCTGCGGTGTAGCCTCTAGCCGCTAGCCTCTAGCCGACGTCGCTGTCTTTCCGTGTCTCCCAGAGCGTGGAAACACGGGCCCTTTGTGAGGCCGCTCTAAATAAATAAATACGAGCTGCAAAAAAAAAAAAAAAAAAAAAAAAAAAAAAAAAAAAAAAAAAGGGGGGGGAGGAAAGCGAGAGAGGGGGGAAAACAGCAGAGAGGCGCCTTTGTCCCCGCCATTAGCATGTCTATGAAAACACGCCGGCGCCGGCGTTTCGCTATAATTCCCATCCGCAGCCGCCGCCCCCGCCGCCTCCCAGCTCATTCCGCCCCCGCCTCCCGCCCCCACCCCGCCCCCCAGACCTCATCAGCCAGCCCGGCTCCTGTGCTCGACCTGTTATCATATATCGATCTAGCGCGGCCAGCCCACGCCGCCGCCACTGCTACACCGTCCACATTCACTGTCGCAGCTCCTGCGCCCCTGTTCAATCTCCCCTCTATGCGTCTGCATCGTCCCAGCCGTGCGCCGGACAAACTGCGGTGCGAAGATGTCAACAGAAGACTGGAAACTAGGAATGCAACATCGTTGATAAAAACATCGATGTTCAGACATCGATGTTCCTGGAGAAAAATATCGATGTTAGAAAAACATCACTCTGAAAAACGATACATCGATGTCTTTCCGATGTTTCCATACGTTTAAGAAATATCAGGAAAAACACACAGAAATGACGCTGTGTTTATGTTCTTTCATATAGGCTACTGCAGTGCGAAGATGTCAAGAGAAGACTGGAAACTAGGGATGCAACATCGTTGATAAAAACATCGATGTTCAGACATCGATGTTCCTGGAGAAAAATATCGATGTTAGAAAAACATCATTCTGAAAAACGATACATCGATGTCTTTCCGATGTTTCCATACGTTTAAGAAATATTAGGAAAAACACACAGAAATGACGCTGTGTTTATGTTCTTTCACTAGGCTACTGCAGTGCGAAGATGTCAAGAGAAGACTGGAAACTAGGGATGCAACATCGTTGATAAAAACATCGATGTTCAGACATCGATGTTCCTGCGCCGGCCGCGGTGGCCGAGGTGACTGAGGCGCTCCAGTCACGGTCAGCACGGCCACTACGGTCGGGGTTTCGAATCCCCCCTCGGGCATGGTTATTTGTGTCGTCCTAGTTCGTAAGTAGTTCATAAGTAGTTTGTAAGTTTAGGGACTGATGACCCCGTAGTTAAGTCCCTTAAGCTTAACAAACATTTGAATGTGATGTTCCTGCGGAAAAATATCGATGTTAAAAAAACATCGCTCTGAAAAACGATACATCGATGTTTTTACGATGTTTCCATACGTTTAAGGAATATTAGGAAAAACACACTGAAATGAAGCTGTGTTGCCAGAAAGTATCTGCCGACTGCTTTATTTATGTTCTTTCACTAGGCTACGAATACACAGCGAAATGGCAGCTTAAAATGAAAAAGAAGTTACGAATAAGGTTTCGCTACCTATTGCGCTGAGTTTACTTGGGATTTAAATCGATTTGTTCATTACATGCGAAATAACTTGTGTTTCGTTGACGTATTGCATTTTTCTTAGCTGTCGACCTGGAGAAAATTAAACATTATGCAACTTTCAGTCATTACTTAATAATGTAGTTTTAAAATGAATATTAATCAATGATGTACCTTGCTGAAATGAAAATCTGTTATACTTGGCTTGTTTGTTGGCTATTGTCTCGGATTTTTCGTCGACTTTTGTTTGATGTTTTAACTGACGTTTTGGCTGCACGATATCAGTCTGACTGGGTAACACTGTCAAAGATTCGATTCCACTAATGTTGGAGGGTAATATTTCAGCAATTCCAGAAGCCCGTGCTGGACAAACATCAGATTAATCATCAAAGAACGAGATAGACTCAAAGAGGCAAATGACAAATTATAACCATGAAAGCTTTTAATTTTGGTAAGGATTTGTTTTTTGTCTTCGGAATATCTGCATTCTCCAGTGTCGTGAAGGTCCAACAACTTCTACAGACACTAATCTAATAATTACCGGTACAAGAAAAATTCTAATGCACACTGTTTTATTCAATATTTCAAGTTACTGACTCTTTTTTGTAGTAGAACAAAAAGCTTCATATAAAATCCTCTTATGCACACAATACTCATACAAAGTGACTGCAGCACTGAGAGAATAGCAAACAAAGGTGAGTAAATCATATTGTTGATAGTTTCTTATTTCACTTACCTACTATTCCAAAAGTATGAAAACAGCGACGACAGCAGGAGCACCGCACTTGAGCTGACGCTGGCTGAGCAACTAATAAAGTAATAATGGAGTTGACAGTCAATTGTTGAACGATGTCGATAGTTTTGGATTTCTGTCGTCGATGCATCGGCGATATATCGCTGTTCAAAACATCTACATCTACATACATACTCCGCAATTCAACGTAAGGTGCGTAGCGGAGGATACACTGTACCACTACTAGGCATTTCCTTTCCTATTCCACTCCCTAATTGAACGAGGAAAAAAAGAATGCCTATATGCCTTCGTACGAGCCCTAATTTCTCTTATCTTGTCTTTGTGGTCTTTACGCGAAATGTAAGTATGCGGCAGGAAGACCGTACGACACTCAGCTTCAAATTCCGGCCCTCTAAATTTACTCAACAGAAATTCACGAAAAGAACGTCGTCTTTCCTCCAACGATCCCCAATTGAGTTGCCGGAGCATTTCCGTGACACTCGCGCATTTGTCGAACCTACCAGTAACAAATCTAGCTGCTCGTCTCTGAACCGCCTCTATGTCTTCCTTTAAACCTGTCATGCTGCGGGTCCCAAACACTTGAGCAATACTCAAGACGTGGTCGTACAAGCGTTTTATACGCGGTCTCCTTTACAGGTGAAGTACATCTTCCCAAAATTCTCCCAATAAACCGAAGTCGGCTGTCTGCCGTACTCACAACTGTCCTTACATGCTCGTTCCATTTCATATCGCTCTGCAATGTTACGCCTAGATATTTGAACGACGCGACAGCATCAAGAAACTCACTACTAATGCTATATTCGAACATTATGGGATTGCTTTTTCTACTCATGCGCATCACCTTACATTTTTCTACATTGAGAGCTAGCTGCCATTCTTCGCACCAACTATTAATTTTGTCTAAGTCGTCCTGTATGCTATTACAGTCAGTTACAGACGACACCCTCCCATACACCACAGCATCATCAGCAAATAGCCACAAATTACAACTTACTCTGTCCATCAGATCCTTGATATAGATAGAAAATAATAGCGGTCCTATCACATAGCGCACTCTGGGTGCTTGTAGCTGAGATTAGATTGGATGATGTGATTTTTGAGTTTCTCCAGGCGTATTTGATAATCAAAATATCCACGGGTGTACTGCCGGTCTGTAGTGTCCAACGGGCACAATATTTCGTCGATCATCTATGTCGCCATCATCAGGGGATTTTTTTTTTTTTTTTGCACTTTTTATTCCCTCCTCTTATGGAGGAGGACGGCCTGCTTGAGGGCTTGCTTTGCCCTTTTCAGCCTATGGGTTTACATTTATTTTGCTTTTATTACATATTTCATATATTTTGCATTAATTACAAGTGCATTGGTTTCATTTTACAATTTTTGTTACCTATTATTTACACTTTTACATACTTACAATTTTTTTATTTTTATTTATTTTTTTATATATTTATTTATTTTAAGATATACAGATTTCTATAGTTCTCATCTCTTAGCATAAAATTTGACATTTCTACCTATGTAAGTGGGAGTCAACAATATATTTTCGCATTTGGAGGAGAATGTTGCCGATTGGACATTCGTAAGTAGCCCACGCCGCATCGATAAGCGCCGTTGTTGCAATGATTCCCATCCCAGATCCTGTATCATTTCCGTAACGCTGTCTCTCCTGTATCGTGACAATACGAAACGAGCTGCCCTACTTTGGACTCTTTCGATGTCCTCCGTCAAACCCACCTGATAAGGATCCCACACTGGGCAGCAATACTCCAAATGAGATCGGACAAACGTAATGTATGCAGTTTCTTTACTAGTTCTGTTGCATCATTTAAGGGTTCTGCCAATAAAACGCAGTCTCTGGTTCGCCTGTTCCACGACATTATCTACGTGTTCTTTCCAATTTAAGTCTGAAGTAATAGTAATTTCTACGTATTTTGTGGAGTTCACGGCCTTCACGTATGATTGATTTATCTTGTAAACAAAGTTTAACGGATTTCTTTTCGTACTCATGTGGACGACTTCACACTTCTCATTATTTAGAGTCAATTTCCAATTTTTACAACATACTGATATCCTATTCAGATACAAATGGTTTTGATATTCAGATGACTACTAAACGGTAAATGACGGCGTCATCTGCAAACGACCTAAGAGAGATGTTATTCAATCTCTTAATTGACCAAGTTGCGAAGAAATGCAAGGGAAACTTCGAGAGAGAATTGAAGTTCAGGCAGAAAAAAAAACGTTTTGCCATTTGCTGATTCTTTCAGATATAGCAAAGGATCGGGAAGAGCACTTGATCGGAATGGACATTGTCTTTCAAAGAGGTTATAAGGTAAGAGTAAAACAAATGTAATAGAATTTAGTGTTAGAAAATCAGCCGATGTTGAGATAATTAGATTAGCTGTGAACCAATACAAGGAGAAATTTGCGAGCCCTTTCTAATGGCTTCCAAACCACTAAAAAAGGACCCTTATACGACTCTCCTAGATGTTATTCAATGTGTACATTGACCAAGCTGCGAATAAATGTAAGGAGAAACTTTTGTATCCCATCCTCGTCGCCACTCTTGTATCCCATCCTCGTCGCCACTTTTGTGTCTCGTTTCCGCCGGTTGTCGTAGGTGTCGGTGGCCGAGTAGAAAGAGACCGACACAGGAATAAAGGATGCACGCTTGTGCAGGTACGGAGGTGACCAGCCAGTGGGACAGCAGAAACTAGAACACTAGGCTAAATTAGAACAAGATATATATTTCGTGGAGTCTTGGTAATGCTTAACTTTTACATAGTTCTTGACTGCAGTATGCTGATACATAGTTTAAATAGAGGCCTGCCTACTGATGATTCCTAGTGCCTATCCGATAGCCAAGTCTTAACTGGTGCCTATCCGATTCCCAAGTGGCCGATGCAGTTCAGTGATGGCCACGAGTGGAGTTGCAGCAGAGGGCGCTCGTGGCTGACGTCGTAAGAACGCCGCGCCGTGCGTGCATGGCGGCGCGCGGCGAAAGTACGTGGCGCGTACTTTAGACTTGTGCGACACCACAAAAACTTCGAGAGAGAATTGAAGTTCAGGCAGAAGAAAAAAAGTTTTGCCATTTGCAGATGACATAGTAATTCTTTCAGATATATCAAAGGATAGGGAAGAGCACTGGAACGGAATGGACAGTGTCTTGTAAGTAGGCTATAAGACGAACATTAACAAGAGTAAAACAAAGGTAATGGAATGTAGTGTCAGAAAATGAGCCGATGCTGGGCTAATAAGATTAGGTAATGAGACAATAAAAGTTGTAGATGAGTTTTGTTATTTAGGTAGCACGATAACTTCTGATGGCTTTAAGTAAAGAAGATATAAAATGCAGAATGGCTATGGGAAGAAAAGCGTTTCTGTAGAAGCGAATTGAGTTGATATCCGGTATTAATTTAAATGTTACGAGGTCCTTTCTGAAAGCATTTGTCTGGACTAAAGCACTGTGTGGGAGTGGAACATTACGATGAGTTCAGAAAAATGTAGGTGATAGCAGATTCTGAAATGTGATGGTAGAGACGATTAATTAGATGGGCAGATCGTGTAACTAATGAGGGGGTGCTAAATAGAAATGGACATAGAAGAGTTTGTAGCTTATCTTAAGAGAAGGGAGAGGTTGGTGGGACGTATTCTGAAACATCATGGAATCGACAAATTAGCATTAGAAGGAAGTGTAAGGTAAAAATCGTAGAGCGAGCCCGAGGGACGAATATAGTAAGCAATTTCAAAAGGATGTAGGTTGTCGTTCGCATTCTCAGATGAAGAGACTTCTACAGGACAGGGTAGAGTGGAGAGCTGCATCAAACCAGTCTGCGGACTGAAGACCACAGCAACAACAACAACGACTTGTAGGTCAGCGCAGGTACACCTGTTTCCTAAACGTAAAGTGCGAAAATATCACGTGGTCGACGACAAACTATAGGACATTGCTTAGCACAAGAATTGCCGCAAAACATGCAGCAACATCGCCCGACTATTTGAATTAGGTTAAATTAGATTAATACTTGTTCCATAGGTCGTGAATACGAGATACCATAACGGTGTGAGACGTGTGAGTTTTCGTAGATCATCAGTGTGTTTCTTACAATTTTATTGCTCAGCACTGCACACACGTTGTGATATTCCTGGCCTGTGGCCACTTCATATTTCTGGCCGCTGGCCATTTCTTTGCTAACATCGTACGTGTCTTAAACGCGGAAGAAAGACAGAAGTGCAGCATATGTTGAAATGTGGGGTGGGGAGCAGTAGCATATGGCACAGTAGGTGCTGGTTCCCGTTTGAAAGCCCGCCTATGTTACTGGTGCTCTCCTCGCATTGGCTGCTGCATTTCACGTCACGTGATTTCTTTTGAAATTAGTTTTGTTTATTATATAATAAATATTAATTATTCAGAGCTGAGAATTTATGATAAATAACTCTCAAGGACAGGCTAGGTTTTGACAGTTTAAAAAGTTTAAGGTGCCTTCTCTTATTGTGACAAGAGAAGAGCGATTTTGCAGAAGGCGCGCGACGGCTCTGTTTTGGCGCGAAATAGAGCGTCAGGTGCCCTCTACCTCTACCTCTAGTCTCGCAACGCGCCGCAGTTTCAGTCTCGAGCTGACCGCTATACGCGCCGGACCGCGCCGGTCATGAGTAAAGATTTGTGTTATAGTGATAACAGTCGAGGAAATGTTTGTATAGTCTATGGGACTTAACTACGGGGTCATTAGTCCCTAAACTTACAAACTACTTATGAACTACTGACGAACTAGGACGGCACAAATATCCACGCCCGAGGGGGGATTCGAACCCCCGACCGTAGTGGCCGTGCAGACCGTGACTGGAGCGCCTTAGTCCCCTCGGCCACCGCGGCCGGCAACAGTCGAGGTCTCAACATGAACTACGGGCAGCATAGGCCGTTTCGTATTAACAATAGTTGTTCATATATTATTATTTATTTAATAAATGGCATCCCTGACAATTAAAAATCTCGCGAGTCGCTTCTTATGCTTCCATCATACAGAACTTATTTTAGCCTTACTTGTATGCTGTAGAAGAACCAACGACCTGTGTGCTGTCTTCTGCGCTGGGGACACAACTATAGAAGACAACAGGTTAGTCAGAACTCTATGCTTTCCATAAAGACATGGACAGCAACTACGGCACCTCGTGCGTACTGTAGGGCGGTACAAACGCACACTGCTACGCAACAGCATCCGCAAATAAAACCCCAGGAAACTTGTAACGTAAAAACTTTGAATATTCTACCTTGCCTACAGACTTCTGTTCACAGACTATATTTGCTAGCGTTGTTGTACCATTTACTCTATGGAAGTGTGTACACTGTTTTTATCAAAATTTAATAAGAGTCCATTTGGAGAGCACCACAGTATTTTTCTAAAGGTTACATCATTTAAATCTAGTTCTTCTTATGTGCTTGCTATTCTTGTGCCCGAAACAAAAAGAACATTGGCAGTACGTATATACTCAGAGCAGGAAGCTGGGTCCACATTGTAGTTGCACAATGGACAGGATGAAGCTATACAGGGTGTTCGACTGTTCCTGTTACAAATTTGGAGGGCCACGAGAGAGGGCTATAATGCCACGGTTTGTGCGGCCATTACCGCCGGAGGTTCGAGTCTTCCCACAAGCATAGGTATGTGTATTTTCCTTAGCGTAAGTTAGTTTAGGAAGTTTGTAAGTCTGGGAAGCCATGACTTTGGGTTTACTAACATGTTTGAAACTTCAGGGACTTCTAGTGAGGAATAAAAATCTACAGGGTGTCTCGAGAAAAAACACCAACAACGCATAGTATGCTGTGTGGGACGGTATATATATATATATATATATATATATATATATATATATATATATATATATATGGGTGTCTCAGCGCCGGCCGCGGTGGCAGAGGGGACTGAGG
Source organism: Locusta migratoria (assembly GCA_026315105.1). Taxonomy (NCBI): domain Eukaryota; kingdom Metazoa; phylum Arthropoda; class Insecta; order Orthoptera; family Acrididae; genus Locusta; species Locusta migratoria. The sequence goes on along the minus strand of CM048753.1, from coordinate 54,648,836 downwards.
CGCTCCAGTCACGGTGTGCACGGTCACTACGGACGGGGGTTAGAATCCCCCCTCGGGCATGGATATTTGTGCCGTCCTTAGTATAAGGTAGTAGATAAGTAGTTTGTAAGTTTAGGGACTGATGACCCCGTAGTTAAGACCCATAAGCTTAACAAACATTTGACATTTGATTTGGTGTCCCAGCTATCTTGTCCACCTAAAATATCTCTGGATCAATAACAGCTATTGCAAAACGACTTCCACCGGTATCAATGTACGGCTGGAGCCCATGAATGTACATATTTGGAAACATTCTAAAACGAAAGCAAATGTGTATTTTAATACAAACTTATGTTTTTTAAATGGACACCCTACATTTTTTCTTCAGCAATCCATAGTACGACAAATCACATAAACAATGGCTTTGATTGCATCGCAATATTCCATTTACATCCCGAGATATTTCGACGCGAAGTTGACGCTTGAAATACGCGAAACGCGCGCCTAGCGCACGTCGTGAGCAGCATGGGGTTCTCGCCTGCAATATCTGCATCCTCCAGTGTCGTGAAGGTCCAATAACTTGTACAGTCATTAATCTAATAATTACTTGTACAAGAAAAAGTCTAATGCACACTGTTTTATTCAATATTTCAGATTACTGACTCTTTTTTGTAGTAGAACAAAAAGCTTCATATAAAATCCTCTTATGCACACTATACTCAGACAAAGTGACTGCAGCACTGAGAGAATAGCAAACAAAGGTGAGTAAATCATATTGATGTTAGAGTCTTATTTCACTTACCTACTATTCCAAATGTATGAAAACAGCGACGACAGCAGGAGCACCGCACTTGAGCTGACGCTGGCTGAGCAACTACTAAAGTAATAATGGAGTTCACAATCAATTGTTGAACGATGTCGATAGATTTGGACTTCTGTCGTCGATGCATCGGCGATATATCGCTGTTCAAAACATCGATGTTACCATCGATGTTTAGATAATTTAGTTCTACAAGCTTGTAATGGATCACAAAACAGTCGAAACAATATTTTAGGAGTTAACAAGTTTTTCTTAGTTTTCTCGAAACAGTGGTGTGTGGACTTTCTCCCTTTCTCCAATCAGCGTTTCAATTATTCTGTGGTGATTGAGCACTTCCTTCCGTATAATGGATCGAATCTTAGGAATATTTTATTTATAAATTTACAAATGTAGTGGACATAACATGAATGTAACAGAGGGTGTTTTTTTTTTTTTTTTTTTTTTTTTTTTTTTTTTTTTTTTTTTTTTTTTTTTTTTTTGCCTCAGCTCATCTCGAGGTCCACCAACTTCCAAAGGGGCCTGCTTCAAAAGTATTTATCGAAGGCGTTCGAATGACTCGTCATTTAGTGCAGACAATTTAGTTCTACAAGCTTGTAATGAATCACAGAACAGTCGGAACAATATTTTAGGAGTTAACGAGTTTTTCTTAGTTTTCTCGAAACAGTGGTGTGTGGACTTTCTTCCTTTTTCCAGTCAGCGATTCAAATTGAATCGGTCGGTGGTGAAAGGAACTAAGTCACTTTTTGGTGATTTTTACAGAAATGTAGTAAACAGACCAAGATACACCTTACTGTGATGAAAGGAACTATGTTTGGTTTCTTCCTGTGGGAATAACATGAGGTGGATTTTATACGTGCCGAGGAGAAAGTAATCAAGTCAGAGACTTAGTTCCTTTCTCCGCCGCACGTTGCATCTCATCAGTAGATTTTACTATCAGTGAGCTTGTACTACACCAGCTACATGCTAGATGGCGTTGGTCTGCGGCATGCATGTGTAGAAAGCGCAACAAAACAGTAATTTGGCGCTAACTTCGTCAGGTGTCACGATTATTGTTGAGTGTTGTAAGTGATTGAATACCGTCTTTCTAAATGTCAAAAGTACATGTGTGGAAAAATCCATGCTTAACAAAAGTTCCGGAAAATGTAATAAATTTGATAGTACACAGTATCACGTCTTTCCCATTCAAAGAAACTCACTATGCTGGGAAGGAAATGAAATACCTAGATGCAAGATTGGATCTGAAAACTTTGCACGAAATGTTCCTTAAGAAATATCTAGACGTAAATGTGAAATAAGACTTCTAGAGGAAATATTTTCGTGATAATTACAAAGTGTGAGTCAATATAAAAAGAATTGAAGATATTTTCGGAAAGTGATGAAACACATTCATGGAGAAGACACTGAGATTTTTTTATGAAGAGATTTTGAAATGGTTAACTTCAAGTGATAACTCAGTGTGATATGAACTATTTCGAACTTTGAATTCTATTAAAAAGTTGTTTTCGTGTTCAGCTGAAGATAATTTGCCAATAAATTTGAGCTTTAATCCAGAAATGTGTATCTTTGAATGTATTATACTCTCGAAAAGTGCTAATTCTTTCGTTCACTGGACAAAGGAACTATGTTACAAATTTCAATTTTTTTTTAGAAGATACTTTGTAGAATATATAAAAATTATTTTCATTTGCAGTATGTATGGTTAGAGTACAGCAAATTTCGAAAATTGCAATGCAATCTGTTAAATAGTTTAACAATAAAACAGTTTTTTGTCTCTCCTGAAAAGTATCTCTTGATTTCCTGAAAGCTTTTGACACCGCACCTCACAAACGGCTTTTAGTCAAATTGCGTGGTTATGGTATATCGCCCCAAATTTGCGATTGGATAGGGGATTTCTTGTCAGAGAGGACACAGTTCGTAGTAATCGATGGTAAGGCATCGACTAAAACAGAGGTGATATCGGGCGTCCCACAGGGTAGTGTTAATGGTCCTCTGCTATGCCTTATTTACATAAACGATTTATGGGGAAAATCTAAGTAGCCCTCTTAGGTTGTTTGCAGATGACGCCGTCATTTACCGTCTAGTAAAATAATCTGAAGATCAAAACCAATTGCAGAACGATCTGAATAAGATATCAGTATGGTGTAAAAATTGGCAATTGACTCTAAATAATGAGAAGTGTGAAGTCGTCCACATGAGTAGGAAACGAAATCCGTTGAACTTTGTTTACAAGATAAATCAATCAAATGTGAAGGCCGTAAACTCCACAAAATACCTAGGAATTACTATTACTTCAGACTTAAATTGGAAAGAACCCTTAGATAATATCGTGGGAAAGGCGAACCAGAGACTGCGTTTTATTGGCAGAACCCTTAAAAGATGCAACAGAACTACTAAAGAAACTGCATACACTGCGCTTGTCCGTCCATTTTTGGAGTATTGCAGCCCATTGTGGGATCCTTATCAGGTGGGTTTGACGGAGGACATCGAAAGAGTCCAAAGAAGGGCAGCTCGTTTCGTATTGTCACGATACAGGGGAGACAGCGTTACGTAAATGATACAGGATCTGGGATGGGAAATCATTACAACAACGGCGCTTATCGCTGCGGCGTGGGCTACTTGCGAAACTCCAATCGCCAACATTCTCCTCCGAATGCGAAAATATATTGTTGACTCTCACGTATTATAGGTAGAAATGATAATCAGAATAAAATACGAGAAATCAGAGCTCGAACAGAGAGATACAGGTGTTCTTTCTTCCCGCGCGCTATTCGAGAATGGAATAGGAGATAAATAGTATAATTGTGGTTCGATGAACCCTCTACCAGGCACTTAAATGTGGTTTGCAGAGAGTCCCATGTAGATGTAGATGAAAAGTACAAAAAAGTGACTTAGTTCCTTTCTCCACTGACCGATGCTGTGGTGAATGAGCACTTCCTTCCGTATAATGGATCGAATTTAGGAATATTTTATTTATAAATTTACAAATGTAGTGTACATAACATAAATGTGACAGACATCTAAAAAAAAAAAAAATAAATAAAAAAAAAAAAAAAAAAAAAAGCAGCAGGTGCATTGTGGGTAGTTGTTTACTGGCAGTGAACGGTCGCCAGTGCGTCGGCTTATCTCGAGGTCCACCAACTTCCAAAGGGGCCTGCTTCAAAAGTATTTATCGAAGGCGTCATTTAGTGCAGATAATTTAGTTCTACAAGCTTGTAATGGATCACAAAACAGTCAGAACAATATTTCAGGAGTTAACAAGTTTTTGCCGCGGTGGAGTAGCCGAGCGGTCTAAAGCACCTCGCTGCGGAGCGCGTGGTTGCTCGCCGTGGAGGTTCGAGTCCTCCCTGGGACATGGGTGTGTGTGTGTGTTTGTCCGTACGTTAGTTTACCTAGGTTTAAGTAGTTTGTAAGGTACGGACTGATGACCACGCAGTTTGGTCCGATAGATTTACAGATATTTGAACATTTGAACAAGTTTTTCTTAGCTTTCTCGGAACAGTGGTGTGTGGACTTGCTTGCTTTTTCCAATCAGCGATTCAATTATTCTGTGATGATTGAGCACTTCCTTCCGTATAATGGATCGAACCTTAGGAATATTTTATTTATAAATTTACAAATGTAGTGGACATAACATAAATGTAACAGAGTTTTTTTTTTAAAGCAGCAGGTGCAGTGTGGGTTGTTATTTACTGGAAGTGAACTATAACGTTGCCCTTGCTTCGTATGATGCCATAATTGTTAAAGTAGATTCCGCGATTATATTTTTTGGACAAGGAATTGATGGTACCGAATTTTTGAATTTTGAAATAAGTTAGTTAAAGTACAGCACAAAATGAACATTAAAGCAAATAAACCGCGGGTTGCATATTAAATTCAGGCACCATACAAGCAACAGCTCGTTATAAGACTTACGGAAAGCATCTAGCTGCATCCTGCGCTTCGTATTGTAGAAGCTGGAAATAATAACTTTGTTTTTTAATATATGAACGTTGGAGATACTTTCCATAATAGATCAATGTTCTGACTGTTCTCTTCGCTTTTCATTGTTGTGTGACCGTGGGTGGAACATGAAGTTACTGGTAATGATAGAATAATTTAAAAAAATGATCGGACTTCCTCAAATTACAAAAGAAATGACTGCAGGTTCTAAATTCAAGCATAGTATAGTAATAAGGATGATTGATTGATTGAAACTTTGCAGTCAATGCGAAGCGATTGTAATGGCATCTGAACATTAAACTATTACGGACGTCGAGGAGCTGAAAACAGTAGAAAATAAGTATTTGACGTGGAGGGATTCATTTAACCCTTAACGTTCCAGGTGCGGTCTCACAGACCACAGGTGCTAATTGTTGGTCTATTGTTAATGGACAGGGGTGGGGGAGGATAATGCAGCGTTGCGTAATCGTTGCTTCCAACAGCTGCACTGTTTTCCACTGTCAGTAGCCACGATAACACGAGTCGGAGCAATATTATTACATCTTCTTTTGTGCAAGCAGTCTCAGAGACCGCACCGCCGGCCGAGGTGGCCGAGGGGACTGAGGCGCTCCAGTCACGGTCTGCACGACTACTACGGTCGGGGGTTCGAATCCCCCCTCGGGCATGGATATTTGTGCCGTCCTTTAGTGTTAGCTAGTTCGTAAGTAGTTTGTATGTTTAGGGACTGATGACCCCGTAGTTAAGTCCCATAAGCTATACAAACATTGGAACATTTAGACCGCACCTGGGCCTTTGCGTTATGGAATCGGCACCGAGCTCTTCTTCTACTATGCGTGTTACGGACCCTCATTTTGAGGATACTGTTTTGAAATGGTTCCAAGACCCTTTATGAAGTTATGTGGGATCAGACGGTGACTATGAGATCCAAAGTGAATATAATTGAGTCTCAGAACAGTGTGAAAGTGAAGAAGAAATTGCAAATGTGGATTTATCGAGTGAAACAAGTAATCGAAATGATGATGACAAACGTATGGAGACAATGACCAAAAGAAGAAGAGAAAGACGTGTTATATTTGTCATTGTTGCAAGACACTCGTCTTCCTTGAGTGTTCTACCAAAATTTGCTTCGAACGCAAAGAAAACATTTGTAAAGACAAAAAGTTACAAACAAAGCAATAATGAAATTTTTATTATTGTGACCTTTTTTTTGGAAAGGTTCTTACGTTTTTACCATTACATGCATAGTAAACAATAAAATTTTTTTTAAAGCAGCAGGTGCAGTGTGGGTCGTCGTTTGCTGGTGGTGGACGGTCGCTCATCTGGAGGTGGGCTCGCCGCGCGGCGCCGCTGCCCCCTCGGTCTCGTCCAGGTGGAGGAACTCCTGCTCGGCCATGAGGTTGGCCATCTTGAGCTTGACCAGCGCCTGCCGCCTGCGCGAGAACGTCTTGACGGTCCGGGCGTACGCGGCGAAGATGCCGTCCACCTCGTGCGCCTCGACGTCTGCTCGCCTAACTTCCAGCAGGGCCATCACGTCCCTCAGGGAGGACCCTGGCTCCCCGCAGAGGCTGCCGGCCTGCCCTCCCGGAGGGTCGCCCTCCCTGCTGCCCTCTTCGGAGGGCGCACCCTCCCTGGCGTCCGCGCAGGGCGGCGGCGTCTCGGGCGTGGTGACGTCTTGCGACAGAAAGGGCCGGAAGGGCTCCATCTGCTTGGCCCACACCCACGTCTTGCTGTCCGCCGACGGGCCCTTCCCTCTGCAGCTCCTCAGGAAGTTGCAGTAGGTGTCGCGCACGTTCTTCCACCTCCTCTTAACTTCTTCCCCTAAAAGCAAATACGACGCTTCGATTACAAAAAATATTACTCACAGAATATATGACATCGACTGTGATCGGGCAATGCTGAAAATTGGTACCCAGCCGGGATTCGAACCCGGGTCTCCTGCTTTCTAGGCAGTTACGCTGACCACTACACCACTGGGGACACAGTGATCATCGCACCTGCAAGGACTACCTAAGCACGCCTCCCGTCAGATACAAATTCCCAGCTTCGCCCTGCCCACAGTACTCAAACTCGTAGTTATTAAACTAATTCCCGTAAGAGTAAGGGCTTCAAACTTGGCCACCGCTCCCCACTAACGATAGGATCATTCCCCATCACCAGCATATTATATATATACATGTGGCATCTGTTCTGAAAGAAGAGAGGTCACTTCTCATCCTGCAGTTGTTATTTTTAAATATTCAGAGAATATATGACATCAACTGTGATCGGGCATAGCTGAATATGTGTACCCCGCCAGGATTCGAACCCGGGTCTCCTGCTTTTTAGGCAGTTGCGCTGACCTCTACACCACTGGAGACACAGTGATCACCGCACCTGCAAGGACTACCTAAGCACGCCTCCCGTCAGATACAAATTCTCAGCTTCGCCCTGCCCACAGTACTCAAACTCGTAGTTATCAAACTAATTCCCGTCCGCAGGACGAAGTTGGGAATTTGTGTCTGACAGGAGGAGTGCTTAGGTAGTCCTTGCAGGTGCGGTGATCACTGTGTCCCCAGTGGTGTAGGGGTCAGCGCAACTGCCTAGAAAGCAGGAGACCCGGGTTCAAATCTTGGCTGGGTACACATTTTCAGCTTTGCCCATTTGCAGTTGAAGTCATGAAAACAATAACAACTGCAGGATCAGAAGTGACGTCTGTTCTTTCGGAACAGACGCCCACATGTATATATATAATATCCTGGTGATGGGCAATGATCCTATAGTTAGTGGGGAGGGGTGGGCAAGTTTGAAGCCCTTACTCTTACGGGAATTAGTTTCATAACTCCGAGTTTGAGTACTGTGGGCAGGGCGAAAAGAAATGTTCAAATGTCTACATCTACCTCACCAAACTGCGTGGTCATCAGTCCGTAGCTTACAAACTACTTAAACCTAGGTAAACTAACCTATGGACAAACACACACACCCATGCCCCAGGGAGGACTCGAACCTCCACGGCGAGCAACCGCCCGCTCCGCAGCAAGGTGCTTTAGACCGCTCGTCTACTCCACCGCGCTCTATGGGCAGGGCGAAGCTGGAAATTTGTATCTGATGGGAGGCGTGCTTAGGTAGTCCTTGCAGGTGCGGTGATCACTGTGTCCCCAGTGGTGTAGGGGTCAGCGCAACTGCCTAGAAAGCAGGACACCCGGGTTCGAATCCCGGCTGGGTACACATTTTCAGCTTTTCCCCATCACAGTTGATGTCATATATTCTCTGAACATTAAAAATAACAACTGCAGGATCAGAAGTGACGTCTGTTCTTTTGGAACATACACCACATGTATTTATATATAATATGCCAATGACGAACATGATCCTATCGTTAGTGGGAATGGGTGGGCAAGTTTGAAGCCCTTACTCTTACGGGAATTAGTTTCATAATTACAAGTTTGAGTACTGTGGGCAGGGTGAAGCTGGGATTTTGTATCTGACGGGAGGCGTGCTTAGGTAGTCCTTGCAGGTGCAGTGATCACTGTGTGCCCAGTGGTGTAGGGGTCAGCGCAACTGCCTAGAAAGCCGGAGACCCGGATTCGAATTCCGGCTGGGTACACATTTTCAGCTTTGCCCAATTGCAGTTGATGTCATAAATTCTATGAATATTAAATAATAACAACTACAGGATCAGAAGTGACGTCTGTTCTTTTGGAACAGACGCCAAATGTATATATACAAAACATTACTGCCCCAAGTCCTTGTACATAACGATCCGTAGAGTGCGCGCAGGATAAATTGGCCGGCAGATGCGCAGATGGCTGGGCGAACTTATGGAGAGCAGTAGTGGTGGGGGAAGCGGCTGGAGCAGTGAGCCAGCGCTTGCGGGGAAGAGCCCGGCGCACAGCCGGCAGTCGGAGTGGGCTGAGGCGGCCTCCCCTTCCGAACGGAGGAATGAACTCGCCAGCGCTTCGGTCGAAAACTCCTCTCTGTGCACCGTCCACCTTATCCTGCGCAGACTCTAACTGTACCTTAATCTCACTAAAAATCAGAATTAGCCAGAACGATACAATTTTTTATTTTTATTTTTATTTATTTTTTTTTCCTTGCAAACGTAGGCTTCCGCGGCACTTGTCACTATAGATAAAATTCTTCCGGGTATGGCACCGTTTCGTCATTTTATAAACTGTACCGACGTTTCGGCCACAGTTGCAGGCGGCCTTCATCAGGGTCTGTGTTTGACTGCTGAATGTACGATCGCTTGGTGTTTATATATTAGCGATCGTACATTGAGCAGTCAGCCACAGACCCTGATGAAGGCCGCCTGCAACTAGGGATGCAACATCATTGTGTCAGTAGATTTCTTTGCTAGGTTTGTTACAGCTTTTATGTGTTGGGTTGCCAGCCGCGGTGGCCGAGGGGACTGAGGCGCTTCGGGCATGGATATTTGTGCCGTCCTTAGTTGTAGGTAGTTCATAAGTAGTTTGTAAGTTTAGGGACTGATGACCCCGTAGTTAAGTCCCTTAAGCTTAACAAACATTTGAACATTTTTTTGTGTTGGTTCGATAAGTATACTCAACATAGGTACAGCTCTCCTTGATAGCTTTCGTCACGGAAGAGAGTTAATGACTTTCATTTCCAGTTCCAGGTTTAATACAACGTTCGACTTCTTGGAACTGTAATTTGAGATGCATGCTGTACTAATATTTTTCAAAATGTTCATATGTTTGTAGAACTTATGGGACTTAACTACGGGGTCATCAGTCCCTAAGCTTACAAACTACTTATGAACTAGCTAATACTAAGGACGGCACAAATATCCATGCCCGAGAGGGGATTCGAACCCCCGACCGTAGTGGCCGTGCAGACTGTGACTGGAGTGCCTCATTCCCCTCGGCCAAGGCGGCCAGCGCTAATATTTTTAAACGAATACCAGACACTGAGATAAATAGCACTATTCTCCTTTAGTGCCGTTCGATCTATGGTTGTTGTTCTTCATACTTAGGGATCCAACATCATTGATAAAAACATGGATGTTCAAACATCGATGTTCCTGCGGAAAAATATAGTTGTTAAAAAAACATCGCTCTGAAAAACGATACATCGATGTTTTTCCGATGTTTCCATACGTTTAAGAAATATTAGGAAAAACACACTGATATGAAGCTGTGATGCCACAAAGTATCTGCCGATTGCCTTATTTATGTTCTTTCACTAGGCTACGAATACACAGCGAAATGGCAGCTTAGAATGAAAAAGAAGTTGGGAATAAGTTTTCGCTACCTATTGCGCTGAGTTTACTTGGGATTTAAATCGATTTGTTCATTACATGCGAAATAACTCGTGTTTTGTTAACGTATTGCATTTTTCTTAGCTGTCGACCTGGAGAAAATTAAACATTATGCAACTTTCAGTTATTTATTAATAATGTAGTTTTAAAATGAGTATACATCAATGATGTTTTTCAAATCATGTACCTTGCTGAAATGAAAATCTGTTATACTTGGCTTGTTTGTTGGCTTTTCTCTCGGGTTTTTCGTCGACTTTTGTTTGATGTTTTAACTGACGTTTTGACAGTACGATATCAGTCTGACTGGGTAACACTGTCAAAGATTCGATTCCACTAATGTTGGAGGGTGAAATTTCAGCAATTCCAGAAGCCCGTGCTGGACAACATCAGATTAATGATCAAAGATCGACATAAAAAACGAGATACACTCAAAGAGGCAATATGACAAATAATAACCATGAACGCTTTTAATTTTGTTTAAGGATTTGGGATTTGTCTTCGCAATATCTGCATTCTCCAGTGTCGTGAAGGTCCAATAACTTGTACAGTCACTAATCTAATAATTACCGGTACAAGAAAAATTCTAATGCACACTGTTTTATTCTATATTTAAAGTTACTGACTCTTTTTTGTAGTAGAACAAAAAGCTTCATATAAAATCCTCTTATGCACACAATACTCAGACAAAGTGACTGCAGCACTGAGAGAACAGCAAACAAAGGTGAGTAAATCATATTGTTGTTAGTTTCATATTTCACTTAACTTAAACCAGTCTCTGGACTGAAGACCATAACAACAACAACCTACTATTCCAAAAGTATGGAAACAGCGACGACAGCAGGAGCACCGCACTTGAGCTGACGCTGGCTGAGCAACTAATACAGTAGTAATGGAGTTGACAATCAATTGTTGTACGATGTCGATAGTTTTGGACTTCCGTCGTCGATGCATCGGCGATATATCGCTGTTCAAAACATCGATGTTTATGGACGAAACATCGATGTTTTCAAAACATCGACGTATCGTTTGCATCCCTACCCGCAACAGTGGCCGAAACGTCAGTACAGTTTATAAAATGACCACGCGGTGCCTTACCCGGAAGAATTTTATTGATATATTTTTTTTATTTATTATTTTATTTATTTAATGAGAAGAGGTTGCATCTACTATAGGTCTGTACCACTGTAGGGGGTACGTACATGATTTGGATTTAACGAGCAGAACACTCAAGGGGGGGGGGACACCAAGTATGATACCAACGGATTTTGATGGGTCGCAGGTATGTTGTGTTGGAATTTCTGCAGACCATCAAGCTAAGAGGATTTGATCGAATGGGCCTTTATTTCTAAGAAAATCGAGATCAAATTTGCAGCAAATTACCAAGCGTAACAAAACTCTTCATAAACGTTCGAAATTACTTGCATAATTTGTTGCAGGTCCCTAACTACTCCCATTTTGCAATAATTGATGCATAAATGTAGGTATTCTCACGCAGTGGCCTCTCATTATTTATGACGTCATACCTCCTGAGCTATGTGTTGTATTCTTTTGTTTTTGGGTCAGGAACGTTCGTAGTCGTACGGTGTACATTTGACCAAAGTTTCATTGCAATCGAATGAATGGTTTATGAACACACAGAGGACGTACAGACAAATTTTTTTTTTTTTATGTATAGATGTGGATGACTTCAGAGTTATCGTTATTAAGGGTCAACTGAAAATTTATGCACCACGCAGATATCTTACATAACTCATTTTGCATTAAATAAATACATAAGTAAGTAAATAAAAAATATTCGTATCGGCGTAGCCATTTCTGATCTTTAGCGAGTTGAAGGCACAGCGACTGCTTTGGCTGGGAATCGTCCTCCTCAATAATGTTCTGCCAATACTAGCTGGACTTCGCCGTGGACTTCCAGTTACGGCAACCGAGTGAGAATGCGCTTTGTGACTCCGTTGCTCAGTGGTAGAGTGCCAGACTACAAATCTAAAGGTCGCTGGTTCGATCCCCGCCACGTCCTAGGATTTTTATCTGTCACTTTCCACTTCTTTCACCTCTGACAGTGTTGCTCATGTGAAAAATACCGAGTAGCACTGTGGTTCGGAACCCATGTTAAACTGTAGGTTCCCCTATAACTGGCTGGGTAAGTCAGTTCGAAGGTCGGAGGAAGGCAACGGCATACCACCTCCAAATAGGACCATGCCTAGTAAAGCACTGTGGTGTTCAAACCAATCTTCGGATTGTTGACTGCTTTACCTTAGAGCTCCGACAAGGGGAACACCAAGTATGGTAGCATCGGAATTTGATGGGTCGTAGGTATGGTGCGAGGGAATTCCTCTAGACCATCAAGCTAAGAGGATTTTTTTCCAATGGGCCTTGATTTCTAAGAAAATCGAAATCAAATTCGCAGCAAATTACCACGCGTAACGTGTCTACTTAGACATGACGGTTACCGCTCAGCGAGACAGCGTGCTGTAATCGGCAATTTGTTAGTCTCACATGCAGGAGACCTGGGTTCGATACCTAGCGGCAGAACAAAAAAATGTTCAAATGTTTGTTAAGCTGATGGGACTTAACTAGGGGTCATCAGTCCCTAAACTTACAAACTACTTATGAACTAGCTACAACTAAGGACGGCACAAATATCCATGCCCGAGGGGGGATTCGAACCCCCGACCGTAGTGGCCGTGCAGACCGTGACTGGAGCGTCTCAGTCCCCTCGGCCACAGCGGCCGGCACAGCAGAACAATTTTTAAAAATTGTTATTGCTACTTTTTATATTTCAAAAATTAAAAAAAAATTAAACAAAGAAAAAGATAGGGTAAGGTGGTACAAATTCGATATAGGTACAATTCTGATCAACATAAATTTTCGCGCCATTTGTCAGTCTCGTAGTGTCTCGTTGTGTGGCGTTGTAGCGTAACAGTCTTCTACAGCTACTCCTGTCTTTTCCAATAATACACCGCTTTGTGCTAAGGAGAGAGAATATATATATATATATTTGCGTTAGGAGGTAAGTGGAGCTACTCAGTTTAGCGTTTTTATAAATTTTCTATTTAAGCGTGACTAGATTCTCTACCCAAATGCAATGGCAATGTTTGATACAGCGAAGTATGCGTTGGTGCCTGACGGAAAAAGTGATTTTATGTGGAAGATGCCCTTAGTCAAAATTCTACTAGGAAGTGATCACAATTGTACCTAATGTGGTACATTTTTCTCAATTCTGTAACTTTTATTTGTGTATATACCGACATTTGTAATTGTCTAATATTTGTGTTACATATTAGTTAAACATCCAAGAACAAGTGCTATAATTAAAATTACATTTTTTCTCAATATATTTCCAGTTACAATAACATTTGTCCGAAATGATCGAAATTGTACCACCTTACCCTATAAAGAAAGAATAACAAAAATAATGAAAAGTCAAACGATTAAAAAAAAATAAAAAGTAAAATAAAAAAATAAAAATCTTCCTCTTTGGGTTATTTATTTTTCGCTTTTCTTTATTTCTCTTCTTTTATTGTGCATAATTATATGCCATTATACCCAAATATTATAGGTGTTAACAAAAGACTGTGTACTGATTTCGAAATATGGTTCATCGCCTTAAAAGTGTGGTTCGAAGAAACAAAATTAATAAAATAATTGTCGCGCATGTGCGAATGTTACATGTTTTTAGCCTGACCATTTACTGCAAACGTTTACATAACAAGGGTTATAAATATACACAGTTATGCACAATCATCGGACAAGTGTGAAAAGTAATTGACCCAGGTCGGAGTTGAACCCAGGCCTCCTGCATGGCAGCCTCGCACCTTGCCGATTACACCACGCTGTCTCGATGAGCGGTAACCGCCATGTATAAGTAGACACGGTACGCGTGGTAATTTGCTGCGAATTTGATTTCGATTTTCTTAGAAATCAAGGCCCATTGGAAAAAAATCCTCTTCGCTTGATGGTCTAGAGGAATTCCCTCGCACCATACCTACGACCCATCAAATTCCGATGATACCATACTTGGTGTTTCCCTTGTCGGAGCTCTAAGGTAAAGCAGTCAACAATCCGAAGATTGGTTTGAACACCACAGTGCTTTACTAGGCATGGTCCTGTTTAGAGGTGGTATGCCGTTGCCTTCCTCCGACCTTCGAACTGACTTACCCAGCCAGTTATAGGGGAACCTACAGTTTAACGTGGGTTCCGAACCACAGTGCTACTCGGTGTTTTTCACATGAGCAACACTGCCAGAGGTGAAAGAAGTGGAAAGTGACAGATAAAAATCCTAGGACGTGGCGGGGATCGAACCAGCGACCTTTGGATTTGTAGTCTGGACTCTACCACTGAGCAACGGAGTCACAAAGCGCATTCTCACTCGGTTGCCGTAACTGGAAGTCCACGGCGAAGTCCAGCTAGTATTGGCAGAACATTATTGAGGAGGACGATTCTCAGCCAAAGCAGTCGCTGTGCCTTCAACTCGCTAAAGATCAGAAATGGCTACGCCGATACGAATATTTTTTTTTACTTACTTATGTATTTATTTAATGCAAAATGAGTTATGTAAGATATCTGCGTGGTGCATAAATTTTCAGTTGACCCTTAATAACGATAACTCTGAAGTCATCCACATCTATATATATAAAAATGAATTTTTTTCTGTACGTCCTCTATGTGTTCATAAACCATTCATTCGATTGCAATGAAACTTTGGTGAAATGTACACCGTACGCCTACGAACGTTCCTGACCCAAAAACAAAAGAATACAACACATAGCTCAGGAGGTATGACGTCATAAATAATGAGAGGCCACTGCGTGAGAATACCTACATTTATGCATCAATTATTGCGAAATGGGAGTAGTTAGGGACCTGCAACAAATTATGCAAGTAATTTCGAACGTTTATGAAGAGTTTTGTTACTGACCCCCCCATCCCCTACCCCCCACACACAAAATAATGAAATTACGAAATCTCAAAAACTACTTCACCTTTCAAGCTTAAATTTGGCAAGAATATAGTTTATACTTCCTAAGTAATAGAACGCAGTACGTTGTTCTCGACGGCGAGTATTCATCAAAGGCGAGTGTATCGTCAAGCGTGCCCCAGGGGAGTGTGACAGGATCGCTATTATTTTCTATCTATATAAATGATCTGATGGACAGAGTAAGTTGTAATTTGCGGCTGTTTGCTGATGATGGTGTGGTGTATGAGAGGGTGTCGTCTGTAACTGACTGTAATAGCATACAGAATGACTTAGTCAAAATTTCTAGTTGGTGCGAAGAATGGCACCTAGCTCTCAATGTAGAAAAATGTAAGATGATGCGCTTGAGTAGAAAAAGCAATCCCATAATGTCCGAATACAGCATTAGTAGTGAGCTTCTTGATGCTGTCGCGTCGTTCAAATATCTAGGCGTAACATTGCATAGCGATATGAAATGGAACGAGCATGTAATGACAGTTGTGAGTAAGGCGGACAGCCGACTTCGGTTTATTGGGAGAATTTTGGGAAGATGTGCTTCACCTTTAAAGGAAACCGCGTATGAAACGCTTGTACGACCACGTCTTGAGTATTGCTCAAGTGTTTGGACCCGCAGCAAATCAGTTTAAAGGAAGACATAGAGGCGGTTCCGAGACGAGCAGCTAGATTTGTTACTGGTAGGTTCGACCAATGCGCGAGTGTCACGGAAATGCTCCGGCAACTCAATTGGGGATCGCTGGAAGAAAGACGACGTTCTTTTCGTGAATTTCTGTTAAGTAAATTTAGAGGGCCGGAATTTGAAGCTGAGTGTAGTACGATCTTGCTGCCGCCTACTTACATTTCGCGTAAAGATCACAAAGACAAGATAAGAGAAATTAGAGCTCGTACGGAGGCATATAGGCATTCTTTTTTTCCTCGTTCAATTTGGGAGTGGAATAGGAAAGGAAATGCTTAGTAGTGGTACAGTGTACCCTCCGCCACGCACCTTACGGTGAATTGCGGAGTATGTATGCAGATGTATGTAGATGTAGGTGTAGATGTAGAAGATCATTTTAATCAGTATTTCAGACAATAGCTCCACTCCTTTTTTTTTTTTTTTTTAATAGGAAGCTAGTAATTTTGGCAGTTATTGCACTCAGATAAATGCAAAAGGATTTTTACGTTTTCAGGATTTTCATAGGTGTTATGACATTCACGAACTGCGTAATTAATTATTAGCGAGCAATCTCAGTCTGCGAACCTTAACAGCAGCAGTACGGTAGATTAAGAGATCTGACTTCATTAAGTATAATTCACGATAACATTACATACCTGAAGAGACAGTGCGGTCGATAGTGAAATCTACATCTACATCCATACTCCGCAAGCCACCCGACGGTGTGTGGCGGAGGGTACCTTGAGTACCACTATCGATTTTCCCCCCTATCCCAGTCACGTATTGTTCGCGGAAAGAAGGATTGTCGGTATGCCTCTGTGTGGGCTCTAATCTCTCTGATTTTATCCTCACGGTCTCTTCGCGAGATATACGTAGGAGGGAGCTGTGGTGTCGCACAAGTCCAAAGTGCGCGCCACCTACTTTCGCCGCGCGCCGCCATGCACGCACGGCGCGGCGTTCTCACGACGACAACCACGAGCGCCCTCTGCTGCAACCCCGCTCGTGGCCACCACGGAAAGATACCGGTCACTTCGGACGGAGATAGCAACCAGTTAGGACCTTCGTAATCAGATAGGCACGATTGAAGACTTTGCTATCGTACCGGCACTAGGCAGGCTCTAACAACTATGTATCAACATTCTGCAGTACTATGTAAAAGTTAAGTATTGTTACATTCTGTGCAATATATATCTCTTTCTAATTTACTCTAGTGTTTATAGTTTCTGGCTGCTCCCCTCCGTACCTGCACCAGCGTGCTATCTATATTCCTGTGTCGGTCTCATCCACTCGGCCACCGACACCTACGACGAGGCTGGGACACAAAAGCGGCGACGAAGTTGGGACACAAAAGTGGCGACGAGGAGTGATAGACGATCCGCGGACCAACCCGCTTGCAGCAGCCAGACAGCAGCAGCAGTCGGAGCACGCAGAAATTGCTCCCGCCCACCCACCCTTATTATAACATTTTTGGGGGAACATATTCCGTTACGTGTTTTGTGGACTTTTTTGTTGCAGAGTGTCCTCTTTCATATTGCATTTAAGTTTTGTACTAATTTACTTGTATACGCGGCGCCTAATCGGTCAGCATGGCCACTACCCCGAACCCAAACTTAATGGAAATTATTCAGTTACAGACGGCGCAAATCACTCAACTACTGCAGGCCGTGTCGCAGTTGACGACACAGGCTGCTCACCAACAACAACAGTCGTCACATCAGCAGCCCACACCTGCCGCTGCACAGCTTCCTACATTTCGCCAGTACAACGAACGTGAGGAAGAATGGAACGACTACTTCGCACAGTTTCAAGAACTCGTCGCGGCTCATCAAATTACAGGTCAGAGAGTGAAGAATCTTTTCTTATCGATTGTGGGCCCCCAGACCTTCGTACTATTGCAAAAACTTTTCCCTCTCGCATCTCCTCGTGATGTAGACTTTGAACAAATTGTAGATGCATTGAATGCTCATTATGAGAGAGAAGTTCTTGTAGCCGCTGCACGATACCGATTTTTCAGACTTAAAAAATTACCGCAGCAGTCACACCAAGAGTGGATTACGGAATTGAAGGGCTTAACCCGCCAATGTAAATTTACTTGCTCTTGTGGACTTTCGTATAGTGACGTGATGTTGAGGGATGCGATTACGCAGAATATTCAGGACCCCAGAATTAGAGCAGCAATTCTGAAACAGTCTGACCCCTCATTAGACAGTCTACTGCAGCTTATAGAAGCGCATGATACTTTTGACTTAGCTGATGTAGAAATGCAAAGCCACAGTGTTAATTCAGTGCGCCGCAACGGTCGCTTTCCTAGCCGTAGTTCTCAGTGCAGCACTAGTGATTCTTACAATAGTACAGGCCGTGCTGAACAGACAGTGAACAGTAACCAGTGTAAAAGTGCGACACAAAGGTCGCCCCGTAGTGTTAGACACAGTAATTTGCATAACGGGCGCCAACGATCATTTCAGAAACATGTTCGTAAATCTTGCCCCCAGTGTGTGTCTCGCCACAAGCGTGCTCATTGCCCTAGTCGCAACGCGACCTGTTATCAATGTGGCAAATCAGGACATGTGCAGTCTGTGTGTATGCAAATTAAAAACTCAAAGAACAGTAACGTTAGAAACAGTGCTTCGCAGAGTGCGAGAACAGTTCGTTCTGTGAATGTTATACGGGCTGTGGAATTGAACAGTGCTTTCCTTGGATCTCAATTGCAAGAAAGTAGTTCTGCGCCTATGGCAAAACTATATAGTGCACCACGTAGCAAGCGCCGACGAGCGCGTAAAACAGTGCAACGGAAAAGGGTTCGGGACAAGCAAAATGACTATGAACAGTGCATTCCTGTAGTGAAATTAGTGCCTTCTGCAACTGCTCCTTGTAATAGTGCCCAGTACTGTGTAGCTAGTGACAGTAGACATCAAGTAGCTACTCAAAAGTGTGGTGCAGTAGTTAGTAAATCTGGAGTAGCTTCGCAGGCTTGCGCGGACGCCGATCCGGCGGTAGTGTCATCTAGTGACAGTGTTGTTAATCCGTTGCGTGCCGAGTCTGCGCCGCTTCCTTCACTACGCGGCCCGCGCAAGCGCAGTAACCAAACCGTAGCAGACGTTGCCCACATTCGCGCACCTGTCGAGCGCCGCAAGCAAAAACTTTTTGTGAATCTTTCCATTGACAATAAGACTGTGCAATTTCAGCTCGACACTGGTTCCGCTGTTACCTTCATTAATAAAGATACTTATGAACTTCTGGGTTCGCCAAAATTGTCGCCGTCACAGCAAGTGTTAACAGCTTATACAGGTCAAAATATTCCCGTGCTAGGAACGTGTAGCCTGCCCGCCTCTTTTCAAGGTGTAACAAAAACAGTTGCTTTTGTAGTTCTTCAGGCCAAATCGACACAGAACATTTTTGGACTAGATGCTTTTGACTTGTTTGGTTTATCAATTCAAAGATGTGCTTCAAATTTCGTCAATAGTGCCTCAGGATAAAATCAATGCATTGTGTGACAAATATAGTGACTTGTTTTCGCCGGAACTAGGTTGTGCAAAAGACTTCGTGGCACATGTAACTTTAAAAGAATCTGCAGTTCCAAAATTTCGTAAAGCTAGACCAGTGCCTATCGCAATGCGTGATACAGTTGCCGAAGAACTTAAACGTTGGCAAGATAGTGGGGTGATTTCTCCTGTTTCTGCGAGTCAGTGGGCCTCGCCTATAGTAATTATACCCAAGCCGTCAGGAAAACTTCGTCTCTGTGCGGACTTCAAATCAACAGTGAACAGTCAAACAATTGTAGACACTTATCCCTTGCCCAGAACTGACGAACTAATGAACAAATTAGGACAGTCTCGTTTCTTTTCCAAGATTGATTTAGCAGAGGCATACTTACAGATTCCACTTGATGACGAGTCAAAAAAGTTTTTCGTCATTAATACTCACATGGGCCTTTTTCAATTTCAACGCCTACCCTTTGGCAGTTCTTCCGCTCCCGCTATTTTTCAGCGTTTTTTGGAACAGCTGACAGTTTCTGTACCGTGTTGTTCGAACTATTTAGATGATATTGTGGTATCCGGACGTACAGTTTAAGAACATTTAGCAAACCTGGAGTGCCTTTTCAAAGTGTTGACTGCAGCAGGTCTACGTTGTAATAAAGCAAAGTGTTCGTTTTTTCAAACTGAAATAGAGTACCTGGGCCATGTGATTAATGCCCAAGGAATTCATCCCTTACAGTCACATCTTCGAGCAATCAAAGACTTGCCTCCTCCTAAGAATGTGCATGAATTGCAAGCAGTGATGGGAAAGCTTAACTATTATTTCAGGTTTATTCCCAATGCCTCTCAGATTGCAGCTCCACTGCATCACTTACGTAGGAAGAATGTTCCTTTTGTATGGTCTAAAGATTGTCAGGTTGCCTTTGACAAACTAAAGTCTGCACTACTCAGTGATGCATGTTTGATTCCCTTTGACCCACAGAAGCCTGTAGTGTTAGCAGTTGACGCCTCGTCGTACGGTGTGGGTGCAGTTCTGTCACATCGTATTGGATGTCATGATCGTCCTATTGCCTTTGCATCCAAGCTACTGACGCCAACGCAACAGAATTACAGTCAGATAGAAAAGGAGGCCTTAGCAATAATTTACGGCGTCACAAAGTTTCATCATTATCTCTATGGCAGAAAATTCTATTTGTTGACAGACCACAAGCCTCTCACGTCGTTGTTCTCACCCACAAAGCCAATTCCGCCACGAACGGCACAAAAGCTTCAGAGATGGTCCTTGATATTGTCAAATTATCAGTATGAGATTTTGTACCGACCTACCACTAAACATGCCAACGCGGACACACTTTCCCGACTTCCAGTTGGCCAGGATGTGTCGTTTGATTCTTCAGAAATGGCATGTTGTCAGATAGACTCCAGAGATGCTTCCGCTGTCGCAGACTTTCCTTTGAACTCTCGTCGGGTTGCACAGGAAACAGCTGCGGATGCAGACCTAAGTGTGGTAGCACGTTTTGTTCGCTCAGGGTGGCCTGCCAGAGCCAAAGACATTGATCGGCCTCTGGTTCGACGTTATTTTGCACAACGTCATGATTATCTTTAAGTCAGGGTGTTCTGTTGTTGCATACCGACAACGACCTTGCACGAATGATTGTTCCTCGTTCCCTGCAAAGAGATGTATTACGCCTCCTGCATCAAGGACATTGGGGTATTGTTAGGACAAAGCAATTGGCCAGACGTCATTGTACCTGGGTTGGTATGGACGCTCAGATAGAGAGCATGACGTCACAGTGTACTGTTTGTGCGGAGCATCAGGCGGCACCTCCGCAACGTTTCTCAGACTGGCCACGCCCCAAGGGACCATGGCAACGTTTACACATTGACTTTGCCGGACCTTTCTGGAATACGCGCTGGTTAATTGTTGTAGACGCTTTCAGCAAGTTTCCTTTCGTGATTGCCATGAACTCAACGACGGCGTCTAGTACAATCGGTGTCTTAACATCAGTGTTTTGCATCGAAGGTTTGCCTGAAACTATCGTCAGTGACAATGAACCTCAGTTTGTTAGTGCGGAATTTCAACAGTTTTGTCGCGTGAATGGCATTCAGCATATCACCACCGCACCTTTTCACCCTCAGTCCAATGGTGAAGCAGAACGTTTCGTCCGAACATTCAAGTCTCACATGGAGAAGATGAAAGGTCAGCACTCCAGGCAGCAAGCTCTTCAAATTTTCCTGTCTACGTATCGGTGCATGCCACGTGACGGCCCGTCTCCTGCCGAGCTGCTACACGGCCGCCGTCACCGCACTCTCCTTCACCTGCTGCAGCCTCCCACGCACCGAGTCGGTTCGTATGGCGCTACGCGTTTTCAGGTTTCTACGCCGGTGCTGTACAGGGTGTTTGCTGGCAACAAGAAGAAATGGTTACCGGGCACCATTCAGCGCGTGCTCGGTCGCAATATGTATGTTGTACGTTCTTCCACAGGGTCGGAGCTGCGGCGCCACGCAAACCAATTGCGTCTGCATAGGCCGCGCGATCCTGTCTCCGGTTTCTTGATTCCAGACTCAGTTCACCGCCAGGGAGCACAATCACATCGTTCGTCCCCGGACTACGAGATCGTCCCGATGGAGATCGACGCGACGCCGCCGCTGTCGCCGCCGCAGATGACAGCGTCACCGAGAGGGACTCCGGGACCGTGCGTGCCGCCGCCGCCTGGGCCACGCACCTCAGAAGAAGATGACATGCTCCCTCTGGGCGGGGGGGTGCGCCCTTCCCCAGGTTTCGGTGGGTTCCTGGAGGATCGCAAGGCGGATGCCGGGGCGCGGACGGCGTCTCGATCCCAGCCTCAGCTACGACGCCCGTCCCAAAAGTAACGCCCCCGCCCAGGCCCTCCTCCCAGTGCCGTCGCCGTGGCCCTCAGCCCTACGCCACGACGGCGCGGCGGTTTGGGGGGGAGGGGTGTGGTGTCGCACAAGTCCAAAGTGCGCGCCACCTACTTTCGCCGCGCGCCGCCATGCACGCACGGCGCGGCGTTCTCACGACGACAGCCACGAGCGCCCTCTGCTGCAACCCCGCTCGTGGCCACCACGGAAAGATACCGGTCACTTCGGACGGAGATAGCAACCAGTTAGGACCTTCGTAATCAGATAGGCACGATTGAAGACTTTGCTATCGTACCGGCACTAGGCAGGCTCTAACAACTATGTATCAACATTCTGCAGTACTATGTAAAAGTTAAGTATTGTTACATTCTGTGCAATATATATCTCTTTCTAATTTACTCTAGTGTTTGTAGTTTCTGGCTGCTCCCCTCCGTACCTGCACCAGCGTGCTATCTATATTCCTGTGTCGGTCTCATCCACTCGGCCACCGACACCTACGACGAGGCTGGGACACAAAAGCGGCGACGAAGTCGGGACGCAAAAGGAGCAATATACTGCTTGACTCCTCAGTAAAGGTATGTTCTCGAAACTTCGACAAAAGCCCGTACTGAGCGACAGGGGGTCTCTCCTGCAGAGTCTTCCACTGGAGTTTATCGATCATCTCCGTAACGCTTTCACGATTACCAAATGATCCTGTAACGAAGCGCGCTGCAGTCCGTTGGATCTTCTCTACCTCCTCTATCAATCCCACCTGGAACGGATCCCACACCGGTGAGCAGTATTCAAGCTGTGGGCGAACAAGTGTACTGTAACCTACTTCCTTTGTTTTCGGACTGCATTTCGTTAGGATTCTTCCAATGAATCTAAGTCTGGCATCTGCTTTACCGACGATTAACTTTTTTTATGGTCGTTCCATTTTAAATCACTCCTAATGCCTACTCCCAGATGATTTATGTTCAAATATTTGTAGAACTTATGGGACTTAACTACGGGATCATCAATCCCTAAGCTTACAAAGTACCTATGAACTAGCTAAGAATAAGGACGCCACAAATATCCATGCCCGAGGGGGGATTCGAACCGCCGACCGTAGTGGCCGTGCAGACCGTGACAGAAGCGCCTCAGTCCCCTCGGCCACCGCAGCCGGCGATGATTTATGTTCAAATGATTGTAAATCTATCGCACCAAACTGCGTGGTCATCAGTCCGTAGCTTACAAACTACTTAAACCTAGGTAAACTAACCTAAGGATAAACACACACAGCCATGCCCCAGGGAGGACTCGAACCTCCACGGCGAGCAACCGCGCGCTCCGTAGCGACGCGCCTTAGATCGCTAGGCTACTCCACCGCGGTGGTAATTTATGGAATTAACTGCTTCCAGTTGCTGGCCTGTTATAGTGTAGCTGAATGATACAGGATCTTTCTTTCTATGTAATCGCAGCACGATACACTGGTCTACATTGTGAGTGAAGTTAAATTTTAATTTATTTATGATTGGCATTCTAAGTAGAGAGGCAGATTGTTATGTGTCTCTTAAACGTTTTGCAAGCACTTAGTATCCAAGTTTGTTAAGCTCTTATATTCTGTTACAAAAATCGTAATCAACTAGTTTGTCAGGTATCTTACCAGTATTTCTTGCCAATCATGGAAAGTGTTTCATATACTAATATTAATTACAGCAATTGATGACAACACAATAATTTTATTGTTAATGGAATTAAGTCTTGTTCTCAGCAAGGAGGCCTACGTTGTGTTTCCCATTGAAAGCACGTCTCCGTTTAGCCCGCAGAAACTGGTCGGAAGAACATCAGTATCGAAGTCGTAACGAATGGCGCAGTTTTCTGTTTACAGATGAGTCAAGATTTTGTGTTCTACATAGATACACTGCAAATCACATTCAAGTGCCTTAACCACTTTCATAACGTTTCTCTACCGTTCCATTCTCTAATAGCGCGCGGGAAGAAAGAACACCTAAATCGTTCCGTTTTCGATCTGATTTCTCTTATTTTATTGGGATGGTCATGTCTCCATAAGTAGGTGGGTGCTAGCAAAATATTTTCACTTTCAGAACTAAAAGTCGGTGATTGAAACTTCGCAAATAGATCACGCCGCAATGAATAACGTCTTTCTTTTAATGATTTCCACCCCAATTCGTGCAACATTTCCGTGACGCTCCCCCCCCCCCCCCCCGTAACGTGATAGAACAAAAAAAAGGAGCTGCCTTTCTCTGAACTTTCTCAATGTCAGAACCATATTTTCACATTCAGACGTAAAGGTCGGTGATTGAAATTTCTCAAATAGATCTCGCCGCAACGAATAACGTCGTTATTTTAATGATTTCCACCTCAAATCGTGCGACATTTCCGTGACGCTTTCCCCCTATAACGTGATAAATCGAGCTGCCCTTCTCAATGTCTTCCGTCAGTCCCATCTACCGAGGGTCCCACACTGGGCAACAGTACTCCAGGAGAGGACGCACAAGTGTGATGTAGCCAGTCTCTTTGGTGGAGCTGGTGCATCTTCGAAGCGTTCTGCAGATGAAATGTAATCTTAGATTCGCCTTCCCCACAATATTTTCTATGTGTTCTCTCCAGTCAAAGTTGTTCGTAATTGTAACTTCTAGGTATTTGGTAGAATTTACGACCTAAGGTTTGAGTGATTTATCGCGTAATTGAAGTTCAGCGGATTTCTTTTAGTGGTCATGTGTATTACTTCACACTTTTCTTTGTTAGTGTCAATTGCCAATTTTCGCACCATGCAGAAATTTAGTCTATATCGCTTTGCAGTAGCTTTTGATCCTCTGTTGACTTCACTAACCGATAAACGACAGCATCATCCGCTAACAATCTAAGGGAGCTATTCAGATTGTCTCCTAAATCGTTTATAAATATCTTATTGGCAGATCACCAGATGATGGGCTACGCCCGAAACATGTTGTGAACTGAAAATAAATAATCTACTGATAACATCTTTTGATTATTCAAGCAATCTCCAGCAATTTTAAAATCATTATTAAAATTTTACAGACAGAATTGTAACCAACATCTGAAACAAATACGTTGCCATATGTATATAGTGTTTGATTCCCTGATTGATTTGAGCAGTGTAGTTTAATAACTGTCACTGACGAGTAAAGTGCTTGGGCTCGAACGAACACATATACATCAAAATCGTACGAGAGATAATGTAAAGATCCCTTATTGCACTAGTGACACTTCTGCATCTGCAAAACTCTGCAGTCGTACGTTAGAGGCCTCTGCGTGTGCCATGCCGCATTGCAATTTGACCTGTCGGTTCGGCAGTGTGCCTCCGAAGTTGCGTTTTGTGACGTCATTTGTGTGGTGAAGCGTCAGATGGGACGGCGATTGGTAATCAATCCTGCTAATGTATTGCGATTGGTAGAGATGAAGTTACGAAGAATCCTTTTTTCTGAAGATGGTATTAGTGTAGAAGATGAATCACTTGCATGCTTTCTCGTATCTGTTATGGTACAGAAATATGAGCATAAGTTAGATACTGTTGTAACATTAACGCGTAATGATGATAATAGGGATGATAATGACGAACAACTCATTGCAAGTGGTAGTGCTACGGTTAAGTGCGAGGCGATGGAAGCAGTGGCATTGAATAGCAACAGTCTTCCGAGAAGAGGTTAAAGTTGTGATTATCAGCACGGCTTTTGATGACAATTCGCTTGAGAACATCTACGATGATTATTACATAAGTTATAGTTAAGATATCTGCATTACGTATGGCGTCTACAATAGGTCGGTGGAGAAAGGAACTAAGTCACTTTTTGCTGACTTTCACTTTTTTACAGTAATGTAGTAAACGGACCGAGACACACCTTACTGTGATGAAACGAACGATGTTTGGCTTCTTCCTGTGGGAATAACATGAGGTCGATTTTATACATGCCGAGGAGAGAGGAATCAAGTCAGTGACTTAGTTCCTTTCTCCGCCGCACGTCACATCCCATCAGTATATTTTACTGTCAGCGAGCTTGTACTACACCAGCTACATGCTAGATGGCGTTGGTCTGCAGAATGCGGGTGTAGAAATCACAACAAAACAGTAATTTGGCGCCAACTTTGTCGGGTGTCACGATTATTGTTGAGTGTTGTAAGTGATTGAATACCATCTTTCTAAATGCCAAAAGGACATGTGTGGAAGAAATCCATGCATAATAAAAATTCCGGAAAATGTAATAAATTTGATAGTACCCAGTATCACGTCTGTCCCACTCAAAGAAACTTACTATGCTGGGAAGGAAATGAAATACCTAGATTCAAGCTTGGATCTGAAAACTTTGCACGAAATGTTCCTTAAGAAATATCCAGACGTAAATGTGAAATACGACTTCTATAGGAAACATTTTCATAAAAATTACAAAGTGCGAATCAATATAAAGAAAATGAAGATATTTTCGGAAATTGAAGAAATACATTCATGGAGAAGACACTGAGATTTTTTATGGGGAGATTTCGAAATGGCTAACTTCAAGTGATAACTCACTGTGATATGAACTATTCCGAACTTCTATTAAAAAGTTGTTTTCATGTTCAGCTAAACATAATTTAACAGTTTGAGCTTTAATGCAGAAATGTGTATCTTTGAATGTATTATACTCTCGAAAAGTGCTAATTCCTTCGTTGACTGGAGAAAGGAACTATGTTATTTACAGAAGATACTTTCTAGAATATATAAAAAATTATTTTCATTCACAGTATGTATGGTTAGAGTACAGCAAATGTCAAAAATTTCAATGCAATCTGTTAAATAGTTTAACAATAAAACAGTTTTTTGTCTCTCCTGAAAAGTGCAAAAAAGTGACTTAGTTCCTTTCTCCACCGACCGATTCGATTACATCTACAGCGCTATCTAGAGCATGGTTACAGAGCTTTGCAGAAAAACGACACCCACCAGCACATTGAGGTGTACATAGAGATCCTGTAAGCAAACGTTCATACAGATACGTTTGTTGGAGCCCAAGTACTTTCCTTGTGAATGAGAGTCAGTTGTGCGTACAGAGAGGTGCTTTCCTCGATGTTATGGCGCCTGTCACTGGTAGGGATGCAAACGATACATCGATGTTTTGAAAACATCGATGTTTCGTCCATTAACATCGATGTTCTGAACAGCGATATATCGCCGATGCATCGACGACAGAAGTCCAAAACTATCGACATCGTTCAACAATTGATTGTCAACTCCATTATTACTTTATTAGTTGCTCAGCCAGCGTCAGCTCAAGTGCGGTGCTCCTGCTGTCGTCGCTGTTTTCATACTTTTGGAATAGTAGGTAAGACAAATAAGAAACTAACAACAATATGATTTACTCGCCTTTGTTTGCTATACTCTCAGTGCTGCAGTCACTTTGTCTGAGTATTGTGTGCATAAGAGGATTTTATATGAAGCTTTTTGTTCTACTACAAAAAAGAGTCAGTAACTTGAAATATTGACTAAAACAGTGTGCATTAGAATTTTTCTTGTACCGGTAATTATTAGATTAGTGACTGTATAAGTTATTGGACCTTCACGACACTAGAGAATGCAGATGTTGCGAAGACAAATCCCAAATCCTTAAACAAAATTAAAAGCTTTCACGGTTATTATTTGTCATATTTCCTCTTTGAGTCTATCTCGTTTTTTATGTCGATCTTTGATGATTAATCTGCTGTTTGTCCAGCACGGGCTTCTGGAATTACTGAAATTTCACCCTCCAACATTAGTGGAATCGAATCTTTGACAGTGTTCCCCAGTCAGACTGATATCGTACTGTCAAAACGTCAGTTAAAACAACAAACAAAAGTCGACGAGAAAACCGAGACAATAGCCAACAAACAAACCGAGAATAACAGATTTTCATTTCAGCAAGGTATATGATTTGAAAAATATCATTGACTAATATTCATTTTAAAACTACATTATTAAGTAATAACTGAAGGATGCATAATGTTTAATTTTCTCTAGGTCGACAGCTAAGAAAAATGTTCAAATCAAATGTTCAAATGATTGTATAGCTTATGGGACTTAATTACGGAGTCATCAGTCCCTAAACTTACAAACTACTTATGAACTAGTTAATCCTAAGGACGGCACAAATATCCATGCCCGAGGGGGGATTCGAACCCCCGACCGTAGTGGCCGTGCAGACCGTGACTGGAGCGCCTCAGTCCCCTCGGCCACCGTGGCCGGCTAAGAAAATTGCAATGCGTCAACAAAACACAAGTTATTTCGCATGTAATGAACAAATCGATTTAAATCCCAAGTAAACTCAGCGCATTAGGTAGCGAAACCTTATTCCCAACTTCTTTTTCTTAAATAAGGCAGTCGGCAGATACTTTCTGGCAACATAGCTACATTTCAGTGTCTTTCTCCTAATATTTCTTAAATGTATGGAAACATAGGAAAAAATCGATGTATCATTTTTCAGAGCGATGTTTTTTTAACATCGATATTTTTATCAACGCTAAGATCGGAATGAAACTGTAGATTTCGTAAGTCTGTAGGAGAAGTATTCTCCGCCGTCACAAAATACGTTCTTAGCAGACGTTTTCTACATCTACATACATACTCCGCAATTCACCGTAAGGTACACTGTACCATTACTAGGCATTTCCTATTCCACTCCCAAATTGAACGAGAAAAAAAAGAATGCCTATATGCCTCCGTACGAGCCCTAATTTCTCTTATCTTGTCTTTGTGATCTTTAAGCGAAATTTAAGTAGGAGGCAGCAAGATCGTACTACACTCAGCTTCAAATTCCGGCCCTTTAAATTTACTTAACAGAAATTCACGAAAAGAACGTCGTCTTCTTCCAGCGATCCCCGTTGCCGTAGCAAGTCCGTGACACTCGCGCATTGGTCGAACCTACCGGTAACAAATCTAGCTGCTTGCCTCAGAACCGCCTCTATGTCTTCCTTCAAACCGATCTGCTGCGGGTCCCAAATACTTGAGCAATATTCAAGACGTGGTCGTACAAGCGGTTTATACGCGGCATCCTTTACAGGTGAAGTACATCTTCCCAAAATTCTCCGAATAAACCGAAGTCGACTGTCCGCCTTACTCACAACTGTCCTTACATGCTCGTTCCATTTCATATCGCTCTGCAATGTTACGCCTAAATATATGAACGACTCGACAGCAATAAGAAGCTCACTACTAATGCTTTATTCGAACATTATAGGATTGTTTTTTCTACTCATGCGCATCACCTTACATTTTTCTACATTGAGAGCTAGCTGCCATTCTTCGCACCAACTAGAAATTTTGTCTAAGTCATCCTGTATGCTGTTACAGCCAGTTATATACGACACCCTCCTATACACCACAGCATCATCAGCAAACAGCCGCAAATTACAACTTACTCTGTCCATCAGATCGTTTATATAGATAGAAAATAATAGCGGTGCTATCACACTCCCCTGGGGCACGCTTGACGATACACTCGTCTCTGATGAACACTCGCGTCGAGAATAACGTACTGCGTTCTATTACTTAGGAAGTCTTCCAGCCAGTCACAAATCTGTGAACCTATTCCATAAGCTCGTATCTTCGTTAGCAGTCTGCAGTGTGGCACCGCGTCGAACACCTTTTTGAAGTCGAGAAAAACACCATCCGCCTGTTGCCCTTCATCCATGCCTCGCAAGATGTCTTGTGAGAAAAGGGCAAGCTGAGTTTCACATGACTTTAAGGGGCCGGAATTTGAAGCTGAGTGTAGTACAATCTTGCTGCCGCCTACTTACATTTCGCGTAAAGATCACAAAGACAAGATAAGAGAAATTAGGGTTCGTACGGAGGCATATAGGCATTCTTTTTTTTCCTCGTCCAATTTGGGAGTGGAATAGGAAAGGAAATGCGTAGTAGTGGTGCAGTGTACCCTTCGCCACGCACCTTACGGTGAATTGCGAGGTATGTATGTAGATGTAGATGTATTTGCGGGGGATCTGCAGAATTGTGATCTTAAAGTGTACGCAGTCACCAGAACGCCCGGAATGTTGGCGTTAGTACCGTGTACACCCTCATTCGGCAGCAATGAAAGCTTTTATGGAAACGATCGTAGAGGTTCCGAATGCAGTTTCCCCCTGGTGCCTCAGTTGGACCAAATTTCGTGGCGCCCGTACAGACCGCCCAACATGACGTTTCATGCGGTCCCAAACGTCGTCAGTAGGGGAAAGAGATCTGGGGATCGAACCTCCGACGTGGAACGGCCGCGCTCTCCGTAGCAGGGCGCCTCAGTGCTCACGGCTATTTGCTGAGTGAAAAGCCAGAAACTAAATAAAAAGTTGCAGTTATTACGTCTGACGTGTCCACTCACCGCTGCCGGCGCCCAGCTCGTCGGCCACGGCAGCCCAGACGGCGTCCGCCTTGCCGGCGTCGTGGTAGTCTGCGTGCGCCGCGTCGAACAGCTGCGGGCAGCGCTTCACCGCCTCGATCAGCTGCCACGTGGACATGCTGGCCGACTGGCGCCAGAAAACACCTAGCGCCGGCAGCGCCGGCCGCACCGCTTGGCGTGTGATCGCGTTACGTTACTGGCGACACCACAATTAAGCGCCGACCGCCGACCGCCGCCAAGCCGTGGCGCCACGCGACGGCTGGCGACGTTTTTACGACACGGCGGCAGCTCTAGGGATGCAACATCGTTGATAAAAACATCGATGTTCAGACATCGATGTTCGTGCGGAAAAATATCGATGTTAAAAAAAACAACGCTCTGATAAAACGATACATCGATTTTTTCCCGATGTTTCCATACGTTTAAGAAATATTAGGAAAAACACACTGAAATAAAGCTGAGTTGCCAGAAAGTATCTGCCATTGTTAAAAAACATCGCTCTGAAAAACGATACATCGATGTTTTTCCAATGTTTCCCTACATTAAAGAAATATTAGCAAAAACACACTGAAATGAAGCTGTGTTGCCAGAAAGTATCTTTAAGAAATATTAGGAAAAACACACAAAAAAGAAGCTGTGTTGCCACAAAGTATCTGTCGATGTTAAAAAAACATTGCTCTGAAAAACGATACATCGATTTTTTTCCCGATGTTTCCATACGTTTAAGAAATATTAGCAAAAACACACTGAAATGAAGCTGTGTTGCCAGAAAGTATCTTTAAGAAATATTAGGAAAAACACACAAAAAAGAAGCTGTCTTGCCACAAAGTATCTGCCAATGTTAAAAAAACATCGCTCTGAAAAACGATACATCGTTGTTTTTCCGATGTTTCCATACGTTTAAGAAATATTAGGAAAACACACTGAAATGAAGCTGTGTTGCCAAAATATCTGCCGATGTGAAAAAAAACATCGCTCTTAAAAACGATACATCCATGTTTTTCCGATGTTTCCGT
Source organism: Locusta migratoria (assembly GCA_026315105.1). Lineage (NCBI taxonomy): Eukaryota > Metazoa > Arthropoda > Insecta > Orthoptera > Acrididae > Locusta > Locusta migratoria. Next base: position 54,617,500 of record CM048753.1, on the reverse strand, counting down.
ACGTTTAGGAAATATTAGGAAAAACACACTGAAATAAAGCTGTGTTGCCAGAAAGTATCTTTAAGAAATATTAGGAAAAACACACTGAAATGAAGCTGTGTTGCCAGAAAGTATCTTTAACAAATATTAGGAATAACACACTAAAATGAAGCTGTGTTGCCAGAAAGTATCTCAGAAATGAAGCTGTGTTGTCAGAAAGTATCTGCCGATGTTAAAAAAACATCGCTCTGAAAAACGATACATCGATGTTTTTCCGATGTTTCCATACGTTTAAGAAATATTAGGAAAAAACACACTGAAATGAAGCTGTGATGCCACAAAGTATCTGCCGATTGCCTTATTTATGTTCTTTCACTCGGCTACGAATACACAGCGAAATGGCAGCTTAGAATGAAAAACAAGTTGGGAATAAGGTTTTGCTACCTATTGCGCTGAGTTTACTTGGGAATTAATTCGATTTGTTCATTACATGCGAAATAACTTGTGTTTTGTTGACGTATTGGATTTTTCTTAGCTGTCGACCTGGAGAAAATTAAACATTATGCATCTCTCAGTTATTACTTAATAATGTAGGTTTAAAATGAATATTCGTCAATGATGTTTTTCAAATCGTGTACCTTGCTGAAATGAAAATCTGATATACTTGGCTTGTTTGTTAGGTATTGTCTCGGATTTTTCGTCGACTTTTGTTTGAAGTTTTAACTGACGTTTTGACAGTACGACATCATTCTAACTGGGTAACATTGTCAAAGATTCGATTCCACTAATGTTGGAGGGTGAAATTTCAGCAATTCCAGAAGCCCGTGCTGGACAAACATCAGATTAATCATCAAAGATCGACATAAAAAACGAGATAGACTCAAAGAGACAATATGACAAATAATAACCATGAAATCATGAAAGGTGAGTAAATCATATCGTTGTTAGGTTCTTATTTCACTTACCTACTATTCCAAAAGTATGAAAACAGCGACGACAGCAGGAGCACCGCACTTGAGCTGACGCTGGCTGAGCAACTAATAAAGTAATAATGGAGTTGACAATCAATTGTTGAACGATGTCGATAGTTTTGGACTTCTGTCGTCGATGCATCGGCGATATATCGCTGTTCAAAACATCGATGTTAACAAACTACAACATAAAGGGAGGAACGGAAGAAATAATTCGGTTTTTGAACATACAGTATATATATATATATATATATATATATATATATATATATATATATATATATATATATATATATATATATGAAAATTAGCAAAGAAGAGCTGCAGTCAATATTAATAAACTTCAGACAAACTTTAGAATTAACTAATGTAAAAAAAAAAAAAAAATACCGAGAGTTATCTGAATGTCTTCTTATTGTTGATTGCTTCATCACATCTCATTATGTGATTCACTTTAAGGACTAAGTAATAAACTAAGACGAAACTTTTCCCTCTTGAGGAAGATATGTATATTTCTAAAAACATTTACAACACAACTGAAAGTTTAAAATCACTTCTAACTACTCGAGAAGACAAGACAAGATTGACTGCTAATTAACAATGCCACAGTTCCACAAATGGATTTTTTTCTTCACAACATTAATTGTTGTTGTTGTTGTGGTCTTCAGTCCGGAGACTGGTTTGATGCAGCTCTCCACAATACCCTATCCTGAGCAAGGCTCTTCATCTCCACATAAGAACGGCAACCTACATCTGTCTGAATCTGCTTACTGTATCCATCTCTTGGTCTTCCTCTGCGGTTTTTACCCCACACACTTCCCTCCAACGCTAAATTCACAATTCCTTGATGTCTAAGAATGTGCCCTACCAATCTATCCCTTCTTTTAGTCAAGGTATGCCAGAAATTTCATTTCTCCCCAACTCTGCTCAGTACCTCCTCATTAGTTACGCGATCCACCCACCTAATCATCAGCATTCTTCTGTAGCACCACATTTCAAAAGCCTCTATCCGCTTCCTGTCCGCACTGTTTATCGTCCATGCTTCACTCCCATACAAGGCAACACTCCATACAAATGCCTTCAGAAAGGACTTCCTTAGGCTTAAATTAATATTCGATGTTAACTAATTTCTCTTTTTCTAGAACGCTTTTCTACCCATTGCCATTCTGCATTTTATATCCTCTGTACTGCGACCATCATTTGTTATTTTACTGTCCAAGTAACAAAACTCAGCTACCTCCTTTATTGCTTCGTTACCTAATCTAATTCCTTCAGCATCGCCTGATTTTCTTACACTGCACTCCATTACCCTAGTTTTGCTCTTGTTAATGTTCATCTTATATGCACCTTTCAGTACACTGTCCATTCCGTTCAATTGCTCTTCCAGGTCCTTTGCTGTATCTGACAGAATCACTATGTCGTCGGCAAAACGCAATGTTTTTAATTCTTCACCCTGAACTTTAATTCCTTCACCAAATTTCTCCTTGCTTTCCTTTATAGCTTGCTCAATGTACAAATTGAACAACATTGGAGAAAGGCGACAACCCTGTCTTACTCCCTTTCCAACCACTGCATCCCTTTCATGCCCGTCAACTCTGACAACCGCTGTCTGGTTTTTGTACAAGTTGTAAATAACCATACGCTCCCTATATTTTACTCCTGTTTGCTTCAGAACTTTAAAGCGTTTATTCCAGTCAACATTTGATTAATTATTGTCTATTAGTACTATTAATTTTCTCTTTTTTTTACAATAAAAAATGAAATTAGAATAGAAATTCGCTTCTTACTGTTCTGATACCCCAATACTCCATCCCTGGTAACAGCATGTACAGGACAGTGACATAACTGTGTAAATAACTTCATTGCAAATATCAACATGATATCTCTGAGTTCTGTGTGTTCAGTTTTGTAAATAACAAAAAGTGTGTGTTCGTAAGAAAAGCCAAATAAAAATTTTAATAAATATTCTCCTGTGGATATTCATAATTTTAGTACATATATCCGTCACGTCAGTAATAAGCACACATCGCACCTGGCTCGACCAGTTTTCGTTCTGTTTAATTTCGTCCACACTCTTCTCCGCTGATGGAGCCCTGGTTGACTGGCATTCTTGTGAACTGGAAGGTCTTGTGGGCCGTTAGGATGGTGAAGTTTCCTCCGTCGCTTCCTGGCGTCGCATTTGAGGTGGTGGAATGTGGCTGGCGTTCACCTGTACGTCTAACTCCCTCGTGTGGTAGCCACACTGGAGCACAGCATTCAGCTACTAGCGTCAATGCTGTACTGCTGAGTGTTGTTGCAATACATTAATTATTTTTTTATTGAAAATCATATCTCCGACGCTTGTCCAAGCATCCGTTCTCTCTGCCAATAAATCTCTGTTTATCCTTGTTTCAATTTATACCTTCAACTATTTCAAACGATCTGGAGAGAAAACGGAATCGCTTGTCATCTTTCGCTTTTCTACCTTTATACTGAGCGGACGTATTTTACTCGACCTCCAGAACTAAGTAAGTGTGAGCCCTGGTTAGCACCCTTTAACGTAATAAACTTTAAATTTCATTTGGAATTCCTATTTTATTTAAATAACTAGCTTATATGCCCCTGCTTCGCAACGGTTGTTAAAGAGGGACGTGTGTATATCCTGGTTTTTTAGAGTTCCGGACCTAGGTCAGCATAAACAGAATCCTTGTTGGATCGCTTTGTCATTAAACTCAGTTCTCCTAGCCAAGATGTCAAATTTAAGTAGAAGTCATTGTCAAAAACGATGAATGTTCATAAAGGTTTTCATACAATAAGTGAAATTGATTTAAGTCCGTACTCCGGAACGATGTAAATTCATTGTTAGTTTGTGTTCATAAACTTAAGGCTGAGGTGTGTAATTGTCTGTCTGGCATAAACTTCTGAAAACGCTTCTATCGTTGAGATGAGAAATAGTAATAATAATAACAGCGCCATGTATTGGTTCTATGGCGTAGTATTAAACTGTTTATCTCTCACAGTAAGTGTATGCTGAAGTATTAGAATGTTGGAGTGTTGCTATGGGGACAATGTATCTGATTCGGTAAAATTTTACTTTCTATCCTGGCGGCCTCGTGTTATTATGTTGGCAACACCAATAACACGATATAAAATCGTTGCAAAGATGACCGAAACACATAGAGTGTAGATAAATACTGTTGTTCCTGCTGTATGCTTGATTTCAAGACAAAATATATGCGTGTCACGCGATTGGCTTATGACGATGTCGCATGATTCTCGTTATTCAACATCTGTTGCCAACATTATCACAGGAGGCCGCCGGGATATGAGTAGGACTACGTCGCATAGTTTTTCTTGACCCAGCTGTCAAACGATAACATCTTTCACAGCAGAGACTGTATCAGAGATCACCGATTAGCACAGACCATTGAGCCTTCGACCATAGATAATGGTAGACCGGGCACGGCGTCGTATTCGTGGCACCAACATCTCTGCAGCTAAACCATTGCTTTGCCAACAGTCACGTGTAAATGTACAGATGTGATGCAGCTTTGCCTAGGATTATACAGAGCTTTTTGAGAAGGCAAGTAACATTAAATTCCAAGTGAAAGTATTATTAGTTTAAAATAATGACATTTCTTGAAAACTGTCCGTTGTTTATTACATCCGGCTAATGTTTGCCAACAGTCACGTGGTCATATGTTTGAACCACGCCATTTGTATAGCCGCTCTGGTGTTTGGCCGGTCTGTTAGTATCTATGGTCGAAGCATTGAGCTTACTGGCACAGGCATATCAATATCTATGGCCTAAGAGACATTCATTAATGTATGTCTGTGTTTCCACCACGCTTCCACGACAGCGATCAATGTTCGACGAGTATTTTTTTCTTTGAGTCTATCTGGATTTTTATCTTTGTTTTGTGTTTCTGTTCATAGTCGGTAATGTGTGGTTGATGGAAACATGTGATCTACTTAAAAAATTGCGTATTTGATATTCTTCGTCGTTATTGTCTGAAGATTGAAAGAATAAACAGATTTTGACTCGTACCGTAAAGTACCACAGCCACGAGTGGGTGGCAGTATGTGGTCATGGAGAAACGTCTGTCAGCACGTACACATACAAGCCTTTTATATATAGATATAGATTTTTATTACATGTCATATATAAATTTTATAATAGGAAAGCGTTGTTACGAAAAATCGCATAGATGTTTGTTGGTGTAAACGAACATTTACATTTTTAGAGATATAGATAAACAAAAAACGGTTGTTAACATATTGTGCACTCCTTTGCAACGCAACGACAACCCGAATTTCGGCAACAAATAAAGAGTAAGCCACAGAATACGTTTCGTGCCCTACTTGGTAGCCAACTGCTTGATTTTTAACCTGAGATATAGGTAGTGCTCAGTCTTACCAACTACTCAGTTTCCCCACTCCACTCGAAATAGACGTAAATGGACAACAAACAGATACTGCGAAGGAAGCGATAAAAATGATAGTCACGTTTCGTGGCACGCTGTGGGAAATTGAAAAGCGTATTTCTTATGGAGTAAATAAGCGTTTTATTCCAACTAATAATATTTTAGTCATCTATTTTCCGAAGAATGCCCTTCTTTCTTTCCAGGTGCTTAATAATAATGGACATAGGAGCATTAATTTCAATTTTAATAATCAAACTGTAAAGTTCGTAAGTCACAGAGTATATAGCTTTTCCTAAGAGTATTTATGGCACCCACTGCCACGCACCGCGACCAAACTCCCTTACTAACACCATTAGACCAAGGGCTATCTACCAGCACAACCACGAGTGGGTGGCAGTATGTGGTCATGGAGAAAAGTCTGTCAGCACGTACACACACAAGCCTTTTATAGATAGATATAGATGACTATTTCTCCCCATCTTCCATTTAATTTATGACTTGATTTTCAGTAATATTAGTAAATTGATGCTTGGTCATTGTTGCCTATTGTTCCATGATGACAAAAAAAACATTCTCGATGCAAAATTTATATACTCTCATTTTATATTAAAAATTGAAATTCAATGCCTGAAGGAAATCTTCATTCTGTTAAAAGCGAAGTCCGATAATTTCCTTAACTTTCAATAACCATAGTGATCAAAATTGCACACGGTGTTAAAACTTTAATAATTAATAGTCATGAAACCAAGCATCAGTTTACGAGAACGAAGATATTAATCAATTCATACAGGTTCAACTGCAGTGTCACGGCTTCCACCAATGAATGCATACCAGGTAACTGATTCCGCTATTTTCTTATGTAATAGTGCTTTCTGGTGTTGTCGTAATTTTTAACTTACATTGCTATTGAGAACTGATAACTATTTCAAAAATTAATATTCATTGCTGATCTTACTGTTAGTTAAATTTCAATTCCGGTTTTCAACTTTCATCTTGTGACAATACCAGCGATAAAATCCAGAAAAAAAAGTATCATTACAGCTTTTCTCTTGTGTTTTCCAAGTGACGTTTATACGTTAACTAGCTGAAAACCCTGAGTTGCCCGGTTATTTATTTATTTATTCCTGCCATTTTTCAGGTAAAAATTCATTTTTCTAAGGGCTGTATGTCTGTAAAATCTTTTGGGACTACAATTAGTAGTAAAGAAGAAATATATTAAAACGTGGTGCGTGATGGGACGGTTTTCCATGAACATTACTGTTTATGTGCTCATATCTCATGAACTACGTGTCGGAATGTGATGCAAATTAGAAGCTACATTAAACTATATATGTGTATACTGTCTGTAAAATTTCCTGTCGCTACAATTTGTAGTGTTCAAATTATAAATTGTAACGTCATACCGACAGTCGTAGTTTTACTCCATACATAGCGGAAAAATTGTAAGCGAGGAACATTTTTCCTTTCATTATTTTACTACGGTTGCCAGCGAGAAAAAGTTTAATAAAGGTTTGAATTTGTTTCAAGTTTGTTGCAAGTCGCTAAGTACTGTCATTCCCATACAGTGTATTTCGAAAGTCTCGCCGCATTATATGGCATTTTTTGCGATTTCTATTGGCTATGAAACAACATCTTTTGAACCATGAGCCGTATGATATTCTTAACCATGCAGCAATTGTTACCTCACGGTAAGGAATGTGTGTAGTAAATTTGGTTGAAATAGGTCCAATGGTTAAGGAGAAAATGAGCAGCATTGTCGCAAAATGCAGCAGTTTTTCGCGCATCTCATTGTTTATGACGTCATATCTCGTGAACTATGTGATTCTTACACTTACGGCGACCGTCCTCATGGATGGAAGCTTACATGTACAAAATTTCATTCAGATTGGAACAAAACTGTAGATTTGTATGCAACTCGTACAAACATGTTGACGCTCTGATTTATATATTAGAATACCGGTCCAGTATGATAGCCAGATATTTAGGCTGGAAATTGTCTCCTACCATATGTTGGCAGAAGTTAACATTGAGATGCTGTTTTGCAGTTCTGTTGTTCAGATGGAATGCACAAACTTCTGTCTTTGCTGCATTGCCAACCGCAGGGCCTTCCTCTGAGTGTTTACAAAAATGTTCAAATGTCTGTAAATCTATCGGACCAAAATGCGTGGTCATCAGTCCGTAGCTTACAATTTAAACTAACGTAAACTAACCTAAGGACAACACACACACCCGTGCCCCAGGGAGGACTGGGGATGCAAACGATACATCTATGTTTTGAACACATCGATGTTTCGTCCATTAACATCGATGTTTTGAACAGCGATATATCGCCGATGCATCGACGACAGAAGTCCAAAACTATCGACATCGTTCAACAATTGATTGTCAACTCCATTATTACTTTATTAGTTGCTCAGCCAGCGTCAGCTCAAGTGCGGTGCTCCTGCTGTCGTCGCTGTTTTCATACTTTTGGAATAGTAGGTAAGTGAAATAAGAAACTAACAACAATATGATTTACTCACCTTTGTCTGCTATTCTCTCAGTGCTGCAGTCACTTTGTATGAGTATTGTGTGCATAAGTGGATTTTATATGAAGCTTTTTGTTCTACTACAAAAAAGAGTCAGTAACTTAAAATATTGAATAAAACAGTGTGCATTAGAATTTTTCTTGTACCGGTAATTATTAGATTAGTGTCTGTAGAAGTTGTTGGACCTTCACGACACTGGAGAATGCAGATATTGCGAAGACAAATCCCAAATCCTTAAGCAAAATTAAAAGCTTTCATGGTTATTATTTGTCATATTGCCTCTTTGAGCCTATCTCGTTTTTTATGTCGATCTTTGATGATTAATCTGCTGTTTGTCCAGCACGGGCTTCTGGAATTGCTGAAATTTCACCCTCCAACATTAGTGGAATAGAATCTTTGAAAGTGTTACCCAGTCAGACTGATATCGTACTGTCAAAACGTCAGGTAAAACATCAAACAAAAGTCGACGAAAAATCCGAGACAATACCTAACAAACAAGCCAAGTATATCATATTTTCATTTCAGCAAGGTACACGATTTGAAAAACATCATTGACGAATATTCATTTTAAAACTACGTTATTAAGTAATAACTGAAAGACGCATAATGTTTAATTTTCTCCAGATCGACAGCTATGAAAAATGCAATACGTCAACAAAACACAAGTTATTTCGCATGTAATGAACAAATCGATTTAAATCCCAAGTAAACTCAGAGCAATATGTAGCGAAACGTTATTCCCAACTTCTGTTTCATTCTAAACTGCCATTTCGCTGTGTATTCGTAGCCTAGTGAAAGAACATAAATAAGGCAGTCGGCAAATACTTTCTGGCAACACAGCTTCATTTCAGTTGTTTTTCCTAATATTTCTTAAACATATGGAAACATCGGAAAAACATCAATGTATCGTTTTTCAGAGCGATGTTTTTTTAATATCGATATTTTTCCGCAGGAATATCGATGTCTGAACTTCGATGTTTTTATCAACGATGTTGCATCCCTAGGAAGAACTCGAACCTCCACGGCGAGCAACCGCGCACTCCGCAGCGAGACGCTTTAGACCTCTCGGCTACTCTACCGCGCTTGAGTGTTTATATATATACCAGCAGAAACACAGAAAATTCTGCGGCACATTTGAATAGCAGACGCCACAATGCGTATTTGCGGCTACAAAAGGTCAAACAAAACTGATGCGAAAGCTTTTAGCAGTGGTCCTGGTGCAACTCTCACTTGAAGCTTTAAGTCAGACGTAATAACTGCAACTTTTTATTTAGTTTTTTCTTTTTCACTTAGCGAATAGCCGCGGCCGGATAGCTTGCGCACTGAGGCGTTCCACGTCGGAGGTTCGATCCCCAGATCTCTTTCCCCCACTGAGGACGTTTGGGATCGCATGAAACGTCATGTTGGGCGGTCTGCACGCGCGCCACGAAATTTGGTTCATCTGAGGCACCAGGGGGGAAACTGCGTTCGGAACCTCTACGATCGTTTCCATAACAGCTTTTATTGCTGCCGAATGTGGGTGTACATGGTACTAACGCCCACATTCAGGGCGTTCTGGTGACTGCATTCACTTTAAGATCACAATTCTGCAGATCCCCCGCAAATACATCTACAGCCATACCCCGCAATTCACCGCAAGGTGCGTGGCGGAGGGTACACTGTACCACTACTACGCATTTCCTTTCCTATTCCACTCCCAAATTGGACGAGGAAAAAAAAGAATGCCTATATGCCCCCGTACGAACCCTAATTTCTCTTATCTTGTCTTTGTGATCTTTACGCGAAATGTAAGTAGGCGGCAGCAAGATCGTACTACACTCAGCTTCAAATTCCGGCCCCTTAAATTCATGTGAAACTCAGCTTGTCCTTTTCTCACAAGACATCTTGCAAGCCATGGATGAAGGGCAACAGGCGGATTGTGTTTTTCTCGACTTCAAAAAGGCGTTCGACACGGTGCCACACTGCAGACTGCTAACGAAGATACGAGCTTATGGAATAGGTTCACAGATTTCTGACTGGCTGGAAGACTTCCTAAGTAATAGAACGCAGTACGTTATTCTCGACGCGAGTGTTCATCAGAGACGAGTGTATCGTCAGGCGTGCCCCAGGGGAGTGTGATAGCACCGCTATTATTTTCTATCTATATAAACGATCTGATGAACAGAGTAAGTTGTAATTTGCTGCTGTTTGCTGATGATGCTGTGGTGTATGGGAGGGTGTCGTCTATAACTGGCTGTAACAGCATACAGGATGACTTAGGCAAAATTTCTAGTTGGTGCGAAGAATGGCAGCTAGCTCTCAATGTAGAAAAATGTAAGGTGATGCGCATGAGTAGGAAAAAACAATCCCATAATTTTCGAATACAGCATTAGTAGTAAGCTTCTTGATGCTGTCGCGTCGTTCAAATATCTAGGCGTAACATTGCAGAGCGATATGAAATGGAACGAGCATGTAAGGACAGTTGTGAGTAAGGCGGACAGCCAACTTCGGTTTATTAGGAGCATTTTGGGAAGATGTACTTCACCTGTAAAGGAGACCGCGTATAAAACACTTGTACGACCACGTCTTGCGTATTGCTCAAGTGTTTGGACCCGCAGCAGATCAGTTTAAAGGAAGACATAGAGGCGGTTCAGAGGTGAGCAGCTAGATTTGTTTTCGGTAGGTTGACCAATGCGCGAGTGGCACGGAAATGCTCCGGCAAATCAATTGGGGATCGCTGGAAGAAAGACGTCGTTGTTTTCGTGAATTTCTGTTAAGTAAATTTAGAGGGCCGGAATTTGAAGCTGAGTGTAGTACGATCTTGCTGCCGCCTACTTACATTTCGCGTAAAGATCAGAAAGACAAGATAAGAGAAATTAGGGCTCATACGGAGGCATATAGGCATTCTTTTTTTTTCCTCGTTCCATTTGGGAGTGGAATAGGAAAGAAAATTCCTGGTAGTGGTACAGTGTACCCTCCGCCACGCACCTTGCGGTGAATTGCGGAGTATGTATGTAGATGTAGTTTGAGTTGGTTAAGTAATTTGTAACTCTAGCGACTGATGACCACGTAGATTCGTCGCATAAGATCTGACGCACATTTGATCATTTTTTTGAAAGGAAAGATATTTGATGATATTCCTGACATCCAACGAAACGTGATGAGGCGTTAGATCACCATTCCAAAGGAAGGAAAGTTTCCAGGGCATTATCTCAAAGCTCAGCGATGCATAGTCATGGGAGGTCATTATTCCGTATCACAATAATTATAGTTCATAATTCGAGTACGTTAATATTACCGGACTAGTAACCGAACATTATTATCAGAGGTCTTATTTTTCTCATTTTGGCAATAACGCGCAAATTTACCTTACTAGAAACACACTGCAGCCCGGTTGTTGCGTAAGACTGCTCTTTTGCATTATTATTATTATTATTATTATTATTATTTTACTAAATGCAAATTATAATTTACACTATACATATGACTTTCGGACTCTGTTGCATACTCTAATAGGTAAAAGCCAGATGTCTTACATTGTAAATATGATTGTAATTTTTGAATTTTTTTCAGTATATCGTTACTTAAACGTTAAGTGCGCTATCTAGTCCTACTTTATTTGTGATCAGTTTCAGATTTATCTAACTATTTTCAAATCTGAGTCTGTCAGATTCAATAGTAGTCCATCTATATTTAGACGTTACAGAAAGGATAACAGAATTCAAATTAGCGTATATATATATAGGGTGGGTTATTCTTCAACCAGCATATTCGGAGCTGAAGATGGTTTGATCAAATTAAACCAGACACAAGTTCCAAAATATATGCATTTTTGACGGACATTAAAATTTGTTTGACGGGCAGAAGCGGTGATTCCAGTGAACTGTAAAATTCTGATTGCTTTATATATTTCAAAATTATATGCCGAATACATTATGGAGGTCAGTAGTAAATCCAGAGTAGCATAGTACGAAAACTTTCCTACGAAGTAACGAGGGTGAAGAAGTGTTTTGAACCAAACGGTATTGATGAATGTGCTTGAAGGCATACAGACCGATTATAAACTGAAATACATGTTGGTGATGTTCCACAACAGTATTTATTTTATGGTTAGTTTGAAACCAACAATTCTCTAGCAACTTAACGAAACGGGTAGTCCACACAATATCTGTGAAACTTTGTAGGCGTAGAATTATTGAAACTTCCTGGCAGATTAAAATTGTGTGCCGGAACCGGGACTCGAAGCTGGGACATTTGCCTTTCGCGGGCAAGCGCACTACCGACTGTGCTATCCCGACACGACTCACGATGCCGCTTCACAACTTTACTTCCGCCAGTACCTCGCCTCCTACTTTCGGTAGTCCGCTTGCCCGCGAAAGGCAAAGGTCCCAGGTTAGAATCCCGGTTCGGCAGACAATTTTAATTTGCCAGGAAGTTTCATATCAGCGCACACTCCGCTGCAGAGTGGAAAGTTTCATTCTGGAAACATCCCTTAGGCTGTGGCTAAGCCATGTCTCCACCATATCCTTACTTCCAGGAGTGCTAGTTTTGCATGTTTCGCAGGATAGCTTCTGTGAATTTTGGAAAGTAGGAGGCGAGGTACTGCCGGAAGTAAAGTTGTGAGGCGGCATCGTGGGTCGTGTCGGGATAGCTCAGTCGGTAGAGCGCTTGCCCGCGAAAGGCAAGGTTCCAGGTTCGAGTCCCGGTTCCGGCACACAATTTTAATCCTCCAGGAAGTTTCATATCAGCGCACACTCCGCTGCAGAGTGAAAAGTTTCATTCTTGAAACATCTCTTAGGCTGTGGCTAAGCCATGTCTCCACCAGATCCTTTTTTAAGGAGTGCTAGTCTTCCATGTTTCGCAGGAGAGCTTCTGTGAAGTTTGGAAAGTAGGAGGCGAGGTACTGGCCGAAGTAAAGTTGTGAGGCGGCATCGTGAGTCGTGTCGGGATAGCACAGCTGTTAGTGCGCTTGCCCGCGAAAGGCAAAGGTCCCAGGTTCGAGTCCCGGTTCCGGCGTACAATTTTAATCTGCCAGGAAGTTTCATATCAGCGCACACTCCGCTGCAGAGTAAAAAGTTTCATTGTCGTACAATTATTGTTTTACAAAGCTATGTGACCTACATCTGAACAAAAATAAGAGGCATACTGACATTTACGTGTAGAAATATAGTCGTAATTTACACTTCATTCGAGAACCAAATTTATACAAACACAAGCCCTCGCTGAAGGTGGGTGGACTATAAATTTCGTCTTCAGTTGCTTGAGAATGGCTTAGAAAGCTGCAAGCGGTTCGCAACTACCTAAATAGCCAAGCCACTTATTGAGGAATATTAGTACTGTGACTTTAAGTTTTAACCCCCTGAATTACCCATTTCAAACTCAAAACTTCTATTTTTTTTTTTTTTTTTTTTTTTTTTTTTTTTTTTTTTTTTTTTTTTTTTACTTGATAATGTTTACGCGTTTTAAAATATATATTACTTTGCAAATACAATATTCTGCATGTTACATATCTAAGGGCTTTACTTAAGGCTGGAGTGGATAAAAAATGCTATTTCTAGTTGCCGTACGTCCAGCATAAATCTACGTAAATATTCGTTAAAGGCATTATTTATTACCGCTCTTTCTCACTGGAATGCTCAGTATTAATTTCGAGTAACTTCAAGCAGGTGAAAAGTTGCAAAAACAGCGAAATGATACTAAAAGGCACATTATTGGTTAAATAAATATACAAATAAAACGCGAATCTCCGGAAAAATACACCTACTGGCAATAGCAGAAGCAACTACTACGATTTTAATCGTGATACTGCTTAAGGGACGAGAAGAATTTGAGAGCTAAGTCGCAATGTTTCCGAGCAAAACATTCAAACCCGAATAATTGTTACGGTAAAATTTTACGGCGGTTCTCGCCGGCTCCAGTGTTTATATTGGCAACAGATGAACAATGAAGTGTAGAATTGCGTTAATATTTTTCACGAGCTACAGAGTACATGTTATTGCTGCTCGTTTCACTCGCAGCAAAATTAATACTCTACCTGCTCTGTGGTTGACAGGTTCTTCTATATACCCTTGTCCGTTCAGAAAAGAAACGATAATTTTCGTTTTAATTAAAGTTGTCACAAAACATATATTGGTCACCTGATTTGCCGTCATTACCATTGGTGCCAACGTAACCACTGCAGCCCGGCGAGAAGCGTAGTACAATTTAACCATTATTATCTCGGAATAATCAGTTAGGAGATTAAGACTAGTTTAAAGAGTTAGGGGTATAGTTTATAAATACTCAATTACATGACAATGCTGATGGTTTACAAATTTAAAAAAAGAGAGAAAGAAAACGGAAACAACAGAAATGTAGCCCCGAAAAACACGTTTTGAAAATAGTTTATTGTCGAACACAATCCAAAGATGACCTGTGATGCATAAAATTTTTATGATCGAAATGGTGTGTGATAGAAAACGTAAACAACAGAACTGTAGCCGCGAAAAACATGCTTTGAAAATAGTTAATTATCGAACACAATCCGAAGATGAAATGTGATGCATAAATTATTTATGATCGAAATGATGTGTGATAAAACATTTTTTGAATATAGTTTGATATCGAACACAATCCGAAGATGATTGTGATGCATAAAATTTTTATGATCGAAATGATGTGTGATAGAAAACGTAAAAAACAGAACTGTAGCCACGAAAAACTTGTTTTGAAAATAGTTTGTTATCGAATACAATCCGAAGATGACCTGTGATGCATAAAATTATTATGATCGAAATGATGTGTGATACAAAAGGTAACAACAGAACTGTAGCCGCGAAAAACATGTTTTGAAAATAGTTTGTTATCGAACACAATCCGAAGATGACCTGTGATGCATAAAATTTTTATGATCGAAATGTGTGATAGAATACGTAAACAACAGAAATCTAGCCGCGAAAAACATGTTCTGAAAATAGTTTATTATTGAACACAATCCGAAGATGACCTTTGATGATTAAATTTTTTATGATAGAAATGATGTGTGATAGAAAACGTAAACAACAGAACTGTAGCCGCGAAAAACAGGTTTTGAAAATAGTTTGTTATCGAACACAATCCGAAGATGACCTGTGATGCATAAAATTTTTATGATCGAAATGATGTGTTATAGAAAAAGTAATCAACAGAACGGTAGCCGCGAAAAACATTTTTTGAAAATAGTTTGTTATCGAACACAATCCGAAGATGACCTGTAAAGCATAAATTTTTTATGATCGAAATGATGTGTGATAGAAAACGTAAACAACAGAACTGTAACCGCGAAAAACATTTTTTGAAAACAGTTTATTATCGAACACAATCCGAAGATGACCTGTGATGCATAAAATTATTATGATCGAAATGATGTGTGATAGAAAACGTAAACAACAGAACTGTAGCCGCGAAAAACATGTTTTGAAAATAGTTTGTTATCGAACTCAATCCGAAGATGACCTGTGATGCATAAAATTATTATGATCGAAATGATGTGTGATAGAAAACGTAAACAACAGAACTGTAGCCGCGAAAAACATGTTTTGAAAATAGTTTATTATCGAACTCAATCCGAAGATGACCTGTGATGCATAAAATTATTATGATCGAAATGATGTGTGATAGAAAACGTAAACAACAGAACTGTAGCCGCGAAAAACAGGTTTTGAAAATAGTTTGTTATCGAACAAATGTTCAAATGTCTGTAAATCTGTCGGACCAAACTGCGTGATCATCAGTCTGTAGCTTACAAAGTACTTATACCTAGGTAAATTAACCTAAGGACAAACACACACACCCATGCCCCAGGGAGGACTCGAACCTCCACGGCAAGCAACCGCGTGCTCCGCAGCGTGACGCTTTAGACCACTCGGCTACTCCACCGCGGCTGTTATCGAACACAATCCGAAGATGACCTGTGATGCATAAAATTTTTATGATCGAAATGTGTGATAGAATACGTAAACAACAGAAATCTAGCCGCGAAAAACATGTTCTGAAAATAGTTTATTATTGAACACAATCCGAAGATGACCTTTGATGATAGAAATGATGTGTGATAGAAAACGTAAACAACAGAACTGTAGCCGCGAAAAACAGGTTTTGAAAATAGTTTTTGTTATCGAACACAATCCGAAGATGACCTGTGATGCATAAAATTTTTATGATCGAAATGTGTGATAGAATACGTAAACAACAGAAATCTAGCCGCGAAAAACATGTTCTGAAAATAGTTTATTATTGAACACAATCCGAAGATGACCTTTGATGATTAAATTTTTTATGACAGAAATGATGTGTGATAGAAAACGTAAACAACAGAACTGTAGCCGCGAAAAACGTTTTGAAAATAGTTTTTGTTATCGAACACAATCTGAAGATGACCCGTAATGCATAAAATTTGTATGATCGAAATGATGTGTGATACAAAAAGTAAACAACAGAACTGTAGCCGCGAAAAACATTTTTTGAAAATAGTTTGTTATCGAACACAATCCGAAGATGACCTTATTGCATAAAATTTTTATGATCTATTTGATGTGTGATAGATTTCTTTCAAAACAAAACAAAAAAACGAATGAAAATGATGGCAGATTTCTGTTGCTGAACGACACTAGCAGCGCTGTATGAAACAAATGTGTCGCAATTGAAGAAACAAAGAAAGAAATCGGAGGCAACAGAACGTGGCGGTGTAAATCGTTTTGAAAATAGTTTATTATCGAACACAATCCGAAGATGACCTGTGGTGCATAAAATTTTTATGATCGAAATGATGTGTGGTAGATAACGGAAACAACAGAACTGTAGCCGCGAAAAACATGTTTTGAAAACAGTTTATTATCGAACAGAATCCGAAGATGACCTGTATTGCATAAAATTTTTATGATCGAAATGATGTGTGATAGATTTCTTTCAAAACAAAACAAAACAACGAATGAAAATGATGACAGATTTCTGTTGCAGAACAACAACTTTGCTGAAAGAAAAGTGTCGCACAGACTTCTGACGCAATTTCAAAAACAAAGAAAGAAATCGGAGACAACAGAACTTGGCGGCGAAAAACATTTTTTGAAAATAGTTTGTTATCGAACACAATCCGAAGATGACCTGTATTGCATAAAATTGTTATGATCGAAATGATGTGTGATAGATTTCTTTCAAGACAAAACAAAACAACGAATGAAAATGATGGCAGATTTCTGTTGCAGAACAACAACTTTGGTGAAACAAATGTATTGC
This sequence comes from Locusta migratoria, assembly GCA_026315105.1. Taxonomy (NCBI): domain Eukaryota; kingdom Metazoa; phylum Arthropoda; class Insecta; order Orthoptera; family Acrididae; genus Locusta; species Locusta migratoria. The sequence continues at coordinate 54,600,388 of CM048753.1, read as the reverse complement.
ACAGACTCGTGACTCAATTTAAATAACAAAGAATGAAATCTGAGACAACAGAACTCGGCAGTGAAAAACGTTTTGAAAATAGTTTATTATCGAACACAATCCGAAGATGAGCTGTACTGCATAAAATTGTTATGATCGAAATGATGTGTGATAGATTTTTTCAAGACAAAACAAAACAACACATGAAAATGATGGCAAATTTCTGTTGCAGAACAACAACTTTGGTGAAACAAATGTATTGCACAGACTTCTGACGTAATTTAAAAAACAAGGAAAGAAATCGGAGACAACAGAACTTGGCGGTGAAAAACATTTTTTGAAAATAGTTTATTATCGAACACAATCCGAAGATGACCTGTATTGCATAAAATGTTTATGATCGAAATGTGTGATAGAAAACGTAACAACAGAACTGTAGCCGCGAAAAACATGTTTTGAAAGCAGTTTATTATCGAACACCATCCGAAGATGACCTGTGATGCATAAAATTTTTATGATCGAAATGTGCGATAGAAAACGTAAACAACAGAACTGTAGCCGCGAAAAACATTTTCTGAAAATAGTTTGTTATCGAACACAATCCGAAGATGACCTGTGATTCATAAAATTTTTATGTTCGAAATGATGTGTGATAGATTTCTTTCAAAACAAAACAAAACAACGAATGAAAATGGTGGCAGATATTTGTTACCGAACAACAACTTTGGTGACACAAATGTGTCGCACAGACTTCTGACGCAATTTAAAAAACAAATAAAGAAATCGGAGACAACAGAACTTGGCGACGAAAAACATTTTTTGAAAATAGTTTGTTATCGAACATAATCCGAAGATGACCTGTATTGCATAAAATTTTTATGATCGATATGATATGTGATGGATTTCTTTCAAAACAAAACAAAACAACGAATGAAAATGATGACAGACTTCTGTTGCAGAACGACACTAGCAGCGCAGTGGCGAAACAAATGTGTCGCACAGACTTCTGTCGCACAGGATACGTGATGAAGACACTACAGCAGCGGAGTAGAACACAGTTCGTACAAACGTCAGCTCTCCACCCTCCGCGCAGAGCGACCGTCATAGCAGCTCGTTCGGGCGCCATTTTGACCGTCACTCTTCGCCACCACGCATGTTCCGAACGCCGCCGCGTCTCCCCCTCCGAAGCGCCACGGACCGTTGCCACGGTAACGCGCCATTTCTTCTCGCCAGCGCTCGGTCGCGATTGGTCGAGAGCGTCGCGGAGGGGAATGCGCGCGGTGGGGAGGAGAGCCTGCCCCCCCACCCGCCGGCGCCGGCGACAACTGCAGGCGCGCGCCACGCTATTGGCCGAGACCGACCAATCGGCGGCGCAGCCGGGCGAGCGGTGGGGGGAGGCCGGCGTGGAAGGGGCCGCGCCGCGCAGTTCAAACCGCGACGCCGCGCGGAGCGGACGGAGCGGGGAACACCGCGGCGCACGACGCCGGCGCCGGTGGAAGGGGGGAAGGCGCGGTGGAGGGGAGGCCGCGTGGAGGGGGAAGCGGGCGGACGGCTCCCTTTCTGGCAGTGTATAAAACCCCTTATAGTATATATCTGAGTCTAATTCGGTTAGTCACTTTTCGTTACGGCGCGCCCGGCCGCTGTTGTGTGAGCGACCTCCGACCGTCTGGACCCGCTTTGCGTAAAAAAGTGGCCGGCAGCGCCGCGACCACCGCAACGCCGACGTCGACGGCGCCTTAACGAGATCAGCGGCAGCTGCGCCGGCCCGCCGCTCGCCTCTCTAATCACCGGAGCGCCGCCCAGACAATTCTCTTCGCCTAAAGAGTTTTCCTGGCCGACTGCGGGGAGGGGGCCATGTTTTCCCCGAGGCTGGAGGAATGATCCTCGGCCCGCGTGGAACTGTGGCGTGTGATCTCTCAATTACGACGTACTGACTTCTACGTGGAGGAGCATCACCTGCGGAAAAAAAATACGCCAAATAGCGACGCACTGTTTCACTCACCGAGCACAACAAAGACGCTCTGTAGTACTATGTGGCATTTATAGACTCCAGAAGAAAAACTTTGAGCTTCGTCGCGTGGGTGAAGTGCGACAGACGTCGAAGTAAACTGTTTTTGTGTTCCCGGTCCTGAGCCCCTCCCACCGTGCCACAGACTGAAGCGGAAAATCAACGAGATTTCCGTAACCGAATTTTGCGTAATTGTGCTCTGCGCCACGCCTCCGCAGGAACAAAAAGAGTGAAGAGGGGGAAGTGGAACTACGCGACGCCCCCACTCCTGAGCTAGGCGGGAGGACTGGACATCTAATCAGGTTAGTCGCAACCGTTTCTCCGTTATTCACATTCCAATTTTCGGATTATTTACCTGTGTTTAATGAGCAAGATTAGCCTACGCGGTGTTCCACTTAAACCATTCACCCGAAATCTCTCTGTAACAAAGTGTAGATATTGAAAACGGACTTTCGCTGGCACGAAAGAAAGGCAGGACCTTATTACAGCAAATACTATAAGTCATTCATAAACGTAAACAAGTACTATTTTCCACTCAGACTTACGTTACTCTAAATGCACATCCTATACTCTTTGTTAAGCAAGCAGTAGCGTGAAAAATCACAGGAAGAACAGCGTCGGTTGCGTCGCAATGCGTCAGTTACCTCCTTTAGAAATACGTGCAGCGAAGCCGAGCTCAAACGCAGCTCTCACGGGAAACGTAATCACGCGCAGTTTAGTGCATCAGAATAAAATAAAATAATGTTCAAATGATTGTAAATCTATCGGACCAAACTGCGTGGTCATCAGTCCGTAGCCTACAAACTACTTAAACCTAGGTAAACTAACCGAAGGGCAAAGACACACACCCATGCCCCAGGGAGGACTCGAACCTCCACGGCGAGCAACCGCGCGCTTCGCAGCGAGACGCTGTAGACGGCGCGGCTAGTCCACCGCGGCAACATCAAAATCGCTTCGGAATTTTTTCTGGGTGTAATTGGCGTACTGCGTAGCAACTAACGCAATTCTTTTTTTGCGATTTTCATGCTATCGATTGCATAAAATATAATCTGGGGTGACTATCTTGAACCACTGACACTGCAATTTTATGTTCGCCGAAAATCATTTCATCACAGTTGCAGTTACATACCGTGCATTCACAATGCTTGTTTAAAGGATACACTTAAGATGATCACTATGAAATCGATCTGTTGTTTATAAATAAAACATTAACGGCCAATGCTGCTCAATACATCTGGTGTATTTAAAAAAAAATAATTAACGTAAATTTCTGTTGAAAATAATGCTTATTTACGTTAAGATTTTCATATTAGAAACACACATCTGTACCATAATATTTTAGCGAATACGGACTATTTCGGGCCAAATCAGGGGCATTTACGTGTCTCCTGTACAGGAGAATAATAAATACATAATGTGTGAACAATGCAACACGTGGTTTCAAGAAATATTAGAAGATATATTGCCTACATTTGACATACATGTTTACGAAAATGTACTTATAAATTGGGCAGTAATTGTACATTACAATATTGCTTATCATAATAACACGCGATATTTATGGACTCTTCCTTCGGATCTTGATGGAACATAGACATATTAAATAACTGTATACATTATATATTTGTTCCGCAATAATAATATAGCGTAAGAGTTATTTAACACGTGATACTTTAGCTGTTACAGAAATATTGAGGTAAAATTTTACTACGCTTCTCGCCGGCTCCAGTGCTTATGTTGGCAGCAGATGAACAATGAAGTGTAGAATTGCGTTAATATTTTTTCACGAGCTACAGAGTAAATGTTATTGCTGTTCGTTTCACTCGCAGCAAATTTAATACTGTACCTGCCCTATGGTCGACACGTTATTTTATTTATTTATTTATCTATTGGTTTTTCTGTTCCATAGGACCCAATTGGTCATGGAACAAGTCAATACATTAATTGTTACACAAGAATGGTAATAGAAAATTTTTAAGTAGACCTTTGCACACGACAATCTTAAGACAAAGTGAAAAGAATCAATAAAGAAAAAAAAAAGAATTAGCTTAATTGTTTAACTTTTCTAGGAGTTCCTCGACAGAATAAAAGGAGTGAGCCATGAGGTAACTCTTCAATTTATGTACCATTGTCCGTTTAGAAAAAAAAAAAATTGTCGTTTTAATACGAGTGGTCAAGAAAAAAAAAATTATTGGTCATCTGAGTTGCCGTCATTACCATTGGCGCCAACATAACCACTGCAGCCCGGCGAGAAGCGTCGTACAATTTAACCAATATTGAAATACAGCCCTACAACTAATACCCATTTGGCAAGTACTTTTCGTAAATATGTACGGCAAATGTATGCAGTAAATCGTCATGTAATGTTGGCGTTGTTCACTCACTACGTATTTATTCTCCCCCTGTGCAGGAGACTTGAAGGTAGCCAGATTTGTGTCAAAATCGATCGTCTTCTACATCTTACAACTACATAGATACTCTGCAAATCACAGTCAAGTGCCTGGCAGAGGGTTTATTAACCACTTTCATAACTTTTCTCTACAGCTCTAATAGCGCGCAGGAAGAAAGAAAACCTAAATCGTTCCGTTTTCGATCTGATTTCTCTTATTTTATTGGGATGGTCATGTCTCCCTAAGTAGGTGGGTGCTAGCAAAATATTTTCACATTCAGAAATAAAAGTCGGTGATTGAAACTTCGCAAACTATTTTTGGTACAGCTGTGCATTTTCAGTTTCTGAATTTTTTTTACCTATCTAAAAGCTGTCCGGCACTAGCTACACAAAATATATTTGTTTACGTTTTAGAATGTCTCGTAGTTATCTACGTTTCTAAGCCCTTGCTGTACGTTCTTGCCACAGGAAGCCGTATTCCAGTATCTATTGTTGTTCCGGAGATATTTGGAGTTTAAAAGTTTAAGTCGGCCATCCTGTATAGGATGTTTCGTAATAATAATGTTTTTGATTGAGTGAAAGGGAAGTGTGCAGAGCTTCGGGGGGGGGGGGGGGGGGGAAGCAAAAAGAAAAGAGCTAAAGAAGTGTGCGGGGGGGGGGGGGGGGGGGAAGGCGCACCTCCTACCCTTTCCATCTCTTTCTTTTCTTTTTTTTTCCTTTCTTTTTTTTTTAATTTTTTGCCCTCCCTCATCGGGCTGCTTGGCGGAGCGGTGGAGGGGAGCCGAAGGGGTGGAGAGATCTGCGGTAATTGCGTAAGGCAATCAACAACGCCTGGTTTGTCGGCGCTCCGTTTATTAATTGCGTTACGTTGCCGTTGCCGTTGCCGCCACCGACGCTCGGCAGTTGGGCGGCAAGACGCGAACGGGTTGTCCGGCGCCGTCTCCGAAACTGTGTCGCGTCGTTCGCCGGTCGGGACAAACAGAATCCCGAACACGCCGCGTTGTAAGGGCGATTCTATTTACACTTCGGTAAAATCAGACGTGACGTCATTGTGACGTATCCACACTATCGAAGACGACTGGAGCCATGATCGACTTGTGTGGTCGTTCTAGACGCAAAACTGCGGTTGCAATTGTAGCAGACGAATTAAACGAGTAGCTGATAATATCTTCAGTTGGTAATGGTAATTTATTACAGTTTCGGAAGCTATAACTTTGCTTTCTTTTTTTTTGAAAGTAAGAAGCTATGAACTTTCCGAAAAAGGACCTACACTGTGAGCTCTGAAACGTTATTCAGCCAAATCTGATGATGTCATCGTGGCCAATTTGTGAAGGTTGTGTTTAAAACTAATGGAAACTTTTTCTCTAAACGAAAAATGCTACCGAGTTGCACTGTGGGAGGACAAAATACGGTTACCAGGCTATGAAGCGACAATGTGTACTTGGACATGTCAAAATATGCGATATACAAAAACAGCGTATAGTCGCCGTAGGTATACGTATGTTTCCGCCTAAACTATAAATCAAATGAGCTGGATATTAATACAGTCATTTGTTACAGAGGCTCTACGAACATCAGGTAAAACATTTCGTAAAACTAGGTACTCATCTACGGCCAAATTGCTGCAATATGCTAGTTCTTTTCTTTGAAAATGTGTGAAGTTGTCGTTCTCTAAGGCTTGGTCTGCGTTATTTCTGACATAATTTTCAATTTACATTTACTGAAATTTCCGTCAGTGCTTTCCAAAACATGATACCAATATTAAGTAAGGCCTAGTTTTGTCACTAAGCTACGAAGGGAAAAAAATATGCAGTTCAGAAAGAATGTCGAATTAAGCATGTTGTTCCACCCAAAACCAGCATCTCGAACGATCGCAAAAGTCGATGCGCCGCTCTTCTGGACGTCGATAATGTGGATACGTCATAATGACGTCACATCTGATTTTACCGAAGTGTAAATAGAATCACCCGCGTTATAAGGGTGATTCTATTTACACTTCGGTAAAATCAGACGTGACGTCATTATGACGTATCTAGGGTTACCAGACGTCCTCTTTTACCCGGACATGTCCTCTTCTTTGGACCTTAAAAATAGTCCGGCCGGGTTTTTAACGAAACGGGAAAATATGTCCTCTTTTTTGCGTTGTGCAACTGCTTCAACTTGTAAGTGCGCAAATATAACTCTCTGAACTGTTACAATCACTAACTCTAGAGAATTTAACCTTTCTTGAGACAATGTGATTTTTTGAATCTTCTCGTTTCTATGCCGCTGCTGCTCTGAGGTCAAGCTACTTCGGAACATTTCAAATATTTGGCGTGGCACCTGTCGCGGAATACGAGCTTCGAGGCGGGCAATTAAAAGCATACGTCTGCAACAAAGCAAGACAGTGCAATAGACACAGTATATCAGATACTCTTCCCCCCTTTCTCTGGTGTGACACCCAAACATAAGACGTTAGTCTTAGTGATCGGACTCGGCAGTTCTGTGTGTTGTCTGTCAACCACACTTATGCCTTTAATATCAAAAGCTAGTGCAATTTTCGTTATACATACCTTAAATTCTTGTTCAAAACTTCATACAAATAAGGCCAGATGCCACAGTCACCATTGCCGTTCCATCATTCGGCTGTTTAGGACCAAAGAGACGTAACTACATAAAACAGTGTTTTGTAAACATCGATTTAAAGCTTTTGTCCTAAAAACTGAGTAGTTTTTAATAATTAATTGGGAGCCTTTGTGCAGTAAATTTAAATTTAATTTTATTCATTGCTTTTTTACCTGGGCCTTACATATTCCATTCGCTCACTAGAATCTAATCATGTATATTGTCACGCTGGTCTGATTTGATTTGGGAGCATAGCTATATCAAGGTACGCTTAGATAATTTTTACAGCTACTTTATTCGTGACGATTTTACAGTCAACAGTACTATGGTTTCCGTAAATGATGCATGCCGGCCGCGGTCGCCGAGGAGACTGAGGCGCTTCAGCCACGGTCTGCACGGCCACTACGGTCGGGGGTTCGAATCCCCCCTCGGGCATGGATATTTGTGCCGTCTTTAGTATAAGGTAGTTCATAAGTAGTTTGTAAGTTTAGGGACTGATGACCCCGTAGTTAAGTCCCATAAGCTTAACAAACATTTGAACATGTGTCTTTTTTTTTTTTTTTTTTTTTTTTTTTTTTTTTTTTTTTTTAATGACTCATCGTACAAAATTTCAAGTGAAAACAGAGGTGATCGGCAAGGTATGTTATAAGTACGGAAAAAATGTTCAGCATTTAAGACGATGATTACAAGTGGTGAAGTGATGAAATATTAGGGCTTCACTGCTATTTAGTCATGTAATTCGTTCTACGGGTCTCACCATTTCATGCTTCTTAATTTGTAAGAAGATGAACAAATTTCGTAAATTGCGTAAGATGTATTACAAAAAAGACTCTGATAATACAGTAGAGACATCACTAGTACCTGAGTTTTCAGTAGGAGGAGAGAGAGAGAGAGAGAGAGAGAGAGTGAAAGAAGGTTCTTTTATGAATCTAGAAATGTCCTCTTTTCTGAAGACGGACATATGGTAACCCTAGACGTATCCACACTATCTAGAGCTCCTAAAAACACAGGCTGGAAGATCCGCCATTTTCATTCTTGTGAATGCTAAACACAGCCCGCAGCTTATACGAACGGTGTTGTTTCATTTAAGTTTCGTGAAATATTTTACAAGTGCCCGGCATAGAGCCTTACATCGTGTTACTTTGAGCATGCATTCCGCTCTTGTTTACATCGATATGTGGATTGGACACAAAAATCTCGCGTTTTCTTTACTTGTTGCTGCTTCTGTCCAAATACAGAAAAAAAGAGCAAGAAACATATATTTCTGTTATAAAAATCACGTTCTACGTTTAATGCTGCCGAAACTGGTCATCTAGATAAAATTTTTAAGCGATCTTCTATTTGAATAATAACTGTCAATATGCGAGGTTTGTTTGCCGTCTTGCAGTAAGTGTTTATTATCTGCTGTGACAAATTCACCATGTCGGATTTTTGTACTCAAATTGCTGAAAGTACTTCTATTATGTTACTGAGAAAGTTTCAGAATGTACTACAAACACTAAAACTAAAAAGAATATTAGTGTACAGGATCTAAAGTTTACGGTCGTATAGGCACACTTTGCCAATGTTGGCAACAACCTTTGAATTCTATTTGAAATACTAATTGTATAGAATGTATTGACCATGAAATAAATAATTCTGATCCTTCTCTAAGGTTGACAAGTTTTCGTATGTAACAGTGCCCTTGTCTTCTCAGTAATTTAATAATCCTTCTAATGCAAACATTTCGTTGCCAACATTAGCGCACTACACCGCCGCAGCCGTAAGTAAAATTTACCCAGTATTTTTTTGTCAGTTATGAGTCTCTTATAGACAAGCGTCAATATTGGCATTTACTAATAAGAAACTGGATTGAGGGTGTATTTTCTGATAAAACATCAGGTACCATCCTTTCAAATTGCATACTACAAGTTATGACGCAAAAACTTGGAAATACCAAAAATAGCATTCAATGGTAGTTGCTTGTATCAGCACAGTACGCTGCCACAGCCGTAACGAAACATTTTGACCAGTATGTTTATATTTTCCGTTTTAGTGTTTGCAATACTTTCTCGCAATAACGTAACAGAAGATTCTTCAACAATTTGTGCAATGTCAGTACAAAACTTTTTGAACAGTGTATTTCTCAATATACTATGTAAGACACACATATTGTGCTCTAAAAACAGTACGTTCTGGGATGCTTTGCTGTAATATGATATCTTGCGGCTGCTAATTCCCTACAGGCAGTTTCTCTGTTAAGAGGTAGTACTTTCAGAACAGTTAATCAAAACCGTAAGTTCAAATATCACAAACGATATTTACTATTAAATTTTGCTTCAAGTCATAGTAATAACTATTTACTTACAATACATAACTTTGGGCGTGGTTCGTGTTCCCAGTTTTTGCGCCGACATTTAATGATCCATTTTTTCTCTTAGAATCTCTCCGGAAATTAAACGTTCTGTAGCCACCTCTGGAATTACTCGAGCAGTTTATGGCAACGCAACCACCCGTAATATCGTGCTGAAGTGCCGTGACGTAAGTCCTATAGCAGCGCAGTGTGTTTAACTTACGAGCCACAAGAATGAAAATGGCGGATGCGTCAGCTCGTACTTGTAGGAGCCTTAACACTATCGAAGACGAGTGGAGCCATGATCGACTTGTGTGGTCGTTCTAGACGCAAAACAGCGGTTGCAATTGTAGCAGACGAATTAAAGGAGTAGCTGATAATATCTTCAGTTGGTAATGGTATATTCATTACAGTTTCGGAAGCTATAACTTTGCTTTCTTTTTTTGAAAGTAAGAAGCTATGAACTTTCCGAAAAAGGACCTACACTGTGAGCTCTGAAACGTTATTCAGTCAAATCTGATGATGTCATCTTGGCCCATTTGTGAAGGTTGTGTTTAAAACTAATGGAAACTTTTTCTCTAAGCGAAAAATGCTACCGAGTTGCATTGTAGTACGGAGTCTACGTTAAACTAAAAGGACAAAACACGCTATGAAGCGACAATGTGTACTTGGACCTGTCAAAATATGCGATATACAAAAACAGCATATAGTCGCCGTAGGTATATGTATGTTTTCGCCGAAACTATAAATCAAATGAGCTGGATATTAATACAGTCATTTGTTACAGAGGCTCTGCGAACATCAGGTAAAACATTTCGTAAAACTGGGTACTCATCTACGGCCAAGTTGCTGCAACATGCTAGTTCTTTTCTTTGAAAATGTGTGAAGTTTGTCGTTCTCTAAGGCTCGGTACTGCGTTATTTCTGACATAATTTTCAATTTACATTTACTGAAATTTCCGTCAGTGCTTTCCAAAACATGATACCAATATCAAGTAAGGCCTAGTTTTGTCACTAAACTACGAAGGGAAAAAGTATGCAGTTCAGAAAGAATGTCGAATTAAGCATGTTGTCCCACCCAAAAGCAGCGTCTCGATCGATCGCAAAAGTCGATGCGCCGCTCTTCTGGACGTTGATAGTGTGAATATGTCGGCCGGCCACGGTTGCCGAGGGGACTGAGGCGCTTCAGTCACGGTCTGCACGGCCACTACGGTCGGGGTTTCAATCCCCCCTCGGGCATGGATATTTGTGCCGTCCTAGTTCGTAAGTAGTTTGTAAGTTTAGGGACTGATGACCCCGTAGTTACGTCCCATAGACTCTACAAACATTTAAACATTTTGAATATGTCATAATGACGTCACGTCTGATTTTACCGAAGTGTAAATAGAATCACCCGCGTTATAAGCCCGAAACACCGGCTAGAAGTCGAAAAAGTTGTGAATCTGACCGAAAGTTGGCACTAGGGCGTTTCCGAGGTCGCCGATTACGAAACGGATGTCAGTTTTGGCAAAACAAAATGGCGGATGGGATACGGTGGTTTTTTTTTTTTTTTGTTTTTTGTTTTTTTTTTTTTAATACTTCGTGGAGTAGAGGCTCGAAATGGAGTATTCAGTCATTATTAAAATGGCGGCGAACATTTATAATTGTTTCGTTCTTACACACATCGCACATATACGAGTTACATATAAAAAAATAACAATTCTGCGATCTAGATTGTTTTAATTTTAACTATTGTTTTAAGATCTCTGTTTCTCCATCATGATTACGAAAATTTTTAAATATAAAACAGTTTTGTGCTGATGGAAAGTCGAACATAAAATAATAAAATAGACGTCATACGAATAACGACCGTATTGCAGGATGCTGGGTGAACGCTCCCTGCAGACTTTTAGTGAAGTTAGGCAGATCCATTGACATCCAGTGTACGGTAACCTGCTCCAAACAAACAAGGATCTTTATCCCCTTTCGTGGATGAACTATTGCTTCTGCCTTCACTTAGGAATCAAGTCAGAAGTTTTCAATTAATACGAACAATGCATCCCACGCTGACGACGAACTCGCAAGCAAGACAGTGATTAGTTGCAAGAGATCCTAAGACGAGGTATGTCCACAAAGTAAGTCCCGTATGGTTATATAAACCAAACGTGAACAGATACAGAAAAAATATTTATTGTATAAAAATCTGCAGCTGTTCAACTACTTTTCTACATAACTTCCGAAATTTTGTAGGCACGTGTCATAGCGTGGGACAAGTTTTTGTGTGCCTTCTTCGTAGAAGGTTGCCGCCTGTGTATTCAACCATGTGGCAAACATGTTCTTTCAGCTCATCAGCGTTGAAGTATTGACACCAAGAACAAAGTAAGTTCCGTTTGGTTATATAAAACAAACGAGTACAGATACAGAAAAAATATTTATTGTACAAAAATATACAACTATTAAACTACTTTTCTACATAGCTTCCGAAATTATGTAGATATTTGTCATAGCGTGGCAGAAGTCTTTGTATGCCTTCTTCGCAGAAGGTTGCCGCCTGTGTATTCAACCATGTGGTAACATGTTCTTTCAGCTCGTCATCATCGTTGAAGTGTTGACCACCATGGCCGGCCGCGGTGGCCGAGGTGACTGAGGCGCTCCAGTCACGGTCAGCACGGCCACTACGGTCGGGGGTTCGAATCCCCCCTCGGGCATGGATATTTGTGCCGTCCTAGTTCGTAAGTAGTTCATAAGTAGTTTGTAAGTTTAGGGACTGATGACCCCGTAGTTAAGTCCCATAAGCTTAACAAACATTTGAACATTTTGACCACCATGGACAGGTTTTAGGTGTAAGAAGAAAGTCGCTAGGGGCGAGACTGTACGGAGGATGATCAAACACATCCCAGTGAAATTCCCGTAAGAAGTGTTTGGTCACATTCGCCTTGTGAGGTCGGGCGGCAACGTGAAGGGAAGAAGAAGACTCCTTTCATCTCTTCTTTCACCTAAAATCTGTCCTTGGTGGTCAACACTTCAACGATGATGAGCTGAAAGAACATGTTTGCCACATGGTTGAATGCACAAGCGGCAACCTTCTATGAAGAAGGCATACAAAAACTTGTCCCACGTTATGACAAATGCCTACAAAATTTCGGAAGTTATGTAGAAAAGTAGTTGAACAGTTGCAGATTTTTATACAATAAATATTTTTTCTGTATCTGTTCACGTTTGGTTTATATAACCATACGGGACTTACTTTGTGGACATACCTCGTATTAGGATCTCTTGCAACTAATCACTGTCTTGCTTGCGAGTTCGTCGTCAGCGTGGGATGCATTGTTCGTATTAATTGAAAACTTCTGACTTGATTCCTAAGTGAAGGCAGAAGCAATAGTTCATCCACGAAAGGGGATAAAGATCCTTGTTTGTTTGGAGCAGGTTTCCGCACACTGGATGTTAATGGATCTGCCTAACTTCACTAAAAGTCTGCAGGGAGCGTTCACCCAGCATCCTGCAATACGGTCGTCATTCGTATGATGTCTGTTTTATTATTTTATGTTCGACTTTCCATCAGCACAAAACTGTTTTATATTTAATTTTCGAAAGCATGGTGGAGACACAGAGATGTTAAAACAATAGTTACAATTAAAACAGTCCCGATCGCAGAATTCTTATTTTTTTTTTAATTTAATTTCAAGTATTGCTTTATATTCGACTATCCGATAGTACAACTTCGAAATAGTCTGTGGAGTACTTTAGTAAATAGTTTAATGAGAATTGTTCTAGAGACCAGAAGATGACACCTTCGAGTGTCGAAACAGTTCGGTTTGCATGAAAAATAAATGCGATCTTGGCATATTTTTCATTATATTAAGCGTACTATAATAAGATCGCTCTCTTTGATATGATGTGAAGTTTAAGATGAGGAAAATGTGCTCCATGTTTCTAATAGCGTCACGTTTTCTTGGGGGAAAAATCCTTCCTCGGTGCTAAAGAAAGCAACAGTTATGACTCTTTTTTACATTAATACCCCTTCTTAGAACGTGAAGGAGAAAAATACCACTATCACCGGTAATGATTTACTATTTCGTAAACAATCAAATGTCTGACAAGACACTTCATTCATCTGCCAACCACGGTCGATTTGATTCATTTTCTTCACAGCACACCGCTGCGACTGTCAGAAATTCTTTATTGACAACATACGAGCGGTTTCGAAATATGAATTTGCACCATCAGGATTCATTCAAGTCATAACCGTATGCTACACGGAGTTGGAACTAGCTGATCCGCATCCTTTATCTCGAGGTGTAACCAACTTTGCATTTAAAACCATTATAAAATCCCTTTTGTCTGTCAATTTTGAATTAAAAACTGAATAAAACCCATCCCATACCTCTGGATGAAGCGTCGTTGTTCCCAACATAAACTGTAAAAAAAAAAAAAAAAAAAAAAAAAAAAAAAAAAAAAAAAAAAAAAAAAAATAGAGCTTATGGGACTTAAGTACGGGGTCATCAGTCCCTAAACTTGCAAGCTAGTTCATGAGTAGTTTGTAAGTTTAGGGACAGATGACCCCATCGTTAAGTCCCATAAGCTCTACAAACATTTGAACTATTTTTTTTTTTTTTTTTTTTTTTTTTTTTTTCTTGAGACTGCTGATGCTGGTAACCACGACGCTTCCTCCGTAGGTATCGGATGGGTTTTATTCAGTTTTTAATTCATAATTGAGAGACAAAAGGAATTTTATAATGGTTTTAAATGCAAAGTTGTTTACACCTCGAGATAAAGGACGTGGATCAGCTAGTTCCAACTCCGTGTAGTATACGGTTATGACTTGAATGAATCCTGATGGTGCAAATTCATATTGCGAAACCGCTCGTATGTTGTCAATAAAGAATTTCTAACAGTCGCAGCGGTGTGCTGTGAAAAAATGAATCAAATCGACCGTGGTTGGCAGATGAATGAAGTGTCTTGTCAGACATTTGATTGTTTACGAAATAGTTCAAATGTTTGTAAAGCTTATGGGACTTAACTACGGGGTCATCAGTCCCTAAACTTACAAACTACTTATGAAATAGCTAATCCTAAGGACGGCACAAATATCCATGCCCGAGGGGGAATTCGAACCCCCGACCGTAGTGGTCGTGCAGACCGTGACTGAAGCGCCTCAGTCTCCAGGCCACCGCGGCCGGCTACGAAATAGTAAATCATTACTGAAAATAGTGTTTTTTTTTCCTTTACGTTCTAAGAAGGAGTATTAACGAAAAAAAGGTCATAACCGGTGCTTTCTTCAACACCGAGAAAGGATTTTTTTTTTTTTTTTTTTTTTTTTCAGGGAAACGTGACGGCATAGAAAAGTGGAACACATTTTCTACATCTTAATTTGCGCATCATATCATAGAGAGCGATCTTCTTATAGCAGACCTAATGTAAGGAAAAATATGCCAAAATGGCATTTAGTTTTTATTTTTCATACTAACCGACCTGTTTCGACACTCTAAGGTGTAATCTTCTGGTCTCTAGAACAATTGGCATTAAACTGTTTACTACAGCGCCCCACAGACTATTTCGAAGTTGTACTAGCGGATAGTCAAATATAAAGCAACAGTTAAAATTAAATAAAAAAAATTCAAAATCTGCGATCAGGACTGTTTTAATTTTAACTATTGTTTTAAGATCTCTGTTTCTCCATCATGCTTTCGAAAAATAAATATAGGACAGTTTTGATCTGTTGGAAAGTCAAACATAAAATAGTAAAATAGACCTTATACGAATATATATTCGTGTCCGTTAACTTTTGCCGATTCTGCCGGCCGCGGTGGCCGAGGGGACTGAGGCGCTCCAGTCACGGTCTGCACGACCACTACGGTCGGGGGTTCGAATCCCCCCTCGGGCATGGATATTTGTGCCGCCTTAGGTTTAGCTAGTTCATAAGTAGTTTGTAAGTTTAGGGACTGATGACACCGCAGTTAAGTCCCTTAAGCTTGAAAAACATTTGAACATTTCTCCACGCGGAATGGGTTGCGTAGTCAGGTTAGGAGAGTCTCCTATGTTTACAGTCTTATTAGACTCCACAGCTACTAGGGCTGCCACTGACTTGAATGAAATAACTACCTGATGATGCAAAATCATTTTAGGAAACCGGTCGTGTGTTGTCAATAAAGAATTTCTAAGAGTCGCTGCGGTGTCTTGTGAAGAAAATGATTCAAATTTCGAGCGACAATTTCAAATTTTCCTTACGTTCCGGAGTAAAATCTATGTAACAGAATCCGTGTCCGTCAACTTATACCGATTCTACACGTGCTTTAACATCGGCCGGCCGCGGTGGCCGAGCGGTCTGCGGCGCGCCAGTTTGTTTGTTAAGCTTATGGGACTGAACTACGGGGTCATAGGTCCCTAAACTTACAAACTACTTATCAACTACCTTATACTAAGGACGGCACAAATATCCATGCCCGAGGGGGGATTCGAACCCCGACCGTAGTGGCCGTGCAGACCGTGACTGGAGCGCCTCAGTCCCCTCGGCCAACGGCGCGCCAGTCACAATCTGCACGGCCGCTAGTGTAGGGGGGTTCGAATCCCCTCCCGGGCATGGATATTTGTGCCGTCCTTAGTGTAAGGTAGTTGATAAGTAGTTTGTAAGTTTAGGGACTGATAGCCCCGCAGTTAAGTCCATTAAGCTTAACAAACATTTGAACATTTTTTAAACATCGTCTAGTTTTCGACACGCTTCAAGTGAATAATCCGACAGGTCCGATGCTCAGGAATGGAATGGGATCTGTAGCCAGGTGTGGAGAGTCTGCTTTGTTTACAGTCTTATTAGACTACACAGCTACTAGGGCTGCCACTGCAACATCTACAGGTCGTTAGACATTTTCAGTGTTTTGCTCTTGGAGTTGTGGCCGGCTATTTTCGGGATTTGAGACCAGTGTGTAGCGGAGACGGCTAGAGACGGCTTCGGCGAGGCAGCGCAGCCGTGTGGTTTTAAATGCAAGGTTGGTTACACCGCGAGATAAAGGATGGCGATCAGCTAGTTCCAACTCCGTGTAATATGCGGTTATGACTTGAACGAATCCTGATGATACAAATTCATTTTAAGAAACCGGTCGTGTGTTGTCAATAAAGAATTTCTAATAGTCGCAGCGGTGTGTTGTGAAGGAAATGAATCAAATTTCGAGAGACAATTTCAAATTGTCCTTACGTTCCGGAGTAAAATCTATGTTGCAGAATCCGTGTCCGTCAATTTTTACCGATTCTACACATGTTTTAACGTCGGCCGGCCGCGGTGGCCGAGCGGTCTGCGGCGCGCCAGTCACAATCTGCACGGCTGCTACTGTAGGGGGTTCGAATCCCCCCCTCGGGCATGGATATTAGTGTCGTCTTTTGTACAAGGTAGTTGATAAGTAGTTGCTGGTAGAACTTCCGGGTTGTAAGGCCGTGGTCCATAAAACTTTCCAGTCTCACCTAATGTTTCGTCCAGAGCTGCGCCGGACATCCTCAGAGGTCTTCTTACGTTGCGTCGAGTCTTGCCGACTGATGAGTCGGGTGTCTGAGAGCGCCATACATACTGTGAAAAGTGGGCGTGGCCAAGCTGTCACGTTATCGGCAGAGGTAGTCCTTGTCAAAGATAAAACATCCTGTCGATCTTTCAAAGCTACTGCTCATATGTCGCTAAGTTTCATAGCTTCTTCTTTTCTGTTAAAATTTTCTTTATGTTTGTATATTTCAATTGCTTCCCTGTATTATCGTGGATAATAATTCGTCATAGTAGATAAAACTGATGTTTCAGATAACCTCACTATATGACTTCCAGATTGAAGAGCATGCTCTGCCACATCCGATTTCTCTATTTTCCCTAGTCGGCAAAGACTTTGGTGTTCCTTCAGCCTAGTTTCCATACTTCTTTTTGTGGTTCCAATATAAACTTTACCACATGTACACGGAATTTGAACAGTAGCTTTGAAAGATCGACAGGTTTTATCTCTGACCGATTGCAATCGATAGCGATGTTTTATCTCTGCTGATAACATGACAGCTTGACCACGCCCACTTTTCACAGTATATATGTCGCTCTCAGACACCCGACTCATCGGTCGGTAAGACTCAGCAGAAGTAGGAAGACCTCCGAAGATGTCCGGCGCAGCTCTGGACGAAACGTTTGGTGAAACTGAAATGTTTTATGGACCACGCCTTATAACCCGGAAGTTCTACCAGCCACTATGACATCCGGTCGTGAAAGCCTTCATTGCATGAGTTGATAAGTAGTTTGTAAGTTTAGGGACTGATGACCCCGCAGTTAAGTCCCTAAAGGTTAACAAACATTTGAACATTTTTTAAACATCGTCTTGTTTTCGACGCGCTTCGAGCGAATAATGCGATAGGCCCGACGGTCAGGAACGGAATGGGTAAATCACATTTAAGTGCCTGGCAGAGGGTTCATCGAACCACAATTATACTATTTATCTCCCATTCCATTCTCGGATATCGCGCGGGAAGAAAGAACACCTGAATTTCTCTGTTCGAGCTCTGATTTCTCGTATTTTAATCTGATCATCATGTACGTGGGAGTCAACAATATCTTTTCGCATTCGGAGGAGAATGTTGGCGTTTGTAGTTTCGCAAGTAGCCCACGCCGCAGCGATAAGCGCCGTTGTTGTAATGATTCCCATCCCAGATCCTGTATCATTTCCGTAACGCTGTCTCCCCTGTATCGTGACAAAACGAAACGAGCTGCCCTTCTTTGGACTATTTCGATGTCCTCCGTCAAACCCACCTGATAAGGATCCCACAATGGGCTGCAATACTCCAAAAATGGACGGACAAGCGTAGTGTATGCAGTTTCTTTTGTAGTTCTGTTGCATCTTTTAAGGGTTCTGCCAATAAAACTCAGTCTCTGGTTCGCCTTTCCCACGATATTATCTACGTGTTATTTCCAATTTAACTCTGAAGTAATAGTAATTCCTAGGTATATTGTGGAATTTACGGCCTTTTGCGTAGTTTACGGCCTTCACTTGATTGATTTATCTTGTAAAAAAAGTTTAACGGATTTCTTTTCGTACTCGTGTGGACGACTTCACACTTATTTAGAGTCAATGCCGGCGGCGGTGGCCGAGGGGACTGAGGCGCTCCAGTCACGGTCTGCACGACCACTACGGTCGGGGTTCGAATCCCCCCTCGGGCATGGATATTTGTGCCGCCATTAGGATTAGCTAGTTCATAAGTAGTTTGATAACTACTTTCGATGTCCTCCAGTATTTTAGGGACTGATGGCCCCGTAGTTAAGTCACATTAGCTATACAAGCATTTGAACATTTAGAGTCAATTGCCAATTTTTACACCATAGTGATACCTTATTCAGATCGTTCTGCAGTTGGTTTTGAGCTTCAGATGATTTTACTAGACGGTAAATGACGGCGTCATCTGCAAACAACCTAAGAGAGCTACTTAGATTTTCCCCGAAATCGTTTATGTAAATAAGGAACAGCAGAGGACCAATAATTCTACCCTGTGGAACGCCCGATATCACCTCTGTTTTAGTCGATGCCTTACCATCGATTACTACGAACTGTGTCCTCTCTGACAAGAAATCCCGTACACAATCGCAAATTTGGGGCGATATACCATAACTACGCAATTTGATTAAAAGCCTTTTGTGAGCTACGGTGTTTTTTTTTTTTTTTTTACTTAACTACGAGGTCATCAGTCCCTAAACTTACAAACTAGCTAATCCTAAGGACGGCACAAATATCTATGCCCGAGGGGGGATCGAACCCCCGACCGTAGTAGCCGTGCAGACCGTGACTGGAGCGCCTCAGTCCCCTCGGCCACCGCGGCCGGCGACGTACGGTATCAAAACCTTTCTGGAAATCCAAGAAATACGGAATCGATTTGCGGACATTTGTCGATAGCACCCATCTGCTTTGTTTACAGTCTTGATAGGCTACACAGCTACCAGGGCCACCTCTGCAGCATCTCCTGGTCGTTAGACATTTTTAGTGTTTTGCTTTTGGAGTTGTGACCGGCTTTTGAGAGCAGTCACCCCGTTTACATGGACTCCCAAAACCGGATTTCGTAAACCGATTTCCCAATTCCGCTTTTGGTTGGTCATGTAAACACTCCAAAATCGACTCTGGAAATCCACTTCTCTAAAGCAGTTTTCCAGTTCCACATTCGATTTTCGTGCCCATGTAAACGCAACCGTTTTTGAAGCGTTCTTGGCTTGTCAGATTGTGTTTTTTTGGGAAGTATTTTCGGCACGTTAATGTGAAATAAAAGTATTTAATATTAGAGTGAGCATGAATCTGTGTATTTAAGTAAAGAAAAATAGCGATTATGCTGACTAAATCGGGTACTGAATCAGCTGTTTTTCGGCCGCCATCTTAAGTGGATTAGGAAATCCGATTCAGTCTGTCCCATGTAAACACGACAGCGAAAAACGGTTTACGAAAATCGGTTTTCGTCTTCTACATCTACATCTACATAGATACTCTGCAAATCACATTTAAGTGCCTGGCAGAGGGTTCATTAACCACTTTCATAATTTTTCTCTACCGTTCCATTTTCTAATAGCGCGCGGGAAGAAAGAACACCTAAATCGTTCCGTTTTCGATCTGATTTCTCTTATTTTATTGGGATGGACATGTCTCCCTAAGTAGGTGGGTGCTAGCAAAATATTTTCACATTCAGAAGTAAAAGTCGGTGATTGAAACTTCGCAAACACATCACGCCGCAATGAATAACGTCTTTCTTTTAATGATTTCCACCCCAATTCCTGCAACATTTCCGTGACGCTTTCCCCCCCCGTAACGTGATAAAACAAAACGAGCTACCCTTCTCTGAACCTTCTCAATATCTTCCGTCAGTCCCACCTGGTGAGGGTCCCACAAGGGGCAACAGTACTCAAGGAGAGGACGCACAAGTGTGATGTAGGCAGTCTCTTTGGTGGAGCTGGTGCATCTTCGAAGCGTTCTGCCGATGAAACGTAACCTTTGGTTCGCCTTCCCCACAATATTTTCTGTGTGTTCTCTCCAAAGTTTTTCGTAATTGTAACTCCTAGGTATTTGGTAGAATTTACGACCTTGAGGTTTGACTGATTTATCGCGTAATTGAAGTTCAGCGGATTTCTTTTAGTGGTCATGTGTATTACTTCACACTTTTCTTTATTTAGTGTCAATTGCCAATTTTCGCACCAAGTAGAAATTTTGTCTAAATCGCTTTGCAGTTGCTTTTGAGCCTCTGTTGACTTCACTAACCGATAAACGACAGCATCATCCGCGAACAGTCTAAGGGAGCTATTCAGATTATCTCCTAAATCGTTTATAAACACGAGGAAGAGTAGGGAACCTATAACGCTTCCCTGTGGAACGCCAGATATCACTTCTGTTTTATTCGATGACTTACCGTCAATTACAACGAACTGTGTCCTTTCTGATAGGAAATCGTGAATCCAATCGCACAATTGAGGAGATATTCCATAAGCACGCAATTACATTAGAAGCCGCTTGTGGGGTACAGTATCAAAAGCCTTCCGGAAATCCAGAAATATGGAATCGATTTGAGATCCCTTGTCGATGGCACTTGACACTTCATGTGAATAAAGGGCAAGCTGTGTTTCGCAAGAGCGATACTTTCTGAATCCGGAAGATGTGTTACGTGTAAACGTAGTGGCTGTTTGGCGGAGGCGGCTTCGGCGAGGCAGCGCAGCAGCCGTGTGGGGGAGGGATCGTTCCGCCCCCCCCCCTCCCCCCCCCCCCCCACCACCGCCTCCGCCCACGCAGTGGCCGTCGGGGAGCGACGGCGCGCGGTGGAGCACTCTGCTAGTGGGCTTCGCCGCGTGGCCCCAAATAGCATTACCGGTCGCGACCGCGCCGCGGAAAATATTTATTTCTGCTGCCTGCACTGTTCGCTCCGAACACCGCCGGATACGTCGCCGAAATACCGCACGCGAGCTCCGCCGAGTGGAAACGGCGCGGAAATGGGATAAACGGTTGTTGCTGTTTCTGTGACTATGGCTACCGCCGGGAAACGTGCACGCGATAGACTGCCGCGTGGTGCCGAAAGTGATCGTGAGGGGACGGCGTCGTTCGGCGCCTGACTTCGCCGCCAGTTACAGTTCTGGACCTGACGCCGCCGTGTGGATGCCTTCCGCTTCTGCGTGCAGTTCGCAGGTAAACTACACCGCCTCGCTGGTTTGTCGTCTTCCGCTCTTGCTGCTGACCTGGGAGTCACAGTCTAAGGCCGGATCCACACATTGGAACCAACGTTGGCGCCAACAGTGTTCGTCCATTTCGCGTAAAGATCACAAAGACAAGATAAGAGAAATTAGGGCTCGTACGGAGGCATATAGGCATTCTTTTTTTTCCTCGTTCAATTTGGGAGTGGAATAGGAAATGCCTAGTAGTGGTACAGTGTACCCTCCGCCACGCACCTTACGGTGAATTGCGGAGTATGTATGTAGATGCAGAGAAATTAAAAAAAAAAAAAAAAAAAAAAAAAAAAAAAAGCATTGAAGAAATGTGCTGAAACATATTTGAGTGAATAAATATTTTAAAGAAGGTATCTTGCGTAAGGCGGAATTCCATTCCAGAAAGTTACTATGTTTGTGACTAAGAGACTTCGACGCTATTTGACTCATCACCGTGAAAGTTGGCACAAACATGTAACTTTTCATGGGAAAGTTATTTCTACTTCGTAATTCACCGTACGGTGCGCGGAGGAGAGTACGTAAAATCGAAGAAATCTTTGCGGAAGGAGCAAGCTTCCATTCCGGATATGTTTTACAGGGAGAGGACACCTACTCTTCGTCGCCGAGTTCGTGCGGATTTGTGGTGCATGTGGGGCGTGGTGGGACACGCAAGGGCCCCAGGTGGGACCTCCAGATGGCCAAGCGTTTAGGAAATAAAAGCAAGTTTGATACAGATCTGTCACCATATGCATCTTGTCGACTGTCCCTGTGACGACGGGTTTAGGAAGTGGTCTATTTTTTTCTGCTCCTTGGTAATGCGTACACCTACTTATTGTTCCCGTAGTGATCGTGAGGACAAGATCAGATTAATTACGCACGGAGGCATTTAAACAATCATTTTTCCCACGCTCAATACGTGAATGGAATGGGAAAAAAACCCAAATAACTGGTACAGTGAGACGTACCCTCTGCCATGCACTTCACAGTGGTTTGCAGAGTACTGGTGTAGATGTAGATGTGTGGATCGGTGAAATAGCGTTGGAACCAACGTTGGCGCCAACGTTTGGTACGGCCACAGTCTAACATATACAGTCACGACACTCACTGCTGTAAAAGTTGTTACCAACTGACAGTTGCTGCGACACTAGCGCTCCTAGCGGTGGGCAAGCTGCCGAAGTAGTGATGTTTATATACAATCGCTTTTGTAACTCAAATCAAATGTTTGTTAAGCTTATGGGACTTAACTACGGGGTCATCAGTCCCTAAACTTACAAACTACTTATGAACTACTTACGAACTAGGACGGCACAAATATCCATGCCCGAGGGGGGATTCGAACCCCCGACCGTAGTGGCCGTGCTGACCGTGACTGGAGCGCCTCAGCCACCTCGGCCGGCCTTTTGTAACTAATTAACGAAATACTCACTATAATTTTTGCGTTACAAGCATCATTAAAATATCGAGAGACAAACAGAATACGGAAATTAATATAAAAACAGCCTCATTTAAATATTTCAATGGTATAAAGAACAAATGCTTACGAATCTGTGTATATTTGCAGCTTATTCCGCTGAAAATAAGTTGCATATAAACATAATGGCATAATAAATTTCTATTATGGTCTGTTCTTACAATGACAGTCAGTATTTCACGCGTATCAATTCGGTACGGAGTCTAATGATTCTCACATTTTTACACTCACTCGTTTTTCTTATACGTGCATATTCTTTTAAGTGTAATTACTTTAGCTTAAAAAAAAGCAATGTTTTGATGATTCTTGCCGTTTGTGGTTCAGATGTAGCAACAATTGTGGAATTGGGTTCTTCTTTGTTGGAAAACAGCTTGGTTGCTTTTATCGTTATATTTCCATATCTGTGACGTATTTCCTTCAGCTACAGGGCTGATTCGGTATGTTAAATGCCATATTTATTGCATTCTATATACGTTTCCTATGTTCCACCCTCACCGATTTTACTGGAATTGTAATGAAGAATACTTAACTTTTCTGCGTAGAAATTGACGTCTCTCTGCTAAAGGGCATGTCTCCTGGTGTTTCCTACGCATTTTTATTTTTAATAGAAAATTAAATTACTCATTTAAAACCTGTATGTTAAAGGATGATTGTAAATTAACTGTCCTGTAATGTACCGATTTTTACCTTATCAGAGATCTTATGAAACCTAAGAAAGACAAATGGGGGGCTATTTTTAAATTATTACCAATTTTTAAGGCACTACATACGTTTCCTAATGTAAAAAGTATGTTGAAGTCAATCTAAACGATAGTATTCGCACTTATCCAGTATCGTATTCAGAAACGTAGCTTGCCGACCGCTTGGAGCGCTGCTATCGCAGCGTATAACAAAAATCTGTGGGAGTGTCGTGACTGTATATGTTAGACTGTGGTACGGCTCCGTTGCTTGTCGGTAGTTCGACCAAACATCAAAGGACGTTTGGGCCAATATGGGTACGTCGTCCACACATTGGCGCCAACGTTTCATTCTGTCTTTGTCGCCTGCTCATCTCGAAACTGTTTCTTTCTTCGTTCGTTCTTCGTCGCCGTTTTAAAGTTTCGAAATCTCTTTGTAAATATTAGAACTGTATCAGAAAGTGATTCATTTGTAAAAGAAACCTCAAATGAACGAAATGCCACATCAAAACTTAGGCGCGAACTGAGAAATTAAAAAGTTTTTAGACTTTTGACACACTTCATTACTGAATTTAATTTTTAAAATTAACAGTACAGTACTCAATATTTCCTGTCAAGTTTTAAATATTGTTTTGCAAACTTCAAGCACCACCACTGATATCAATTACATGGTTATTTTAAAAGGGAAGTGTAGACTTCTAAAACTGTCTCCTTTAGCAAGAAATCGAAGCGTAATACCAAAAGAATAGCATCCCTCCAAAACACATTTATATATATATATATATATATATATATATATATATATATATATATATATATATATATATATATATATCATTGATTTTTAAAATATGCTACAATTAAAAGATATACATTATTAAAATTTAGACCTGCTACTTTAAATGCTTGAAATTATATATATATATATATATAATTTCAAGCATTTAAAGTAGCAGGTCTAAATTTTAATAATGTATATCTTTTAATTGTAGCATATTTTAAAAATCAATGATTTCGTATCGTAATTAATGTTCCGTAGGAAGTGATACAACACCCCATCATCCTTTACGTATATTTCCCATTTTGGTTTACAGTGACAAAATGTAATTATTCACACTCAAAAGCATTAACGCATTGGGGCGCTATTTGTGCGTCAGATATGTTTACGTTGGCTCTCGACGGATTCAACTGAATGTTGGCTCCAATGTGTGGGCGCTGCCTCAAAAATATTGGCCAACGTTGGCGCCAGCGTTGGTACCAATGTGTGGACGCGGGGTAACATATACAGTCACGACACTCACTGCTGTGAAAGATGTACCAACTGACAGTTGCTGCGACACTAGCTCTCCTAGCGGTGGGCAAGCTGCCGAAGTTGCCATAAGAAATACGCCTCTCAATTTCCCACAGCGCTACACGAAACGTGACTATCATTTTTATCGCTTCCTTCGCAGTATCTGTTTGTTGTCCATTTACGTCTATTTCGAGTGGAGTGGGGAAACTGCGTAGTTGGTAAGACTGAGCACTACCTATATCTCAGGTTAAAAATCCAGCAGTTGGCTACCCTGTAGGGCACGAAACGTATTCTGTGGCTTACTCTTTTTTTGTTGCCGAAATTCGGGTTGTCGTCGCGGTGCAAAGGAGTGCACAATATGTTAAGAATCGTTTTCTGTTTATCTATATCTCTAAAAATGTAAATGTTCGTTTACACCAACAAACATCTATGCGATTTTTCGTAACAACGCTTTCCTATTATAAAATTTATATATGACATGTAATATATATATAATATATATATATACACTTGTGTGTGTACGTGCTGACAGACTTTTCTCCATGACCACATACCCACTCGTGGTTGTGGTGGTAGATAGCCCTTGGTCTAATGATGTTAGTAAGGGAGTTTGGTCGCGGTGCGTGGCAGTGGGTGAGTGTGACGAGCAAAAATTCGCAAAATATGCAATAAATACTCTTAGGAGAAGCTATATACTCTGTGACTTACGAACTTTACGGTACGAGTCAAAATCTGTTTATTCTTTCAATCGTCAGACAATGCGGTCCTTTCAGACTTTAATAACGACGAGAAATATCAAATACACGATTTTTTAAATAGATCACATGTTTCCGTCAACCACACATTACCGACTATGAACAGAGACACAAAACAAAGATAAAAATCAAGATAGACTCAAAGATAGAAATACTCGTGGAACATTGATCACTGTCGTGGAAGCGTGATGGAAACACAGACATACATTAATGAATGTCTCTTAGGCCATAAATATTGCTATGCCTGTGCCAGTAAGCTCAATGGTCTGTGCTAATCAGTGATCTCTGATACATATAGCCGCGACACTCTCTGCTGTGAAAGGTGTTATTGTTTGACAGCTGGGTCAAGAAACAGATGTTGAATAACGAGAATCATGTGACATCGTCATAAGCCAATCGCGTGACACGCAAATATTTTGTCGTGAAATCAAGCATACAGCAGGAACAGCAGTATTTATCTACACTCTATGCGGTTCGTTCATCTTTGCAATGATTTTATATCGTGTTATTCATGTTGCCAACAGAAAAACTCCAAGATAGAAAGTAAAATTTTACCGAATCAGATACATCCGTTGTTGTCACATCTCATTATGACCAGCACTTTCACGCGAAACTCTTTTGTAAAGAGTTTCATGATTCACACAGTCTTACAATTCATTCCAAATTCCTATTCAAGAAGATATTTGTGAAAACTGTTGCAAATCAATATTCGCACTTATCCAATATCGTTTTCAGAAATGTAATTTGCGAGCCGCTTTCGGCGCTGCTGTTGCAATGCGTA
This sequence comes from Locusta migratoria, assembly GCA_026315105.1. Classification (NCBI taxonomy): domain Eukaryota; kingdom Metazoa; phylum Arthropoda; class Insecta; order Orthoptera; family Acrididae; genus Locusta; species Locusta migratoria. The sequence goes on along the minus strand of CM048753.1, from coordinate 54,573,948 downwards.
ACTTTATGACCACAACCTAACATCGAATTTACATTGTTCCGAAGCACGGACTTAAATTAATTTCACTCTTAGTATGAAAAACTTTATGAACATTCATCGTTTTCGACAATGACAATATAAATCAATCCAATGTGAAGGCCGTAAACTCCACAAAATAGCTAGGATTTACTATTACTTCAGACCTAAACTGGAAAGAACACGTAGATAATATCGTGGGAAAGACGAACCAGAGACTGCGTTTTATTGGCAGAACCCTTAAAAGATGCAACAGAACTACTAAAGAAACTGCATACACTGCGCTTGTCTGTCCATTTTTGGAGTATTGCAGCCCAGTGTGGGATCCTTATCAGGTGGGTTTGACGGAGGACATCGAAAGAGTCCAAAGAAGGGCAGCTCGTTTCGTATTGTCACGATACAGGGGAGACAGCGTTACGGAAATGATACAGGATCTGGGATGGGAATCATTACAACAACGGCGCTTATAGCTGCGGCGTGGGCTACTTGCGAAACTCCAATCGTGAACATTCTCCTCCGAATGCGAAAGAAAATATATTGTTGACTCCCACTTACATAGGTAGAAATGATCATCAGAATAAAATGCGAGAAATCAGAGCTCGAACAGAGAGATTCAGGTGTTTTTTTACTTCCCGCGCGCTATTCGAGAATGGAATGGGAGATAAATAGTATAATTGTGGTTCGATGAACCCTCTGCCAGGCACTTAAATGTGATTTGCAGAGTATCCCATGTAGATGTAGATGTAGACATCTACTTAAATTTGGCATCTTGGCTAGGAGAACTGAGTTTATTGACAGAGAGATCCAACAAGGATTGTGTTTTTGGTGACCTACGTCCGGAACCCAAAGAACCATGATACACACATGACCTTCTTTAACAACCGTTCCGAAGCACGCGCATATAAGCTAGGTAGGTATAAAAATATGCGTAAATCCCTGGGCAATGTAGTGTTATAATTTGAAACGATTCGGTAACGAACTTTCTGAGATATTTCTTTTGAACATATTGTCACGTTGCAATGGAAGTAGGCTTGACTTCGAACGCAACTAAACACAACACTTATACTGAAAGCACGTTTATTACGAGCTCAACATACACGCAGCACTGACTGCCTCTCAGGCAGAGTGCTCTGCTATTTATACAGAGACAGAATTTACCAGAAATTAGAAAGACTAGAGTTAAAGAGTGGTGTAAGAGCGGATAAACGAAGGGGGAGGAAAACGCGGAGATGGGGAGGAGGAGATGGAGAAAGAGAAGACCAGGAGGGAGAAGATGTGGGGGAGAGGGAATGAAGAGGGCAGCAGGAGATGCATAGAGAGAGAGAGAGAGAGTAGTTTCAGACGTGTACCCGGTAGACGCTCACAAAGTACTGCCAACTTACGCTTCTCTGCAATCTCTGCTTCCTCTGTTCCTTTTTTTCCATTTAACAGCAACACGTAGCCGGTTACATATAATTTTTATATCAAATTCTGTTTTGCGAAAATAAGCCCAATCTCCGTCAATAATGAGCTCGCGATGTTCAACTTTATACTTAGGGATGCAACATCGTTGGTAAAAACAACGATGTTCAGACATCGATGTTCCCGCGGGAAAATATCGATGTTAAAAAAACATCGCTCCTGAAAAACGATACATCGATGTTTTCTCCGATGTTTCCATACGTTGAAGAAATATTAGGAAAAAAACACACTGAAATGAAGCTGTGTTGCCAGAAAGTATCTGCCGACTGCCTTATTTATGTTCTTTCACTACGCTACGAATACACAGCGAAATGGCAGCTTAGAATGTAAAAGAAGTCGGGAATAAAGGTTTCGCTACCTATTGCGCTGAGTTTACTTGGGATTTAAATCGATTTGTTCATTACATGCGAAATAACTTGTGTTTTGTTGACGTATTGGATTTTTCTTAGCTGTCGACCTGGAGAAAATTAAACATTATGCATCTCTCAGGAATTATTTAATAATGTAGTTTTAGCCGCGGTGGAGTAGCCGAGCTGTCTAAAGCATCTCGCTGTGGAGCGCGTGGTTGCTCGCAGTGGAGATTCGAGTCCTCCCTGGGGCATGGGTGTGTGTGTTGTCCGTACGTTAGTTTACCTAGGTTTAAGTGGTCTGTAAGCTACGGACTGATGACCACGCAGTTTGGTCCGATAGATTTACAGACATTTGAACATTTTATTGTATTTTTAAAATGAATATTCATCAATGATGTTTTTCAAATCATGTACCTTGCTGACATGAAAATCTGTTATAGTTGGCTTGTTTGTTGGCTATTGTCTCGGATTTTTCGTCGACTTTTGTTTGGTGTTTTAACTGCCGTTTTGACAGTACGATATCAGTCTGACTGGGTAACACCGTCAAACATTCGATTGCACTAATATTGGAGGGTGAAATTTCAGCAATTCCAGAAGCCCGTGCTGGACAAACATCAGATTAATCATCAAAGATCGACATAAAAAACGAGATAGACTCAAAGAGGCAATATGACAAATAATAACCATGAAAGCTTTTAATTTTATTTAAGGATTTGGGATTTGTCTTCGCAATATCTGCGTTCTCCAGTGTCATGAAGGTCCAATAATTTCTACAGTCACTAATCTAATAATTACCGGTAGAAGAAAAATTCTAATGCACACTCTTTTATTCAATATTTCAAGTTACTGACTATTTTTGTAGAGCAAAAAGCTTCATATAAAATCCTCTTATGAGCACAATACTCAGACAAAGTGACTGCAGCACTAAGAGAATAGCCAACAAAGGTGAGTAAATCGTATTGTTGTTAGTTTCTTATTTCACTTACCTACTATTCCAAAAGTATGAAAACAGCGACGACAGCAGGAGCACCGCACTTGAGCTGACGCTGGCAGAGCAACTAATAGAGTAATAATGGAGTTGACAATCAATTGTTGAACGATTTCGATAGTTTTGGACTCCTGTTGTCGATGCATTGGCGATATATCGCTGTTCAAAATATCGATGTTAACATCGATTTTCATGGACGAATCATCGATGTTTTCAAAACATCGATGTATTGTTTGCATCCCTAGCCACGCTACGGACTGGGCGCCCGATTCCGCCGGAATTTCCGGTCCTCCATCGGGCATCAGTGTCTGTGTGTTGTCCTTGGTGTAAATTAATTTTAGTATCAAATGTATTTCATACGTCGCGTTTTGCAGCTCTTAAATATTGTAGAAAAGAAATTTTTATGAATGCACCAAAGCTGCTTTTATTTGAAATGCTGACTAGTTTCGCGCTTTGCCCAGTTTCTTACGCCACATTCATGTATATTTTTATTTGGATACTGCTTAGGTCACGCTCTTTGTTGTAATTACTTTGGAGTAATTACACCAAAGTAATCGCAACAAACAGCGTGAACTAAGCAGTATCCAAATAAAAATATATATTTCGCTGTAATGTTTTTAAAGAAAACGCCTTTTGCTACTGCGAATGGTTTTATTTTTATAAGTCACCCATATGCGTTTCCCCTTTGTGTCAAGGCATCATCAGTGGGTGTCCTGAAATATTTACATGTTTCTGCTTACACATAAAGGTTAGGTTTCTTACATATGTACAAAACATTTCGTTTCTGATTTAAAACAGTTCGTTGTTTGGTATAAAATGGTGTACTTACAGCACTTGCTACTCCACGTCAGTCTCTTTCTGGCAACCATATCGAAAGGTTACACTGTTTTCTGAAACACATTGCAGTTGACGTAAGCAGTATCCAAATAAAAATATATATGATTGTGGCTTAAGAAAATGGGCAAAGCCCGAGACTAGTCAGCATTTCAAATAAAAGTAGCTTTGGTGCATATATAAAAATGTCTTTTCTACAATTAATTTTAGTAGTTTGTAAGTCTAAGGTGCCACGGTAAAGTAGCCGAGTGGTTTAAGGCGCCTCGCTGCGGAGCGCGCGGTTACTCTCTGTCGGAGGTTCGAGTCCTCCCTGGGTGTGTGTGTGTGTGTGTGTGTGTGTGTGTTGTCCTTAGGTTACTTTACTTTAGTTTAAGTAGTTTGTAAGCTACGGACTGATGACCACGCAATTTGGTCCAATAGATTTGCAAACATTTTAAGTCTTAGGTCCAATGACAGTAGCAGTTTCGTCCAATAGATTTACAAACATTTCAATAAACTCAGTCCAGTGAACATACCACTGTGACGAAGACAGCCAGGAATTAACACTTCTGTACAATTTATTGTCATGTTCATCTTGAATAAAGATAATCAGGGACAACTGCTGTAGTATTAATTTTATGAAGAAAAAGTGGCCGAGCGCATTGAGACGCTATGCTCCGATGCGAGCGGCCGTTGCCCGTGGGGGATTTGAATCCTCCCTCGGACATGGATGTTTGTGCTGTCTTTAGTATAAGTCACTCGCAGTACTAATTTGAACGCTGCCTCAGGCAGAACTAGTACCTATACCGACGCAAGTCGTATTAATATGTTGACGACCTAAGGTACAGGGACATCATACAAGGTAAATCTTGCAATACACATTCAGTCAAACGAAGTATCGATGAGTTTTCAACGGTCAATGTTACCGGATATCAATGGTTTACGTATTATTGTCTCTGTAACATACCCTATGACCGCATTTTAATCTAAACACTCTCTACCACAGAGGAGATAAAACATTAGTACCGTACATTATCACAATTTCTTATTAACAGTTTCAGATTGGTTTGTAGCTAAAAATTTTCGAAATATTGTCATGTAAATATTGTAAGTTCCGTTTCATTTTTCTTCTTTGTCAGATATCTAAAGATGCCCTAACCGGGCGAAACGCGTCATTGAAATAAAAAATATTTGCAATCAAGACGTTCTTTTATTCAAGTTAGTGTATAAGTACTTCCACAGGGAAGCGTTATAGGTCCCCTACTCTTCCTCGTGTTTATAAACGATTTAGGAGACAATCTGAATAGCTCCCTTAGACGGTTCGCGGATGATGCTGTCGTTTATCGGTTAGTGAAATCAACAGAGGATCAAACGCAACTGCAAAGCGATTTAGACAAAATTTCTGCATGGTGCGAAAATTGACAATTGACACTAAATAAAGAAAATTGTGATGTAATACACAAGACCACTAAAAAAATCCGCTGAACTTCAATTACGCCATAAATCAGTCAAACCTTGAGGTCGTAGATTCTACCAAATATCTAGGAGTTACAATTACGAACAACTTTGACTGGAGAGAACACATAGAAAATATTGTGGGGAAGGTGAACCAAAGGTTACGTTTCATTGGCAGAACGCTTCGAAGATGCACCAGCTCCACCAAAGAGACTGGCTACATCACACTTGTGCGTCCTCTCCTGGAGTACTGTTGCCCCTTGTGGGACCCTCACCAGGTGGGACTGACGGAAGATATTGAGAAGGTTCAGAGAAGGGCAGCTCGTTTGGTTTTATCACGTTACGGGGGGGGAAAGCGTCACGGAAATGTTGCACGAATTGGGGTGGAAATCATTAAAAGAAAGACGTTATTCATTGCGGCGTGATCTGTTTGCGAAGTTTCAATCACCGACTTTTAGTTCTGAATGTGAAAATATTTTGCTAGCACCCACCTACTTAGGGAGACATGACCATCCCAATAAAATAAGAGAAATCAGATCGAAAACGGAACGATTGATGTGTTCTTTCTTCTCGCGCGCTTCCAGAGAATGGAACGGTGAAAGTGGTAAAAGTGGTAAATAAACCCTCTGCCAGGCACTTGAATGTGATTTGCAGAGTATCTATGTAGATGTAGAACTAAATTGGCCGAAATGCCTAACAACTTGGTAGGATCCGCATTCTTCAGATTCAAAAAGTTTATTGGTTTTTTGTAGTTCATTCAGGATATTCTGAATGTAGTATAAGTATACCTTATTGGCTGGATCCTTATACATATTGTATAAAAGTTCTGCAGTAAAGCGGTGCGCTTTGTGGTGGGCTGAAACTGGTTCTACCCACTCCTTGAAGTCAGACATATTTTCCCATTCCTTCCTGTAAGTTTGTGTATATTGCGGTTTCGGCATGGCTAGATAATTAACTATCACAGTCACAAAACACTGGTACAGCACAAGGTGTTCTTCCAACACTCAATGTTAACACACGTTAAAAAAGAGACACTTCATACTACACTGTTGTAACTTGTACAGCGTTTCCAAGCATGTGCAACTATATAGTGTTGGCCATTGTTTGTATGATTCAAAACAATGAATCGATATGCGGAACTGCTTCATTCTCTCGAAACTTCCAGGTATCACTGTTTCGATACAGTGGTGTTTCATTTGTCGTACTTTGGAGGAACGTTAAAAATAATAAAACAATAAATACACTTCTGTTCATAATAAAAACTTCAAAGTTTGTATATTTGTTTGAAAATTATCGAATAATAGAAATGGCTATATAATATCACCAAAATGGCTAGGACTGCCGGCAGTAGCTTTTTTTTAATTAAAAAAAAAAAAAAAAAAAAAAAAAAAGAACAGTGGCTAGACGCCACTTCAAAATGGCCAGATCTAGCCATAAAATGGCTAAGTTGGCATCTCTGCGTTGCAGTAGGTATATACGCAGCAGACGCCTACAGCGACAGCTGATTGCTCCGAACGTCCGAAATATGTACTGGGAAATGTCGCCTAACACCACGAATAGCAACGGTCGCATAACAGGTTATACAGAAGTATAACAAACAACGTATTTATGACAACAGACAAATCACCTACAGGGAAATACCATTTGATAATATACGAAACCGTGAAATAAATAAACAACAGTCTATGGGATGTTATTCCGAATTGTTAACGCAATAGCTGTACATTAAACCTCGTACAATAATGTAAAGCTACTCATAACAAAGAACACGCAAGCTAAAATGTTCAAATGTTTTTATAGCTTATGGGACTTAACTACGAGGTCAGCAGTCCCGAAACTTACAAACTACTTATGAACTAACTAATACTAACGACGGCACAAATATCCATGCCCGAGAGGGGATTCGAACCCCCGACCGTAGTGGTCGTGCAGACCGTGACTGGAGCGCCTCAGTATTTTGTATTAGAAAAACTGGACAACATTTAAATGTGGTAATAACCTTTTCTGAAAGCCTTGAACTTCTTCTTCCTGATTACCTACTTTCAGTTTCTTTCAATGTTTACTTCCTTTTCCACATATTTTCAAACAATGTCATTTTTTGGGAAAAAGAAAAAAGGTTACGGAAATCATAACGTTTTTACATCACGCTTGTCGTAGTAGAAAAGCTTTTATTCCACTTTCAATAATAAAACACTGATAAAACACTTATTACATATATACACACATTATTTTCACACAGTGTAAATTTTTTTTTTTTAATTTTGTTTATTTTTATTTTATTTCGTATGATACAATGTAAAATACGGTTCTTTGCACATTCCAATTTTGCACTCACTGCACTGGTATGATGTGTCTTTCCTTACTGCCTTTCCAGTTTCCTTTTTTTCTCTGGTTGAGCATACTTTGCCCATCCTTTGAATTCTACTTTTACCTGTGGGAGGTGGAATTTTTTCTAGAAAATGCTTTCCTACAGATAACTTGTTCAGGTGGCCTCTATCGGAAGTTGGTTTGGGAGTACCGTCTTCACACATTGGCAATTCTGCACACACCACCTTTATGAACTTGGATACAGGCATCTCCTCAGCTATTATTTTGTTATGGAGAATACATACATATACCAGGCACCATAAGGAGACAGTGAAATGCAAATTTCATCCACCATTTCACTGTTCTATGTTCGGACGCCCCGTATGACATTCTTTGATCTGACAGATCAACCCCGAACTTCTTTTTGTTGTACTCCACAACAACACAAGCAGGTTTTTGTTTTTTGTTTACATCTTCTGTCTTCATAATTATATCATTTCTGCCCTGTGTCTTGTACGTAGCATATATACATATCTTTTGTCTTTCCAGCACACAGCCAAAAGATTTCCACTCCGCCGGAAAATCTGTTCCCTTCTTTGTATGTTGGGTGATTTCAAAGCCTGAGGCATTCCCTTCCTGTTTTTCATTAAAGTTCGAACAAGACCTGTCTTCTCCTTTTCTGACATTCTACATACCCCTTGCGGTACAATGAAGAGACGGTGAGACCGTCAATGGACGGGATTTCGTATTTACAAACATGAAAAATCGAATTCCGTCAATTGACGGGATCGGCAGTCTACGGAAATTTTTGTATCGCGTCAATTGACGGGATTGGCAGTTAAAAGTGTCAACCGATGAGTAGAGTAGCCGAGCGGTCTGGAGCGCCACGCTGCTGATCGCGAGACCTCCCGCGTCGGAGGTTCGAATCCTCCCTCGGGCATGGATATGTGTGTTGTCCTTAGGTTAGTTTAACTTAGTTTAAGTAGTTTGTAAGTCTAGGGATTTGTGACCAAAGTAATTTGGTCCCATAGAATTACAAACATTTGAAACACGCACAAAAACAAGTAAGGACAACTGCTTGTCCAAAACTTCGTCGCTGCGATATTGACCCTGTATAGCGAGAGGGTCATGCTGCCTACTTCCTCATTGATTCCTAGGACGTTCTAGCGCCTACTGTACGAACTAATTCGACTGGCCATTCTGCCCCTATGGTCAACGTGTCCCGGACTCCCCTATTATAAGACTTTACAATTATTGCTACGTAGTGTTTATCAGCAACAGATTAAGAAGCAAATGGGCAGCATTGCGCCATGCTACCTATCTTCAAAGACGAAAAACGTTATTTTCGTATTCTTTCAATAAACTTTGTTTTACACTTTTTACACTCTTATTCTGCTTTTCGTTGAGGTAGTAATATTATTGTCTCAGAACATTTAATACCTATTTTATTATATTTAATATTATTCTTAGAAACGTTCGTTCTATATTGTAGACTGCCTGTTAAATATTTCATGGCCGACTATAAATAGTAGACTAGCTGAACCCCCGCTGCTTCGCATGCGTAGGCTGCTTGGTCTGCACCAGTTGTTTCTTTTTAATCCTGATGAAGAATCCATATCTTAAGTTTTGTAGTTATAGCATGAAATTTGAGTTAACAGCAACATATTTTTGAAAATCAATTTTTTCCGTCCTCTATTTTACCCCCTTGTTGGTTGAATTTCAAAAAAATGCAGAAACACGTGTCTTTTAAATTCGACCCTGAATCCAAATCCAAAAATTTGTAATTCTAACTTCAAAATTGCCTAAATAGCAACATTTTTCGAAAAACACCCCCTCTCCAATTTAACCCCGTTGATGGTTGAATTTCCAAAAATACCGAAACACGTATTTTTAACGTCTAACCAACTATACAAATATTAATTTTTGCAGCTCTAGCTTCAAAATTGTATCAATAGCAACGTGTTTTCAAAAAGAATTTTTGATCCTCTATTTAATCCTCTTACTTGTTGAATTTCCAAAAATACTAAAAATCATGGATTTTTAATCTTGACCAAGATTCCCTATACGAAGTTTCGTAGTTGTAGCTTAAAATTTGAGTTAATAGCAACATATTTTTGAAAATCAATTTTTTGCGTCACCTATTTTACCCCCTTTTTCGTCGAATTTCAAAAAATGCCGAAACACGTGTCTTTTGAATTCGAACCCTGAATTAAAATCCGAAGTTTCGTAGTTCCTAAATAGCAACGTATTTTCAAAAAACGTTTCATCCCCTATTTCATCCCCTTACGGACGGAATATCGAAAAATCGCTTCTTAAATGACACCTACAGAGTAAGTTCAACAACCTCCACAAATTTCAAGTTTCTATCTTTATTGGTTGGGCTGGGTGATGATGAGTCAGTCAGTCAGTCAATCAGTCAGTCAGTCAATCGGGACACTTCCTTTTATATATAGAGATATGCAGCAGATAATTTATACATAAACAATTATATGTATTTGTGGACAAAAAATGAATACATTTGCATAAAAAGCCATGATAAATTAAATATTAATTGTGTAACTATATTTCGACGGCGGCAGTATACTAGATCAGTGAGACACGCCACGCTTAATAGCTACCTGAGCAAAGAGCTTCAATCTCAACCGATTTCAGTATTGTTAAATATATATTCTTTTGTTAAATGTAAACAACATTTATAGGGACGTGGGCAAAGCATTTAAATTCAAATGTTTGTAAAGCTTATGGGACTTAACTACGGGGTCATCAGTCCCTAAACTTACAAACTACTTATGAACTACTTACGAACTAGGACGGCACAAATATCCATGCCCGAGGGGGGATTCGAACCCCCGACCGTAGTGGCAGTGCAGACCGTGACTGAAGCGCCTCAGTCTCGTCGGCCACCGCGGCCGGCCAAAGCATTTAATTTTGATATTCAAATGTATAATATTTTGGAAGGGAAATTGTATTTTAAAGTTGAGGCGTTGGGATGAGCAGAAGGACACAATTTTGGGAGCAGGGAGAGCACGCTTTCGAACGCTTGGGAAGGGACTCGTAACTTGACTCGGTGGTGAAAGGTTGTGACGCTGGGCGGTCTGAAGCTCTACCTCCCTCTCTCTGCTGAAAGTACCTTGAAATTAATAACATAGTACGACACGTAGTTCATCAGACTCGGGGTCATAAGCAGTACAGTTGATGTAAGGCTTCCATAACAAGCTTGACGTTTCGATTTATTTTGTTTTTCCTACTAAATCTTTTCGCGTTATATTTAGCAGATAGTATTCACATGAACGAATGAATGTATCTTAAAAATTGTGTATCATTGCATGAGACTTAATTCAGGAGAGACGAAGTTCAAAACAAGTGCATGAAAGTTCGCCCCATCACGCATGAAGTTGCAATTTATCATGTCTCTGCTACCAAATGCTTTTGGATCCATTTTGCAGACAGTTTCCGGTGCCACACTGCAGACTGCTAACGAAGATACAAGCTTATGGAATAGGTTCACAGATTTGTGACTGGCTGGAAGACTTCCTAAGTATTAGAACGCAGTACGTTGTTCTCGACGGCGAGTATTCATCAGAGACGAGTGTATCGTCAGGCGTGCCCCAGGGGAGTGTGATAGGACCGCTATTATTTTCTATCTATATAAATGATCTGATGGACAGAGTAAGTTGTAATTTGCGGCTGTTTGCTGATGATGCTGTGGTGTATGGGAGGGTGTCGTCTGTAACTGACTGTAATATCATACAGGATGACTTAGACAAAATTTCTAGTTGGTGCGAAGAATGGCAGCTAGCTCTCAATATAGAAAAATGTAAGGTGATGCGCATGAGTAGAAAAAACAATCCCATAATGTTAGAATACAGCATTAGTGGTGAGCTTCTTGATGCTGTCGCGTCGTTCAAATATTTGGGCGTAACATTGCAGAGCAATGTGAAATGGAACGAACATGTAAGGACAGTTGTGAGTTAGGCGGACAGTAGATCTCGGTTTATTGGGAGAATTTTGAAAAGATGTGCTTCACCTGTAAAGGAGACCGCGTATAAAACGCTTGTACGACCACGTCTTGAGTATTGCTCAAGTGTTTGGGACCCGCAGCAGATCAGCTTAAAGGAAGACATAGAGGCGGTTCAGAGGCGAGCAGCTAGATTTGTTACCGGTAGGTTCGACCAATGCGCGAGTGTCACGGAAATGCTCCGACAACTCAATTGGGGATCGCTGGAAGAAAGACGACGTTCTTTTCGTGAATTTCTGTTGAGTAAATTTAGAGGGCCGGAATTTGAAGCTGAGTGTAGTACGATCTTGCTGCCGCCTACTTACATTTCGCGTAAAGATCACAAAGACTAGATAAGAGAAATTAGGGCTCGTACGGAGGCATATAGGCATTCTTTTTTTTCCTCGTATAATTTGGGAGTGGAATAGGAAAGGAAATGCCTAGTAGTGGTACAGTGTACCCTCCGCCACGCACCTTACGGTGAATTGCGGAGTATGTATGTAGATGTAGATGTAATATTCTGCTCTGCGTATCTGGAGAATTATATCTTTTTAGGACACATTGTTCTGCAGAGATGACATCATAAGTACTGAGCTGCATGAATACGAAACCGAAATGGATAGAGTGTAGGGTAGAATGTAATAGACAGAAAGAGAGAGAAATTGAACGGATTAACGTAAGAAAGGTGTGAATGCACACCGAGGCAGCGCCGGGAAACAACGATAGTTTTCGAAATAAAAGTTACAGTTAGCAATTTTTTAGCTTCCTCCGTAATTTGATACTGTCACAGTAACTGATCCACAAAACACACTCAATATAAACTTTTCTTCACGTCAGATCATTTTAAAGTTTCCGGATATACTCAATCCCTTATGAGATTTACCTTTCTGCAATTATGCTGTGGTCAAATGAACTTTGGATTTATGTGGCAAACTGAAATATTTGGGCAACGAAAGAAATTTTTCATTGACTGTTGAGTGCAGGTGAACTGCAGAACTCTCTCTGTTTCAGTTCTGTTGTTAGTTCATAGATCGATAACATTGTCGACACCTTTACTTATGACGCTATTACGTTGTGTTGTTTTTCTGTGCTGAAAAATGTATTGCGAAAATGTGTGTTGTTTAGAAAGTAATGTATCTTCCGAGTACATTTCCAGCCTTTGCCATTCCTGCGAATTGTATTGTTCTCGAACAAGTAATTAAATAAAATTTTTGTTAGTGCATGATGGTGTGGATAGGTAGCCTATACTGCTTTATGAAATGACGTATTCACCAAAAAGATTACATTTATAAAAATGGTATAAATGTAATTAAACGTTGCTTTGAATCTGTAGAATAACGACAAACATTTAGTGCTACAGCGATGAGAAACCTCACTAGGGAATGCAGTTCCCTTAAATCACTCCTTGCGCTCTGTTATCATTTATGAGGTATCTTGTGCAGCAACATCAGATGCAGACACCGGCAGATATTATCAATTACCTTAGCGCAGAAAATAGTACTTAAAATGAGTGCGTTCAGTATAATTGAAATTACTGTTAGTTAACATAAGTAATTACCAGAATGAAACTTCCACTCTGCAGCGAGTGTGCGCTGATATGAAACTTCCTGGCAGATTAAAATTGTGTGCCGGAACCGAGACTCGAACCTGGGACCTTTGCCTTTCACGGAAAGTAGGAGGCGAGGTACTGGCGGAAGTAAAGTTGTGAGGCGGCGTCGTGAGTCGTGTCGGGATAGCACAGTCGGTAGTGCGCTTGCCCGCGAAAGACAGTCTTTTCCATGGAATATTATCCTATAACATTTCAATGATTTACTTTGAACGTGAAAACTCCGATTTTAAAACGAGAAAAGAAATGGTCATTAGTTGCTGCTGATATGCCGAAATGAATACTTTTGGCGGAATACTTAACCAGAAATGAATGAATGATATGAATCAGTTTTTTGAGTTTTTTTTTCGACATAATGTAAACTGTTCCTTGGAAATGATCATTTATTAATTTGGTGAATTGCATTGTTTATATACACATAGTCAAGGCTTCTTGCTTTGTTGTTTATTTTTGTTTTCCCTATGTCAGATCGTATTATATGCCTATTTTAGTAAAGACTAGGAGGGGTGACAATAAGACATACAATGTATACGGTAATCCTAAATGTTACGAGACATGTTCGCAATTTGGTGGTAGATTGCCTAGTTCTCACATATAATATTTAAGCGTACACTCATAGAATTTCTGTGGCCGTTTCTGGAAACTGTACTTTTATTTTTAACTGGTTTTCGGTAGCGTACTATATTTCACAAGCGATGTACTTTTTCGTCAAAGATATCAGTATCGCATATTCTCATACATTATTTTCTGTAACATAAGCAACAGTTGTATTCATTTTATTTAATTACTTTTACTATTTGTAACCTAAAGAACCAAAAGAAAATTAATAAAAGGAGTAAAACATCATGTAAGCCATGAAAAACATTACGCACTAACCTACAACACTGATATTCTTGGCGACAAAAACCATTGTTGGTTATAATACAAACCATGGCTGCCTCATCTCCAACACGAAGAGGAAGTACTGAAAATTCGTTAAAACTGAAATAAATTTTTAAAAAAAGTATATGTATTCTCTATGATGTCACAACTATAAACTATATGTAAGTACTCAGCAATGTAATATGAAATGTTAATATGCCTCGCAGCATTTACTATTACGTAAGAGTATTGTAGACTAAACGTTACTGTGTATCTTCTCAGGACCGCTGAGCATTTAACCAGTTCCGGTCTAGCTAAAAGAAAATTAAGAAACAAATAAACAAAAACAGTAAAACTAGCAGACTAGTCTCTGTGTAACAAACTGTACAATACACCAACTTCATAATGATTGTAAGAAATTGTGAATAAAAAATTATTCACTACCTCTTCGTATTTACTTAACCACTTCTTCAATATTTCGTTTCCAGTATGAATTTTTGTATCCCAAATACAGTACTTGAAAGAGTGTTTAGGATTATGTAAATATCGTAATTTCCTAGAACGCCTGGGAATCGAAGCAGGAGAGAAATAATTATATCGCTTTCACTGTGAGCGATATGTATCGAACGAGTGACTGTTACTTCACCGATTTTGGATATTGTTTCGTGCGAGGTCAACGGAATACAGTATTATGTCTTGGATGCTGTTTCTTTCTTGTGTAAAACGGTATGTCATTTCATTACTGTCAGTTACAAAGGATAGGTGTAAATCTTTTTATTATAAGTAGTGCTTATTAAATGTATAAAAACAGTCGTGTTACAACAAAGTGGTTATGGTATTGGAATGTCGACATGTAGTAATCTTTCGTCAGGTTCATTAATTCTGAGACAGACCACTGTTCAGAAATCCTTGAATGTCATCGAAGAGTGAGGTAAGTCAAATACAATTTTTTTTACAAATAATTCTTCAACTCCTAAACTCATTGTAGGTAAATTTAAACTAAAATACGTTCGTCTTTTGTCCAATACTTTCTCCGTCTGGCTGCCATAGACTTACTCAGGGTTGCCAACGAGGTCATGATAAAAACCACCGAAGTGACCATAAAATTCCACGAAAAACCACCGAACTTTCCGAAGTTCCCATGCAAAAAAACCACTGTCTATTCGTTTGTTCTTGACGGATTGATTTGAAATTTGGTCGCAACTATGCATTTTAAAGGAAGAGTCTTTATGTACCTTACTTATCTGTATACATACTAGACGGTTGCAATGCTTGTCGGGTACAAACAGCAAATTGTGAAGTATTTGAACTTGAAAACAGAAAGTAATCCAGTCTGCAAAGAAGGTCAGCGTCAGTCATTCTATTGTCTTTATTTTATGTCAGAAGATCTAGATGTCAGCTATATTCCAATGTAATCACATATGAGAAAAAAGAAAGTTAACAATGAAAGTACAGTCACATATTAAGCGTCTGCAATGTTCAGTCATTTTCACAACAAGAAAAATCTGACAAAGTGCTGTAGCAACAAATACATACCATTAACACAATGCCAGTGTGTGATGCAAGTACAACACTTCCTCTGCATGGAGATTGGAGAAGTTAACACAGAACTAACAGCCTACAACGATGAGCAATGAGTCATACCATTGTTAATATCTTTGAACTCTTAAGAACTTTACATTTTATCTAATAATGTGATAAATTTCCTAGTCATGTATGTGTCCACATTCGTTAATAATTTCAAATTAGGATTATATTACTTCTGCAACCACATTTTTTCCTTAGAAAACGATTTCATTAAAATCCACTAACTTTCCCACCTCCCACTGACTCAGATTTTTTCCCACCGTCGGCTTTAAAAAACCACCAGATTCGGTGAGAAACCACTAACGTTGGCAACCCTGGCACTTACTAGAAGTGACGACAGTCATTCGTTCGATACATATCGCTCATAGAGCGAGTTTTATCGCTTCCGCTTCGATTTGCAAGGGTTAGAAATAACCGTAAATAGTATAGGAGTCTATCTACTAAAATGAAGTAAAAAACATAAAATGATTGCGATGAGAAGTGATTTAACTTTAAAAACTGTATTAGGCCTACCTTTCACTCATAATGAACCAGCACTTTCCGCAGTATTTAGGAATATCAAGATTTTGGACGGCAGGCGCTTTTAAGTAATCTCTTCAGTTACTGTAATATTGTAAATTTCAACTGTAGGCTGAAACTTTCGAACGCAGACAAAAAAGAGCAGCCCACGGTAAAATGTTTTCTTGTTCTTTCGCACACTTCAAAATGGCTACATCGACACTGGAAAAACGCAGTGGTGAAGAACATAAATTGGAAGTGTAAAAGTATCGATAGATTACGTGATTTTTGAAAATTTGTTTCCGCTATTACAAAACTAAACAAAACAACCGTAATTTTGCCCATACTTGTTACTGTTTCAGCTCAGATTGATACAATTCCCATTAAATATGAAAGAAATAACATCAAACTTCAGTCGCAAGAGTAACTTTTTCTTTTTTTACAGCATAGTAGACAGACAGTCCTGAAAGCCTACCTTAACGTCTTTTTCCAGCTTTGCTTATCTTCGTATTAACTAACAACGTGCAACAGCGTTAGTTTCTTTTCTTTCTTTATTGTTTCTGATTTTTCCAAGCTTCTCCATCTTCTTCCCCTGTTGCTTTTCCTTTCTTTTGCTCCTAATTGAAATTTTCAGATTTAGTATTTCTTTAAGGTTCTTACCGCTGTTTCCGATTCTTTGTCGTTGTTAGTAACTTAATCCATTTCTGATTTCTGTAATCTATGCAGTCGTTGAAAACTTTTTGTATGAATACATCAATATTTATTACGCTAGTCTGTTATTCATGCAACAGTGCTGTCCAGAGAAGAGTAATCGTCACTTTGCCATTACTTCTGACTTTTTTTTTTTTTTTTTTTTTTTTTTTTTTTTTTTTTTTTTCCTTATACATTCTCGCTAATTCTGATATTCCAATCATTTCTAGCTTATTTTGTACTCACTATTTTCCTAATAGTCCATCTCTCGAGCAAATGTATTCTGTCAAGCTTTCAGTTCATAAGTTAATATTCACATCCGTTTAAATTTTATGGTCTTACCTCTGTGATATATTGTGTTTATTTTTCTAAAACCCAATTTTTATCTGATCATATACTGTTTCGATACATCTACTGCAAATTTTTCTAGTCCATTTTGATTTATAGTTCGTATAATGTATCTCAATTTTCTACTTCACCTATTTTCTTTCTGCATAATTTGGTGTATTTATTAAATACTGTATTTCTCATGAATTTAATCTTTGCAGTTTTGTTCGCTAGTTTTTACAAAAGATCTATTTGAGTAACATATTATTTTTCAGGAGCCCATATCTCGAGTTCTATTGACCATAGATCATAGAGGGATAGCCCATGGCCGAAAGATCAATTAGTAACTGTTAAGAGCTGTCAAATATTTGAAGTAATGCCTTTTTAAACCATCAGCTGCATAGATTCATCTTTATTCCTAACGGTATCGATAGATGGACTCATCTTCACAGGAGAGCAAGCTGGACATTTGTTGGTTTAAGCATACGTTAAAAAAAGTAATAAGAAAACAAGGCCATAAACAATCATCTTCCTGAATGAAACTTTTACTCTCCATCGGAGTGTGCGCTGATATGAAACTTCCTGGCAGATTAAAATTGTGTGCCGGAACCGGGACTCGAACCTGGGACCTTTGCCTTTCGCGGGCAAGCGCACTACTTTCTTCTGTTTAGAAAGAGAAAGTATTGATATTTTTTCTGATATTTTATGATACAGCGTTCGTAAAAGTATGTACAGAATAACGTTCTGTGTTTGTATATCCCTGTGTAGGAAAATGTTTTGAGATCTACAGGAACAAACTTAAAATGCGAAAAGCGATACGAATGTACTAACTTCAGCGATGGATATCTAGACAAAAAAACTTAAATAGCATCATTTTCTTTGAGCCATATGACAATAAACGTCTCTCTTATTCATCAACTGCCAATTGTCGGTGGTACTAGAACTTCGTTAAATATGGCTATTAAAATTCGGCAAATATAGACACTGCTTCACGATACTTTCATTGTTCACAAATTTATTGGGCCTATATTAACATAGACGAGTGGCGTTTGTTTTAACCACGTCCTGAGTTTTGAGTTAGAAGATCTGCTTGGGTCTCAAACGTCTAACCGATGCCGTATTTTAATCGTTAAGTGGCTGCGTTTTTTGCTCCGGTCGTCATCTAGAGACACGTAACGTGCGAACGCCGAGACAATAAATACTATCTCGGCTATTATGCGTCAGATTGAAGAAACTATTCAAGTAAGAGTGTCCAGAATTTAATATCGAGTAACTTCTGATAGCATTTTTTTCCACATAGCACTCAGCGAATATTCAGTTTTAGTGCCTCCGTACTACGGAAAGCGATTTACTCTCCTTATTTTCTTCATTTGCGCATGCGAACAACCGTACACTCTACTTGATGCTCTCAAATCACTACAACAGAAAGCTATTCACTGCACCAACATAAAAAAGGAAGTAAGCAAGCAAAACATCCCTTAGGCTGTGGCTAAGCCATGCCTCCACCATATCCTTTCTTCCAGGAGTGCTAGTCGTGCGTGTTTGTAGGAGAGCTTCTGTGAAGTTTGGAAAGTAGGAGGCGAGGTACTGGCGGAAGTAAAGTTGTGAAGCGGCATCGTGAGTCGTGTCGGGGTAGCTCAGTGGTAGAGCGCTTGCCCGCGAAAGGCAAAGGTCCCAGGTTCGAGTCCCGGTTCCGGCACACAATTTTAATCTGCCAGGAAGTTTCAAGCAAAATTATGTTTGAACCTCCCGTTCACTGCGTGGTCATTAGAGTCGGATGGATGGACCAAAGCAGCTAATGTTGTAGAGGAATAGAGTGGTCGAAGCATGTCAGTGTTGGTTCCGTGCCGTGCCTACTATACAGAAAAGTTACGTATGGTGCGGCTAGGTAGCACAGCGGTAGACTGCCAGACTATGAATCAAGGGTCGAGGGTTCGATCCCCGCCACGTATTGGGATTTTTATCTGCCGCTTTCCACTTATTTCATCTCTGGCAGTATTGCTCATGTGAAAAATACCGAGTAGCACCGTGGTTCGGAACCCATGTTAAACTGTAGGTCCCCCTATAACTGGATGGGTAAGTCAGCTCGAAGGTCGGAGGAAGGCAACGGCATACCACCTCCAAACAGTACCATGCCTAGTAAAGCACTGTGCTGTTCAAACTTTATATAACGAAAACAGCCAAACAGTTGCGTAAAGAACTATTCATAAAAAAACTTTTACTTAGTTTTCGACATTTCCAGACATGTCTTCAGAAGTTCACAGCACATAAATAGTAATCGATTTTTTTTCTGAATAAGGAAAGTCATGGACTAGTCAGATATTCAAAAATCCAGCAAATCGAGGAAGGCTCTGAAGGAAAGAAAGTCACAGGACCTGCTTTTGTCGACAAGGGTACCTTATTACACTGTGAACCATAAGAAACTGAAAAAAAAGAAACTATCCACAATAACGAAGGCTTTCCGCCTGACGCAGTTTAGCTACTGTATATTGCAGGACAGAAGACTTTAAGTAATAAGAACAGCGGATGGAGGACTCAGAAAAATGGGCTTCCTCAAGGATGCACGCTGGCCCCAGTGTCGTGTGATGTATTACACACAATGACCAGCCAGTCGACACTGGAAGCCGGTCTTTTGTCTTCTTTTCACTAAGTGTGTTTGCCTCTAACTTATAAAATAATAGGTGACGGGAAATTTTAATGCGGTAGGTCAACACAAGAAATGTTACACTTTCTGCGGAGCTATGAACATAGTTAATTGTATCATTTCCCAAAGAGTTACACCACAAACATATAATGTTTTAAACGGAACAATAGTTTTTTCTATCGTGTATTGGATTCGTTTAAACCAGCTGCGTCCAAATCAATTTAAACTACATACCTATCACTGTTAGTTTGGGAGCTACAACCCTTCAAAGTTCCGGGGGCGGAGGCTGCGATAGCGTAGCTGACTGGCCGAGTGGCTATCCCCTGGGACACGGCCCACTGTCTCATGACCACCAGCCAGTCAGCTACGCTGTCGTAGCCTCCGCCCCCTAAACTTTGAAGGGTTGTAGCTCCCAAACTAACAGTGATAGGAATGTAGTTTAAATTGATTTGGACGCAGCTGGTTTAAACGAATCCAATGCAGGATAGAAAAAAAACTATTGTTCCATTTAAAAAATTACATCTTTGTGCTGTAAATCTTTGGAAAATGATACAATAAACTATGATCATACCTCCACAGAAAGGGTAACATTTCTTTTGTTGACCTACCGCATTAAAATTTCCCGTCACCTACTATTTTATAAGTTACAGAGGCAAACACAGTTAGTGAAACACCATATATATATATATATATATATATTCCGTTATAGTGCTGAATTCAATCAAAAGCATACTGAAAAACGCACTTACCGTTTTTATCAAATTTCCCAATATTCCGGTAAATTTTGCAAAAATTTATTTCATGCAAACCTTTTCGTGTCGAGCTATACTCAAGTAATACTCTTACAACCATGTGGCAATTGATTCTTATTCATAGGGAAAAAAATCTCTTCCGGTTTTTCCTAAATTTTCCTACTTTCCGGGAGACTTTTCCAAATTATTATTTGATGCAAACCTTCTTCTTGCTTTCAACATGAAATGTACAAAATTTTATAGCAATTTGACGAACGATTGATAGCTCAATGGAAAAATCTGTTTCAGTTTTTCCAGATTTTTCTCTTTTCCGGACAACTTTTCCACATTTTATCACCGTTTAAACCTTTCCTGTACTTACAGGAATATTTAAAGACTAAAATTAGCCAAATCGGTTAAGACGTTCTGGGGTTTTAGCGAGACTAACGAACAGCAATTTATATACTAACTGTATGCATCTGGTATGGTATAACTGCCATCAACCTGGGACTAATAAACAGTATACATCGGATATACAGTTGTAAGTCTGGTATGATACTGAACTATACGCCAATATTCTTCTATTACTAAAACTACAACTTGCATAAAATGAAAATGTATCATGGTGATGACATTGCTCATGACCAAGTATGTATAATTATTAGAATTACCGACTATCAGCTCTTTTAAGTATAATAGCCATCTAATAAATTTTGAATTTACATTGCAATTTTTAGTATAATAATCGATGCGATCCGCGGTGGAGTAGACGAGAGGTCTAAGGCGCCTCGCTGCGGAGCGCACGGTTGCTCGTCGTCGGAGGTTCGAGTCTTCCCTGGGCCATGAGAGTGTGTGTGTGTTGTCCTTAGGTTAGTTTACCTAGGTTTAAGTAGTTCGTAAACTACGGACTGATAACCACGCAGTTTGGTCCGATAGATTTACAAACGTTTGAACATTTTGAATGGATACGAGCAGACCATCTAACTAACAGAGAAGATGTTGAACTCGCCAGAAGGCTTACACACAACATGTACACAGCGTGTAGAATTGTGTTTGCGTTTGAATAAAGGGAATTTAAATATTGTTATATTTGATTTGATTTTTCCAGGGAAGCCAAAACAGTCTTGGTCCAACCCGCCACTGCCCGCACCAAAACGAAGTTTATTGTGCGGTATCGCTCCCTGTATATCTAGTAAAGCCAACCAATGCCCTTGAACAGTGCAAGGAGTCCCTTTACTAGTTCTTTATTAGACACAATTTCTTCGGGTCTAGTTGTCCCAAATGTCCTGTGCCTTTTACTCTCCAATGCAATGCATTCGAAGATTAGATGTGATGCAGTTTCATCACCGTCATCACAGATCCTACATTTAGGGTCCTCTTCTGTTATTTCCTTTGTATATAGGTGTTTTTTGAAATTCCCATGGCCTGTCAGCAATCCAACCATGAGTCTAATCTCTCTCCTGTTCAGGCCTAGGATTGCAGAGCTGCTTTTAAAACGTGGCTTTGGCATCATTACCTTGCCATGTTTTTGTTGGTAGACTTTGGTCCAATATTCTACGTGCTGTCTTCTGAGCCAGTTATGTAGCTCCAATTTGATCATTGCCTTGGTGATTGTCAGGACAGGTTCCGGTCCAATAAATGGAGTCTCTGCCCCCATCCTGGCTAATCTGTCGGCATGTTCGTTGCCACTGATCCCCGAGTGGCCAGGAACCCACAATAGGTTTGCTCTATAGCTTTCCCCTAGCTCCACCAGAACCCTGTGACATTCTGCAACGATTTTAGACCTTTTTGCGGGAGCTGCCAGTGATCTCAGGGCTGCCTGGCTGTCTGAATAGATATAGATGCTACAATCTTTGTAGCACCTACGCAAATTCTCTTCCACACATGCCCTGATGGCAGTGATTTCGGCCAGGAATACTGAGGCCAGTTTCCCTAGAGAGATGACGCCCTCCAGTCTTGGCTGCACCCCGTATACCCCGGCCCCAACGCCTTGGTCTGATTTTGACCCGTCAGTGAACCAGACAATATCCCCCGTACGGTGTCGAACTATTTTCTCCCACTGCTCCCTACTTCCATTTGTTATACTGAAAGGCTTGTTGAAGCAGTATGGGGTTATAATATAGTCGGCTGGCATTTCCCCAACCTTTCCTATATTTACCTCACTCAATATTTTAGTGTGTGAAATACTGTTAGAACTCTATAAGTGTGTTTCTCACCATGATATCTGCAACCATATAAGCCTTTATCATTTAATATACAAATTATGACTTTGGATGAAAATATCTCGAGTGTCTGACGACGTCAGGCGTTTAAAACTGCTAGCGCTCTCGACCAAATACTCGCCGGTTGCTGGGACACCCTTACGTTCATTAGTTTCAGCGCAGCGTACTCAATAAAACCTGTCATATTGCACTGATCTGCAATCGTTCTGTCTGACTGACGCAACACTCGCAGTGTATGCTGTTAACGCCAGCTGTTATGAGACTCGCCGCAAAAAGGTCTAAAATCGTTGCAGAATGTCACAGGGTTCTGGTGGAGCTAGGGGAAAGCTATAGAGCAAACCTATTTTGGGTTCCTGGCCACTCGGGGATCAGTGGCAACGAACATGCCGACAGATTAGCCAGGATGGGGGCAGAGACTCCATTTATTGGACCGGAACCTGTCCTGACAATCACCAAGGCAATGATCAAATTGGAGCTACGTAACTGGCTCAGAAGACAGCACGTAGAATATTGGACCAAAGTCTACCAACAAAAACATGGCAAGGTAATGATGCCAAAGCCACGTTTTAAAAGCAGCTCTGCAATCCTAGGCCTGAACAGGAGAGAGATTAGACTCATGGTTGGATTGCTGACAGACCATGGGAATTTCAAAAAACACCTATATACAATGGGAATAACAGAAGAGGACCCTAAATGTAGGATCTGTGATGACGGTGATGAAACTGCATCACATCTAATCTTCGAATGCATTGCATTGGAGAGTAAAAGGCACAGGACATTTGGGACAACCAGACCCGAAGAAATTGTGTCTAATAAAGAACTGGTAAAGAGGCTTCTTGCACTGTTTAAGGGCATCGGTTGACTTTACTGGATATACAGGGAGTGATACCGCACAATAATCTTCGTTTCAGTGTGGGCAGTGATGGGTTGGACCGAGACGGTTTTGGCTTCCCTGAGAAAATCAAATCAAAAACTGGCCAAAGCAGGTGGCAGGTAGCGGCTGTCCTCACCACCACCTCCTCTCAAGCGTCGGCACACCGGACAAAGAAATGGCCTCGTGGCAGGTGTCACGAGCTCTCCCCCAGCATCCCCTCCACACTACCCTCTGACGTGCGAGAGGCACACTCAGAAGTGCCTCTAGTGTGGTCTACCTGTACTAAGCCCGGGAACCGCCCGACACCTGCTAGCATCTAACGGAACTACAAGGGGAGCGTAGGACAGTGTTTGAGGGGGGGGCTACTTCTCTGTGTGTGTTACTCTGTGCCGTTAGGCATGCAGTGGAGAGCAGAGTCCTGCACTTTTCAGAGAGGATATCTGCGGGCATTGGCGGGTTGTACCGAGACTGTTTTGACTTCCCTGGAAAAAATCAATCAATCAATCTCCTCTGTTGCAGGGCGGCGGCAGCTAGAGGCGGCCGGCGGCGGCGGTGTGGGGCCTGCATGCCCCGGCAGAGCGGCTAGCGGCAGCGCCCGGCCTCACCGTGGAGTTCAAGGCGGGCTCCCCCGAGGGGGCCGACCAGCCCCCGCACGCGCAGCACGGGCAGCACCAGCAGCACCAGTTCAACATCTTCCCCGCCATCTTCTCGCGCCAGCTCAACTTCGCCGCGGCCACGGCGGCGGGCGGCAGCCCCTGCGGCGGCGTCGGCGTCGTCGGGGGCGGCATGCAGTCGCCCGGCGGCGGCGGGGGCGGCGGCGGGGGCGGCGCCGGTGGCGGCGGCGGCAACGGTGGCGGCGGCAAGCTGATGGAGGAGCTGCGCGTCGGTGGGCTGCTGGGGCTGGTCGACGACCACCACCACCACCACCACCACCACCACCACCACCTGGCGGCGGCGGCGGCGGCGCACCACTCGGCCGCCGCCGCGCACCACGCCGCCACCTCCGCCGGGGGCGGCAACGCCTCCGGGGGCGGCGGCGGCGGCTCGGCGTCGTCGCACCACCACGACAGCAAGCGCGGCATCAAGTCGGGGGCGGCGGGCGGCGCCTCCGGTGGCGGCACGGGCTCCGGCGGAGGCGGTGCGGGGGCGGCGGCGGCGGCGGCGGCGGCGGCCGCGGCGGAGGACTTCTCGGCGCTGTACGCGCTGCCGCCCCCGCACGCGGCGGCTGCGGCGGCGGCAGCAGCGGCGGCTGCGGCGGCGGCGGCCGCCTCCGCGGGGACGGACCAGACGCCGCCCCCGGCGCAGCAGCCCCCGCCGCAGGGCGCCGCCGGGGGCGGCCAGCACACGCCCCCGACGCCGCTCGGTCGCAACCTGGCGGACCACGCCGGTAAGCACTGCGCGCACGCGCGCGAATCGCATCTTGCTGTTGCAGCAGGCCGACCCCATCTATTTTCTTAATAACTCTGCTCTGTTTGTCAGGCTTTGACCGTGGCATGTACCAACTCTCAATGTAAAATGATTTCCAATACATGGTGTACAACAGCAATCAGTTAGAATAAATATTCCTTCAAAACGTCTTGATTGCAAATTTTTTATTAGTTAATGACGCGCCGCGGTGGAGTAGCCGAGCGGTCTAAAGCGTCTCGCTGCGGAGCGCGCGGTTGCTCGCCGTGGAGGTTCGAGTTCAGTTCTCCCTGGGGCATGGGTGTGTGAGTTTGTCCTTAGGTTAGTTTACCTAGGTTTAAGTAGTTTGTAAGCTACGGACTGATGACCACGCAGTTTGGTCCGATAGATTTACAAACATTTGAACATTTTTTTGAGTTAATGACGCGTTTCGCCCTTTAGCAGGGCATCTTCAGATTATCTGCGTGGCAGAATTTACACAAAATTACAAGGCGGAATTACAAACAGTTATAATGATACATGGGCTTATTTTGTGTTAAGAAGACGGTATAAATGGTAAACAAAGCTTACAATGCGCTCCCTGTCGTGTGACACCGTAAGTTGTTATTGCGGTGTTTCTATTTTTCTGGAATGTTTTTTATTTTTTATTTATATACCAATGTACCTCTGGAACAAACCATCGACAACATCCAGCAAAACCTCTCCATCAAAGAATACCTTCTTCTAGACGAAATTGTGTCACTATTACGACTACTTACCACATACAACTACTTTTCTGTTAACAACTCGTTTTATAAATAATACGACGGTTTAGTCATGGGTAGCTGTCTGTCAAGTTTCCTTGCCGATATATTTGTCAATCACATTGAATCTCAATACTTCCAACAAAAAACTCCAATAAGCAGAAAAATACTCTTCTACAAGATATATGTCGATGACATCATGATTATTTTCAATGGCACCCTAGCTGATGCAACAGTTCTAGTTTATGAATTCAACAACTTACACCCGAAACTATCCTTTACACATGAAATAATGAACTCCTCCAGTGTCTTACATTTTTAGACCTACAGTTACAGTTAGGTGAAAACAAAGTGGTGTTCCAAATCTATAAGAAACCAACCACAAGTGACTCAGTCATACATGCATCTTCATGCCATCCATGGCATTACAAAATGAGCTTTTTTAAATCAATGATTAACAGAATTTTTGAGATTCCCCTTTCTGAAACTTCCGTCAATAATGAAATAAATAATCTGGAATACATCGCCGAAATGAATGGTTACAACCCGTCCTTGGCTCGCAAAATGTACAATAAAAAACGTTCTAAAGATGTACCACAGCTTCACTCGGTAACACCTGACGATGTAGTTATACGTAACCCCATTCCTTTCATGGGATATTTTTTTATGACCTGGCTAAACTCTTTCGTGGCAGAAATGTACAAGTCGTATTTAGTAGCCCTTTGAGCATACAGCAAATTCTTCCACACAACGAACAACCCAAAAAGGACAGATATCTTTCCTCAGGAGTCTACAAACTACAATGTCCCGAATGCCCAGCTGAATATATAGGACAGACAGGCCGGACCTTTAAAGTACGTTTTACTGAGCACCTTCTTACAAAAAAAGGCCAACTCAAAAAACATTCCCCTTTTGCGGAAAACACTAAAGCATCCGATCATCAACAACCTACCATTGACAGCATGCAAATCTTACATATAGCGCAGAAGGGTCGTAAGCTAAATTTACTGGAAGAGTTTGAGATAGCGAAGCGCGCTTACTTTGGACACCCACACCTCCTAAACGATCAGTTGGCATGCAAAGATCAGACATTCCTAGATATTATGATGTCTCTGTTCAAATAAAATTCCTCTCATTTAGAAATACCAACGTAAATTATAAACTTCTGTCCTGTTTAATAACCTCCCTTTCGTTAAATTTGTATTCAGATAGCTAGATTTCACCCTACCGTCTTATACACCGTCTTCCTATGTCACTCCCTACCCACACTCCCTCAGTCAGTCTGTACAAGTCGGCGGAGCAGCACACCACGCCCGTGAGCGCAATTGTAAACATGGGCTTATCTTGTGTCACCAGAGACCACCGCTTCTATTTAGGTAATCTTAAAAATCGGATTTATGTTTCTCACATCTTTATCGAGTATGTTCCAATTGTAACTCGTTGTTGCCCGAACATTTGGAGGGCCACAAGGAAATTCAAAAAATCATTCCAGAAAAATAGAAACACCGCAATAACAAACTTACGGTGTCACACCACGGAGAGCGCATTGTAAGCTTTGTTTACCATTTATACTGTCTTCTTAACACAAAATAAGCCCATGTACCATTATAACCGTTTGTAATTCCGCCTTGTAATTTTATGTAAATTCTGTCACGCAGATAATCTGAAGATGCCCTGCTAAAGGGCGAAACGCGTCATTAACTAATAAAAAATTTGCAATCAAGACGGTTTGAAGGAATATTAAAACTCAATGTAGTTTTCCTTGCCAATAATTTTCGT
This sequence comes from Locusta migratoria, assembly GCA_026315105.1. Lineage (NCBI taxonomy): Eukaryota > Metazoa > Arthropoda > Insecta > Orthoptera > Acrididae > Locusta > Locusta migratoria. The sequence continues at coordinate 54,546,596 of CM048753.1, read as the reverse complement.
AGAGAGCGTCTATCTGATTTCAGAGACTGCATTTTAGATTATCTGGTTTGTAGATTTTATTTCCTTTTGGGTAATGGGGTGCTGTCCCAATGATCCTACCTCCAACTATAAAGCCTGATATTAAATCCTACTGTGCTACAAGCTGGAAGAAAAACATGGTAAGGCTATTGCTGGCCCCAAACCGGTAATCAGCTTTAAATCCCGGCCCAACACAAATTTTCAAATTCGCCGTTGAATTTATTTCGATGCCCTGAAGAACTGCATTGATACCAATCGTCATCACTTCGAACAAGTTCAGTTAATGGACGTTCATGCCACGTTGTTGACCATTGTTGACCTTACTGTTACTCATCATTGGATTGGTCTCGATAGCTGCTACCAGCAAATAAGTACCAAACTATAATATCCCATTTAAGATTAAAAAGTTGGCTTTTTTTTTATCTCTGGAGCGAACCCACCTAGCAACAAGAAACCAACGTCACATTGTGGCCCCCGTTGTGACGTGCAACTTTTTTCGCACAGAATTTGAAGCTCCAGTCATATTTTCGGAGTTTTTCTTGGTGGAAACAGTTAGTGACTCGCCCTGTATGTATGCCTTTCTTTCACCTATACTTCAGCTAAGTAACTCGTACAAACAGCATTGTTGAAGCTGCTGGTAGAACTTCCGGGTTATGAGGCCGTGGTCCATAAAACTCTGCAGTTTTTCCTGACGTTTCGTCCAGAGCTGCGGCGGACATCTTCGGAGGTCTTCCTACTTCCGCTGAATCTTGCCGACCGATTAGTCAGGGGTTTGAAAGCAACATATATACTGTGGAAAGTGGCTAAGCTGTCACATTATTAGCAGAGACAGTCCTTGTCAGAGATAAAACATCACTATCGATTGCAATCGGGCCGAGATAAAACCTGTCGTTCATTTAAAGCTACTGTCCATATGTCACTAAGTTCTATAGCTTTTAACAGGAAATGCGAAGCTATGAAACTTAGCGACATATGGTCAGTAGCTTTAAAAGAACGACAGGTTTTATCTGTGACCGATTGCAATCGATAGTGCTGTTTTATCTCTGAAAAGGATTATCTCTGCTGATAATCCGACAGCTTGGCCACGCCCATTTTCCACAGTATATATGCCGCTCTCAGACACCCGACTCATCAGTCGGCAAGACTCAGCGGAAGTAGGAAGACCTCCGAAGATGTCCAGCGCAGCACTGGGCGAAGAGTCACGTTTTATGGACCACGGCCTTATAACCTCGAAGTTCTACCAGCAGCTATGATATCAGGTCGTGAAAGCCTACATTGCATGAGCATTGTTTAACTTTCCAAACGATTTCAGTGATGAGGCAGAATCCAAAAGACATTTCTAAGAAATGATTCAGTATGAATAGCTCAGGCAAGAAGTCGTGGCCCGTGCTTTCTCGACTTGCTCGCTGGGCGAGTCCAGTCCTGTGTTTTGAGGGATGGCCTCCTCAGTTACGTTACAGACAAATATATACAGATGGGAAACCTCCTTAAGGGCCCGGTTCCACGCTCAGGGCTGCGGGGCGAGAGGTGCTGAAGCAGTTCAGTAAGATGTCCCACGGTGGCGCTGCGGTCAGAAGCAGCCCTTTAAACTGGCCAGAGCAGGCGGCAGGTAGCGGCTGCCCCCACCACCACCTCCCCTCACAGCCGTGGCCTCGTGGCAGGCGGCACGGGCTCTCCCCTCAGCCTCCCCTCCACACTACCCTCTGACGTGCGAGACGCACCCTCAGAAGTGCCTCTAGTGTGGTCTACCAGTACTAAGCAAGGGAACTGCCTGAGATCTGGTGGCATCTTACGGAACTACGAGGGGAGTGCAGGACAGTGGTTTAGGGGCGGCTTCTCCTCTGTATATGTTTCTCTGTGGCAGCAGCAACACCACAGGCGACTGAGGCTGAACCGGCCGCCCCTCAGAAACAAAGGAACAGACTCTGCCTGCGCACAACTCAAGAACACTTTTCTGTGCAAAGGCGACGACTTCTTGCGCGAGCCCTACCTGATGACACAAGTGCTCATTTACATCTACATCCACATAGATACTCTGCAAATCACATTCAAGTGCCTGGCAGAGGGTTCATTAACCACTTTCATAACTTTTCTGTACCGTTCCATTCTCTAATAGTGCACGGGAAGGAAGAGGACCTAAATCGTTCCCTTTTCGATCTGATTTCTCTTATTTTATTGGGATGATCATGTCTACCTAGGTAGGTGGCTGCTGGCAGAATATTTTCACATTCAGTACTAAAAGTCGGTGATTGAAACTTCGCAAACAGATCACGCTGCAATGAATAACGTCTTTTTTTAATGATTTCCGCCCCAATTCGTGCAACATTTCCGTGACCTCCCCCCCCCCCCAGTAACGTGATAAAACTAAACGAGCTGCCCTTCTCTGAACCTTCTCAATGTCTACCGTCAGTCCCACCTGGTGAGGGTCCCACAAGGGGCAACAGTACTCCAGGAGAGGACGCACAAGTGTGATGTAGACAGTCTCTTTGGTGGAGCTGGTGCGTCTTCGAAGCGTTCTGCCGATGAAACGTAACCTTTGGTTCGCCTTCCCCACTATATTTTCTATGTGTTGTCTCCAGTCAAAGTTGTTCGTAATTGTAACTCCTAGGTATTTGGTAGAATCTACGACCTTAAGGTTTGACTGATTTATCGCGTAATTGATATTCAGCGGATTTCTTTTAGTGGTCATGTGTATTACTTCACACCTTTCTTTATTTAGAGTCAATTGCCAATTTTCGCACCATGCAGAAATTTTGTATAAATAGCTTCGCAGTTGCTTTTGATCCTCTGTTGACTTCACTAACCGATAAACGACAGCACCATCTGCGAACAGTCTAAGGGAGTTATTCAGATTGTCTCCTAAATCGTTTATAAACACGAAGCAGAGTAGAGGACCTATAACGCTTCCCTGTGGAACGCCAGATATAACTTCTGTTTTACTCGATGACTTACCGTCAATTACAACGAACTGTGTCCTTTCTGATAGGAAATCATGAATCCAATCACACAATTGGGGAGATATTCCATAAGCATGCAATTTGATAAGAAGCCGCTTGCGGGGTACAGTGTCAAAAGCCTTCCGGAAATCCAGAAATATGGAATCGATTTGAGATCCCTTGTCAATGGCACTTAACACTTCATGTGAATAAAGGGCAAGGTGTGTTTCGCAAGAGTGATACTTTCTGAACCCGTGTTGACTACTGGTAAATAGGTCGTTCTCTTCGAGGTAGTTCATAATATTCGAACAAAGTATATGTTCCAAAATCCTACTGCAAATCGACGTCAATGAGATAAGCCTGTAATTTTGGGGATCACTTCCATTGCCTTTCTTGAATATTGGAGTAACTTGGGCAACTTTCCAGTCTTTGGGTACGGATCTTTCGCTGAGTGATCGGTTGTAAATTACAGCTATGTGCTCCAAGTTCCTTTGCTGCGGACTGCATTGCTGTTCCCCGTCGGAGGTTCGAGACCTTCCTCGGATATGTGTGTGTGTGTGTGTGTGTGTGTGTGTGTGTGTGTGTGTGTGTGTGTGGGCACCTTGTTCAGGCAGGCAGGTAAGGCCGGTAGTTGCCCGCAGCAGAAGTGCAGGTCAGACAAAAAGAGCCTCTGCAGCGAGTAGACGCGTGCCTCTGTAGTCGAGGGCCTCGGCTCGCATGCAGCTTGTACGTTGTGTTTGTAAGCTGTCAAATAAAGTCTAATAATTTAAAGTCGTGCGCTTCGGTTGCACAGTGGTAGAGTGCCAGACTACAAATCCAAAGGTCGCGGGTTCGATCCCCGTCAGGTCTTGGGATTTTTATCTGTCACTTTTCACTTCTTTCACCTCTGGCAGTATTGCTCAAGTGAAAAATACCGAGTAGCACCGTGGTTCTGAACCCACGTTAAACTGTAGGTCCCCCTATAACTGGCTGGGTAAGTCAGTTCGAAGGAAGGCAACGGCATACCACCTCCAAACAGGACCATGCCTAGTAAAGCACTGTGGTGTTCAAACCAATCTTCGGATTGGACCATGCCTAGTAAAGCACTGTGGTGTTCAAACCAATCTTCGGATTGTTGACTGCTTTTTTTATTTTAAAGTCGGTGTTTTTATTACTTGAGTGGAAATAAAGGAGGGTCACAGTGTCCTCTCATAGAGGAAAAGGAGGTATTATGGGCTACCACTTTATTTTGGAACCATAAATTCCAAAATTGTCAGTGAAAATTTGCTGAAAATCTCAAAAAATAATCTTTATGGTGTTATAAAAAAGCCAAACACATATGTTTTAGTTTAAATCATTATGCAACTTTAATATGGAAACATGTTTACCAAATTGGCATATTGTGAAAAAATGTAAATGTGTTGGTAATATGGGCTACTTTATATACACACAAAAATGTCAGTATTATTTCCTGTAGATTTTTAGAGTAATTGGAAAATACCAAACCCTTTATAATGGGACATGTTTATCATAAGTTGTTCATTTAGGGTTGACAGAAATAAAAAATATAATGTTACGTTTCACAACCACCACACACGTTGTGTGCCCACATCTCGCACATTAGGCACTGGATCCATAGCTCTCCATTTTCGGAATATAACTCCTCACAAAAAAGGCAGGTAGCATCGTCATCTCCACCAACACTGGGCTCTAGAACTGACTCCCCAGAATCTATCGATCCCTCCTCTGAAATCTCGGATGATGATTGTAGGTCGATGGTCAATTTTCGCTTCACTGATGGAGTTTTGCTTTTTATTCCTTGTTTCTTTCTTTTGTCAACACCTGTCTCACATCTCACATTCTTCGTATTCCCTGTTACATCGTCACTTTCGATCTTCCGGTTTTTTTTTTTTTCACTTTTTGTTTCACCCTTTCTTTTCATTTTCCTTTTTTCATCAGCTTCTTTTTCTTCATGCTTTTTCAGCTTCTTCCAAATATATTTTGTAGGGTGATGCTGTAATTACAGCTGCCTTTCCTGGCTTAGGTCCTTTTGTTTGTTGTCTTCTTCTTATTTTTTGGAACAGGCAAAATGTCGTTTGGTGAAGTCTTGATGTTTCCTATTGGAACGTGGGACACACTGCTTGGGCCAGCTTCTGCCAGGTCTTTGGCACTGGTGTGGACCAGTAGAGGACTTGGGCAAGCCTTCTGTGTTATCAGGCTGAAACAGAAAACCACACAGTATTTGCAGGGGTTGTAATATGGGCTACTGTAGCGGGTAGCCCATACAACCACCACAGCTATTGTCCATATTACCACCCTAGCCCTCTTGGAAAATAAAACGGCGCTATCCGTTATAAACAAAATTTAATAAACCAACTTCATGAGCATTAGAGAGCTAAATATTTATATAATATGTAGTTAAGAAGTTAACAGCTAACTATGCATTGGCAGTACGTCTAATATAACTGTAATTTCTTACCTTTCAAAGTTTTGAAATGAGAAAAATCACGAAACAGCTCACCACGAACATTCAACGTAACTGACTGCGGTAGCGCATTCTGTGGCGTTTGTACGAACTAGCTACTACTATTTATTGAGGTTGTCGCTAGAATGCGTGGGCTTATTAGTCAGATATTAAGCTAGCCCATATGGCAACCACTAGCCCATAATACCACCTTCGCCTCTACTATACACTCATAAGGTAAATGTACGAGCACAGGACCACAGGCCTGCAACTGTGAACTGCGAACAGTATGTCTTGTGTAAGTGCAAGTTAGTTTCACATCTACATCTACATACATACTCCGTAATTCACCGTAAGGTGCGTGGCGGAGGGTACACTTACCACTGCTAGGCACCTACCAGATAGAACGAGGAAAAAGCAATGCCTACATGCCTCCGTACAAGCCCTAATATCTCTTATATTGTCTTTGTGACCTTTACGCGAAGTGTAAGTAGGAGGCAGCAAGATCGTACTACACTCAGATTCAAATTCCGATCATCTAAATTTCCTCAACAGACATTCACGAGAAGAACGTCGTCTTTCCTCCAGCGAACCCCAATTGAGTTGCCGGAGCATTTCCGTGACACTCGCGCATTGGTCGAACCTACTGGTAACAAATCTAGCTGCTCGCCTCTGAACTGCCTCTATGTCTTCCTTTAAACTGATCTGCTGCGGGACTCAAACACTTATTCATTTCTGGAGGCACGTAGACATTTTTTTGTGTCCCAGCCTCGTCGTAGGTGTCGGTGGCCGAGTGGAACGAGACCGACACAGGAACAAAGACAGCACGCTGGTGCAGGTACGGAGGGGAGCAGCCAGAAACTATAAACACTCGAATAAATTAGAAAGCTATATATATTGCACAGAATGTAACAATACTTAACTTTTACATAGTACTGCAGAATGTTGATACGTAGTTGTTAGAGGCCTGCCTAGTGCCTGTACGATAGCAAAGTCTTCACTGGTGCCTATCTGATTACGAAGGTCCTAACTGGTTGCTATCTCCGTCCGAAGTGACCGATGTCCTTCAGTGGTGGCCACGAGCGGCGTTGTCGCAGAGGGCGCTCGTGGCTGTCGTCGTAAGAACGCCGCGCCGTGCGTGCATGGCGGCGCGCGGCGAAAGTAGGTGGCGCGCACTTTGTACTTGTGCGACACCACACATTTGAACCATTATTGTTCTTGTTTTATTTTAACTTAGTTATGGAATTTTGAAGGCTGGATAAAGCTGCATGACTTTGGCACTTGAACATTACTATTCTGTGCTTCTTTTGTTACAATATGTGTTTGTATGAAAATACGAGTAACTTAGGAATCGTTTACGCTTTACACGATTGTAAAATTGTAGTGGCAAACAAATCCTGTGTCGTTCATTTAAGTCTAGTGAATAACGTATTAAAACCGTGTTGATATTCCATAGATGTTTCGTAATTGTTGTATCGTCCTACTGCAGCTTTCTCGGCTCACGTGGATCAGGGAAGTTAGCGTAGTGCACGAGTCTGCGGCACGTCAAATGTTTCGTGCGCCGAAACAGTGAGTCGACTCACTAGACTCTGATGATCCGCACGTTTCGAAACAGTGAAATGATCCGAACTGCCCATCACTACAGTGCTGGCAACTGCAGACGGCGCTGCCTCCGCAGCCCTCGGCTGCCGCGGTTTCCTCCGTCTTGCCCCCACTCCCCCACCCCTCCCCCCTCCCTCCACTCCCCCTCTCCCACACTCCCCTCTCCCACGTCGATGTCGAGCGTAACCGCCACTAATCGAGTTTCCCTCAGTTGCGACTTGAAATTAATGAAAGGAAACTGCCGCGCCGCCTCGCAGCCAACTTGGCTGTCCCGCGCGCTGCAGTTGGTAGCACTGGCGAGGTGTCTGCCCCAGACTCGCTGCAGGGGGTTCCCCGCCTGCCGTGCGGCGACACGTGTTACCCACCCTATGCTGTCCAGTAGAGATGGGAAAACTGAAACATCTGACGGTTTCGAAACGAATGAAACCGTACCATCTGTACTGTTTCGAAACCATGAAACCGTGAAGCAATGTATGTCTTGCCATGAAATCTTCGTTCTTGGAGGGCAATAGGTTTCACTATGTGGACAAGGGTACATACAAGAACCTGTCAACCACAGAGTATATATTTACTTCTTGGTCTGTACGAAACATGTTGATAAAGATTTTCTCCCGTGTTGTTGACGTTGCGAACATAGTCACACGAGGCCGCCGGTATGGTAGGTAAAAGTTTAGCCCGTTAGGAACTAACAAACTACAATACGGTACGCATATTACAGTGATGGATCATAAATGCTACTTTCTATACATACTAAATAAATTATAGGGAATAAATGGCACACTAAATATTCACAAATAATGCTATGGAATTACAAAAATAATAAAATAAGAGACAAGTTCACCACGTCTACGTCTTGACCGTTACACCACCGCCGCAATTCCTTTAACATGGCAGTCTAAAAGTTATAACGATTGCAGGTAACATCGTTTTCACTCGTAAGAAACTGACTCTTTAACACGAGATTAAATATGCGATGTACCCTTGTTCGTATAAAAATGTCATTTCAGGCTTCATGTTGTATCTCTAGTGTTTTTAATATGGTAGATAAACCTAGAATTTAACTGGTTTTTCAATGCAAATAGTGAACGTTGTGTTATTGTTCTTTTACATTTATAAAGCAGACATTATGTCATTTCGGAATACAGCAGTCTCTTGCAAACGAATCTTGATTTCAGTAATCATAAGCTGCAGACTCACAAGTGTCAACTACTATTTGACACTCTCTAAATAGTTTATATACTAGTAAGTTATATGTGTATCTGTGTGAGCTACAGTAAAACGAAACACCATATTTCGATACCATTAGTCTGTTCCGCCTTTCTGCATTAGTGGTTTGAAACACCGGTGTTAGGAAACTGATATGAAATCGTGAAACCGACACAAACCGTGAAACCGACACGAAACCGTGAAACCGACAGGAAGAAACGGTTTCAGTGTATCGACAATAGACCGCGAATGTGATCCGAAACAGAACGGAATGAAACCGCATGGTTTCGAAACCATGAAAGATGCCGGTTTTGAAACACTGAAACTGTTGTGTGTATCGAAACCTGGTTTCGAAACCATGAAACCGTAGCCAACTCTACTGCCCAGCGCTCCGCAGCCGCTTTGGCCAGCGTCTCAAGGCGCCGACATACGATAGCAGATCCCTTTGTTATAATAATTCAGTCTGGGTCAGTAACGTGGTGCAAATTTTTTAACCAGGCGCCACTTCGGTGACATTGGTGTTGTGGTCTGTAACTCACTGTAATAGCATACAGGATGACTTAGACAAAATTCCTAGTTGGTGCGAAGAATGGCAGCTAGCTCTCAATGTAGAAAAATGTAAGGTGATGCGCATGATTAGGAAAAACAATGCCATAATGTTCGAATACAGCATTAGTAATGAGCTTCCGGATGCTGTCGCGTCTTTCAAAAATCTAGGCGTAATATTGCAGAGCGATATGAAATGGAACGAGCATGTAAGGACAGTTGTGAGTAATGCAGTCAGCCGACTTCGGTTTATTGGGAGAATTTTGGGAAGATGTACTTCACCTGTAAAGGAGACCGCGTATAAAACGCTTGTACGACCACGTCTTGAGTATTGCTCAAGTATTTGGGACCCGCAGCAGATCAGTTTAAAGGAAGACATAGAGGCGGTTCAGAGACGAGCAGCTAGATTTGTTACCGGTAGGTTCGACCAATTCGCGAGTGTCACGGAAATGCTCCGGCAACTCAATTGGGGATCGCTGGAAGAAAGACGACGTTCTTTTCGGGAATTTATGTTGAGGAAATTTAGAGGGCCGGAATTTGATGCTGAGTGTAGTACGATCTTGCTGCCGCCTACTTCACTTTCGCTTAGTGATGACCAAGACAAGAGAAATTAGCGTTCTTACGGAGGCATATAGGCATTTTTTCCTCGTTCAATTTGGGAGTGGAATAGGAAAGGAAATGCCTAGTAGTGGTACAGTGTACGCTCCACCACCCATCTTACGGTGATTTGCGGAGTATGTATGTAGATGTATTTGCGGGGGTTCTGCAGAATTGTGATCTTAAAGTGAATGCAGTCACCAGAACGCCCTGAATGTGGGCGTTAGTACCATGTACACCCCCATTCGGCAGCAATGAAAGCTGTTATGGAAACGATCGTAGAGGTTCCGAATGCAGTTTCCACCTGGTGCCTCAGTTGGACCAAATTTCGTGGCCCTCGTGCAGATCGCCCAACATGACGTTTCATGCGATCCCGAACGTCCTCAGTGGGGGAACGAGATCTGGGGATCGAACCTCCGACGTGGAACGGCCGCGCTCTCCGTAGCAGGGCGCCTCAGCGCGCACGGCTATCCCACCGCGGCTATTCACTAAGTGAAAAAGCAAAAACTAAATAAAAAGTTGCAGTTATTACGTCTGACGTAAAGTTTCAAGGGAGAGTTGCATCAGGACCACTGCTAAAAGCTTTCGCATCAGTTTTGTTTGACCTTTTGTAGCCGCAAATACGCATACTGGCGTCTGCTGTTCAAATGTGCCTCAGGATTTGCTGTGTTTCTGCTGGTATATACAGGGTGTTTCACTAAGTGTGTTTGCCTCTAACTTGGTGGTCATGAGACAGTGGGCCGTGCCCCAGAAGACATAGAGGCGGTTCAGAGACGAGCAGCTAGGTTTGTTACCGGTAGTTTCGACCAATGCGCGAGTGTCACAGAAATGCTCCGGCAACTCAATTGGGGATCGCTGGAAGAAAGACGACGTTCTTTTCGTGAATTTCTGTTAAGTAAATTTAGAGGGCCGGAATTTGAAGCTGAATGTAGAACGATCTTGCTGCCGCCTACTTACGTTTCGTGTAAAGATCACAAAGACAACATAAGAGAAATTAGCGTTCGTACGGAGGCATATAGGCATTCTTTCTTTCCTCGTTCAATTTGGGAGTGGAACAGGAAAGGAAATGCTTAGTAGCGGTACAGTGTACCCTCCGCCACGCACCTTACGGTGAATTGCGGAGCATGTATGTAGATGTAGATTTAGTGTGTTGTGACCATGTTTGTTCGTCTCTTATTATGTCATATATCGCGACAGGAAGGCATCCGGTCACCCCGTAAATATCAACACACGGCAAATCCGCATTTAACAAAGAGCCGACCCTGCATGTGTGGGAACAAGGCCAAAGGGAAAGAAAGAAAGACGCGATCCAGCTCTGGCTGAAAGAGATATAGCGGTACGCGATACGGCAGTGCCGGTGGCGTTTGATAAGAATTGTCAGCCGGTGCGCCAGTGCGAGTGACACCGAGTGTCACTCTTTTTCTGTTGTGAAGAGTCTCTATCGGAAGAATGACTGAAAAACCGTGATTGTTTATTCGTTAAGCGGAAAACGTTCCGTGTCCATCCGCGAGAGGAAATGGATGTCACGGCAGAGGGACGACGGCCGGAGGCGCATCGCATCGCATCGCATCGGATCGCGGGTGGAGCATCACAAGAGAATAGCGACCGCTCTGGGCTCTGTCCACAAAGGCCAGAGTGCCGACTGCGTTGTTTTGCAAATAATGGCGGTGCCCACAAAAGCCGTCCGCCATCCACGATCCACCTGCCGGCGGACAAAGGCCAGCCGGCGGCCGAGGGGTCAGGGGGCGCGGATTGGCCGCGCGGTAGCCGAGGCAGCCACGGGCATAGCGCTGTCTGCTAACCGCTGTGGTGTGTGTGTGTGTGTTCACTGGCCGTCCTCTGCAACCGTAGACTTATACCCGGGCCGCTGAAACATTGCACTTGACGTTTCGCGTTACGGCGAGTTAAGTTGGCTACACTGCTTTAGCGACGTTGCAACACTAGCCTCTATACGCACAGCAGACGAAACGGTTTTCAGTTGCATCTCGTCAATGTAAGCTATTGATCAATAAAAGTGCATATAACAATTCGTTCTTGAACAGAAATTAATTAACGGCATATTAATGAAGACCAGAGCACAACATTGCACACGCTTTCAATAACGGAGCAAAGCAATATAGAAAATAAGAATTGGATCACGACAGATACGAAATAAACAATAATCTAGATAGTAACTTCTCTCTCTACGTTTTATAATCAGAATGCTTTTCACTCACCAATTTACGGCGACAATGGTGCAATTACATCCAGCTCCCCATCTTCACAGTTGTCGTCATTGCCAAAATCGTCGTCATTACCAAGACAAATCATTAACCGTTCATGATTACTGATGATCCCTTCCATTGTTTGCGCTGACCGAATCAGTTTTTCAACGTGCTCCACCCTTTTTTTCCAAGATGCAGCATCCACATTGGCAACAGCTGTTCCATCTCTGTTATTGTGAAAGACCTATTGTTCTTTAAGTAGTTATTCACGTCACGCCATACCAATTTTATAGGGTTAAAACGGCAGTGAAATGGGGGCAGATTTATTTCATTGTGACGCTGCTCCTTTGCGATTTCGTCTGCTGCATATGTGGGTGTAATAGGCTGATTTTGTTTCACGAGCGATTATAAAAGAAGTTTTGACATTGACGTATCTGCAGCAATATTTCTTTCTTGTAACCACTGCACCATAACTTCTTTCCGATCGTTTGAAGCGAGAATGAACTTCCTGCTCAGAGCATAAGCTTCGAAGTTTTTATTCATACGAAATTGAGAACTTACTCAGAAAACGTCACTAGACAAACGTCTATTCGGTGACATTATCCAATTACTTGAACTCAGAAAGTCTAGTTAAACCACTCGCAGTAAAACAAATCGCAGCGAAAAAAAGCACACACAACATAAACACGATACACAATTTTGTTTACGTTAGAACTGAACAAAGCCGGCAACGCGGGAATGCTGACGTCACGGCACGTGATCACTGGAAGTGTTTAGCGCGCTGTGATTGGACCGTTCCCAGCGACTAGCACCTCGCGCTTCTTGCTCTTCACTTGTTATTTGTAAACGTCAAGTGCAAAGTTTCAGCGGCCCGGGTATAGTAAATAAAAACTAGACCACTCGCTGGCGCTGGTGTAGCGTCCCCACACTGAACGTGACAGAAGCCGCCATTTGCAGGGCAATCGTGCGTAAACATGGTTCGCCAGCGTGCCGCTTTTAATTGTAACAGCGGGAACGGAAGCAAAGACGAAGACGGAAACAATGGTACATATCGCAGATCAGTTCAAATGTTCAAATGTTTGTAAAGTCTACGGGACTTAACTACGGGGTCATCAGTCCCTAAACTTACAAACTACTTATGAACTACTTACAACTAAGGACGGCAGAAATATCCATGCCCGAGGGGGGATTCTAACCCCCGACCGTAGTGGCCGTGCAGACCGTGACTGGAGCGCCTCAGTCTCCTCGGCCACCGCGGTCGGCGCAGATCAGTCATTACTTGTATGCCGTATAGTATTTTCATGGGTAAATAAGAAATCAGGAGCATTTGTTTTTGTTTAGGTTTCCTCTTACAAATGATTCTCTAAAACTGAGAAACGTACTTTGGTGCATGTCAAGTACTTATATTTTATTTGCATATAAATTACTAAAAATACTAATTTGAGCTGAATAAATAACTAGGCGTATAAGAGGTAATTATCACATATAAGTATGATGAAGAAGTAGGTCGAATAATTGTTTTTAGACACTTAACAGGTGGTAATTGTACCTCGCAAATGGTCATTACTTGAGCCAATGTTGCATACTCAAACCACTTTTCAGAAGTACTATCTCTGTTAGAAAGTAATGTGCAAATTAAATGCGTATTTAAAATTTTCTGAGCTATTAAAATTATTCATACCCAAATTCGAGGAAGTTGAAAGAAAAATTCTGTATAATATGGAAAGGAATGTAGACAAAATTGTGATGTACAAAAATAAGCATGAAAAACGTCCAGAGTAGTCGGCGAAAAGTAAACAGAACTTGACAGAAAATTACGTCAATTAAAAAAATAATCGCACTCTCTGCTGCTTTACAAGTATCATGGAATCATCTTATGCAAATATCTCGATGAAAAGTCGCTCCACCTTATCAGAAAAGAGCCTTACATTCTTAAAGTTCGTTATTTTGAAAATTAGGAAACTTCATTCATTTAAGAATACTGTTTTTAAACAGATTGCAATAATCGGTAATTTCTTGTAAACAAACATGCCTTTGTTTTGGGCTGTATTTTGCTCTTGTTGCGTCCCATACACTTGAAATCACAACCCCACTACTAGGATTCTTCTATGCAAATGGCGGCGATCAGCCGCTTCAATTCGGGGACAGTTGCCTCGCTTTTCCGCCACGGCTTGGTAGGGGCTTGTCTGCAACAGACTCTCCTCCACCCGCAGCTAAAGCCCTGTACAGGGAAAGTATGGCCAGCCTGCCAGCGGCAGCCATGCTGGTCCTATTCTATTCTATTCCGCTGCTGCTTACACACCGACCGCTGCAACGTTCCCAGCGCTTAACAGTACTTATCAACCGATTTTGAGAAAACTATTCAATGAAAAAAAAATTTTTTTTCATTTATTATAATATGATATATTCGCTCGATAATGATCTGATTTTCTATTCATTATTACGTATAGTTTCCGTGCTACATCAAATTAAGTAAACTACTGCGCAAAATTTTGAAGAGTTTGCAGAGGAAAAATCGCATTGCGTAGACTTTTCATATGGTTGATTTTAGCACATACAATGCTGCGGATGGAGTCTAGGTAAGATATCGAAATTTTATTTAAGATTGAGAGCAGAACGATAACTCTTTTCATTCTCGAGATACAGGCTGTTATATCCGAGGGACAGATGCGGGAACTTCGCGTAGTTCTGTCCATGCGGACGTGGCTGCTCTACAAAACTTTTGGTCCGACTTTAAGAAAACTGTAAATTCAGACTGACCTGTACCAAATATTCAAATATACCGCGAACATGTCGTCATCGGAGCATATCGTAATTCAAGAAAAATATTTGTGATTAGCGATAAGTCTGTGATGTGTATTTTCTTGCGTATTATTTACTTACATCTTACATGAACTACGAAAAATGCAAGGAGATACCCACTACATGACTTTTACCAGAAACAGAAATTAAAGGTGCCTTTACAAAGCCAATTGCATTTCAATGTCTAATATTTGTCTTGTTTCAGTTTTTTATTTTTTTTTTTATTTCCGGCAATGATACACTCTAACACATGAAAATGAATGAGAAAAACTTGTTTCAGGAACTGTGTATTAATTTCGTATCTAAACGGGAACCTAGTTCACTCACTAATGTGTCAAAAGATTTGTGTATTTTCGACAACTACCTGCAGATAAAATCAACAACGCGTGAATAATGTAACCTCGCGACATTATGCAGGAATTTTCTTCACAAATTTATTCAAGTTAAAAATGTATAGTTATCTGCTGCGTGATGCATACGTCAGTGAATCTTTTATCTATTAACTTACATTATGAATTAAAATCATCACAGCACAAGAAACGAAGTTCGCTTTTGGGCTCCTCGTTTTCTCTGACGACTTTCATCAGCCATATTTTTCATCCTCCTATATTTATGATATTAATGGAAGTACTATAATGTTTAACTCCCTTCTTCGCTTCTTAAAAACACCCTAAACTACAACACTGTGGCATTATTCAAACCGAAACATACGAATATTCACAAGGCTCTCATGGCAGTCAAGCAACGTGTAGGACCAAGATGGCGGAAAGAACCACCTGACTCGGTTTCAGCCAATCACGAGCTGCAGACGGCGCGGAAAAGGATGGCCGTACTTTGGTTGGTTGGTTGGTATAGGGGGTTTTAGGGGGACTAGACTACTATGGCCATCATTCCCGCGGGCGTACCTTCGCTATACAGAGCTTTATGCTGCACAGGCTCTTGCTACTGGCTGACCCGTGTCCACGGAACAGGGCACACGTCACATGTCAAAGCCACGTAAAGCTCTGAATCCTGAACAAAGCGAGGTATCACTGTCCTATACTGCCATAAGTATAGAATTTGTACACGCTCCTAGTATAATTTAGCGAGGACATCAATGCGAGATGCCTACAATATCACAACGAAACCCTTTCTCGAAACTTGACTGAAAACCCTAAGAGATTTTGGTCACATGTTAAATATACTGGGGGCAAAAAATAAACAATATCCTCACTACGAGACAGTAACGGCGATGCTGCCGATAGTAGCGCTACTAAAGCAAAGTTACTAAACATAGCTTTTAGAAACGCATTCACCAAAAAAAAAAAGAAAAAAGACGAAACCAATATTCCAGATTTCGAGCTACAAACAGAGACTGTAATGAGTAACGTTGTTGTATTTGCGTAGGTGCTGCAAATACCGTAGCATCTATATCTATTCAGACAGTAAGGCAGCCCTGAGATCACTGGCAGCTCCTGCAACAAGATCTAAAATTGTTGCAGGATGTCACAGGGTTCTGGTGGAGCTAGGGGAAAGCAATAGAGTAAACCTATTGTGGGTCCCTGGCCACTCGGGGATCAGTAGCAACGAACATGCCGACAGATTAGCCAGGATTGGGACAGAGACTCCATTTATTGGACCGGACCTGTCCTGACAACCACCAAGGCAATGATCAAATTGTAGCTACGTAACTGGCTCAGAAGACAGCACGTAGAATATTGGACCAAAGTCCATCAACAAAAACATGGCAAGGTAATGATGCCAAAGCCATGTTTTAAAAGAAGCTCTGCAATCCTGGGCCTGAACCATAGAGAGATTAGACTCATGGTTGGATTGCTGAGAGGCCATGGGAATTTCAAAAAACACCTACGTGCAATGGGAATAACAGAAGAGGACCCTAAATGTAGGATCTGTGATGACGGTGATGAAACTGCATCACATCTAATCTTCGAATGCATTGCATTGAAGAGTGAAAGGCACAGAACATTGGGACAACCAGACCCGAAGAAATTGTGTCTAATAAAGAACTGGTACAGGGACTACTTGCACTGTTCAATGGCATTGCTTGGCTTTACTAGATACACAGGGAGCGATACCGCACAATAAACTTAGTTTCGGAGCGGGCAGTGGCGGGTTGGACCAAGACAGTTTTGGCTTCCCTGGAAAAAACAATCAATCAACGTTGTTGTAGATATAATCAGAGTATTGAAGCAATTAAAATCACTTAACAAGAACAAGTCTTCTTGTCCGGATTGTATACCCATTAGATTTCTATCTGATTATGCTGAAGCGATAGCTCCTTACTTAACAGCCATATACAACCGCTCTCTCATAGAAGGATCTGTACCAAAAGATTGGAAAGTTGCACAGGTCACAGCTATATTCAAGTAAGGCAATAGGAGTAACGCACTAAACTACAGGCCTATTTTATTGACTTCAGTTTGCAGCAGAGATTTGGAACATATCCTGTATTCAAATATTATGAATTATCTCGAACAGAACGATCTATTGACCCAAGGTCAACACGGATTTAGAAAATATCGTTCATGCGAAACACAACTACCTCTTTATTCACATGAAATGATGGGTGCTATCGACAAGAGTCCGCAAATCTATTCCGTTTTTCTTGATTTCCAGAAGGCTTTTGACACCGTACCTCACAAACGGCTTTTAATCAAATTGCGTGGTTATGGTATATCGCCACAAATTTGCGATTGGATAGTGGATTACTAGTCAGAGAGAACACAGTTCGTATTACCCGATGGATTACTGAAACAGAAGTGATATCGGGACGTCGCTGCCGAGCGCGCGGTTGCTCGCCGTGGAGGTTCGAGTCCTCCATGGGACATGGGTGTGTGTGTTGTCCTTAGGTTAGTTTACCTAGGATTAAGTAGTTTGTAAGCTACGGACTGATGACCACGCAGTTTGGTCCGATAGATTTACAGACATTTAACATTTTGATATCGGGCGTTCCACAAGGTAGTTTTTTTGGTCCTCTGCTGTTCCTTAAGATAAACGATTTACGGGAAAATCTAAGTAGCTCTCTTAGGTTGTTTGCGGATGACGCCGTCATTTACCGTCTAGTAAAATCATCTGAAGATCAAAATCAACTGCAGAACGATCTGAATAACATATCAGTATGGTGTAAAATTGGCAATTGAGTCTACATAATGCGAAGTGTGAAGTCGTCCATATGAGTACGAAAAGAAATCCGTTAAACATTGTTTACAAGATAAATCAATCAAACGTGAAGCCCGTAAACTCCACAAAATACCTAGGAATTACTATTACTTCAGACTTAAATTGGAAAGAACACGTAGATAATGTCGTGAAAAAGGCGAACCAAAGACTGCGTTTTATTGGCAGAACCGTTAAAACATGCACCAGAACTACAAAAGAAACTGCAAACACTACGCTTGTCTGTCCATTTTTGGAGAATTGCTGCCCAGTGTGGGTTTGACAGAGGTCATCGAAAGAGTCCAAAGAAAAGCAGCTCGTTTCCTATTGTCGCGATACAGGGAAAACAGCGTTACAGAAATGATACAGGATCTGGGATGGGAATCACTACAACAACGGCACTTATCGATGCGGCGTGGGCTACTTACGAAACTCCAATCGCCAACATTCTCCTCCGAATGCGAAAATATATAGTTGACTTCCACCTACATAGGTAGAAATGATCATCAGAAAAAAATACGATACATCAAAGCTCGAACAGAGAGATTCAGGTGTTCTTTCTTCCCGCGCGCTATTCGAGACGCCGGCCGCGGTGGCCGAGGGGACTAAGGCGCTCCAGTCACGGTCTGCACGGCCACTACGGTCGGGGGTTCGAATCCCCCCTCAGGCATGGATATTTGTGCCGTCCTAGTTCGTAAGTAGTTCATAGGTAGTTTGTAAGTTTAGGGACTGATGACCCCGTAGTTAAGTCCCATAGACTATACAAACATTTGAACATTTGAGCTATTCGAGAATGGAGTGGGAGATAAATAGTATAAAGGTGGTACGATGAACCCTCTGCCAGGCATTTGAATGTGATTTGCAGAGTATCCCATGTAGATGTAGGTGTAGAATAGGCTAACACATGTGGTCATTCACCAGCTTATCTCGTCACAGTTGACAATTACTTCATTCATTATAGTTTGTCAACTGATTCTTCTGTTTTGTGTTTCTTACTCTTCCGGAAATGGATTACATCCGGGACATTAGAATCTCCTACATAGCCCACCCAAGCAAAAACTGAAACTAGAAATCTAATCACAAAGCCGAAAAAGATTATATAGATAAATTGTATGTCATCACAACGTCTAAACTGAGACACAACAGTCGATATCGATAACAAATCTGACTACAAATCATGTCTCGTTACATACTGTGGCGCAGTGTTTCTTGTTTCTGTACTGCATTTAAGACTAATAGCAAAACGACTGAAACTTCGTCGTACATCAAAACTGTATGTCGGGAACTTCGGCAGTCGCTCCGGCGACTGAACTATCGCGTACGCCGCATGGCCCTTTGTCATGGCTTTATCTCCGCCATTCTGGATCGAAATGGCTGCTTCAAAAATCCGTGCCGTTGATTTGCCTCCCATTAAGCCTGCAGCAACCTCATCATCGCCAGAGAAATCAATGTTAATCCATCAAAGATATTAAATTGAAGGATACTCACTTAATTAAAATTAGTGCCATCTCCGGGATTCGAACCTGGGACGTGCTGTTCTCCAGGAAAGCACTATAACCACTTCGCTACTGCAATCTTAAGGGTACAGTGATTGTAGCACGGTCTGTCTTAATGCAGGACTCCCTCCACAACAGAAACTTCAGTCGTGCCTCTCGTTCCGGTTCATAGACATGTCTCTGGGCATTAATTTAGTGTTTGATATTTATCACCAGTGCCTGAGGTACGAGGGTTGGAGAGTCTGCGAATCGTTAATGTGTACTTACATAGACGAACACGAGACATCTACATCTACATTGGATACTATCCAAATCATATTTAAGTGCCTGGCAGAGGGTTCATCGAACCACCGTTATACTATTAATCTCCCATTCCATTCTCGAATAGCGCGCGGGAAGAAAGAACACCTGAATCTCTCCGTTCGAGCTCTGATTTCTCGTATTTTATTCTGATATCATTTGTACCTATGTAAGTGGGAGTCAACAATATATTTTCTCATTCGGAGGAGAATGTTGGCGATTGGAGTTTCGCAAGTAGCCCACGCCGCAGCGATAAGCGCCGTTGTTGTAATGATTCCCATCCCAGATCCTGTATCATTTCCGTGACGCTGTCTCCCCTGTATCGTGACAATACAATGCTTTGGACTCTTTCGATGTCCTCCGTCAAACCCACCTGATAAGGATCCCGCACTGGGCAGCAATACTCCAAAAATGGACGGACGAGCGTAGTGTATGCAGTTTCTATTGTACTTCTGTTGCATCATTTAAGGGTTCTGCCAATAAAACGCAGTCTCTGGTTCGCCTTTCCCACGACATCATCTACGTGTTCTTCCCAGTTTAAGCCTAATGTAATAATAATTCCTAGGTATTTTGTGGAGTTTACGGCCTTCACTTTTCATTGATTTATTTTGTAAACAAAGTTTAAAGAATTGCTTTTCGTACTCATGTGGACGACTTCACATTTCTCATTATATAGGGTCAATTGCCAATTATTACTGATATCTTATTCAGATAGTTATACAGTCCGTTTTGATCTTCAGGTGACTTTACTAAACGGTAAATGACGGCGTCATGAGCAAACAACCTAAGAGAGATGCGTAGATTTTGTCCCAAATCGTTTATGTACATAAGGAACAGCAGAGGACCAATAACAATACCCTGTGGTACGCCCGACATCACCTCTGTTTTAATCGATGCCTTACCATCGATTACTACAAACTATGTCCTCTCTGACAGGAAATCCCCTATCCAATCGCAAATTTGGGACGATATACCATAACCACGCAATTTGATTTAAAAGCCTTTTGTGAAGTACGCTGTCAAAAGCCTTCTGGAAATCAAGAAATACAGAATTGATTTGCGAACCCTTGTCGATAGCAGCCATCACTTCGTGTGAATAAAGAGCTAGTTGTGTTTCGCATGAACGATATTTTATAAATCGCTGTTGACCTTGAGTCAATAGATCATTCTGTTCACGATAATTCATAATATTTGAATACATGATATGTTTTAAAACCCTGTTGCAAATTGACGTCAATGAACTAGGTCCGTAGTTTAGTGGGTTACTCCTACTGCCCTTCTTGAATACAGGTGTGAAGTTTCAGTTGTGGAGGCACTAGTGGTTTAAAACAGTCCGTACAATCACCTTACCCATTACGACGCGATTGGCTACGTGGCTGTAGTACTTGCCTACAAATCAGGAGGTCCTGGATCTGAATCTCGGCTGCAGCACAAATTTTAATTAAATGTTTATCTTTGATTTATATCGAGATGAAACATGTGTCTGGGGTACACACTAAGTTATTAGGAGGGCATAGTCTCATTGAACATCCAAACAGGAAGAAACGTTTAGAATTGCACGCAAGCTGCTTTCCAATGACTGCTCCCGATAAATTTTCATCAGATGGCCACAGATAAGAGAATACGCGCTAGCTGTGACACGGGTAATGAACCGATAATGCCTCATGAATTAAATAACGCCCACAAAATGATCGTGCATTCAATTTTCTATCAGATTAGAAATTATGAACGCAGCATTCTAAAATAATTGCATAAAAATAGCAGCTACGGGCGTTCTTTTCAAGGTTTTTTTGTGACGCACTTGAAAGTAAATAACGATTACGTTCTCCAAGTTTTTTTTTTTTTTCATTTTAGGCTAATAGAAAACTAAGAAATGTATGTAGATTGAAGATAGATCATAAATCTGTAGCAAAGGTAGAATATTCAAAAATTTTAGGTGTATGCATTGTTGAGGGGTTGAACTGGAAAAAAGAAGTTGAAAATCTCCTGAAACGTTTGAGTTCAGCTACGTATATTGTTAGGGTAATTGCAAATTTTGGTGATATACATCTCAGTAAATTAGCTTTCTATGCCTATTTCCATTCTCTGCTTTCGTATGGCATCATTTTCTGGGGTAATTCATCATGGGTAAAAAAGTATTCATTGCACAAAAGCGTATGATCAGAATAATTGCTGGAGCCCATCCAAGATCATCCTGCAGACGCTTATTTAAAGAGCTAGGGGTCTTCACAGTAGCTTCTGAGTATATATATTCAATTATGAAATTTGTTATTACCAATCCCACCAAATTCAAAAGCAATAGCAATAACTACAATACTAGGAGAAAGAATGAGCTTCACTATTCCAAGGTTAAATCTAGCTTTGGCACAGAAAGGCGTGAATTACGCTGCCGCAAAAGTCTTTGGTCACCTGTCAAACAGCATGAAAAGCCTGACAGATAGCCAACTAGCATTTAAAAATAAATTACAAGAATTTCTGAATGGCAGCTCCTTCTACACTATAAATGAATTTTTAGATATAAATTAGTAAATCTGAAAAATTAAAAAAAGAATAATAATAAAAATATTGTGTCATGTAATTTTAGTAGAAAGTAATAATTTGTTAAAGACACTTTTCATTATCCTGACACGTTCCACATCATTACGAAGTGTCGTATTCATGATCTATGGAACAAGTATTAATCTAATCTCATTTAATCAAAGTAAAATTACACGATAACCGCAAATTTTCTACAACTGCCACTCTCTTTGCACACGTTTTGTAGGTGACCAAATTTATTCTTACACGTATACTGCGTTATGTCAGAACTGTGTATATAAATGATCAGATGGATAGAGTAAGTTGTAATTTGCCGGATGTTTGCTGATGATGCTGTGGTGTATGGGAGGGTGTCGTCTGTAACTGACTGTAATAGCATACAGGATGACTTAGACAAAATTTCTAGTTGCAGGAGCACCGCACTTGAGCTGACGCTGGCTGAGCAACTAAGAAAGTAATAATGGAGTTGACAATCAATTGTTGAACTATGTCTATAGTTTTGGACTTCTGTCGTCGATGCACCGGCGATATATCGCTGTTCAAAACATCTATGTTTATGGACGAAACATCGATGTTTCCAAAACATCGATGTATCGTTTGCATCCCAAGCGCCGACACGACCAAAGATGAAAACGGTCAGAATATCGATAATAAACATCAGTTCTCGACGGATGAGGTCGGATTAGTTTTCTCCCTCTGTTTTTGACAAGTAACAGAGCAGGATCCTAAGCGGAATTTAAGCAGAACCCTCCACCCCTATTCATAAGTTTGTCTCCTAGTTTTATTTCTATCGCTTTATAATGTTCCAGCCTGACTATTAATTTTTGAGATTAACAAATTTACAGAAGGAAGTGGTTTGAAGTTAGAAGCTATGAAAGATCCCAATCAGTAAATTACGGGGAAAATTATTACATGCATTTAAATGAAATGGTAAGCTAATTAACGGTGGAGTGTTGTGCAGGCAGAACATTACAAAAAGAATCGACGAGCAGTTACCTTTAACAATAGATCCATCGGTGGTTGAAATTTGGCTGTAAATGAAATTTTAATAATATGATAACCATTCGCCGAACAGTGGATGGTAGTTCGTCAATATTAAACTACGACTCGTGTAGCAAACAATAAAGTAAGATAAGCGACATGATATAAATCGGATAGGAATATTACGTAAGTCAAACACATCGGACTTCTAAAAATTTACAAGAAAATCGACTGCAGGTTCTATTGCCAGTAAATGATAATATTATGGAATAAATTTTTAAACAAAACTGGCAGGCTACACGAAATATCACCATTCAATATTAACTAAAAACTATGCCATCCATTGTTGCGGTGATTCAACAAGGCTGAATAAGACATTATGGGCGAAGGGAGGATAGGGCAAAATTATTAATAAAAATTCATAAGTGCGAATTTAAGTGAGAGGTGGCGGGGGTTTATTTATAAATTTAAGATACGCGCACATTACATATATTTACCTGAATGTACATAATAGCGGCCACATAAAAAATAATAAAGTACAGCTCCAGTCTGCAAGACGCTATCGCTACGAAGTACAAAACAAGAGTGTCTTCTTTCTTACAAAAAAATTGAGTGTTGTTCCTAAATTTTCTTTCTCTGACTTTCATAGATAACTATTTTAACATGCCGAAATAATATAAAAATACAAAACTTTCTCTGATAATATCGGGGAAAGGAAAACGTGTCATTATAGCTTCCTTGATAACACAGTCCCAGTAGTTGGAAGTGCATGCCAGAATTTGTTTTGTCATATTCCATAGGGTGACCTGTGTCAAGACAGTGTTCGGCCACAGCGGATTTGTTTGGCTGTTGTAAACGTGTGTTACGTTTATGCTCAATACAACGGTCCTCAACAGCCCTAATAGTTTCACCAACATATGACATGCAAGAGCTACATGGGACACGGTAGATACCCGCCTTACGCAAACCGAGATCATCCTTAACGGATCCCAACAGTGCTTTAATTTTTGAAGGTGGACGAAACACACATTTTACATTATTTTTACGCAAAATGCGACCAATCTGGTTGGAAGTGCTGCCAACGTATGGCAGAAAGGCCTCTCACGTGGGTGCCGACTCTGTGCTATCATCAGTAGCCCGTTGCACACGTGGTCGATAGATCAACGCTCTTTTAATCTGCCCTTCACCATAACCATTCTGTCGAAAAGTTACCTCCAGATGAGACAGCTCAGTGGGCAAACTTTCCGGGTCAGAAATAACGTGAGCCCTATGCACTAAGGTTCGAAAAACCCCTTCACGTTGAGCTGGGTGATGACAACTATCAGCTTGCAAATACAAATCAGTATGCGTTGGCTTCCTATAAACAGTGTGTCCCGACGTACCATCTGCCTTTCTCCTGACCAACACATCACGGAAGGGAAGGTTCAAAATGTTCAAATGTTTGTAAAGCTTATGGGACTTAATTACGGGGTCATCAGACCCTAAACTTACAAACTACTTATGAACTGTTCAAACAACTTACGGGTATGCTGCCGGGTGACGTCGTCGACAACCGCCGATATTTCGGCAGGAGAACACCCTGCCATTCTCAAGGCACAACTGCACTTAAGGAAGCAATGTGCAACCGTATTTAATACCTCGGTTTGCAAAGTAAACAAGTGTAAACAAGTGTAAACATTGATGTTTGGTCACCTCTGGTTGTGTTGACTCTGCTGTGACTTGTACTGTGTGTGTTATCTTCCTTGTTTACACTTTGCAAACCGAGGTATTAAATACGGTTGCACATTGCTTCCTTAAGTGCAGTTGTGCCTTGAGAATGGCAGGGTGTTCTCCTGCCGAAATATCGGCGGTTGTCGACGACGTCACCCGGCAGCATACCCGTAAGTTGTTTGAACATTCCTTACGCCGGGAAAAGTTAAAGTCTTACTTATGAAAGTGGCCGTACAGACCGTGACTGGAGCGCCTCAGTCCCCTCGGCCACGGCGGCCGGCGAAGGGAAGGTAACCATTCTTTTCCAGTTCCATTGTGAATCGGATGTTGGGGTAGATTGAATTTAGATGTTCCAAATAATAATAATAATAATAATAATTCAAGTTCTCACTACCATGAGGCCAAACAAAAAAAATGTCGTCTATATATCTGAAAAAACAAGCAGATTTCAACGCCGCCGACTCCAGTGAACGATCTTGAAAGTCCTCCATGAATAAATTAGCAATGATAGGCGACAAAGGGCTTCCCATCGCATCTCCATCTGTCTGCTCATAGTACTCTTCATAGAATAAAAAGTAGGTGGAAGTCAAAACATGTTGAAATAAATTCGTTAAATCAGATAATTGCCACTACCGGCAACGCTGGAGAGCTTTGGCAGTAGTGGCAATTTTCTTTGGAACTTAGAAGGTGAATTAAAGTTTGTGACGTGGATGGAAGTCGTACTTAGATTATTGGAAAGCGCATTAATCGTTAGTGGTGCGGTGGTCTAATAGTAAGACGTCTGCCTTGTAAGCATGGAGGTCCGGGTTCGATTCCCGGACGCATCACAAATTTTGATATGTTGCTTCTTATTTATCGTTTGTCTTGGAGATGTTTGAGACGAAAAACCGTCTCAGGGCATCTGAATTTATATTTAAATTGATATTTAAATATTCATAGAATATATGACATCAACTGCGACTGGGCAAAGCTGAAAATGTGTAC
Source organism: Locusta migratoria (assembly GCA_026315105.1). NCBI lineage: Eukaryota > Metazoa > Arthropoda > Insecta > Orthoptera > Acrididae > Locusta > Locusta migratoria. The sequence goes on along the minus strand of CM048753.1, from coordinate 54,521,077 downwards.
GCAGCCGGTATTCGAACCCGGATCTCCTGCTTTCTAGGCAGTTACGCTGACCCCTACACCACTGGGGACACAGTGATCACCGCACCTGCAAGGACTACCCATGCACGCCTCCCGTCAGATACAAATTCCCAGCTTCGCCCTGCCCATAATACTCAAACTCGTAGTTATAACTAATTCCCGCAGGATCAGAAGTGTCGTCTGTTCTTTCGGAACAGACGCCACATGTATATATATAATATGCCGGTGACGGGCAATGATCCTATCGTTAGTGGGGAGGGGTGGGCAAGTTTGAAGCCCTTACTCTTACGGGAATTAGTTATAACTACGAGTTTGAGTATTATGGGCAGGGCGAAGCTGGGAATTTGTATCTGACGGGAGGCGTGCTTAGGTAGTCCTTGCAGGTGCGGTGATCACTGTGTCCCCAGTGGTGTAGGGGTCAGTGCTACTGCCTAGAAAGCAGGAGACCCGGGTTCGAATCTCAGCTGGGTACACATTTTCAGCTTTGCCTAATCGCAGTTGATGTCATATATTCTATGAATATTAAATAATAACAGCTGCAGGATCAGAAGTGTCGTCTGTTCTTTCGGAACAGACGCCACATGTATATATATGACATTTAAATCTCACTTAATTTTCTTCCGTTAAGAAACAGGTTAAAGCTGCAAGATAAATAGGTTAAATTGAGAGAAACATGTTTGATATCTAAAAAATATGGCTAAATCCTACACAGCAATATTTATCGCAGTTATGCAAACATCACGTATAACAGCAGTCCTTCGATTGTTTCTCTAATGATACACGGCCTTTGCCGGCCGCGGTGGCCGCGGGGACTGAGGCTCTTCAGTCACGGTCTGCACGGCCACTACGGTCGGGGGTGGGCATGGATATTTGTGCCGTCCTAGTTCGTAAGTAGTTCATAAGTAGTTTGTAAGTTTAGGGACTGATAACCCCGCAGTTAAGTCCCTTAAGCTTAACAAACATTTGAACATACACGGCCTTTCATTACGCGCGAGTTTTTGTCGGAATTTGAATGCAACACTCGGCAGCAGCATTACTGGCCACACGGGCGTCTCTCTCACGTGACCGAGCGAGGTAGCGCAGTGGTAAGCCACTGGACTCGCATTCGGAAGGATGGTGGTTCAAATCCACCTCCGGCCATTCAGATTTAGGTTTTCCGTGATTTACCTAAATCACTCCAGCCGAGATGGCTCTTTTGAAAGGGCACGGCCGATTTCCTTCCATATCCTTACCCACACACATACACAAAATATTTGTAAATAACCAGTGAATATGGTTCGATGACCCTCTGCCAGGCACTTAAATGTGATTTGCAGAGTATCCCGTGTAGATGTAGATGTTGTTTGCCGTTCTTATGAGGTGATGAAGCCGGCCGCGGTGGCCCAGAGGACTAAGGCGCTCCAGTCACGGTCTGCACGGGCACTACGGTCGGGGGTTCGAATCCCCCCTCGGGCATGGATATTTGTGCCGTCCTTAGTATTAGTTAGTTGATAAGTAGTTTGTAAGTTTAGGGACTGATAACCCCGTAGTTAAGTCCCAGAAGCTGTACAAACATTTGACATTTTTGAGGTGATGAAGAGGCTTGCTGAGGATAGAGTAGGGTGGAGAGGTGCATCAAACCAGTCTCCGGACTGAAGACCACAACAACAACAGTTGTTTAGCCCAGGGTCCGATGACAGCTGCCGCGGTGGAGTAGCCGAGTGGTCTAAAGCGTCTAGCTCCGATGCGTGCGGTTGCTCGCCGTGGAGGTTCGAGTCCTCCCTGGGGCATGGGTGTGTGTGTGTGTGTCCATGGGTTAGTTTACCTTAGTTTAAGTAGTTAGTAAGCTACGGACTGATGACCACGCAGTTTGGTCCGATAGATTTACAAACATTTGAATTTTTTTTCCAATCTCCTACATTCTTCTCCGAAGGTGAAAATATATTGTTGACTCTCAGTTACATAGGTAGAAATGATCATCATAATAAAATACGATAAATCAGAGCTCGAACAGAGAGACTGAGGTGTTGTTTCTTCCCGTTCGCTATTCGAGAATGGAATTGGAGCATGATGGTGGTTTGATGACGCTCTGCCAGGCACTTAAACGTGATTTGCAGAGTATCCCGTGTAGATGTAGATGGTTTCGCGCATGCGCGGTGGGTCGTCAGTGGTGTATAAAGGGGCCGCTGTTTCTTGTTCTGCCTCAGTTTCCGGCGAGTTAGTGTATTAGAGCTCTAACCTGAAGATGGCAGTCAATTGGTCTTCCGAAATATAGTGTCTAGTTGACGACGGTGTCCGGCCGCGTACCCACGATGAATATTATCAGTTATTACGCCGGGAGAGTCTATGCAACGACAACTAGAAATTTTGCCTATGTCATCCTGTATACTATTATAGTCAGTTAGAGACGACACCCTCTCATACCCAACAGCATCATCAGCAAAGAACCGCAAATTACAACTTACTCTATTCATCAGATCATTTATATAGATAGAAAATAATAGCGGTCCTATCACACTCCCCTTGGGGCACGCCTGACGATACACTTGTCTCTGATGAACACTCGCCGTCGAGAATAACTTAGGAAGTCTTCCAGACAGTCACAAATCTGTGAACCTGGATGTGGGTTGCCGTTCTTATGAGGAGATAAAGAGGTTTGCTCGGGATAGAGTAGGGTGGAGAGCTGCATCAAACCAGTCTCCGGACTGAAGACCATAACAACAGTTGTTGAGTCCAGGGACTGATGACCGATGCACTCTGGTCTCTTGTCTTTATAAACGTCTGAACTTTTCGAAGTATAGCTGAAACTACGCAGCTCTGGCAGTGGAGACAGAGGGCTTTTACGGATGCGTGTTTCTCGCACGTGCAAGCAACGTGCAGAAACTGCTTAGCCGCGGTGGAGTAGCCGAGCGGTCTAAAACGTCTCACTGCGGAGCGCGCGGTTGCTCGGTGTTGAGGTTCGAGTCTTCCCTGGGGCATGGGTGTGTGTGTTTGTCCTTAGGTTAGTTTACCTAGGTTTAAGTAGTTTGTAAGCTACGGACTGATGACCACGCAGTTTGGTCCGATAGATTTACAAACATTTGAACATTTGATTTGATAAGGTAGACTGTGTGGACAAAGAGGATGTAGATAGGGAAGGAGGAGGAGGAGGCGATGGACAGGTAGAGAGAGACGACGATGGAGGATGTGGGGAAAAACGTGGCGAATGAGGAGAGAAACAGACAGACAGGGACAGAGGTAAGGTGCGTCTGTGATTTCCATCCACAAAGCACTGTGCCATTACGCATCTCAGAAATGTCACTCTTTTCAACTGGGCTGTAACAAGAGACGGCAAATGAGAGGCCGGCTACAGTTACCTTTTTATGCAAAGATATTGTGGTCTACTGTACGGAAAAGACTGGGGATATTGTGGACTAGTAGTAGTCAAGGTGTAGTGGCTGACACGTATGCGGTACCTTACTGTGGAGTGCGCGCTTTATCGGAGTCGCAGGTTCGAGTCATCTCTCCGGCACGGGTGTGTGTGTTTGTCCTTAGGTCAGTTTAAGTAGTTTGTAAGTATAGGGGCAGATAACCAGAATAGTTAAGTCCCTCAGATTTACAAACATTTGAACATTTATTTTTTTATTTTTATTTTTTTAAGACACTGAGGCCTAATATACCTAAAAGACTGATGACACTGTGGTCTATAGTCGGCGTCACGTAGAAAGGCGGCCCAGTTTTGAGCCGTTCTGCGCATCCCCCTCCATTACTGCACTGGTAGTGATAAACGTTTTTCTCTATGCTCGTGGCTGGCCGCCACGGTGGAGTAGCCGAGCGGTCTAAGGCGCCTCGCTGCGGAGCGCGCGGTTGCTCGCCATGGAGGTTCGAGTCCTCCCTGGGGCATGGGTGTGTGTGTTGTTCTTAGGTTAGTTTCCCTAGGTTTAAGTAGTTAGTAAGCTACAGACTGAAGAACACGCAGTTCGGTCCGATAGATTTACAAACATTAGCTTTTCGATGACCGCTGGAGTCTGATCTGTCATCTTTACAAACGTCTGAACATTTCGAACTACCGCTGAAACTACGAAGCTGAAACTCTGGCAGCACAGACAGAGAGTATTTACGGAAGCACGTCGCTCCCACGAGCAAGCCACGCGCGGAAAACCGCTTACAGCAGCGCGTGTTTTCGGAAAAGCGTAGAGCACGGGGCCCCAGGTAGGGCAGGGTACTCGCTCAAGATAACTGCCGCGTAATCGCATCAGGTGCCTGGAAATTGGCCCGTAATGCAGCGGAATTGAGCCCTGGCGGTCGGCGGTTTTGGGCAGCCGGTCCGGATTTGGCGGTCGCTCCCGGTGCGCGGTGTGTCTGCGTGGTGTGGGTGGGAGGGGGTGGAGTGTACGAAGCGCAGAGTGGCAGAGTGGCCGGCTGTTTGTAATCCACTTAGCGTGGGCAATAACAGCAGCAAATAATACCAGAAATTTTGGCAGCCGGCCGGATTAAAAACGCCGGCGCGTCGCGCTGCCCCCTCTCCACTCCACTACCCCACCACTCACCCCCTACGACCCCCTACCCCTCCGGCCGCCATATATTTCCGTGCCGTTTCGCCCTGTTCAAAAATAGCGAAGCGGCGGGCGACGTCGGTGGAGCCGAGAGTGCACCGAGCAACGCAATTACTCTTAACGAAGAAATCTCGTTGTTTCGAGAGCTTTGTTTTTGGCGGTAAAAAAGGTTTTCCTGTTTAGTGTGTTTTAATAATTCGGTTTCGCTGTTGCAGTAATGGGATCAGTTACGTCTGCATTACACGCCGGGTGGGCACGAAATGATGGTCTGAGTGGAGGGGTAGTGGAGGGAGCGGGGTCGTGGAGGGAGGTTTTATATAGGGGAGGGGTGGGGGGTGGTGACGCAGCCGGACGGCCGCTCGGGCGGCGCGTTTTTTGCCGACTGCGCCGCAGGTGAGAGGCGGTGCTCGCTCGGCTCAGCGCGCCGTGGCCGGGCTCACCGGCGCCTGCTGCTGCCGTCGTCGGGGCGTCGGTCTCTGCATGGACGCCTTCGTCCGCGCCGCCGCCGTCGCCGGTGAGTGCACGACACCCTCCGCCAAGCACCTCGGAGACGCCCTAATCGGTCGCCCTCCCCCGCCCTTACACCCGGCAGGAACACCTCCGCCCTTTGCCGGCCTCATTAGGTTTCCATCTCGAGACCTCTACATCTACATCTACAACTGTACTCCGCAAGCCACCCGATTGTGTGTGGTGGAGGGTACCTCGAGTACCACTATCGGTTCTCCATCCTGTACCAGTCACATATTGTTTGCGGAGCCAGCTGCGGTGGCCGAGGTGACTGATGCGCATCAGTCACGGTCTGCACGGCCACCACAGTCGGGGGTTCGAATCCCCCCTCGGGCATGGATATTTGTGCTGTCCTTAGGATAAGCTAGTTGATAAGTAGTTTGTAAGTTTAGGGACTGATGACCCCGCAGTTAAGTCCCATAAGCTATACAAGCATTTGAACATTTTTACTTCGGCCATCAGAAGTTATCTTGCTACCCAAATAAAACAACTCACCTACTACTTTTATTGTCTTGCTACCTAATCTAATTGCTTCAGCATCACCTGATTTTCTGACATTACGTTCCATTACCTTCGTTTTACTCTTATATCTTCCTTTCAAGACACTGCCCATTCCATTCAATAGGTCTTCCAGATCGTTCACAGTGTCTGAAAAATTACTACATCATTGGCAAACCGCAAACTTTTTATTTCTTCTACCTGAACTTTGCTCAATGTACAGATGGAACAACATTGGCCAAACGCTACAACTCTGTCTTACTCTCTTCCCAAATTCTGTGTCCCTTTCTTGCCCTTCGACTCTAATAACCGCTGTCTGGTTATTGTATAACTTGAATATAACTCTTCGCACCCTATATTGTACCCACTCTACCTTCAAAATTTGGAAGAGTGTATTCCAGTAGACATTGTCAAAAGCTATCTCCAAGTCCACAAACGCCAAAAACGTAGGTTTGCACTTCCCTAGCCTATCTTCTAATATAAGTTGTATTCCCCTCATCGTACGTGAATGATTTCAAAAAGGATTCAACGGCCGTTGCCAACATCAATACACACTACACTGCTTCTGTAAGGAAAATCGTAGCCCTTGTTTCAATGTATTACACCTTAGTTGTGAGAATAAAAAACCCAGCATCGCCATAAATTAGTTATTTTGTATGCTATGCAAGTAACAGCAGCTCTATCGGATCTTTGCTATACAACGCTGCAATTCAAGCATAGTATACACCATTGTTGTTGTGGTTTTCAGTCTGGAGACTGGTTTGAAGCAGCTCTTCACAGTACCCTATCCTGAGCAAGCCTCTTCAACTCCACATAAGAACGGCAACCTACATCTGTCTGAATCTGCTTACTGTATCCATCTCTTGGTCTCCCTCTGCGATTTTTACCCCACACACTTCCCTCCAAAACTAAATTCACGATTCATTCCTGTCTAAGAATGTGTCCTAACAATCTATCCCTTCTTTTAGTCAAGGTATGCCAGAAATTTCTTTTCTCCCCAATTCTGTTCAGTACCTCCTCATTAGTTACGCGATCCACCCACCTAATTTTCAGCATTCTTCTGTAGCACCACATTTCAAAAGCCTCAATCCTCTTCCTGTCCGCACTGTTTATCGTCCATGTCTCACTCCCATACAAGGCAACACTCCACACAAATGCCATCAGAAAGAACTTCCTTAGGCTTAAATCAATATTCGATGTTAACAAATTTCTCTTTTTCTTCCCATTCCCAGCCTGCACTTTATATCCTCTGTACTGCGACCGCCATATGTTATTTTGCTGCCCAAGTACCAAAATTCATCTACGTCCTTTATTGTTTCGTTGCCCAATCTAACGCCTTCAGCATCGCCTGGTTTTCTTAGAGTGCACACCACCCTCCGCCACGCACCTCGGTGTCGCCCTGGTCGGTCACCCTCCCCCGCCCTTACTCAGCAGGAACACCTGCACCCTTTGCCAGAGCCTCATTAGGTTTTCATCTCGAGACCGAGTGAGGTTGCGCAGTGGTAACACACTGGAGTCGTATTCGGAAGGACGGTGGTTCAAATCCACCTCCGATCATCCAGGTTTAGGTTTTCCGCGATTTCTCTAAATCAATCCAGGCAAATGCCGAGATAGTTCCTTTTGTGTCCCATCCTCGTCGCCACTTTTTGTGTCTCGTGTTGTCCTAGGTGTCGGTGGCCGAGTAGAGAGAGACCGACACAGGGAAATAGGTTGCACGCATGTGCGGGTACGGAGTCTGAGGTGACCAGTCAGTGGGACAGCAGAAACTAGAAACACTGACAAGGGGAGGCCGCCAATTGTGAAATTCAGATTCGATTCATACAGCGCATAATGAAAGCTCATGGCCGGAGGTGTAATTTGGCAAAGCACCAAGATGCACTTCTCAGCCGTTGTCGAGTAAATCGACAGTTCAAAAAGCCGTTTTGGGTAAATGCTCTCTACGATCTGTACGATAAGTAGTATTGTACAGAGCCGTGTCGTAGCGGTAAGCGCTCGGGGTGGTAATTTGAAGGTTGCCGGATCGAATCTCGCTGCATGTACCTTTTTTCTGTTATTTGTTTTTTTGTAATTAAAATATATATATATCATAGAATTATGGAAAGCAGAAAACAGCACGACATCGAGCACGTCTGATTAACGATGCGTTTACAAGAACAATTGTTTTTTAAATTATCTGTTGGGAAACACATCTGATTGAAATTCTGAAAAATTATTCTATCGTTCGTCAGGTTTGACTTACACTATACGTATTCATTCGGGAATATCGTTTATACTTCTTCTGTTAACTATACGTGGTAAACATTATGAAGATAATTAATAACATTTGTGAAATACAACTTTGTTTGCGGAAAACGTAACGATGTTCGAAGTCGCCAGTTACATATAATATGTTGTTTGAAAGTCGTTCGTCGTGGAAAAACTAGCGACTTCGAACATCAAATGTTATTAATTGTTTTCATATTGTGTGTGTGTGTGTATACATTTGAATTACAAAGAACAAATAATAAAGAAATGTTGCATGCCGCGAGGTTCGATCCAGCGACCTTCGGATTACGAGCCCGAGCGCTTACCGCTACGCCACCCCTCTGTAGAATATTACTAATCATAGAGAGTATTTCACCGCAGCGCCATTTTTTAACTGTCGATTTTCTCGACAACGGCTGAGAAGTGCATCTTGGTGCTTTGCCAAATTACACCCCCGGCCTTTTTGAGTGGACCAAACAAGTGATAGTCAGAAAGGGCAAGATCGGGACTATATGAAGCATGATCCAGTACTTAGAATTTGAGTTTCTGGGGCGTTTTAGCAGTGTGGACAGCAGTATGCGGACGGGCATTGTCGTGCAACAACACAACACCTTCTGACAGCAATCTTCGGCGTTTGCTTCGAATTGCAGGCCTTAGCCTTTTAGTAACCATCTCACTGTAACGTACACTGTTTATTGTTGTGCCTTTCAGTAACCACCTCACTGTAACGTACACTGTTTATTGTTGTGCCTTTCAGTAACCATCTCATTGTAACGTACACTGTTTATTGTTGTGCCTTTCAGTAACCATCTCACTGTAACGTACACTGTTTATTGTTGTGCCTTTCAGTAACCATCTCATTGTAACGTACACTGTTTATTGTTGTGCCTTTCAGTAACCATCTCACTGTAACGTACACTGTTTATTGTTGTGCCTTTCAGTAACCATCTCATTGTAACGTACACTGTTTATTGTTGTGCCTTTCAGTAACCATCTCACTGTAACGTACACTGTTTATTGTTGTGCCTTTCAGTAACCATCTCATTGTAACGTACACTGTTTATTGTTGTGCCTTTCAGTAACCATCTCACTGTAACGTACACTGTTTATTGTTGTGCCTTTCAGTAACCATCTCATTGTAACGTACACTGTTTATTGTTGTGCCTTTCAGTAACCATCTCACTGTAACGTACACTGTTTATTGTTGTGCCTTTCAGTAACCATCTCATTGTAACGTACACTGTTTATTGTTGTGCCTTTCAGTAACCATCTCACTGTAACGTACACTGTTTATTGTTGTGCCTTTCAGTAACCATCTCATTGTAACGTACACTGTTTATTGTTGTGCCTTTCAGTAACCATCTCACTGTAACGTACACTGTTTATTGTTGTGCCTTTCAGTAACCATCTCACTGTAACGTACACTGTTTATTGTTGTGCCTTTCAGTAACCATCTCACTGTAACGTACACTGTTTATTGTTGTGCCTTTCAGTAACCATCTCACTGTAACGTACACTGTTTATTGTTGTGCCTTTCAGTAACCATCTCATTGTAACGTACACTGTTTATTGTTGTGCCTTTCAGTAACCATCTCACTGTAACGTACACTGTTTATTGTTGTGCCTTTCAGTAACCATCTCACTGTAACGTACACTGTTTATTGTTGTGCCTTTCAGTAACCATCTCATTGTAACGTACACTGTTTATTGTTGTGCCTTTCAGTAACCATCTCACTGTAACGTACACTGTTTATTGTTGTGCCTTTCAGTAACCATCTCATTGTAACGTACACTGTTTATTGTTGTGCCCCTTTCACCCTAATGTTCCACTACAGGACCTCGTCGATCCCAAAAAACCGTAAGCATCAGTTTTCCTGCGGACGGTTGGGTCTTGAACATTTTCTTGTTCAAAATGTTTGTAAAGTCTATGGGACTTAACTACGGGGTCTTCAGTCCCTAAACTTACAAACTACTTATGAACTAGCTTATCCTAAGGACGGCAGAAATATCCATGCCCGAGGGGGGATTCCAACCCCCGACCGTAGTGGCCGTGCAGACCGTGACTGAAGCGCCTCAGTCCCCTCGGCCACCGCGGCCGGCGATCCATGTTTCGTCACCAGTAATGATTCTGTCTGAGAAGTTATACCCTTCGTTACCATAGCGATGTTTCCAGAATGAAACATTCACTCTGCAGCGGAGTGTGAGCTGATATGAAACTTCCTGGCAGATAAAAACTAACTTATACTAAAGACAGCACAAACGTCCAAACCCGAGGGAGATTCGAATCCCCGACGGGGAACGTCCTCGCGCATCGGAGTATAGCCTCAATGCTCTCGGCCGCTCCGCCGCGGCATCGTTTGCTAAACACAAGACTTTCTCGGTTGCCGTAATGTTCTCGTGTCCACTCCGTAGAATAGACAGAAAGGCGGCGAAACGCTGCGGTTCATTCTGCCGGTGAGAGTACTTCAGATCCTCTAATTGGCAATTGACACTAAATAAAGAAAAGTGTGAAGTAATACACATGACCACTAAAAGAAATCCGCTGAACTTCAATTACGCGATAAATCAGTCAAACCTTAAGGTCGTAGTTTCTACTAAATACCTAGGAGTTAATATTACGAACAACTTTGACTGGAGAGAACACACAGAAAATATTGTGGGGAAGGCGAATCAAAGACGCACCAGCTCCACCAAAGAGACTGCCTACATCACAGTTGTGCGTCCTCTCCTGGAGTACTGTTGTCCCTTCTGGGACCCTCACCAGGTGGGCCTGACGGAAGACATTGAGAAGGTTCAGAGAACGGCAGCTCGTTTTGTTTTATCTCGTTACCGGGGGGGAAAGCGTCACGGAAATGTTGCACGAATTGGGGTGGAAATCATTAAAAGAAAGACGTTATTCATTGCGGCGTGATCTGTTTGCTAAGTTTGAATCACCTACTTTTAGTTCTGAATGTGAAAATATTTTGCTAGCACCCGCCTACTTAGGGAAACATGACCATCGCAATAAAATAAGAGAAATCAGATCGAAAACGGAACGATTTAGGTGTTCTTTCTTCCCGCGCGCTATTAGTGAATGGAACGGTAGAGAAAAGTTGTGAAAGTGGTTAATGAACCCTCTGCCAGGCACTTGAATGTGATTTGCGGAGTACCTATGTAGATGTAGATGTAGAATTGTTCTGACAAGTGTAAGTGCCCAACGTGCCACACAGTGCCGCTGTAACGAAAACAAACGAGTAGCACAGCTGGCGTCTGCGTTGAGACAGCGAACGCCTGTGAGGCGAGTTTTGTTCAGCGATAGCGGACAAGTGCTGTAAAGGCTAGTCTACACGACGACACTACGTTTCATGAAACTGCGCTACTGGCCAATGCGCATGCGCGGCAGGCGTTCGCGCAACTAGTTGGCGAAACTAAACACTTTCGGCACCTTCCAACTTTGGCGAAACTGATTGCGCGTGTTTTTAGGTTAGGTTATGACCAATATAGAACACAATACAACATAAAGGGGGAACGGAAGAAATAATTCGGTTTTTGAACATATATGCGTTGCGTAGGTGTTTGTGTGATTTTAACGGCGTGTTAGTGCTCTTCTAGTAATTACTTGTGAAATTAAATATTGATGGGTTCACGATTAGTTAATTGCAGACTAAAATACATCCAATTCTAACTACCTATACAAACGAAGTATGGCAATTGTGGATTTCGGAATACGGTACAAGTACTGCAGAGACGAATATCTACTTGACAAGAAACGTAATTAATGCAATTTGTAATTTCAGTTCTGGTAACAATGCTTCACGCATAATTGTGTCTTGTTTGTTTATTGCATTGGTAACTCTGTTTAAAAGGAACGTAAACGGCTCTAGTGACATTCTGAGTGGATTAAAATTCTTCAATCACAATTTCATTCAGCAAGGTCGCTGAGCAAGAACTGACATTTTTATTTTTTTTTTTTTTTTTTTTTTTTTAATCCAGTCACAATCCCAAAAACGTTCCTTATTCTTTTTATGTTTAGTCTAATGCAGCTACTTCACACAGAGAAGCAATAGCTCCGCCACAAATCTTATAGCTACCAAAAATTTCATTCTATGGCGACTAGGCACTCACAAAACAACGAAACTATAGTGTATAGATTTGGCGCCGTGTCTACAGACATAGGCGAAACCAGTTGCGCGCAATTCATTTCATGAAACGAGTGTCGCAGCCTAGTGTCGTCGTGTAGACTAGCCTTAAGTGACAACTGCAGCCAGGGAACGGTTCGGTGAACCCTCCGCCAGGCACTCGATGCGAACAGCCGGCCCGCTCGTCCTTTGAGAGGCCGCTGTAAACACTGGGGAACGGCCGGCATCGGCGAGCAGTCACAGAAACCCAGTTCCGGAACCTTGTTTACATGTTTATCATGTAAACAAGGCGGCGGCGCGGACAAGTCGCTAACTCGCGCAAATTCACTTGCCGCCAAACCACCCCCTCCCAACCCTCCAACGCCATCCCCTCCACTACCTCCACTCGGCCAATAAACACCCCTCCGACAACTTGCACCGGGACGTTACCAACAGGAACTATTTCTCGCTACAGCAGTCTGCTACCGCAGCAACAGCTGTGCCAGATATCCACGTAGATGTGGTTATCATATGATACCTACAAAATGTTCAAAAGTTTGTATAGTCTATGGGACTTAACTACGGTGTCACCAGTCCCTAAACTTACAAACTACTTATCAACTAGCTAAGACTACGGACGGCACAAATATCCATGCCCGAGGGGGGATTCGAACCCCCGACCGTAGTGGCCGTGCAGACCGTCACTGGAGCGCCTCAATGCCCTCGGCCATCGCGGCCAGCATTATCACATGATACATACGGTTAATATTTACTTCGCGCACAAAGGCCATATGTATTACCGTAAATTAGCACTTCGTTTCTAACGATCTATTGACCCAAGGTCGCCGGCCGCGGTGGCCGAGGGGAGTAAGGCGCTCCAGTCACGGTCTGCACGGCCACTACGGTCGGGCGTTCGAATCCCCCCTCGGGCATGGATATTTCTGCCGTCCTTAGTCTTAGTTAGTTCGTAAGTAGTTTGTAAGTTTAGGGACTGATGACCCCATAGTTAAGTCCCATAAGCTGTACAAACATTTGAACATTTTTTGACCCAAGTTCAACACGGATTTAGGAAATATCGTTCGTGCGAAACACAACTAGCTTTTTATTCACACGAGGTGACGGGTGCTGTCGACAAGGGTTAGCAAATCGATTCCGTATTTCTTGATTTCCAGAAGGCTTTTGACACCGTACCTCACAAACGGCTTTTAATCAAATTGCGTGGTTATGGTATATCGACCCAAATTTGCGATTGGATACGAGATTTCTTGTCAGAGAGGACACAGTTCGTAGTAATCGATGGTAAGGCATCCACTAAAACAGAGGGGATATCGGACGTTACACAGGTTAGTGTTATTGGTCCTCTGCTGTTTCTTATTTACATAAACGATTTAGGGGGAAATCAAAGTAGCTCTCTTAGATTGTTTGCAGATGACACCGTCATTTACCAAAAAATGTTCAAATGTTTGTATAGCTTATGGGACTTAACTACGGGGTCATCAGTCCCTAAACTTACAAACTACTTATCAACTAGCTTATCCTAAGGACGGCAGAAATATGCATGCCCGAGGTGGGATTCGAAACCCCGACCGTAGTGGCCGTGCAGACCGTGACTGGAGCGCCTCAGTCCCCTCGGCCACGGCGGCCGGCCGTCTTTTACCGTCTAGTAAAATCATCTCAAGCTCAAAACCAACTGCAGAACGATCTGAACAAGGTATCAGTATAGTGTAAAAATGCAAGGTATCAGTATAGTGTAAAAATTGGCAATCTAAATAATGAGAAGTGTGAAGTCGTCCACATGAGTACGAAAAGAAATCCGTTAAACTCTGTTAACAAGATAAATCAATCAAAAGAGAAGGCCGTAAACTCCACAAAATACCTAGGAATTACTATTACTTCAGACTTAAACTGGAAAGAACACGTAGATATGTCGTGGGAAAGGCGAACCAGAGACTGTGTTTTATTGGTAGATTCCTTAAAAGATGCAACAGAAGTACAAAAGAAACTGCATACACTACGCTTGTCCGTCCATTTTTGGAGTATTGCTGCCCAGTGTGAGATCCTTATCAGGTGGGTTTGACGGAGGACATCGAAAGAGTCCAAAGAAGGGCAGCTCGTTTCGTATTGTCACGATACAGGTGAGACAGCGTTACGTAAATGATACAGGATCTGGGATGGGAATCATTACAACAACGGCGCTTATCGCTGCGGCGTGGGCTACTTACGAAACTCCAATCCCCAACATTCTCCTGCGAATGCGAAAATATATTGTTGACTCCCACTTACGTAGGTAGAAATGACCATCAGAATAAAATACGAGTAATCGGAGCTCGAACGGAGAGATTCAGGTGTTCTTTCTTCCAGCGCGCTATTCGAGAATGGAATGGGAGATAAAATAGTATAACGGTGGTTCGATGAACCCTCTGGCAAGCACTTAAATGTGATTTGCAGAGTATCCCATGTACATGTAGATCTTTGTAATCTTTACGAGAAATGTAGTTTGGCGGCAGTAGAATCTTTCTGCAGTTCGCTTCAAATTCCAGTCGGCTAAATTTCTTCAACAGTGTTTTCGAAAATAACGACCCCTTCTCTCAGTTCAGTTCTCGAAGCATCTCAGTAAAAAAAGCGCATTGATAAAAGTTATGAATGACAAATCTAGCCGCCCGTCTCTGAACTGTCTCTGTGTTCTTTAAACCGATCTTGTGGTGAGCAATACTGAAGACGGGGTCACACAATTGTTTTATATGCGGTCTCCTTTACAGGCGAATCACATCTTCCCAAAATTCTCCCAATAAACCCAAGTCGATCATCCGACAACTGTCCTTTATATAGGGTGTTACAAAAAGGTACGGCCATACTTTCAGGAAACATTCCTCGCACACAAAGAAAGAAAATATGTTATGTGGACATGTGTCCGAAAACGCTTAATTTCCATGTTAGAGCTTATTATATTATTTATTATTTATATTTAAATGTAAATTTATATTTAAATGTAAATTGAAATAATTCGTGCTGACAATTGTCAAAATACCCAATTGTTTCGTTAGTATGTACTGTACCTCCTCGATTCACCGCCAGTTGGCCCAATTGAAGGAACATAATGTTGACTTCAGTGCTTGTGTTGACATGCGACTCATTGCTCTACAGTACTACTAGCATCAAGCACATCAGTACGTAGGATTAACTAGTTAGTGTTCATCACGAACATGGTTTTGCAGTCAGTGCAATATTTACAAATTGCGGAGTTGGCAGATGCCTATTTGATGGATGGATTAGCACGGGGCAATAGCCGTGGCGCGGTACATTTGTATCGAGACAGCAATTGATCGGCGTTTTAGGGAGCACGGAACATTCCAGCCTATGACTCGCGTTGGGGAAGACCTAGAACGACGAGGACAACTGCAAAGGACGAGGCAATTCTTCGTGCAGTTGACGATAACCTTAATGTCAGTGGTAGAGAAGTTGTTGCTGTACAAGGTAACGTTGATCACGTCACTGTATGGAAACTGCTATGGGAGAACCAGTTGTTTCCGTTCCATGTACAGCCTGTGTAGGCACTCTCAAAAGCTAATTTGCCTCCAAGGGTACACTTCTGCGAATGGTTCATCCAACAATGTGTCACTCCTAATTTCAGTGCAAATATTCTATTTACGGATGAGGATTAATTCCAACGTGATAAAATTGTAAATTTTCACAATTAACATGTGTGGGCTGACGAGAATCCACACGCAATTGTGTAATCACGTCATCAACACAGATTTTCTCTGAACGTTTCGGCAGGAATTGTTGGTGATGTCTTGATTGGGCCTCATGTTCTTCCACCTACGCTCACTGGAGCACGTTATCATGATTTCAAACGGGGTACTCTACCTGTGCTGCTAGAACATGTGCCTTTATAAGTACGGCACAACATGTGGTTCATGCACGATGGAGCTCCTGCACATTTCAGTTGACGTGTTCGTACGCTTCTCGACAACAGATTCGGTGACCGATGCATTGGTAGAGGCGGACCAATTCCATGGCCTCCACGCTCTCCTGACCTCAACCCTCTTGACTTTCATTTATGGGGGCTTTTGAAAGCTCTTGTCTACGTAACCCCGGTACCAAATGTAGAGACTCTTCGTGCTCGTATTGTGGACGGCTGTGATACAATACGCCATTCTCCAGGGCTGCATCAGCGAATCAGGGATTCCATGCGACGGAGAGTGGATGCTAGTATCCTCGCTAACGGAGGACATTTTGAACATTTCCTGTAATAAAGTGTTTGAAGTCACGCTGGTACGTTCTGTTGCTGTGTGTTTCCATTCCATGATTAATGTGATTTGAAGAGACGTAATAAAATGAGCTCTAACATGGAAATTAAGCGTTTCCGGACACATGTCCACATAACAGATTTTCTTTCTTTGTGTGTGAGGAATGTTTCCTGAAAGTTTGGCCGTACCTTTTTGTAACACCCTGTATATCGCTGTGCAGCACTACACCTAGATATTCCATTGGCGGGACTTTGTCAAGCAGCACACTACTAATGCTGTATTCGAAGATTACTGGATTGCTTCTCCTAATCATCTGCAACACCTTACATTTTTCTACATTTATCGCTAGTTGCCATTCCTTACATCACCTAGAAATTTAGTCCATCCTGCATGCTACCTCAGTCAATCAACAACGACACCTTCCTCTACTCCACAGCGTCATCAGCAAACAGTCGCAGATTGCAATTCACTCTGTCTGTCAGATCATTTATGTAGATAGAACATAACAGAGATCCTATCACTTTCCTGGGGCACCCCTGACAATACCCTAGTCTCTGATGAACACTCGCCATCGATGAGAACGTACTGGATCTATTACTTACGTAGTCTTCGAGCCACTTAGGTATTTGGGCACCTATTCAATATTCTCGCACATCTACATAAATACCCTGAAAGTCACACTGAAGTGCTTGGCAGAGGGTTCATCGAACTGATTTTATGATATAATATTACAGTGAAGGTATTTCACTTATCTGTTTATGCAACTGATTTAATAAAATATGCTATTGCCATATGCATTTCGACTTTATTTGGAAGGCATCATCAGTGGCCTGTAATATATACATGATTATTTTTTACAATATTTTATATTTACATTTCTCAGTATTTTTAGGTTATGAAGGCGAAATGCATATGGCAATAGCATATTTTATTAGATCAGTTGCATAGACAGACAAGTGAAATACCTTCACTATAATATTATAATATAGCAACTGTGGTAAAAAAACTGGACAAAATGAACTAAAAATTATTTTATGATATTTCTTTACAATTCTAATATCTTGTAGGAAAAAGGAACACCTAAATCGTTCTGGTTTTGATCTTATTCCTCTTATTTTATTTTCATTGCCGGCCGCGGTGGCCGAGCGTTCATAGCAGTCACGGTCTGCACAGCCACTACGGTCGGGTTTTCGAATCCCCCCTCGGGCATGGATATTTGTGTCGTCCTTAGTATTAGCTAGTCTATAAGTAGTTTGTAAGTTTAGGGACTGATGACCCCGCAGTTAAATCCCATAAGCTCTACAAACATTTGAACATTTTATTTTCATTATTATGTCTTCCAATATAGGAGGGTGCTAACAAGTGTTCGCTTTCGGAAGAGAAATTTGGTTAAAGGAATTTCGCAAACAGATCTCGTCGCAAGGAATAACGGCTTTGTTTTGATGATTTGCACCCCAACTCGTGTGTCATTCCCGTGACACTCTCCCTCCTATATCGCGATAATACAAAACGAGCTGCCCTTCTCTGAACTTTCTCTAAATCGTCCGACAGTCCCACATGGTGTGGATCCTGTAATGCACAAGAATACTGCAAAATAGCACAAGTGTAGTGTAGGCAGTTTCTTTAGTAGAACTGTTGCATCTTCGAAGTGTTCTGCCAACGAAACGCAGTCTTTGGTTCGCTTTCCTTGGAATATTTTCTGTATGTGAATTTAAGGTATTTAGTTCAATTTAGAGCCTGATTTATCGTGCAAATGAAGTTTGACGGATTTATTTTAGTGGTCGTGTGGATGACTTGACACTTTTCATTATGAAATGTTTTTGATATGTCTCGTTTTGCAGCTCTTAAATATTGTAGAAAAGACATTTTTATATATGTACCAAAGCTGCTTTTATTTAAATGCTAACGACTAGTTTCGGGCTTTGCCCATTTTCTAAGCCACCTATTACAGAGAACAAAGTGTATTTTACATGAAAATACATTAATATGGCAATGTTATATTGACTGTACAAGTTGTAATTACTTACATTCATATATATATATATATATATATATATATATATATATATATATATATATATATATATATATATATTTGGTTACTGTTTAGGTCACGCTGTTGGTTGTAATTACTTTTGGTGTAATTTACAGAGCTGTTGATCCAAAGATGTTTTAATTAAATATTCTTTGCTTAATTTTGTTTGTAACAATATCGTTGGTTATATTCAGTGTGACATAAACAGTACCATGACAAATATCGTACAATAAATTTTAGATTTCATTCCAAACTATTTTAAGTGTAATAAATTGATTTGTCTCTTATATTGTAATACAGGGATAATATTGCGGTGCTACTATAATTTATCGTGTTTTGTTGCATATTTGGAAGTATATTACGGTAGAATGGATTGTACTTCATATACAGGCCAAGGTGTTATGGAAATTTTCGATGAATTTTTTATTGCGCAGTCCTGTTTGTTCATTTAACATTTGTTCTGGGTACTTAGTCATATGTGTATAGATTTGTAATTCTTCTAAAACGTCCATTAGTTGTCCTTTGCATACAATGTGTAAAATTTTGAGATTTTCTGCCATACTCCCAGTCGAATGTTTACTTTCTCTGAGGTGTGTGCCGAATGCTGAAACATTATTTTCGCGTGTATTTATATGTTCTCTAAATCTAAGTTTGAAAGGTCTGCCTGTCCGTCCAATGTAGGCCTTGTCTCATTCACTGCATTCGATTTTGTAAACTCCAGACTGACTATAGCGATCAATTTTTTCTATTTTGTGTATGATATTGGTTCCTAAAGTGTTGTTAGTGTAGAAGCCTATTTTAAGATTTGTTTTCTTCGGTGCATACTTTATTCTATCTGAAATTTGTTCCCAGTATGGCAGTATTACAAATTTGTCTTTCTTTCTTGTTTCAGTTTTTGTTAAAGTGATTTCATCTTTAATACTCTTCTGTTTTGAAGTTAATTTCGATTTATACAGATTATTGACTAGTTCTGGGTTATCTCCATTACTGATTGCGATATCTTTGAGTGTAATTAGCTCTGAATTCATATTTTTGTTACAGAGAGCATATTTGGTGATACGATCTATTGCTGATCTAAAATATGCTTCTTTATGACTTTGTGGGTGACAAGAGCTATTATGAATTATTATGTCTGTAGTTGTGGGTTTTCGGAATATACTGAAAGTATGTACTGAGCTAGTCTTAGTTATTGTTAAGTCGAGAAAGTTAATGCTGTTGTTAATTTCATGTTCAATTGTGAAGGTGATCTTTTTGTGCATATTGTTAAACCTTTGATGGAAGTCTTCAATTTCTTCTATACATCCATTAAATAGCATTATAGTGTCATCTATATATCTGAAATAGTACACTACTTTTGTTTTCCATTGGTTTTGCTCTTCAAAAAATTTATTTTCTAGGTGGTCTAGAAAAATATTTGCTAGTGTACCAGATAGGCAGTTACCCATTGCAAGACCATCATTTTGTGTGTATACATGTCCATTGAAACTAAACTAGTTGTGGGATAATATTATGGTTATTAGTTCTGCATATAACCAACGATATTGTTACAAACAAAATTAAGCAAACAATATTTAATAAAAACATTTATGGATCAACAGCTCTGTAAATTACACCAAAGTAATTACAACAAACAGCGTGACCTAAAAAGTAACCAAATATAAATATATATATGAATGTAAGTAATTACAACTTGTACAGTCAATATAACATTGCCATATTAATGTAAACACACTTTGTTCTCTGTAATAGGTGGCTTAGAAACTAGGCGTCAGCATTTCAAATAAAAGCAGCTTTGGTGCATTTATAAAAAAATGTCTTTTCTACAATACTTTTCATTATCATGGGTCAGCCGCTAACCTAAATCATTTTGCAGTACCTTCGTTAGCAGTCCACACTGATAGCAGCTAGCACACGACGTGCTAGCACACGGCTGCCATTCACACCTCGGAGTTTCCGACCTTATTATGGCCCCACGACAGAAATTAAAGTATTTTGAACGTGGAATGTTAGCAGGAGGAACACGCGTAGCATACAGCAGTTACAGAATCCCTAAGTGGCAGAGGTAGGTCTTGTCGGAATTGGAACTAGTCTTGTGTAGTTCGCGAATGAACTAGTTCGGAAGAGCGCTCCCACAGGCGAACTAGTTCGCAGATCCCTCGCCTCTTAGTTCGTCCGCTCCTCTTCAGAAGACTGACGGGGAACAGCGAGAGGACGCGAGAGCGCGCAGAATCGCGTGATTCCCTTCTGCCAGTTACCTTCATTTCGAGCTGAGATGCAGCTCAGCTGTAGTTTCACAGTTCATTGCCACAAATTTTCTTTTGTGAGGTATTCAGCAGTGTCTAAATATAACTCTCATTCCATAGTGTAAAATAGGACGAGTACTCTGTATGCAAAGTAGTTGAGTACCATTGTATCACTCATTCTTGTGAAGAACTGGTGTATTTGCTTAAGTATTTGATGTCTAATTGCCAAAAAATACGGATAATAGCACACGCTTTGGCAACACTGATTCATTATATTAAAAAAGCTGTCATAAAAAAGAGCTCTTTTAGTAGCGGTAGCAAAAGCCAAGAAGAGTGCACGAACTAGGAACAGCGGACGAACTAGGAGCAGCGGACGAACTAGGAGCAGCGGACGATTATGCCAAACGTATCTCGCTTCATAGTTCGTTGGATTCTTTTCCGAAGACCGACGGGCAATAGAGAGAGGGCGCGCAGCAGAATTAAAAATCACGTGTTTGCCTTTTGCTGATGAGAGCCATTTCGAGGTGAGCTTCTGCCTGCTAGATTACATAGTTCAGTGCTACAAAATTTCTGTTTTGAAGTATTCTGCACTGTGTAATATCTGACTAATAAATTCCATAATACCGAGATATAGAGATAACTCTAAACTTAAAACGCGAGAAATTATCCACAAACTGTTTCTTTAGGTTTGCGTGATATCGTTAGCGGCTCAAGCAGCAAGCGCATGAAGTAGCTAGGTGGGGGAACTTCTCCCTCCACCTGCACGCGCAGACCACGCCGCTCAGCCGTCACTGGGAGCGGACGAACTAAAGCCCTTTTTAAACGATGAACGAAGGTGAACAAGATAGATAATAGTCTACTGAAGCGCTCCTAGCGTACTAGCCCTGAACTACAGACTCAAGCAAGATCTTGTGGCAGCGTGTTTAGACGATAAACGTAATCGAACAGTAATACCCGATGTTGAAATTGCAGTTATAACAAGCGATTTGTTATGTAGGAAGTCATAGTTTAATACTGGAATTGAGGAAACAACGTTAAATGTTATTGACGGCCAAAGAAAACCTTGAAATCTATGTTTTTGGTCAGCTTAGTGTGGTAAAGTTCTGGGAAGTGAAAAAACATTTCAAAACATTCACATCTATTTTCAAGCGAAAAAAACACATCAGACAATATTTATAACAGCATAAATAGACCTTGTTTACTTTATCTACTACGATTTGTCCGCTGACATTGTTAATAACGTCATGCAAAACTAAATTTTTGTCTTTCATTTGGACTGACTTTTTCATTTAAAATGCTATTTAATGAAAATTGCATCATTAAATTACAACCTTATTCAAATAAACAATTGGCTTCAGTCTTTTCTGTTACGATATTGCAAAACATAAACCATTTTTCGGTTTCAGATGTACGACCTCGTTTTTCGGTGGACAGTAATTGAGATAAATATTTAAGTTGTCATGAAACATTTGCAATTTACCGCTAAACCAGAGTATAATCATAAACTAAAGATTAATAAGACAAATTTGCGTGCAAACCGTGTAATTGTCGACTACAATATGAAAATCGCCTGACGAAAATGGGTCATTCCATGCCAAGTGGTCTAGAGGCTCCCACATGACCCTCATGGATTTTGATGAAATTTGGTATGAACATTCACACATGTTCTCAATGAACACTGGTAAAGTTTCAGTTCAAAAAAATCAATACTTCCGGAGATACAGTCACTTGTTTAAGACCATAGCACAGCTTCCAATAGTGCGTTGTTGAATTTTCAGCAACTTTGAGATGATATATCTCTGGGAGTATTTGCATGAAAGAAACAAAACTTGGCCATCTTATACAACTTTTAGAGCTCTTTAAAGTAAAATATTAAGAAAATGATTTCTGAGCAATTTTCATATAGAAAATTTGGGGCAAAGTTGGGCGAAAAAATTGCTGGTTAAAAAAAGTGCGAACTTTAGTTTTTTATATCTCCAGAAGTAATTGTGGGATGTACATGAAACTTTGCACACCATAACTCACCAACACAAGGTCTTAGAATACAAAGTTTCATTCTCCTATTGCTTCCCATGATTTCACAAATCTAGGGTAAAGTTGACAATTTTTCAAAAAGTGCTAAAAATGGGTATTTTCAGTCAAATTTTTCAAAAAAGTGTTTTCTCCTAATTCCTTTAGACTATGCTCATTAGAAAGAGCATATTCTAAACTATCTAGAAAAGTGGATTTGGTTTTGCAATGCAAGCATATAAGGGCCTAAAAAGTAGCATAATCCTAGAGGCACACTGGAAGTTTGAACCCATTTTTCTGGCACTCAAATTATACCTAAAATTTTTTATTATGTCTAATAAATATTTGTTAATGCATGAGATAAGTGAAATAAGAAGTCGTGATGAATAGGACGTACCTCAAGTCTGAATAGAAAAAGAATAAAAATAGAAACAATGTTATTTCTTAACTGCCCCCCCCCCAAACCACAACTCTCTCTCTCTCTCTCTCTCTCTCTCTCTCTCTCTCTCTCTCACACACACACACACACACACACACACACACACACACACACACAATTATAATTTAGAATGAATATAAATTGTAAAATTTATTTGCACAATCATTATCTAATTATTAGTAGCATTTTTAATTAACACCACCAGCTTACTGAAGGAAAATAAGTATATAAATGAGTTGTTGTGGTTTAACACTGCTAGATTCATTTCACCTGAGAAAACCAGTGTCTCCGTCACCATAGGGGCTATGCTCGAGCATCAACTCCTATGGGTGAGTTTCTTTACACAGGTTTTCCAAGCCTGATGAATGTAAACAGGAATGGTGTATTGCCGGCCAGACGAATTTACTGACGGAGCTGGAATAAGTGCAATAATGTGGTGTGAGGGAACCCAGCTCTTGTCACTTATTGGTGGTCAATAAAATGAATCTGCTGGACCATGAGGTTGCATAAAGATTATTAATGCACTCCTTTGCTCAGTGGAAGTCACACAGATATTCCCAATCCACCAAAAATTTTCTTAGATGCATGCAACATATTGTCCAGGTTGGAGAGCAGACATTAATATGCCTTCTTTAGTTCTCTGACCTATTGTAGCTAGAAAAGATGATAAATCATTTGAAACTCTGCTGACATGAATTATTGTTTCATCAATAGGTAAAAAGTGACGATTTTCTCTAGTGCCTGCTACAGTTTGTCCATGTTTAAACCTCACTTCTTGTGACTTTTTTTTCCTCCCCCCCCCCCCCCCCAATTTCATTTTTACTGACAAAAACACATTTGATTCCATTAATGTTTTCAGAGAAGAAGTGAAACAGGTCTAGGTAAGTAAGATTGAGCACTGGAGCCTTCACTGAAATTATGAATGTGAGATATCTGTTCAAACTGTGCTTTTATATATTTGATGAGCTCCTTGATAAAAATGTTGACTGTACCAGTGTCATGCCACAAACAAGAACTGATAATGCAGAAACTTAAAGATTCCACTTTCTCATTTTGATGAAAGTAGATAACAAATGGATGAATTGTTGCTTTCCAGTGGAAGCCTTGCACAGCATCCTGAATAATAAAAGAATAATTTTCCAAAAAATTCACTAGGACAACAAGCTCTTTGTGTTTCAGATAACATTTAAGGCCTTTAAGGTGCAGTTATTCCAGCTCCATCATTAAATTTGTCTGACTGCCAATACACCATTCTTCTTGATATTCATCAGAAAATTAATGTAGCATAGGGTAGGTGGTACAAATTCGATATAGGTACAATTCCGATCAATATAAGTTTTCAGTCTCGTATTGTTGCTAGCACTTGCCTTTGTGTGGCGTTGCAGTGTAGCAGGTTTCTACAGCTCCTCCAGTCTTTTTCAAGAATACAACACTCTGTGTTAAGGAGACATAAATTTTTTCCTGTAAAGATGTAGTTGGAGCTACTTCATTGAACGTGCTCTTATAAATGTTCTAGTTTCCACGTGCTTGTAAACTCGTTATTGTGCAACGTTTGGTACAGCGAAGTATGCACTGGTGCCCGAAGGAAAAAGTGCTTTTTATTTGGGAAAAGTCAGTGGTCAAAATTGTACGAGGAAGTGATCATAATTGTACCTAGCGTGGTACATTTTATATCAATTTTTCTCAATTCTGTAACCTTTTTTTGTGTTCATACCAACATATGTAATTGTCTAATATTTGTGATACAAATATTATGGAGGAAAAATTCCTTACAGGAAAAATATACGTAAAAAATAGATGAAGTCCACTTACCGGGCGAAGGAGCCTGGTAAGTGGACTTCATCTATTTTTTACGTATGTCTATTATTTGTGTTACATATTCATTAAACATTCAAGAACAAGTGCCATAGTTAAAATTATTTCTTTTCTCAATATGTTTGCAGTTACAATTACATTTGTCCGAAATGATTGAAATTGTACCACCATACCCTATCAATAATTGAAATAGGTTAGAGGAAACTAAGCAATCTATGAGTGGCTTCTAATTTTACCCAGGACACTTCAATAATTTTATTATCAGGCTTGGGAACCTGTGTAAAGAAATGCTTATCACGCTTGGGATATCCTGTGGTAAAGGAACCCACCCGTGGCTGTTGTTGCCCCTGTGGCGATGGGGATGCTGGTTTTCTCAGGTGAAATGAAACTAGCAGTGGTTAAACCATAGCAACTCATTTATACACTTCTTTTCCATAAGTAAGGTAGTGTTTGTTCATTACACAGGCTACTAATAATTAGATAATAATTATGGAAATAAATTTTATGAATTAAATTCAGTTTTGTGTGTGTGTGTGTGTGTGTGTGTGTGAGAGAGAGAGAGAGAGAGAGAGAGAGAGAGAGAGAGAGAGAGAGAGAGAGAGTTGTGGGATTGGGGGGACAGTTAAGAAATAACATTGTTTCTATTTTTATTCTTTTTCTATTCGGACTTGAGCTACGTCCTATTCATCAGGACTTCTTATACTTCTTACTTCACTTATCCCAGGCATTAACAAATATTTATTAGACATAATAAAAATTTTTAGGTATAATTTGAGTGCCAGAAAATGGGTTCAAACTTCCAGTGTGCCTCTAGGATTATGCTACTTTTTAGGGCCTTATATGCTTGCATTGCAAAACCAAATCCACTTTTCTAGATAGTTTAGAATATGCTCTTTCTAATGAGCATAGTCTAAAGGAATTTGGAGAAAACACTTTTTTGAAAAATTTGACTGAAAATACCCATTTTAGCACTTTTTGAAAAATTGTCAACTTTACCCTAGATTTGTGAAATCATGGGAAGCAATAGGAGAATGAAACTTTGTATTCTAAGACCTTGTGTTGGTGAGTTATGGTGTCCAAAGTTTCATGTACATCCCACAATTACTTCTGGAGATATAAAAAACTAAAGTTCGCACTTTTTTTAACCAGCAATTTTTTCGCCCAACTTTGCCCCAAATTTTCTATATGAAAATTGGTCAGAAATCATTTTCTTAATATTTTACTTTAAAGAGCTCTAAAAGTTGTATAAGATGGCCAAGTTTTGTTTCTTTCATACAAATACTCCCAGAGATATATCATCTCAAAGTTGCTGAAAATTCAACAACGCACTATTGGAAGCTGTGCTATGGTCTTAAACAAGTGACTGTATCTCCAGAAGTATTGAATTTTTGAAACTGAAACTTTACCAGTGTTCATTGAGAACATGGGTGATTGTTCATACCAAATTCCATCAAAATCCATGAGGGTCATGTGGGAACTTTTCTCGATATTAAACCACTTGGCACGGAATGGCCCAAATAGGTTAACTTCCGATGTCAGCAAACGACCGTTCAATCAAAACAATCTTCTCGAGAAAGCTTAACGTGACGTTGACGTTAGGTGATGGTCTGGTGACGGACACTGTGAATGCCGTCATTATAAAAACATTGTGTAACACATTCTGATCATAAACATCGACATAACGCAAAATATACGTAAATTCGAAGGAAAATGGCGGACTAACTTGAGCGGCAACCGCAGCAGACAGCTGCAAGCTCGCGCATGCGCAGTGAACCCACTAGTACTGAATTTAGAACTCGTCCTATTTCTTTATCGCTATAATTATCGCGCTTCGATACTAGCGCGATCATACTAGTGCAGCCGTTCAAACGGCTGACGGCCGCCATTAACGCAACTTGTTATCAATCTATTACAAGTTCCTTGATCGTTTAAAACTGGTTTAAAAGAGCGAACTAGTTCCCGGCAGAGCCGCGAACTAAAGTGAGCGCTCCCGATCGCGAAGTATTATGCGCAAGTCTAATTGGAACCAGGTGCCGTTCCTGGCGCCTAATCTGGTCGTTGAGAGGTAAGACCGGGTGCCACACCTCTAGGGATGCAAACGATACATCGATGTTTTGAAAACATCGATGTTTCGTCCATAAACATCGATGTTCACATCGATGTTTTGAACAGCGATGTATTGCCGATGCATCGACGACAGAAGTCCAAAACTATCGACATCGTCCAACAATTGATTGTCAACTCCATTATTACTTTATTAGTTGCTCAGCCAGCGTCAGCTCAAGTGCGGTGCTCCTGCTGTCGTCGCTGTTTTAATACTTTTGGAATAGTAGGTAAGTGAAATAAGAAACTAACAACAATATGATTTACTCACCTTTGTTTGCTATTCTCTCAGTGCTGCAGTCACTTTGTCTGAGTATTGTGTGCATAAGAGGATTTTATATGAAGCTTTTTGTTCTACAAAAAAGAGTCAGTAACTTGAAATATTGAATAAAACAGTGTGCATTAGAATTTTTCTTGTACCGGTAATTATTAGATTAGTGACTGTACAAGTTATTGGACCTTCACGACACTGGAGAATGCAGATATTGCGAAGACAAATCCCAAATCCTTGAACAAAATTAAAAGCTTTCCTGGTTATTATTTGTCATATTGCCTCTTTGAGTCTATCTCGTTTTTTATGTCTATCTTTGATGATTAATCTGATGTTTGTCCAGCACGGGCTTCTGGAATTGCTGAAATTTCACCCTCCAACATTAGTGGAATCGAATCTTTGACAGTGTTACTCAGTCTGACTGATATCCTACTGTCAAAACGTCAGTTAAAACATCAAACAAAAGTCGACGAAAAATCCGAGACAATAGCCAACAAACAAGCCAAGTATAATAGATTTTCATTTCAGCAAGGTACATGATTTGGAAAACATCATTGATGCATATTCATTTTAAAATTACATTATTAATAAGAACTGAAAGATGCATAATGTTTACTTTTCTCCAGGTCGACAGCTACGAAAAATGCAATACGTCAACAAAACACAAGTAATTTCGCATGTAATGAACAAATCGATTTAAATCCCAAGAAAACTCAGCGCAATGGGAGGCGAAACCTTATTCCCAACTTGTTTTTCATTCTAAGCTGCCATTTCGCTGTGTATTCGTAGCCTAGTGAAAGAACATATGTACTTTCTGGCAACACAGCTTCATTTCAGTGTGTTTTTCCTAATATTTCTTATACGTATGGAAACATCGGAAAAAGTGAAGAACATAAGTAAGGCAGTCGTCAGATACTTTCTGGCAGCAACACAGCTCCATTTCAGTGTTTTTTCCCCTAATATTTCTTAAACGTATGGAAATATCGGAAAAACATCGATGTATCGTTTTTCAGAGCGGTGTTTTTTTTTCTTTTCTTTTTTTTTTTTTTCAACATCGATATTTTTCCGCAGGAACATCGATGTCTGAACATGGATGTTTTTTTATCAACGATGTTGCATCCGTAGCCGTCACTGCGAGCGGACGAACTAAAAGAGCGAACTAGTTCGCGGCAGAGCCGCGAACTAAAGTGAGCGCTCCCGACGGCGAACTATTATGCGCGAGTCTAATTGGAACAATGTGTGCCGGCCGCGGTGGCCGAGGGGACTGAGGCGCTTCAGTCACGGTCTGCACGGCCACTACGGTCGGGGGTTCGAATCCCCCCTCGGGCATGGATATTTGTGCCGTCCTAGTTCGTAAGTAGTTCATAAGTAGTTGGTAAGTTTAGGGACTGATGACCCCGTAGTTAAGTCCCATAAGCTGTACAAACATTTGAACATTTTGGAACAATGTGCGATTCCTCTCGCCGTTGAGACGTGAGACTGGCGGTCCCGGTGGCACCTCTGCCCGCGCGGCGGTCGCAGATGACGGCTCTCCCCCTGGCGGCACCTGCTCGCTCGGCCCATCTGTCGCTTTGTGCGCGCGCGTCCAGCCGCGCCCCACCAGACAGCGTGACCTCGCGCGTCCAGCCGCGCCCCACCAGACGGCGGGACCTCGCGCGCACCTGCTGTGTTGCCGCGGGCGCCCCACTCGACACTGTGACAGCCCTCTACTCCGCCACCCTCCGACACTCGTGAATAGCCACCCCCTGCCGCCGCGTGTAATCGCCGCACCCCACACCGTGTCGGGCGCCTTTTATAAGCCCGCGGGGACCGGTTGTCGGGGAGTGATTACTCGATCCGAACAGCATTAAGGCTGCATTTAGGGCGGCGGCGTCGAGTGCCGCGCGCTCAAACGAGAAACACCGCCTTCTGCTGCATCCGCCGCTCAGCCACGTCGACAACCGACGCAGGACGCCACCTCTTCCTATGCGAGTCACGAATCGCTCGCGGGAGAAACGACTTCCGGTAGGACTAAAAAAAAATGTTCAAATGTTTGTATAGCTTATGGGATTTAACTACGGGGTCATCAGTCCCTAAACTTACAAACTACTTATGAACTAGCTAATCCTAAGGACGGCACAAATAATCCATGCCCGAGGGGGGATTCGAACCCCCGACCGTAGTGGCCGTGCGGACCGTGACTGGCGCGCCTCAGTCCCCTCGGCCACCGCGGTCGGCCAGTAGGACTCCGTGCTGCCTCTAATCTCTCTGACTTTTCACGAGATGTACGCAGCATGAAGAACTATATCTCTATCTATAAATGTCAATGTCTATTCAATGTACGTTTATCACGTATGAACCACAAGACATAAAGACCTAAATTTTGTACAGTTACTAATGTCTACCCGGGAAAGGCTTTAGGCACGGTTTTATGGCGATCGGATAGCTATATATAATGTGAATGTCTGTTCGGTGTACGCTTATCACGGCTGAACAACAAGACATAAAGAGCTAAAAATTTGTACACTTACTAATGTCTACCTGGGGAATTCTTTAGGCACAGTTTTATGGCGATCGGATAGTATTTTTCTATATATATATATATATATATATATATATGTGAATGTCTGTTCGGTGTATGCTTATCACGTCTGAACCACAAGACATAAACAGGTAAAAATATTTGCAGTTACTAATGTCTACCCGGGAATGGCTTTAGGCACGGTTTTATGGCGATCGCATAGCTAGTTTTATATATATATATATATATATATATATATATATATATATATATATATGTGTGTGTGTGTGTGTGAATGTCTGTTCGGTGTATGCTTATCATGTCTGAAACACAAGACATAAAGAGCTAAAAATTTGTACATTTACTAATGTCTACCTGGGAAAGGCTTTAGGCACAATTTTATGGCGATCAGATGGCTATTTATATATATATTAATGTGAACGTCTGTTCGCTGTACGTTTATCACGTCTGAACCACAAGGCATAAAGGGCTAAAAATTTGTACAGTTACTAATGTCTACCCGGGGGAAGGCGTTAGGCATGGTTTTTTGGCGATCGGATAGCTATATATATATATATATATATATTAATGTGAATATCTGTTCTGTGTACGTTTATCGCGTCTGAACCACAAGGCATAAAGAGCTAAAAATTTGTACAGTTACTATTGTCTACCCGGGAAAGGCTTTAGGCACGGTTTTATGGCGATCGGATAGCTATTTCTACATCTACATACATACTCCGCAATTAACCGTAACCTAATTTCTCTTGTCTTTGTGATCTTTACGCGAAATTTAAGTAGGCGGCAACAAGATATCTATATATGCTCCTCGGTTGCGCAGTGGTAGAGTGCCAGACTACAAATCCAAAGGTCGCGGGTTCGATCCCCGCCACGTCCATGGATTTTTATCTGTCACTTTGCACTTCTTTCACCTCTGGCAGTGTTGCTGATGTGAAAAATACCGAGTAGCACGGTGGTTCGGAACCCACGTTAAACTGTAGGTCCCCCTATAACTGGCTGGGTAAGTCAGTTCGAAGGTCGGAGGAAGGCAACGGCATACCACCTCCAAACAGGACCATGCCTAGTAAAGCACTGTGGTGTTCAAACCAATCTTCGGATTGTTGACTGCTTTACCTGTCTGTTCGGTGTACTCTTATCACGTCTGAACCACAAGACATAGAGAGCTAAAAATTTGTACAGTTACTAATGTCTACCCGGGAAAGGCTTTAGGCACGGTTCTATGGCGATCGCATAGCTATATATATATATATATATATATATATATATATCTGTTCGGTGTATGCTTATCATGTCTGAAACACAAGACATAAAGAGCTAAAAATTTGTACATTTACTAATGTCTACCTGGGAAAGGCTTTAGGCACGGGTTTATGGCGATCGGATAGCTATTTATCTAGATATATTAATGTGCATGTCTGTTCGGTGTACGCTTATCACGTTCGAACGACAATACGCAGAGACTTAAACATCTTATACAGTTACTAATTTATACCCGAGGGAGGTTTTAGGCACTGTTTTATAGCGATTTGACAGATATTTTGTTATTTGAACAATATAACGCGAAATGCGGAACAATAATTATTCTTTGAAAAATATATTTACTCTTCGAAAATGGTTTTATTGGTTGCATTGTTGCTTGAGGGTTGATAATGATAAAAGGGTGGAGTATTTTGGGATGGAAAGTTATCGTTGTATGTAAAATTCTACGTGTGTGTGTGTTAATATTTCGCTCTGCAGCGTAAACTACAGAACGCTAACGAATGGTCTGTGTGTAATTGTTGTCCGAAGTCTCCCGTTGCACACCATAGCAGTTTCATGCCGATAGCTATAAGGGGATGGAAGATATGCTGGTTGAAAGTCGTCAAATTATAAAAAAATTCCGACTGCAGGCCAGGGATGAGGTTTGCGACTCTATAGCAAGGAGGTTACATAGAGTGAAACGTGATGCCATAGGCCATATCTTTGGTGTATGCGTCCGACAATGTCTTCAGCTCTTTCTCTGTAAGGATAAGAATACGAATAAGGAAATATAAGAATAAATAAATAAAGCAGTCAAAACCATCAAGAGAACAGCCTCTGCTAACGGTATACTACGCCTTCCACAGCGCTTCAACGGGTTCTGCACAAATCTATAGTTTTGTACCGATATTGATGAAATTTTGCACACTCTGCTTCAAAAACAAGAGGCATGTCACTATCTGTATAAAATTTCGTTCGGTGCATGGTGGAGGGTACTTAACTTACGGAATTTTACAAAATGAATAGTTTTGCTCCAATTGTTAAGAATTTTTGCACACATGACCTTTGGACGAAGAGGAAGATCACTGGGTACATAAATGTTTGTACGGTACATGGCAGAGGATACCTTGTAGAAAACTTTGCCGAGAGAGGGAAAGGTGGAAACCAACAGAGAGATGGGAGAGAAAGAGGTGGATGCAGAGAGAGGGGAGAAGGGGATGTGGACTACACGTGTGTGGGATAAATAAACAGCCGAGCAACGCCGGGTTTACAGCCAGTAGCTTCATAAATTACGAGGTATGTCCGTTTGGTTACATAAAACAAACTTGTACAGATGCAGAAAAAATATTGATTGTACAAAAACTGCAACTGTTAAACTACTTTTCGAAATTTTGTACACACTTCTCATAACGAGGCACAAGTTTTGTATACGTTCTTCATAGAATTGATTTCATACGGGATACTCTAACTGTGCTGCTAGAACATGTGCCTTTACGACACAACGTGTGGTTCGTGCACGATGGAGCCGGCCGCGGTGGAGTAGCTGAGCGGTCTAAAGCGTCTCGCTGCAGAGCGCGCGGTTGCTCGCCGTGGAGTTCGAGTCCTCCCTGGGGTATGGGTGTGTGTGTGTTGTCCTTCGGTTAGTTTACCTAGGTTTAAGTAGTTTGTAAGCTACGGACTGATGACCACGCAGTTTGGTCCGATAGATTTACAAACATTTGAACATTTTTTGAATCACGATGGAGCTCCTGCACATTTCAGTCGACGTGTTCGTACGCTTCTCAACAACAGATTCGGTGACCAATGGATTGGTAGATGCGGACCAATTCCGTGGCCTCCACGCTCTCCTGATCTCAACCGTCTTGACTTTCACTTATGGGGGCATTTGAAAGCTCTTGTCTACGCAACCCCGGTACCAAATGTAGAGACTCTTCGTGTTCGTATTGTGGATGGCTGTGATACAATACGCCATTCTCCAGGGCTGCATCGGCGCATCAGGGATTCCATGCGACGGAGGGTGGATGCATGTATTCTCGCTAACGGAGGACATTTTGAACATTTCCGGTAACAAAGTGTTTGAAGTCACGGTGGTACGTTCTGTTGCGGTGTGTTTCCATTCCATGATTAATGTGATTTGAAGATAAGTAATAAAATGAGCTCTGACATGGAAATTAAGCGTTTCAAAAAAAAAAAAAAATGTTCTAATGTTTGTAGAGTCTATGGGACTTAACTACGGGGTCATCAGTCCCTAAACTTACAAACTACTTATCAACTACCTTATACTAAGGACGGCACAAATATCCATGCCCGAGGGGGGATTGGAACCCCGACCGTAGTGGCCGTGCAGACCGTGACTGCTGCGCCTTAGTCCCCTCGGCCATCGCGGCCGGCAACCGTTTCCGGACACATGTCCACATAACATGTTTTCTTTCTTTGTGTGTGAGGAATGTTTCCTGAAAGTTTGGCCGTACATTTTTGTAACACCCTGTATGCGTCAACTATCAACCATACTGGTACTGATCCCACAACGATGAGAAATACTCAAACGACGGCCGAACGAGTATCTTTTAACCTGCTTCCTTTGTTGATATTAAGGCTTTCCCGGCAGGGTGTTGTCATCTTGGAGAATCGCTTCCTGCCCGTAATCCGTGTCGTAGAATGTTGCAGCCTGTGTATTCAACCATATGGTAACAACTTCTTCCAGCTCGCCATCGTCGTTGAATTGTTGACCACCAAGGACGGATTTTAGGTGTAAGAAGACATGAAAGTCGCTAGGAGCGAGGTCCGGACTGTACGAAGGATGATCAAATCCGTTCCGGTGAAATTCCCGTAAGAGTTGGATGGTCACATTCGCCGCGAGAGGACGAGCATTATCGTGACGCACTTTCTAACCACTGACTCACTCATAGCGTTTTGTCCGTAAACCTCGCAGATTTACCGATGAGTTTCCTTTGGTATAATTTTCTTTACATTAAGATAACGAATCACGGATTTGATTTCATAAGCGGCGATACTTTGAATTACGGCTGACACTATAAGGAAGCACTACAAAGCACACGTCGGCAGCAGCGATCTGAAAATGGCGTACATGTCTTCTCCTTGAGTCAGAGTAACTGCCGCGCATGCTCGGAACTACGATCGTAGCGCTGCCGCGGATATATATACAAACGGAAATTACTTTGTGGACGACCCTCGTAAAACTTCCGGGCTAAGTTGCCGTGGTCCATCAATAAAACTTCTTACTCCCGACGTTTCGTTGCCTACTGCGGGCAACATCTTCAGAGGTGAGTCGACGACTACCTACTAGGCGCTGGAGGTGCTGCTTATATAGATGAGGCCAACACACGTCACATGCTGCCGACTATGACGCTATCTTTAATCAGCGTCATCTCTCTCCATTACAGGCAATCACAGACATATATTAATAGACAGGCAATGCCTTATACATTATCATTGGTGTCACTGAAGTCTCCCCGCCATATTTCTGTACTATAAACTAGTAAGCAGTCGTGTGTGTTACTACAGAAAAACAGTCGTAAAAATACCAATGAACTGACGTAAATACGCTGTCCTTAGAGTTTTGACATATGGGAAATTCGTGTGTTGTATATGGCTGTAAATTTTTCAGATGCAGTAAGCTTCGACTCAGTAATGTGTTGCATTGATTTGCTGTTATTATTAATCTGTTACCAATTTAATTTAATTTCGGATTTTATTTCAGTAGTGTGGTCATTAGTAAAGTGTTGTTTATCGTGGATAACCAGTGTCCTTATTATTTTGAGAGTCGTTACGAAATGTTTGAGACATACACTAATAAATCGCGTCGCGTTTTTTTGTTTTTATTAGGCCTGATCCGTTATCAGATTCGATCAATTTCGGCTTTTCTGTTAATAGTATGACCGTTATAAATGTGCTATTTGTCGTGGATAACACAATCCTCATTCTTCTTAGTGTTTTAGCGATGACTACAGTCTGATTTAAATGTACCGATACGTAACGGTAAGATTTTACTTACCTCCCGACGGCCTCGTATGAATATGTTGGCAAAATCAACAAACCGGTAGAAAGCCCTCACCAAGATGTTGATATTCTTAGAAATCACCACAGTGTGACTTGATTAGTGTTTTGTACAGATGAAGAAGTAAATAAATAACGCTGTTCCCACTCTATGGTTGACAGGTTCTTGTATGTACCCTCGTTCACTCTGTAAAAGTAATTGCCCTTGTAAAACGAAGATTTCTTTAATAAAAATTCGCGTTGTCGCGTGATTGGTTAATGCCCACGTGACACGATTGACAACATAATCACTCGAAGCCGCCAGGACGGGAAGTAAAATTTAACCGTACGTAACACGTTCTTCTCGTAACACGATTCGACAATGTAGGCCTGTATGTTAAATTCAACTATTGTGGAAGTATTAGCTTAGATGCTAATCATGTTCAAACGAACTCGTAAACCTTAGAACGTCATATCGTGTCAGAATAACATAGTAGTACCACAGTCTAACATATACAGTCACGACACTCACTGCTGTTAAAGTTGTTACCAACTGACAGTTGCTGCGACACTACCGCTCCTAGCGGTGGGCAAGCTGCCGAAGTAGTGATGTTTGTTTATAATCGCTTGTGTACGTAATTAACGAAATAGTTACTATAATTTTTGCGTTACAAGCATTATTAAAATATTGAGAAACAAACATAATACAGAAATTAATATAAAAACAGCCCCATTTAAATGATTCGATGGTATAAAGAACAACTTTGTCATGAACAAATACATACGAATATGTGTATATTTGCAGCTTATTCCTCTGAAAGTAAGTTGCATATAAACATAATGGTATAATAAATATCTATTATGGTCTGTTCTTACTATAACAGCCTGTTTTGACGTGTGTCAATTCGGTATGGTGTCTAATGATTCTCACATTTTTACACGTCACTCGTCTTTCTTATGCGTGCATATTCTTTTAAGTGTAATTACTTTAGCTTTAAAAACCAATGTTTTGATGATTGTTGGCGTTTTTGATTCATATGTAGCAACAACTGTGAAATTGGGTTCTTCTTTGTTGGAAAACAGTTTGGTTGCTCTTATCGTTATATTGCCATGTCTGTGACGTTTTTCCTTCAGCTACAGCTATGATGGTTGATTTGGTATGTTAATACCGTATTTATTTCATTCTATATACGTTTCCTATCTCCACCCTCACCGATTTTACTGGAATTGTAATGAAGAATACTTAACGTTTCTGCGTAGAAATTGACGTCTCTCTGCTAAAGGGCATGTCTCCTGGTGTCTCCTAGGCATTTTTATTTTTAATAGAAAATGAAATCACACATTTAAAGCCTGTATGTTACAGGATGATTTAAATTAACTGTCGTGTAATGTACCGTTTCGTACCTTAAGGGGAGCTATTTTTAAATTATTACATATTTATAAGGCACTACATAGGTTCCCTAATGTAAAAAGTATGCTGAAGTCAGTCTAAACGATACTATTCGCACTCATCAAGTATCGTATTGAGAAACGTAGCTTGCCGGCCGCTTGGAGCGCTGCTATCGCAGTGTATAACAAAAATCTGTGGGAGTGTCGCGACTGTATATGTTAGACTGTGATAGTACCGTACGGAAACTGTTTTACGTGAGGTGAGGCAAGATGGCGGCTTCGGGCTTCAGTCACAGAGGTAAGTTTGCCGGTCTAGTAACGTATGTCTGTGCAGGCAATCGAATCTCATATCTTTGGTTCAAAGTCGACCGCCATATCTTCTAAGATATAAAGCAGAGTGTCCGTATATTTGTACGTGTTGCATACAAATCTACAGTTTTGTTCCAATCTTTATGAAATTTTGTACACGTAAGCTTCAATCCACGAGGACGGTCGCCGTAAGTGTAAGAATCACATACGATACATAGTTCACGAGATATGACGTCACAAACAATGAGATGCGCAGAAAACTGCTGCATTTAGCGACAATTCTGCTCATTTTCTCCCAAACCACTGGACCGATTTCGACCAAATTTGGTACAGACATTCCTTACTGTGAGGCAGTGGAGTAACTAAGGGGGGGATGAGGGGGATAGAACCACCCCCCCCCAGAACCCGAAAAGAAAGAAAGAAAAAAAAGCTTTCATTGGATGGGAGTCAATTAGTTTCTTCAACGGGACCCCCAAAGCCAAGTCCTAGTTACGCCACTGCTGTGAGGTACAATTGCTGCAGGGTTAAGAATCACATACAACACACGGTTCAGGGGATATGACGTCATAAACAATAGGATTTGCAAGAAACTGCCACATAATGCGGCAAGACTTTATAAATACGCTCTACGAGAATCAGAGTACTTAGCGACTTGCAACAAAATTTGTACATAATTTCAAACTTGTATTAAACTTTCTCTCTCTGGCAACCATAGCCGCGGTGGAGTAGCCGAGCAGTCTAAAGCGTCTCGCTGCGGAGCGCGCGGTTGCTCGCCGTGGAGGTTCGAGTCCTTCCTGGGGCATGGGTGTGTGTGCTTGTCCTTAGGTTAGTTTACCTAGGTTTAAGTAGTTTGTAAGCTACGGACTGATGACCACGCAGTTTGGTCCGATAGATTTACAAACATTTTTGAACAACCATAGTAAAATGATGAAAGGAAGAAAGTTTCTCGCTTACTACTTTTTCGCTGTTTATGGAGTAAAACTACGGCTCTCGGTATGACGTTACAGTTCGTAATTTGTACATTAGAAATTGTACCCGCAGGAAATTTTGCAGACAGTATACACGCATATAGTTGAGTGTACCTTCTAAATTGTATCACATTCCTACACGTAGTTCATGAGATATGAGTTTTGTGTCCCGACTTCGTCGCCGCTTTTGTGTCCCAGCCTCGTCGTAGGTGTCGGTGGCCGAGTGGAACGAGACCGACACGCTGGTGCAGGTACGGAGGGGAGCAGCCAGAAACTATAAACACTCGAGAAAATTAGAAAGTGATATATTGCACAGAATGTAACAATACTTAACTTTTACATAGTACTGCAGAATGTTGATACATAGTTGTTAGAGGCCTGCCTAGTGCCTGTACAATAGCAAAGTCTTCACTGGTGCCTATCTGATTAAGAAGGTCCTAACTCGTTGCTATCTCCGTCCGAAGTGACCGGTGTTCTTCAGTGGTGGCCACGAGCGGCGTTCCAGCAGAGGGCGCTCGTGGCTGTCGTCGTGAGATCGCCGCGCCGTGCGTGCATGGCGGCGCGCGGCGAAAGTAGGTGGCGCGCACTTTGTACTTGTGCGACACCACACCCCTCCCCCCCAAACCGCCGCGCCGTCGTGGCGTAGGGCTGAGGGCCACGGCGACGGCACTGGGAGGAGGGCCTGAGCGGGGGCGTTACTGGTGGGACGGGCGTCGTAGCTGAGGCCGGGATCGAGACGCCGTCCGCGCCCCGGCATCCGCCTTGCGATCATCCAGGGAACCCGCCGAAACCTGGGGAAGGGCGCCCGCCCCCGCCCAGAGGGAGCAGGTCATCTTCTTCTGAGGTGCGTGGCCCAAGCTGGGGGGGCCCGCACGGTCCCGGAGTCCCTCTCGGTGACGCTGTCATCTGCGGCGGCGACAGCGGCGGCGACGACTGCGTCGGATGTACGTCGACGTCCATAGGGATCTCGTAGTCCGGGGACGAACGATGTGGTTGTGCTCCCTGGCGGTGAACTGGGTCTGGAATCAAGAAACCGGAGACAGGATCGCGCGGCCTGTGCAGGCGCAATTGGTTTGCGTGGCGCCGCAGCTCCGACCCTGTGGAAGAACGTACAATAAACATATTGCGACCAAGCACGCGCTGAATGGTGCCCGGCAACCATGTCTTCTTGTTTCCAGCAAACACCCTGTACAGCACCGGCGTGGAAACCTGAAAACGCGTAGCGCCATACGAACCGACTCGGTGCGTGGGAGGCTGCAGCAGGTGAAGGAGAGTGCGGTGACGGCGGCCGTGTAGCAGCTCGGCAGGAGACGGGTCGTCACGTGGCATGCACCGATACGTAGACAGGAAAATGTGAAGAGCTTGCTGCCTGGAGTGCTGACCTTTCATCTTCTCCATGTGAGACTTGAATGTTCGAACGAAACGTTCTGCTTCACCATTGGACTGAGGGTGAAAAGGTGCGGTGGTGATATGCTGAATGCCATTCACACGACAAAACTGTTGAAATTCCGCACTAACAAACTGAGGTCCATTGTCACTGACGATAGTTTCAGGCAAGCCTTCGATGCAAAACACTGATGTTAAGGCACTGATTGTACTAGACGCCGTCGTTGAGTTCATGGCAATCACAAAAGGAAACTTGCTGAAAGCGTCTACAACAATTAACCAGCGCG
This sequence comes from Locusta migratoria, assembly GCA_026315105.1. NCBI lineage: Eukaryota > Metazoa > Arthropoda > Insecta > Orthoptera > Acrididae > Locusta > Locusta migratoria. The sequence continues at coordinate 54,481,938 of CM048753.1, read as the reverse complement.
TATTCCAGAATGGTCCGGCAAAGTCAATATGTAAACGTTGCCATGGTCCCTTGGGGCGTGGCCAGTCGGAGAAACGCTGTGGAGGAGCCGCCTGATGCTCCGCACAAACTGTACACTGTGATGTCATGCTCTCTATCTGAGCGTCCATACCAACCCAGGTACAATGACGTCTGGCCAGTTGCTTTGTCCTAACAATGCCCCAATGTCCTTGATGAAGGAGGCGTAACACTTCTCGTTGCAGGGAACGAGGAACAATCACTCTTGCTTGGTCGTTGTCGGTATGCAACAACAGTACACCCTGACTTAAAGATAATGCATGACGTTGTGCAAAATAACGTCGAACCAGAGGCCGATCAATGTCTTTGGCTCTGGCAGGCCACCCTGAGCGAACAAAACGTGCTACCACACTTAGGTCTGCATCCGCAGCTGTTTCCTGTGCAACCTGACGAGAGTTCAAAGGGAAATCTGCGACAGCGGAAGCATCTCTGGAGTCTATCTGACAACATGCCATTTCTGAAGAATCAAATGATACATCCTGGCCAACCGGAAGTCGGGAAAGTGTGTCCGCGTTGGCATGTTTAGTGGTAGGTCGGTACAAAATCTCATACTGATAATTTGACAATATCAAGGACCATCTCTGAAGCTTTTGTGCCGTTCGTGGCGGAATTGGCTTTGTGGGTGAGAACAACGACGTGAGAGGCTTGTGGTCTGTCAACAAATAGAATTTTCTGCCATAGAGATAATGATGAAACTTTGTGACGCCGTAAATGATTGCTAAGGCCTCCTTTTCTATCTGACTGTAATTCTGTTGCGTTGGCGTCAGTAGCTTGGATGCAAAGGCAATAGGACGATCGTGAGATCCAATGCGATGTGAGATTACCGCGCCCAGACCGTACGATGAGGCGTCAACTGCTAACACTACAGGCTTCTGGGGGTCAAAGGGAATCAAACATGCATCACTGAGTAGTGCAGACTTTAAGTTGCCAAAGGCAACCTGGCAATCTTTGGACCAAACAAAAGGAACATTCTTCCTACGTAAGTGATGCAGTGGAGCTGCAATCTGAGAGGCATTGGGAATAAACCTGAAATAATAGTTAAGCTTTCCCATTACTGCTTGCAATTCCTGCACATTCTTAGGAGGAGGCAAGTCTTTGATTGCTCTAAGATGTGACTGTAAGGGATGAATTCCTTGGGCATTAATCACATGGCCTAGGTACTCTATTTCAGTCTGAAAGAACGAACACTTTGCTTTATTGCAACGTAGACCTGCTGCAGTCAAAACTTTGAAAAGACACTCCAGGTTTGCTAAATGTTCTTCAACTGTACGTCCGGATACCACAATGTCATCTAAATAGTTCGAGCAACACGGTACAGAAACTGTCAGCTGTTCCAAAAAACGCTGAAAAATAGCGGGAGCGGAAGAACTGCCAAAGGGTAGGCGTTGAAATTGAAAAAGGCCCATGTGAGTATTAATGACGAAAAACTTTTTTGACTCGTCATCAAGTGGAATCTGTAAGTATGCCTCTGCTAAATCAATCTTGGAAAAGAAGCGAGACTGTCCTAAGTTGTCCATTAGTTCCTCAGGTCTGGGCAGGGGATAAGTGTCGACAATTGTTTGACTGTTCACTGTTGATTTGAAGTCCGCACAGAGACGAAGTTTTCCTGACGGCTTGGGTATAATTACTATAGGCGAGGCCCACTGACTCGCAGAAACAGGAGAAATCACCCCACTATCTTGCCAACGTTTAAGTTCTTCGGCAACTGTATGACGCAAGGCGATAGGCACTGGTCTAGCTTTACGAAATTTTGGAACTGCAGATTCTTTTAAAGTTACATGTGCCACGAAGTCTTTTGCACAACCGAGTTCCGGCGAAAACAGGTCACTATATTTGTCACACAATGCATTGATTTTATCCTGAGGCACTATTGACGAAACTTGAAGCACATCTCTTTGAATTGATAAACCAAACAAGTCAAAAGCATCTAGTCCAAAAATGTTCTGTGTCGATTTGGCCTGAAGAACTACAAAAGCAACTGTTTTCGTAACACCTTGAAAAGAGGCGGGCAGGCTACATGTTCCTAGCACGGGAATATTTTCACCTGTGTAAGCTGTTAACACTTGCTGTGACGGCGACAATTTTGGCGAACCCAGAAGTTCATACGTCTCTTTATTCATTAATGTGACAGAGGAACCAGTATCGAGCTGAAATTGCACAGTCTTATTTTCTATAGAGAGAGTAACAAACAGCTTGTGCTTCTGGCGCACGACCGGTGCGCGAATGTGGGCAACGTCTAATACATATTGTTTTCTGCGCTTGCGCGGGTTGCGTGCGGTAGGAAGCGGCGCATACTCGGCACACAGGGGAGTAACCACACTGTCACTAGATGACCCTACCGCCGGATCGGCGTCCGCGCAATGCGAGGCTACTGCACTAAAATTACTTTGAGTAGCTACACCAATTCTACTGTCACTAGCTACACAGTACTGGGCACTATTACAGTTAGTAGTTGCAGAAGGCACTATTTTCACTACAGGAATGCACTGTTCATAGTCATTTTGCTTGTCCCGAACCCGTTTCCGTTGCACTGTTTTACGCGCTCGTTGGCGCTTGCTACGTGGTGCACTATATAGTTTTGCCATAGGCGCAGAACTACTTTCTTGAAATTGAGATCCAAGGAAAGCACTGTTCAATTCCACAGCCCGTATAACATTTACAGAATGAACTGTTCTCGCACTTTGCGAAGCACTGTTTCTAACGTTACTGTTCTTTGAGTTTTTAATTTGCATACACACAGACTGCACATGTCCTGATTTGCCACATTGATAACAGGTTGCGTTGCGACTAGGGCAATGAGCACGCTTGTGGCGAGACACACACTGGGGGCAAGACTTACGTACATTTTTCTGAAATGAGCGTTGGCGCCCGTTATGCAAATTACTGTGTCTAACACTACGGGGCGACCTTTGCGTCGCACTTTTACTCTGGCTACTGTTCACTGTCTGTTCAGCACGGCCGGTAGAAAAATAAGAATCACTAGTGCTATACTGATAACTACGGCTAGGAAAGCGTCCGTTGCGGCGCACTGAATTTACACTGTGGCTTTGCATTTCTACATCTGCTAAGTCAAAAGTATCATGCGCTTCTATAAGCTGCAGTACACTGTCTAATGAAGGGTCTGACTGTTTTAGAATTGCTGCCCTAATTCTGGGGTCCTGAATGTTCTGCGTAATTGCATCCCTCAACATCACGTCACTATACGAAAGTCCACAAGAGCAAGTAAATTTACATTTGCGGGTTAAGCCCTTCAATTCCGTAATCCACTCTTGGTGTGACTGCTGCGGTAATTTTTTAAGTCTGAAAAATCGGTACCGTGCAGCGGCTACAAGAACTTTTCTCTCATAATGAGCATTCAGTGCATCTACAATTTGTTCAAAGTCTACATCACGAGGAGATGCGAGAGGGAAAAGTTTTTGCAATAGTACGAAAGTCTGGGGGCCCACAATCGATAAGAAAAGGTTCTTCACTCTCTGACCTGTAATTTGATGAGCCGCGACGAGTTCTTGAAACTGTGCGAAATAGTCGCTCCATTCTTCCTCACGTTCGTTGTACTGGCGGAACGTCGGAAGCGGTGCGGCGGCAGGTGTGGGCTGCTGATGTGACGACTGTTGTTGTTGGTGAGCAGCCTGTGTCGTCAACTGCGACACGGCCTGGAGAAGCTGGGTAATTTGCGCCGTCTGTAACTGAATAATTTCCATTAAGTTTGGGTTCGGGGTAGTGGCCATGATGACCGATTAGGCGCCGCGCATACAAGTAAATTATAACAAAACACAAATGCAATATGAAAGAGGACGCTCTGCAACAAAAAAGTCCACAAAATACGTAACAGAATATGTTCCCCCAAAAATCTTATAATAAGGGTGGGTGGGCGGGAGCAATTTTTGCGTGCTCCGACTGCTGCTGTCTGGCTGCTGCAAGCGGGCTGGTCCAAGGTTCTATCACTCCTCGTCGCCACTTTTGTGTCCCGACTTCGTCGCCGCTTTTGTGTCCCAGCCTCGTCGTAGGTGTCGGTGGCCGAGTGGAACGAGACCGACACGCTGGTGCAGGTACGGAGGGGAGCAGCCAGAAACTATAAACACTCGAGAAAATTAGAAAGTGATATATTGCACAGAATGTAACAATACTTAACTTTTACATAGTACTGCAGAATGTTGATACATAGTTGTTAGAGGCCTGCCTAGTGCCTGTACAATAGCAAAGTCTTCACTGGTGCCTATCTGATTAAGAAGGTCCTAACTCGTTGCTATCTCCGTCCGAAGTGACCGGTGTTCTTCAGTGGTGGCCACGAGCGGCGTTCCAGCAGAGGGCGCTCGTGGCTGTCGTCGTGAGATCGCCGCGCCGTGCGTGCATGGCGGCGCGCGGCGAAAGTAGGTGGCGCGCACTTTGTACTTGTGCGACACCACAATGAGCACATAAACAGTAACGCTCAAGCAAAACCGCACCTTGTCGGTGATTGAAACTTCGCAAACATATTCCGCCGCAATGAATAACGTCTTTCTTTTAATGATTTCCACCCCAATTCGTGCAACATTTCCGTGACGCTTTCCCCCCCTTAACGTGATAAAAACAAAACGAGCTGCCCTTCTCTAAACCTTCTCAATGTCTTCCGTCAGTCCCACCTGGCGAGGGTCCCACAAGGGGCAACAGTACTCCAGGAGAGGACGCACAAGTGTGATGTAGGCAGTCTCTTTGGTGGAGCTGGTGCATCTTCGAAGCGTTCTGCCGATAAAACGTAACCTTTGGTTCGACTTCCACACAATATTTTCTGTGTGTTCTCTCCAGTCTAAGTTGTTCGTAATTGTAACTAGGTATTTGGTAGAATCTACGACCTTAAGGTTTGACTGATTTATCGCGTAATTGAAGTTCAGCGGATTTCTTTTAGTGGTCATGTGTATTACTTCACACTTTTCTTTGTTTAGTGTCAATTGCCAATTTTCGCACCATGTAGAAATTTTGTCTAAATCGCTTTGCAGTTGCTTTTGATCCTCTGTTGACTTCACTAACCGATAAACGACAGCATCACCCGCGAACAGTCTAAGGGAGCTATTCAGATTGTCTCCTAAATCGTTTATTTATTTATTGTTTTTTTCTGTTCCATAGGACCCAACTGAGGAGTGAGACTCCATGGTCATGGAACAAGTCAATACATTAATTGTTACACAAGAATGGTAATAGAAAATTTTTAAGTAGTCCTTTGCACACAACAATCTTAAGACAAAGTGAAAAGAATCAATAAAGAAAAAAATGAATTAGCTTAATTGTTTAACTTTTCTAGGAGTTCCTCGACAGAATAAAAGGAGTGAGCCATGAGGTAACTCTTCAATTTAGATTTGAAAGCGTGTGGATTAGTGCTAAGATTCTTTAGTTCTTGTGGCAGCTTATTGAAAATGGATGCCGTGTTTATAAACACGAGGAAGAGTAGAAGACCTATAACGCTTCCCTGTGGAACGCCAGATATCACTTCTGTTTTACTCGATGACTTACCGTCAATTACAACGAACTGTGTCCTTTCTGATAGGAAATCGTGAATCCAATCGCACAATTGGGGAGATATTTCATAGGCAAGCAAATTCATTAGAAGCCGCTTGTGGGGTACAGTGTCAAAAGCCTTCCGGAAATCCCGAAATATGGAATCGATACTTTCTGAATCCCTGTTGACTATTGGTTAATAGGTCGTTCTCTTCGAGGTAGTTCATAATATTCGAATAAAGTATATGTTACAAAATCCTACTGCAAATCGAAGTCAATGAGATTGGCCTGTAATTTTCGGGATCACTGCTATTGCCTTTCTTGAATATTGTAGAAACTTGGGCAACTTTCCAGTATTTGGGTACGGATCTTTCGCTGAGTGATCGGTTGTAAATGATAGCTAAGTACGGAGCTATTGCATCAGCATACTCTGATAGGAATCTAGTTGGTATGCGATCTGACCCGGAAGATTTGTTTTTGTTTAATGACTTAAGTTTTTTTTTTTTTTTCTACTCCAGGAACATCTACTTCTAAGTTTCGCATGCTGGCAGCTGTTCTTGTATTGAATACTGGAGTGTTCACTTCGTCTTCTTTGGTGAACGAAATTCGGAAAACTGTGTTCAGTAATTGTGCCTTGGCAGTACTGTCATCGGTAGTATTACCATTGCTATCGCATAGTGAAGGTATTGTTTGTGTTTTGCCGTTAGTGTACTTCACATATGACCAGAATTATTTCTGTGGATTTTCTGCAAGATTACGAGACAGGATTTCGTTGTGATAACTACTATAGGCTTCTCGCATTGAAGTCCGCGCTAGGTTGCGAGTTTCAGTAAAAGATTGCCAGTCTTGTGGATTCTGTGTCTTTTTTAAATGTTGCATGCGTTTGTCTTTGTTTCTGCTGGAAAACTTACCGTCAATTACAACGAACTGTGTCCTTTATGATAGGTAATTGTGAATCCAACCGCACATCATGGCCAGGTAAACCGCAGAAACATGCACTATTGGTCTGCTGACAATCCCTCTTGGCCTCGACAGATGTACCGTCAGCGTCCATGGAGTGTAAACGTGTGGTGTGGGATCGTGAACCAGCAGCTGATATGCCCATATTTCATAGACTGCGCACAAGTATCGCAAAATGTTCAAATGTTTGTAAATATATCGGACCAAACTGCGTGGTCATCAGTCCGTAGCTTACAAACTACTTAAACCTAGGTAAACTAACCTAAGGACAATCACACACACACCCATGCCCCAGGGAGGACTCGAACCTCCACGGCGAGCAACCGCGCGCTCCGCAGCGAGACGCTTTAGACCGCTCGGCTACTCCACCGCGGCACAAGTATCGCAGCCTTCTAACAGACCATCTTCCACGGGTGCTAGAAGACGTTCCTCTGCAGAGTATGAGGAATCTACGGTACGAACATGACGGCAGTCCAGCCCGTAGTGCACGGATTACTACGGCACGTCTTCAGGAATTGTTCCCAAATCGATGGATTGGCCTCAGAGGACCTGTACCTTGGCCCGCCCGTTTCTCGGATTTGACGCCTATAGACTTTTTTTCTGTGGGGAAAGCTGAAAGATGCTGTCTACACGGACATACCAACCACACCGACGCTGCAATGCTAGCACGTGTGCAGCGGTCGTTCCATACCAGACGGACAACCTGTATTTCTGCTGCCGGTGGCCATTTTGAACACAACCTGTGATTGTCATTTCTCGCGTTACTGCTTGAAATCCACATAACACGCAATAAAAAAAAAATAAAAAAAGGTTGAGCACAAGTGCCACATTGGAATCAAGCCTGATTATACAGGGTGTTTTTTTTTTTTTTTTTTTTTTTTTTTTTTTTTTTTTTTTTTCAGTTACGTTGCAAGTGGTTCCTGTTTCCGTGTTTGAAGTGTGTTATGGTTTTGGTGGGCTACCCGAGGCGTGTCGTCGGAAGTAAATCTCTGGGGGTTGCGGGTGAGCTCATTGACACGCTAGGCAAGCGTTGTGTTGACGTCACAGTCACAGCTCGCCAACAAACTAGACTGTGGCCACGACCCAGCGCTATTGATCTTTGTGGCTATAGACCAATTTCCTCACGCAGAAATTGTCTCCGACCAATGTGATGCTGTGTGTTTCTCAACCGCAGATTCGGACGCTACGCGCCCTCACGTACTAAAAGGGAAAAAAAAAAAAAACTTCTTGTTTAGCCTATACCTAACCTAAGAGATTTCCACTTGTTCTTTCCATGTCAAAAGAAGCCATCTTCGTCTGCCGTATATGTCGCAGTCTTGGTTTTGTAACTCGCAGTATTATCTTATGAGTCTTATCTTAGAAGTCTTATCTTAGAGTCGGCCGCGGGGACAGAGGCGCTCCAGTCAAGGTCTACACGGCCACTACGGTCGGGGGTTCGAATCCCCCCTCGGGCATGGATATTTGTGCCGTCCTTACGATAAGGTAGTTCATGAGTAGTTTGTAAGTTTAGGGACTGATGATCCCGTAGTTAAGTCCCATAAGCTTAACAAACATTTGAACATTTCTTATCTTAGAAGTCTTATCTTAGAAGATAGATTAACGAAAGGCAAACCTACATTTTTAGCTTTTGTAGATTTGGTGAAAGCATTTGACAATGCTGACTGGAACACACTCTTTCAAATTCTGAAATCAGTAGGAGAGTTATTTACAACTTGTACAAAAGCCAGACTGCAGTTATTAGACTCGAAGGGCATGAAAGGGAAGCATCAGTTGGGAAGGGAGTAAGACAGGGTTGTAGCCTTTCTCCGATGTTATTCAATTTGTACATCGAGCAGGCGGTGAAGGAAAGCAAAGAAAAACTTGGAATAGGGATTAAAGTTCAGGGGGAAGAAATAAAAACATTGCGTTTTGCTTATGACATTGTAATTCTGTCAGAGACAGCAAAGGATCTGGAAGAGCAGTTGAATGGAATGGACAGTGTGTTGAAGAGAGCGTATAAAATGAACATTAACAAGAGCAAAACAAAAATAATGGAATGCGGTCTTAGAAAGTCGGGCGATGCTGAAGGAATTAGATTAGATAACGAAACAATGAAGGTGGTAGTTGAGTTTTGTTACTTGGGTAGTAAAATAACATGCGATGGTCGCAGTACAGAGGATATAAAATGCAGAATGACAATGGGAAGAAAAGCATTTTTGAAAAAGAGAAATTTGCTAACCTCGAATATTAATTTAAGTGTAAGGCATTTGTGTTGAGTGTTGCCTGGTACGGGAGTGAAACATGGACGATAAGCAGTGCGGACAGGAAGAGAATTGAGGCATTTGAAATGAGGTGCTACAGAAGAATGCTGAAGATTAGGTGGGTAGATCGCATAACTAATGAAGAGGTACTGAACAGAATTGGTGAGAAAAGGAATTTTTGGCATACCCTGACTAAAAGAAGGGATCGCTTGGAAGGACACATTCTTAGACATCAAGGAATTGTGAATTTAGCGTTGGAGGCAAGTGTGTGTCGTAAAAACCGCAGTGGAAGACATTGGGGAATTGTGAATTTAGCATTGGAGGGAAGTGTGTGGGGTAAAAATCGCAGATGGAGACCAAGAGACGCGTATAGTAAGCAGATTCAAGTGGATGTGGGTTGTCGTTCTTATGAGGAGATGAAAAGGCTTGCTCAGGGTAGAGTAGGGTGGAGAGCTGCATCAAAACAGTCTCTGGACTGAAGACCATAACAACAACAACTCGCAGTAAGTTGTTTCAGGCTAACAGCACAACAAAGATGAATAACAAAATCTTATCCGGATCAATTAGTTATAAGTAAATGTAAATAATAACAAACGTAACAATAAAAACACCTAGTAAGGTCTACCTGAGATACATTTCACATCTAGCTGTTGTAGTGTAGTTGTTCGTGTTGTAGGTCACCATGCCAGAGAATTGAGGTTCTACTCTCCTCCAACGAATACATTTTTTAAATCTCATTGTTTCTATCACATTGTAGTAGTTACTTGCTCGTAACATATTGTGCGTATTTTCTTATTCATATAACAGTAGTATGTTACACAGTACTCGATGTTAATTGTAACAAAATGCTATGGTAGGAATGGATGTCATCGGTTTGAAAATTTGTGTGTGACTATAAAATGGAGAATGAAACTGCTGAAAGTGATAAGACTAGCAATGATATTTCTGTTTCTCCTTCACAAAAGTATTTGACCTTTGTTCCAATCATGTTACGATTTCCGAGAAAATGTTGAGTGACAAAGGTATGGGAAACACTCAAAATTGCTGATAGGCCTAAATGACATAAGTATCAGTGACATTCACACTATTCGCTAATCAGAAACATTTGGCCGCGTATTTTCTAATATCTCGTAATTTCCGAGAGTATGGTTAGGACGATATTGCATGTTTGCCCCCAATATTTTGCGGCTTAGTTTCGGATACTTCGCGATTTTCGAGATTGTGGTTTTTATCGATATTCTTTACTTGTCACCAACATTTGGTAGTTTATTTGTGAATATGTCACGATTCTAGGGTATGTGGTTAACAGAGATCCTAAGAGTATAACTTTAATTTCTTTTGCAAATGTATACAGCATACTCAGAACTAAAGCACTGGATATACCGAGCTGAGCCGGCTGCGGTGGCCGAGGGGACTGAGGCGCTTCAGTCACGGCCTGCACGGGCACTACGGTCGGGGGTTCGAATCCCCCCTCGGGCATGGATATTTGTGCCGTCCTAGTTCGTAAGTAGTTCATAAGTAGTTTGTAAGTTTAGGGACTGATGACCCCGTAGTTAAGTCCCATAAACCATACAAACATACCGAGCTGAACTATCCGCCATTTTGAATCCCAATCCGACAACGGTGTTATATGTTTTGTGTGGTGTAGCGAAGTAAATCAGCGAATACTTTGTGATTTTAATGTGTGAAACTGTTGGTTGTACAGCTCCAAACTGCTCAGATAATAGCAGACATGGTTTCTACTGTATAAGTTTTATCGGTTTCCTTCAAACACAATCGGCGTAAAAGGTGGCGTGTAAATTGCAGACACCAAGTATAGACGCCAGAATCGTGCAGCTATCTGTGTAAGTACAAAAGTACAAAACCTTTTTTTTCTATTTGTATTAGAAATAATTATGCTCACAGAGAGGTAGTAATGAAAATATGGGCCTATACATGTAAGCAATGGTTCATTTTAATTTCGCTACACATTGTTAACATAACACAACATACAGAGTGTTTAAAGTTACTTTTCAAAATGTTCAAATGTTTGTAGAGTCTACGGGACTTAACTACGGGGTCATCAGTCCCTAAACTTACAGACTACTTAGGAACTAGCTACAACTAAGGACGGCACAAATACCCATGCCCGAGGGGGGATTCGAACCCCCGACCGTAGTGGCCGTGCAGACAGTGACAAGCGCCTCAGTCCCCTCGGCCACCGCGGCCGGCAAAGTTACTTTTCTTGATTTTGTTTAGCCTAAGTCAGGATTTATTACAAGGGCTGTTAATTATATTTTAAGTGATGCATGAATGCACCTGACTTTTTAAATTATATTATTTCGCATTATTTGAGTGTTTAAATTAAATGTGGTCTTAACACGGGAATATGCTGGACTAAGCCAAGCTGTGAACAAGATGTCTGGAAAATAATAATAATAATAAACTTAGTAAAGAATGGGAACAGGAAAGAAGTCGTACATGAAAGCTATTAAACTCGAAACTACCAGAGAGACTTTATTTAGTCGTTATCTAACGAAACTAGACATTCAAAGTTATTAAACACATTTTTCGCTTAAAATCTTCTTTGAAATATAGTGTATGTAAAATATGCGAGACATTAGAGGGGAGAGGGCGGGAAAGGAAAGTACAGTATACGTAATTTAACATTGTTCCCTAACAGTTTACGAATGCAACTGTTAATTACCGTAAACGTATGTGAATGTACCATTTATAAAGCAGAAAATACGATAATTGTAACGTATTTTAACTGTGTGTGGTAAATATTTATAACGGCAACATATGCCTTCATTTCGAATGTAAATGAGTCTATCGTATCTCTAAATATCCATATAATCATTAACTTTAATTTGCTTGCCTCTTATAGTAATATGTAAGCCAATAAATTTTCTATGTTGTAATATTTTCTGCGTTAAGGAAGTATATTTAATGGCGTTAAGCGCATGTTGAAAAGCGTACGTGTTCCGTAGTCTTTAAATGCGCGCATTCAACGTGGGATTCAAAATGGCGGATTGTTCTGCTTGTACTGTACAGTGCTCTATTCAGAACATCGTGCCGGCCGCGGTGGCCGAGGAGACTAAGGCGCTCCAGTCACGGCCTGCACGGCCACTACGGTCGGGGGTTCGAATCCTCCCTCGGGCATGGGTATTTGTGCCGTCCTAGTTGATAAGTAGTTTGTAAGTTTAGGGACTGATGACCCCGTAGTTAAGTCCCATAGACTATACAAACTTTTGGACATTTGAGAACATCGTCGTCTGATGGCATCGCTACATCTGATTGCCAGTATTATAGCGTAGCTCACTGGCTGACAGCTAGCGAGTTCTCATTGGCCAGAGACAATTTCTGCGTGTCGAAATAAGGAGTCGTATCGATAGGTCGATGTATCGCGTTCAGCTCCTGATGACGTCAGGCCGACGCTTGTCTAGCGTGTCAGTAATGGCTAGTCTACACGACGGCAGTTGATTGCGAAACTCGTTTCATGAAATGAATTGCGCGCAACTGGTTTCGTGCACCTCTGTAGACACGGCGCCAACACTACACACTTCAGTTTCGTTGTTTTGTGAGCGCCGTAGTCGCCGTAGACTGAAAGTTTTGGTAGCTGTAAAAGTTGTGCTGGAGCTATTGCTTCTCTGTGTGAAGTCGCATAAGAAAATCAAATGTTTGTTAAGCTTATGAGACTTAACTACGGGGTCATCAGTCCCTAAACTTACAAACTACTTATCAACTACCTTATTCTAAGGACGGCACAAATATCCATGCCCGAGGGGGGATTTGAACCCCCGACCGTAGTGGCCGTGCAGACGGTGACTGGAGCGCCTCAGTCCCCTCGGCCACCGCGGCCAGCTTTGCATAAGACTAAACATAAAAAAATAAGGAACGTGTTTGGGTTTGTGACTGGATTAAAAAAAAAAAAAAAAAAAAAAAAAAAAATTGTCAGCTCGGTTGCTTAGCGACCTTGCTGAAAGAAATTTGTGATCGAAGACCCTATAAGTTATTTTAAACAAAATGTTGAAATGTTTGTAAATCTATCGGACCAAACTGCGTGGCCATCAGTCCGTAGCTTACAAACTACTTAAACCTAGGTAAACTAACCGAAGGGCAACACACACACACACCCATGCCCCAGGGAGGACTCGAACCTCCACGGCGAGCAACCACGCGCTCCGCAGCGAGACGCTTTAGACCGATCGGCTACTCCACCGCGGCTTATTTTAAACAACTCAGAATGTCACCAGAGCAGTTTACGTTCTTTTTAAACAGAGTTAGTAATGTAATAAACAAACAAGATACTGTTAAGCGTAAAGCATTGTTACCAGAACTGAAAGTACAAATTGCATTACTTTTGTTGTCAAATAGATATTCGTTTCTACAGTACTTGTACCGTGTTCCCAAATACACAATTGCCATAGTTCTTTTGTATAGGTATTTGGAATTGAATGTATTTTTAGTCTGCAATTCACTAATCGTCAACCCATCAATATTTAATTCACGAATAATTGCTTGCAGAGCACTAAAGGCTAGTTTACACGACGCCACTAGGTTTCACGAAACTGCGCTACTGGCCAGTGCGCATGCGCGGCAGGCGGTCGCGCAACTTTTTGGCGAAACTAAACAGTTTCGGCACCTTCCAACTTTGGCGAAACTGATTGCGCGTGTTTTTAGGTTAGGTGATAACCAATACAGAACAAAACACAACATAAAGGTGGGAAAGGAGGAAATAATTCGGTCTTTGAACATATATGCGATGCATAGGTGCTTGTGCGATTTTAACGGTGTATTAGTGCTCTTCTAGCAATTATTTGTGAAATTAAATATTGATGGTTTGACGATTAGTGAATTTCGGACTAAAATACATCCAATTCGAAATACCTCTATATACACGAAGTATGTCAACAGTGGATTTCGGAACATAGTAAAGGCACTGCGGAGACGAATATCTACTTGACAAGAAACGTAATGCAATTTGTAATTTGAGTTCTGATAACAATGCTTGATGCATAACAGTATCTTGTTTCTTTATTCCATTACTAACTCTGATTAAAAGGAACGCTAACTGCTCTGGTGGTTTTCTAACATGATTAAAATAACTTCTAGGGTCTTCAATCACAATTTCTTTCAGGAAGGTGGCTGGGCAACAGACCTTACGTCTTTTTTAAATCCAGTCACGAACCCAAACATGTTTCTTATTCTCTTTATGTTTAGTCTTATGCAGCGACTTCACACAGCAATAGCTCCGCCACAACCCTTACAGCTACCAAAACATTAATTTTACGGCGACTACGGCACTCGCAAAACAACGAAACTGAAGTGTGTAGTATTGGCGCCGTGTGTACAGACACGCACGAAACGAGTTGCGCGCAACTCATTTCATGCAGCGAGTTTCGCAACCTAGTGCCGTCGTGTATACTAGCCTCAACATGTCGCTGCTTAAAACCGCACAAACACCTATGTTTCGCATATATGTTCGAAAACCGAATTATTTCTCCCGTTCCCCCCTTTATGTTGTTTTTTGTTCTGTATTGGTTATCACCTAACCTAAAAACACGCGCCGGCCGCGGCGGCCGAGGGGATTGAGGCGCTCCAGTCACGGTCTGCACGGCCACTACGGTCGGGGGTTCGAATCCCCCCTCGGGCATGGATATTTGTGCCGTCTTTAGTATTAGCTAGTTCATAAGCGCTGAGGCGCTCCAGTCACGGTCTGCACGGCCACTACGGTCGGGGGATCGAATCCCCCTCGGGCATAGATATTTGTGCCGTCTTTAGTATAAAGTAGTTGATAAGTAGTTTGTAAGTTTAGGAACTGATGACCCCGTAGTTAAGTCCCTTAAGCTCTACAAACATTTTTGAAAAACACGCGCAATCAGTTTCGCCAAATAAATACAATGAAAGAATCCCTGAGACGGATTTTCGTCTCAAATATGTCAAAGACATTATTAATAGAGCTGAAGCATCGAATTAAAATTTGTGGCGCGGCCGGGAATCGAACCCGGACCTCCATGCTTACTAGGCAGACGTCTTAACCGTTTTTTTTTTTTTTTTTTTTTTTTTTTTTCTTCTCTGGGTAGTTCTCTTCGTTGCGGACGCTGATCGTTTTTGTTCGAGGTTGTTCGTTGAATATTTGGCTCAGCTTTTTTATTACAGAGGACGTGGAGCCCTCTGACCGGGCGCGCTGAGCCACGGCGCCCGGCACCGTTAGACTACCACACCACTAACGATTAAGGCGCCTCGGAATAGTCTATGTACTATTTCCCTCGACAACACAAACTTTAATTCAGCTTCTTTGTTCCAAAGATAATTGCCACTACTGCCAAGGCTCTCCATGCAGCGGAATAGCACCTCAGCAATGGACATGGTGGAACAATCCTGTTATGGTGATATAAATATCAATTAAATACAATGAAAGAATCCCTGAGACGGATTTTCGTCTAAAATATGTCAAAGACATTATTGATAGAGCTGAAGCATTGAATTAAAATTTGTGGAGGGAAATCGTACATAGACTATTCCGAGGCGCCTTAATCGTTAGTGGTGTGGTAGTCTAACGGTTAAGATGCCGGGCGCCGTGGCTCAGCGCGCCCGGTCAGAGGACTGAACGCCCTCTGTAATAAAAAAAGCTGAGCCAACAACGCATCGAACAAGAACGAACAAAAAACGATCAGCGCCCGCAACAACGAGAACTATCCAAAAAAAAAAAAAAAAAAAAAAAAAAAAAGTTAAGACGTCGCCTAGTAAGCATGGAGGTCCGGGTTCGATTCCCGGCCGCACCACAAATTTTAATTCAATGCTTCAGCTCTATCAATAAGTTTCGCCAAAGTTGGAAGGTGCCGAAACTGTTTAGTTTCGCCAACGAGTTGCGCTTACGCCTGCCGCGCATGCGCACTGGCCAGTAGCGCAGTTTCATGGAACGCAGTGTCGTCGTGTAAACTAGCCTTGAGACTGACGCGGGCGCCGGTGTGAGGGTGGAGTTGCAGCCTGGCTGGTGTTGTGGCCGGTGCTGGACTCAGCGGCCAGGTGTGGGCTGGGCTGGGATTAGCGACGCTGGAGCCTGTCGCTCTGGCCATTAGCGGGCCGTAATCCCACCACCAGCTGTCCAGTTAGCCGCCTGTGTCTCACAGCTGCGACTGACGCACCTCCACACCTCCACACCTGGACACTGGACAGTGGACACCCCCCCCCCCCCCCCACTAGCCGAGCTGTCACCGCGGCGACAGTCCCGCCTCAGGCTGCACCTACATTGCAACCGGAAGTCGTCCGATCCGATCCTGTCCGGCAATGAGTGATCCGGCGATCCGGCGTCGTCAGGTGTTGAGTGCCTACACTGGGCCCGGGCCGATCCGGCAAAGGCGCGCAGCTGACGCACGCGGCATCCTGGATGCCGACTGCCCTCGCGTAAACAATGGGAGAGAGAGACTACACGCACAGTGAGCGTCAGCCCAGTGCACTGGCGACAGGCATCGGTTTCCGCACTGCACTCTGTTACACGCTACAGGCCAGCAGTCGCAGCTGTTGAGATGCTGCTGATTCGGACGATGATCTTTTGTGTTGGCTGCTGCTAGACATGAACGTTTGCCATAAAAAAAAAAAAAAAAAAAAAAAAAAAAAAAAAAAAAAAAAAAAAAAAAACCGTAGGAAAAGGATTTGAGTGCATCGTTTCCATGAAGACAGATCTTCAGGGGAAATTTTTACAATTTGCCAGTCACTGCGAAATTTTCCAGACGAGTTCAAAGACAACTATCGTATGTCTATAGAAACGTTTGACTATATACTTGAGCCGGCCGCGATGGCCGAGGGGACTAAGGCGCTCCAGTCACGGTCTGCACGGCCACTACGGTCGGGGGTTCGAATCCCCCCTCGGGCATGGATATTTGTGCCGTCCTTAGTTGTAGCTAGTTCATAAGTAGTTTGTAAGTTTAGGGACTGATGACCCCGTAGTTGAGTCCCATAAGCTATACAAATATTTAATTTAAATGTTCAATTGGGTCCGAGTTCGTCTGAGACCTAACTGCTTAGGTCATCGGTCCCTAGACTTACAAACTACTTAATCTAACTTAAACTAACTTACGCTAAGGACAACATACACACCCATGTCTGAGGGAGGAGAGAGGATCCGAACCTCCGACTGAAGCAGCCGCACAGTCCGTGACATGGAGCCTCAGACCGCACGGCTAACTCTCGAGGCACCATGTGATTAATGTTACCTAAACCCATATTGGTTACTTTCAAGCAATCCCATTAGTAAAACTTGTTAGCATAGCAATATAATACATTTAAAGTTTTAACCTACGTGTTGAGGAGCTAACAACAATCTGTTATTTAATATCCAATAGTAAAAGCAGTCAAGAAAACTCATTTATTGAGTCAGTCTTCATCAGATTATTATTAAAAAAAAACACACACACATTTTGAATCACTGCTACAGGAAGTAGTTGTACCGGTTTTTTTCACCCGGTTCTTGTCAATAACTAAAAAAAAAAAAAAAAAAAAACGGTTACAACGGACACCAAATAAATACCGAAAAAACCGGTTATTCAAAACTAAGATACCGGTATCGGTTTTAACCGGTCGGTTTTTCCCATCCCTAATGTAGGCGCGCTCATTAGACAACTGGCGTTTGGATTTTTCTCCGGTCACAGCCGGCGCCGGGTCGGATCGGAACGGACGACATGCGGATCCAATGTAGGTGCAGCCCCACCCGCCAAACACACGCCGTGTTCACGTGGCTTTTTCCCAGGGGGCCACGTGGCCGTAGCTGTGGAAAAGTCGCGCTCGTTGCCCCGTCATACGGCGCGCCACCACATATGACGGCACATGCACACACGCGCGGCACAGCTACTACGAGGATACCGTTCAGACCAGGGCCGGCGCAAGACAGGTACGAAACGTGCGGCCGCACGGAGTGGTTTTATATATATATATATATATATAACAAACTCAACATTCACGCCCTAGAGGGAATTCGAAACCAAACCTCAGACGGAGTGGCTTCGGGAATTGCGGCATGGCGCCTCAACTACCTGCCGGCCGCCCCTGTTGAACACTTGCGGGGAGTGACAATTGCGGGGAACCCGGGGCCCTTGAGGCGGCTAATGGCTTTTCCTGGGTACAGGCACACCAACAAGTCTTGCACTGCTGTTGTCAAGTTTCCACACTGTCAACATATCACGAAACGCAGTGACATTGCACAACTCTTTGCTAGCTGAAGAGCAATATAGTAACTTGTTCTAACTACATATTAATTCGTTGAGTGTTCCTCCTGAAAACAATTAAGGTATTTTAATAGTGATAATATTTCGAGAGTTATTAAGACATTCTTTGCTACTGCTGTGGTGTATGGGAGGGTGTCGTCTGTAACTGACTGTAATAGCATACAGGATGACTTAGGCAAAATTTCTAGTTGGTGCGAAGAATGGCAGCTAGCTCTCAATGTAGAAAAATGTAACGTGATGCACATGAGTAGAAAAAACAATCCTATAATGTTCGAATACAGCATTAGTAGTGAACTTCTTGATGCTGTCGCGTCGTTCAAATATCTAGGCGTAACATTGCAGAGCGATATGAAATGGAACGAGCATGTAAGGACAGTTGTGAGTAACGCAGACAGCCGACTTCGGTTTATTGGGAGAATTTTGGGAAGATGTACTTCACCTGTAAAGGAGACCGCGTATAAAACGCCTGTACGACCACGTCTTGAGTATTGGTCAAGTATTTGGGACCTGCAGCAGATCGGTTTGAAGGAAGACATAGAGGCGGTTCAGAGGCGAGCAGCTAGATTTGTTATCGGTAGGTTCGACCAATGCGCGAGTGTCACGGAAATGCTCCGGCAACTCAATTGGGGATCGCTGGAAAAAGACGACGTTATTTTCGTGAATTTCTGTTAAGTAAATTTAGAGGGCCGGAATTTGAAGCTGAGTGTAGTACGATCTTGTTGCCGCCTACTTACATTTCGCGTAAAGATCACAAAGACAAGATAAGAGAAATTAGGGCTCGTACGGAGGCATATAGGCATTCTTTTTTTCCTCGTTCAATTTAGGACTGGAATAGGAAAGGAAATGCCTAGTAGTGGTACAGTGTACCCTCCGCCACGCACCTTACGGTGAATTGCGGAGTATGTATGTAGATGTAGATTTACTAAAAGACGATGACTTTCCACAGTCATACCTCCTAAAAGCATATTATTCAGAACACTAAGCATATCAAGACACCTGTGCAAGCAATAAATATATTAGGCATCCTGCACAGATACGTTGATGTAATTGACCGCTATGTAGTTAACTCCACTATCATGCAACGTCCATCTCTTTAAAAATAGCTACTATGCTTTTTAATAGGACACGCAACCTTAAACTTTCAATGAAAAAACGTTAATAATAAGTCAATGAGTATTTTACATACTTGAAGCGTTTATTCGTAGACCCCAAAACGATTAGGCTGCATTCGAATTACAAATACATCTAAGAAATACGTAAAATTCGGAATGTTCACATGTTTGTTAAGCTTATGGGACTTAACTACGGGGTCATCAGTCCCTAAACGTACAAACTACTTATGAACTACTTACGAACTAGGACGGCACAAATATCCATGCCCGAGGGGGGATTCGAACCGCCGACCGTAGTGATCGTGCAGACCGTGACAGGAGCGCCTCAGTCCCCTCAGCCACCGCGGTCGGCAAGGGAATGTCACACACCGAAAAATGCTAAAGATAAATTCTATTTTCTATCACCGTCATATAGAACCATTTCTACTCCGAACTTGGCATAAACCAACAGGGAGAAACAAGTTGCAAGACTTCCAAAAAAAAAAAAAAAAAAAAAAAAAATGAAGCGAAATTGGCAGCTACTGCTTCACCTTTCCCTGAATGCGGCACAGGTAACGGCTGGAGGGCGTGGGGTATCCCTACTTGTGGAACATCCTGTCCACTACCTGCAGCGTCCGGGTCTCTTCGCAAGTGTCTACACATTCCCTTTCCCCGCAAGTGTCACGCCCCGCAAGTGTCAAAAACTCCTGTTGAACAAGAGGAGGCAGGAGGGCTGACTTCTTGCTCGCCACTGTGGCAGCATCGTCGTATTAACGCCCGAGGAACAGAGTGGGTGAAGCAGTCTGGCGTACAGTGCGGTCAGTCTTCTGATGAGTGGAGCGCTGCCAGCCTGTCACGCGCCGTGCGTTTACTCACGACTAATTTTGCAGAAGACGAAATCTAATTTGGAAATTCGAATGCAATGTTCGATACTGCGATTACCTGTTAAGCCGGAAGCAGTTTTGCTAAACCATTCAATGGCAGTTTGCGAGTGTTTTATTCTTCCCGTATTATGGAAAAAAAAATCATTGAACATTACTACAATCAAACTTGTCCAACACCTACAATGGCTAGAAGTATTCAGAATGGGAAAATATGCTGCGAGTAATTACAAGGGGTAAAGGTAGTAAGGCTAGTATAAGTTGGGTTTCGACGTTTTTTTTTTTTTTTTTTTTTTTTTTTTTTTTTTTTTTTTTTTTCAAAACTTTTGCTATCCGTTTCTGAGTGATAGTCTGACGTTTGATTTTGAGCCATGAAACAACTGTCTCCGCCTGCATGAACAATTAAACTCTGACCGCCACTTTTGTTTGACCATACTACTCGCACACGATCACTTTGCCAACGTTTATTTACTGTATACTGTTTTCCTTTGAATACATTATCAGTTCACAACCACTCAAAAATGCCGAGCGGGATTAGCAGAGCGATCTAAGGCGCTGCGGTCATGGACTGTTCAAAAATGTTCAAATGTTTGTTACCCTTATGGGACTTAACTACGGGGTCATCAGTCCCTAAACTTACAAACTACTTATGAACTACTTACGAACTAGGACGGCACAAATATCCATGCCCGAGGGGGGAATCGAACCCCCGACCGTAGTGGCCGTGCTGACCGTGACTGGAGCGCCTCAGTCTCCTCGACCACCGCGGAGTGATGGACTGTGGGGCTGGTTGATTAATGTGTAAGCTTAGGGACTGATGACCTTAGCAGTTAAATCCCGTAAGATTTCAGACACATTTGAACATTTTTGTAAGTTCACGAGCCTTATTAAAATTAGCTAGATTTCTTCAGTCAGGTTTGACTCTTATTTTTGAGCTGGTGCCCAGCGACTGTTTTGTGAAAAAACTGTAGAGCATGTCACCAATCAGTCGCACTTTTTGTTATTATTTTCCAGATCTACATAGATTTCGGGCACAGTTTCGCTATCCTCAGTGCTCTGAGTTATGTTTACATCCATACCGTTGTAAGTTAACCACCCTCCGCTTCCTACCAGTTGCCGCCTTGCTCAGTGATTATTTTCGGTCTTAAATGCAGATGTTATTGCCCTGATAAAATTGCATTGCAACGGATAACGACTTTTTTTTTTTTTTACACACAAAAGACTGCAGCAACTGATAGCATACCGGTGGCAGTTCCCTTACTAGTTGAAATTCCCCCATTTAATCATTAAGCAAAATTGGGACTCAAAATTTAATAAAAACAACTAGAGACGAAATGTATACTATTTACACAAGTTTATTAAATTCACTGTATATCTCCCTATCATCATTTTAAAGCCAAGATACAAAATATTCATTCACTAAATGTATCACCAATGGATTGAGACAAGGATCGTAACCTTACATTCATACCGTACATTCTTTACTCTCTCATACTGCACCCACGTAGCTATGCACAACATTCCCATTAGACAAAATCATTTCCCCGCTGAAATAGAGACAGAATTAACAACCAACACAGTTCCTCATACTTTACCACGGAGGCCACCATACTCACATCCTTCCTCTTCGTCACCCGGAAACGTTCTCCCTCTCGTGGCCGCTCCCCGTCCTAACCGATTCCCCCGTTCCCGTTCGCGAGTAGCCGCGCCCTCATTGGCTTGTGATCTCACGGGATCTTCTGCCAACCTCCGAATTCTGAAGGAACTCGCAAGTCGCAGCCACTTTACCATCTCATCCCCAAGGAAACCTCTCTGCCACACCCCAAAACTAAAGTTGGCAAACCTACCGAGTGTTCTGCATCTCTGGCTTCCCAGCCGCGGCTTTATGCACACTTACAGACCCTCACACACACAATCACATAAGGTATAAGATGAGTTGGGTACTGTGGAGCGAAGCTCCTTATGTGAGCGGCGCTCACTTATTTGTCCTGTAATAACAATTTTAATAAATAATAGAGCATTCTTGTCTCCACCTAGTACATCTCCCATTATAGTGGCACTAAAGGCCAAGCACACTTTTACGAAATGATAATCACATGAAAGTAACGTACACTGTAGTATACAAGGATTTAATGGAATGATACTACAGTACCGTTTCACCGTCATGCTGAACGTAACTGTCAATATGATGGTTTAGGTGTAAGTACATAGTAATGAGACTATTTCTTATATTTTTTACAGATCTGTTTAAATAAAATTCCCCAAACGTTATGTAAAAAATAAAGCAAGGCAGGGGGGAGCGGCAATTTAGCAGCTCGGACGGAGAGGCACTTGAGCTTGCGCCGGCCCTGGTTCAGGTCTTGAGCGGTATTTGGCCATTCCTCCAGGAGTGCGAAATATCCAACTTTGGAAGGCGCTGGTCTGGCTTCAGTGCGTCTGCCAAGTGCACCCCACATCTACATCTACATCTACATCGATACTCTGCAAATCACATTTAAGTGCCTGGCAGAGGGTTCATTAACCACCTTTATAACTTTTCTCTACCGTTCCATTCTCTAATAGCGCGCGGGAAGAAAGAACACCTAAATCGTTCCGTTTTCGATCTGATTTCTCTTATTTTATTGGGATGGTCATGTCTCCCTAAGTAGGTGGGTGCTAGCAAAATATTTTCACATTCAGAACTAAAAGTCGGTGATTGAAACTTCGCAAACAGATCACGCCGCAATGAATAACGTCTTTCTTTTAATGATTTCCACCCCAATTCGTGCAACATTTCCGTGACGCTTTCCCCTCCGTGACGTGATAAAACGAAACGAGATGCCCTTCTCTGAACCTTCACAATATCTTCCGTCAGTCCCACCTGGTGAGGGTCCCACAAGGAAGGGGCAACAGTACTCCAGGAGAGGACGCACAAGTGTAATGTAGGCAGTCTCTTTGGTGGAGCTGGTGCATCGTCTAAGCGTTCTGCCAATGAAACGTAACCTTTGGTTCGCCTTCCCCACAATATTTTCTATGTGTTCTCTCCAGTCAAAGTTGTTCGTAATTGTAACTCCTAGGTATTTGGTAGAATTTACGACCTTAAGGTTTGACTGATTTATCGCGTAATTGAAGTTCAGCGGATTTCTTTTAGTGGTCATGTGTATTACTTCACACTTTTCTTTATTTAGTGTCAATTGCCAATTTTCGCACCATGCAGAAATTTTGTCTAAAGTGCTCGATCGTGATGAACTGCACGGAACTAGCTGCGCACTTCTTCCCTTCGCTTCCCTCGGCTTCGAGCGTGTGCAGCTCTCTGGAGACGACAGTTGTCGTCCACCAGAAGGAACCCGTGGCACCACCGCAGGGCACCGCAAAAGGTCGCAGCATCTCGTCTCTACACCTGTGAGCACTCAAGGCGCCATTCTTAACTACATACAGGTCCGTACGCCCACCAACACCGTTCGTCTACCACAATGATATCCACATCCACATAAATACTCCGCAGTCAAACGTAAGGTGCGTGGCGGAGGGTACACTACTAGGCATTTCCTTTCCTATTCCACTCCCAAATAGAACGAGGAAAAAAAGAATTCCATATCTTTGGATTTCAGGAAGGCTTTTGACACTGTACCCCACAAGCGGCTTCTCATGAAATTGCCTGCTTATGGAATATCTCCCCAATTGTGCGATTGGATTCACGATTTTCTATCAGAAAGAACACAGTTCGTTGTAATTGACGGTAAGTCATCGAGTAAAACAGAAGTGATATCTGGCGTTCCACAGGGAAGCGTTATAGGTCCCCTACTCTTCGTCGTGTTTATAATCGATTTAGGAGACAATCTGAATAGCTCCCTTAGACTGTTCGCGGATGATGCTGTCGTTTATCATTGCACGTCACCGGCATATTATATATATACATGTGGCGTCTGTTCCGAAAGAACAGATGCCACTTGTATATATATATATAATATACCGGTGACAGGCAATTACCCTATCATTACTGGGAAGAGGTGGGCAAGTTTGAAACCCTTATTCTTACGGGAATTAGTTTCATAACTACGAGTTTGAGTACTGTCGGCAGGGCGAAGCTGGGAATTTGTATCTGACGGGAGGCGTGCTTAGGTAGTCCTTGCAGGTGCGGTGATCACTGTGTCCCCAGTGGTGTAGGGCTGCAACGATCGAGGAAAGTCCCATACCACCCTTATGTGAATGAAGATGCTTAATTTTCAAGATTTCTTTGTCCCGCTTTTTTTTTCATTAAATCTGCACGTATGATGGAAAAGTTATTTTGTTATCATCCCCTAATATCATTACTATTGTTTCTTTTATATGTCATACATACTTGTTTTCTAATGATTAATAAAAAAAAGTGGCCGAACAGATCGATGGTATCTGTTCAATGCTAGGACAAGACATGCTTTGACGATTTGGAAGCGTCCATAGTGGAGAAATCTGCAGAAAATGCGGTCTCCCGAAAAAAATTTTTTTTCCTTTTCTTATTGTTTTTATCACCAGTCTACGCTATTGTCTACTACTACTCATTAATTTCAACAGTAGCTCGTCATGGAAAAGACGGTTTTACTTTCTTTGTACTACATATAAAATAAAATAATAATAAAAGAAATTAAGAAGAAACAAAAAAACGGTAAGACGTCTGCCTAGTAAACATGGAGAAAAAATAAAAATAAAAAAAAATAAAAAAATAAAAGTAGAAGAAGAAGAAGAAGAAAAACAATAAAAAAGAAAAAAAGAAAAAAAAGAAAAAAGAAAGAAAAAAGGGGGGGTCAGCGCAACTGCCTAGAAAGCAGGAGACCCGGGTTCCAATCCCGGCTGGGTACACATTTTCAGTTTTGCCCAATCACAGTTGATGTCATATATTTTGTGAATATTTAATTGTAATTAATGCAGAGAGCTATATACTTGTGCAATGCTCATTGTCATTTATTATCACAATTGAAATGATGTGACGTCAATCTCGGAATTGCCACGGCGGAGCGGCCGAGCGCATTGAGACGCTATGCTACGAGGCGCGAGGCCGTTTCCCTCGGGGGTTCGAATCCCTCCTCGGGCATGGAAGTTTGTTCCGTCTTTAGTATAAGTGAGATCGTAAGTAGTCTGTAAGATTAAGGACTGATGACCACGCAGTTGAGTCCCTGAACCTTTACAAACGTTTGAACATTTGAATCTCAGAATTGTCAGGCAGTCCTGTGAAACGTCTACATTTTAAATCTCAAAGTACGTTTACATCATTCCTAAGGGGTGACTCGCGTATCAGACTGCCAACATTTTACTGTTTATATCGGGGATTTTGCCTTTTCTAACTGCAGCTACTACCAGTATTCTACTGACCATTTCTTGCCTTTTTGCATCAGTTTATGTTCTTTGTAAAAATCGTTATGCTCCAATGCCCTTCATCCTTAGCCTCTAGTCCTGCCAAACTCTAGATATCACCGTCTACGTTTTGTGGGTTAGTTTGAAGGAACGGTTTCTGTCTTCAGCACCTTGTTTCTGCTTTTCCTAAGCCGAACTGACTTCATTATTATTCTGGCTTAATATTAGAAAAGTTATTTAGGGCATCTCGCTTGTTGCATTCTGCTAATATGTTCCTTCCGTTTCTATTAATGTGTAGATTTTAAGGTCATTTATATTTATTCATTTCTTAATTCATGTTCCAATTTATAACATTTAACTGAGCCGAGAAATTTCAGTTGTGACCACTATCGACTAATGTTTTCCTTGAAACTTCCTGGAAGATTAAAACTGTGTGCCTCAACCGGGACTCGAACCTGGGACCTTTGCCTTTCGCGGGCAAGCGCTTGCCGCCGAAAGCCAAGGTCCCAGGTTCGTGTTCCGGTTCAGGCACACACTTTTAATCTGCCAGGAAGTTTCATATCAGCGCACACTCCGCTGCAGAGTGAAAGTTTCATTCTGGAATGTCTTCCTTGTTTGTCCTCCAAGTTTCAGATCCGAAAAGTAGTATCACTTAGCTAAACTGTGCTCTCCTTGCGGGCTTCCAATATGCTCTTTGCCACTAGATACCCATTTGAAGTGATGTGTTGAATGCATGTCTTTCATGTTGCAGCATCTGCTTTCAGGTTATCAAAATCCGATTATTACCATACAGAAATCAAGACCACGACAGTGCATATATCACTAGTTACTCTGTACGATTGAAGATGCATATTCCTCAGCAACTTTGGTACTAGATGTCAAAGAGATCCGCACAGACTATACCTTCCACTGAGCCTCTGCTGCACTGTACTGTCACTCCCCATCCTAACGTCTTTGGTCCCTGAAAACTCCTAGCATTTCCCTACCCACTGCAGCTCAGTCCCACACACGGTGGTCGTGGCTTCAACTGTGGCCCAACACAGTCGCACTGCCTGTCTCCAACAGGTTTTCCACGTTTCCAGCTGTATCCTACAATATTTCCTCTGACAATAAGACATTAATCTACTTTGTGATGCTCCTAAACTCCATTGTGATCCCCAAAAAATTTTACAAGCAATCTCCAGTACCACCTTACTGCAAGTTTCATTTTTTCAGGTTTCCAGTGTCCATTATTGATGACACTATTCTCCCTTGGGCCACTGTACTACTGCAGAAGTACCCTCCAGTAGCACCTTT
This sequence comes from Locusta migratoria, assembly GCA_026315105.1. Lineage (NCBI taxonomy): Eukaryota > Metazoa > Arthropoda > Insecta > Orthoptera > Acrididae > Locusta > Locusta migratoria. The sequence goes on along the minus strand of CM048753.1, from coordinate 54,455,426 downwards.
CAGCCACTCAGGTCCCTGATAATTGCCATCATACAGTGACCTCTAGACATCAGATCCTGATAATCCTAGGCTCTTGTCACAGTCTTGTAGGTTGTCTCAAGTAGAACTACATCACTGCCTCACTATATCCCTAACGCTGCCGTTATTTCCTTCAAGAAATTGATCCCTGACGACACCAGCCTACCTTGTATGTCTTCACCATTCCAGAGACTCTCTCTTGTAAGGACACTGTGGCGTTAGCCTCGGTGCCTGTAAACTGCCACTGCCCTTGCCACTAGGTGTCCAGAGTCATGATGACCCTGGCCTTCTCACGCAACTGCATTAGTTCTCATCTGTTGCTAGTCTTTGTGACTGCAGGCTTCCAACATTTACTTTGTCACTAAACATCAGTCAAGACGCTTGAGGATCCTGGACTCTCTTGTGCTCTTACTACTCTCCCATAGCAGAGGTCCTACAAAACCTGCAGCTCATTGGCTTAGCGCTAAAGTCAGTCAGGACCCTAGTCTGTACCATGTCCCTCGCCACTGTAAAGGCATTGTCCTAAAGGACAGCTGCACTGCTAGTCTTGATTGCTGCAAACTCCACCCTAGATATCAGTCAGGTCTACCAGCTCAAAAAGCACTCTAATTTTGACCATTTACCATTTTAAAATCACTCTCCAGGATGACTTTAATGTTACTATCATTGGTGTCTGTAGAATCCCAACTGTATGTTTGATGGTAACATCACTGAGATCTGTGATGAACTTGACATCACGTGGACTCTGCTCTTAGAGCATAGAATGATCTGCAAATTCCCAACATTACCTTTATCACTAGACATCAGTCAGATCCTTGAGGACTTCAGCACTACAGAAGTACCCGTCATGTTGCTAAGCGTCGGAGGTTCGAATCCTCCCTCTGGCATGGATGTGTGTCTGCCCTTAGGTTAGATGAACTTAGTTTAAGTAGTTTGTAAGAGTAGGGACTGATGCGCAACGTAGTTTGGTACCATAGGATTACGAACACTTGCATATTTTTTGTTGCTAACCTTGGTCCCTGCAGAATTAAAATGCCCTTTTGTTGGGAACATCAGTCAAGTATGATAATTCTGGTCTCACTCATGGCATGAGCCCAACTAACCTGTCATTTACCATCAGGTGCAACTGACTAGAGATAATTCACATTCATGATGACTGCAGCCTCCTGCTGCCCCTGTACTACTACAGTATAAGCATACTGTCGCACTCCTGTAGGACAACAAACTTGTAGCGCTGATCGCTGCAGTCTTCCCCCTTACCCTTTAGACATCAGCTAGATCTATCAAGCCAAGAATTACCGTAACTGCCCTTTTGCTACGTATAATTCTAGCAGTAGGCATCCGTGCCACTAGCTGTGGCCAGTGCAGACACCCAATTTTCCATTTGGCACCAGACATCAGCCACGTCCACTACATGTGTAAGGAGGTCAGCTACCCTTGTGGCCACGTTCAGTGCACCGTCGCTGTCCAGTGCGACCACCGTGCCGCTAGCCTTTGTCCCCGCATAATCCACACCCTCCCATTGGTGGTAGACCTCAGACCTCCTTGATGCTCCTGTCCCAGTTAGAGATGCCCTCTAGACTAGAAGCACTTGCACTCGGTCCCAGCCCTGCTAGAGCCTCACGACCATCCTGCTTGTTCTGTTGGCGGTGACCGCTGAACGCCGCCCTTGCAGAATCCCAGGCCTCCCATTGCCGGCAGACCTCAGACCTCCTTGATACTCGTGTCCCAGCTGGAGACACCCTCTTGACTAGAAGCACTTGGTACCCCTCCTGCCAACAGTAGTTCTCTTGACCACCCTACCATCTGTGCCTCGCGCTGCCTGTGCTCGCGGCCACCCATTGCTTGATCAATTGGCGGTGAGCGCTGCGTGCCCGCCCTTGCAGAATCCCAACCCTCCCATAGGCGGCAGACATCAGACCTTCTGGATACTCCTGTCCCAGTTGGAGACGCCCTGTTGACTAGAAGCATTCGGTACCCCTCCTGCCACCAGTAGTCCTCTAGACCACCCTACGACCTGCTGCACATCGCAGCCACCCATTGCTTGTTCCGTTGCCGGTGAGCGCTTAGCCTCCGCCCTTGCAGAATCCCAACCCTCCTATTGGCAGCAGACCTCAGACCTCCTTGATGCTCCTGTCCCAATTGGAGACGCCCTCTTGACTAGAAGCACATGATACCCCTCCTGTCACCAGTAGTCCTCTGGATCACCCCACCACCTGTCCCTCACGCCTGCCTCCACCTCACAGCTGCCCATTGCTTGTTCTGTTGGCAGTGAGTGCTGAGCACCTGCCCTTGCAGAACCCCAATCCTCCCACAGGTGGCAGACCTCAGACCTCCTTGATCCCCGTGTCTTAGTTGGAGACGCCCTCTTGACTAGAAGCAGTCGGTACCCTCCTGCCACCAGTAGTCCTCTAGACCACCCTGCCACCTGCTGCGCCTCACGGCCACACATTGCTTGTTCTGTTGGCGGTGAGCTGTGAGCACCCGCCCTTGCAGTCACCCTTTTGAGTAGAAGCACTCGGTACCCCTCCGGCCACCAGTAGTCCTCTAGACCACCCTGCCACCTGCTGCGCCTCGCGGCCGCCCATTGCTTGTTCCATTGGCGGTGAGCGCTGAGCGCCCGCCCTTGCAGATGCCCTCTTGACTAGAAACACTCGGTACCCCCTCCTGCCACCAGTAGTCCTCTAGACCACCGTACCACCTGCTGCACTTCGTGGCTGCCCATTGCTTGTTCTGTTGGCAGTGAGTGCTGAGTGCCCGCCCTTGCAGAATCCCAACCCTCCCATTGGCGGCAGACCTCAGACATCCTTGATACTCGTGTCCCAGTTGGAGGCGCCCTCTTGACTAGAAGCACTCTGTACCCCTCCTGCCACCAGTAGTCCTCTAGACCACCCTACCGTGCTGAGCGCCTGCCCTTGCAGAATCCCAAGCCTCCAATTGTCGGCAGACCTCAACCCTCATTGATACTTGTGTCCCAGGTGGAGACGCCCCCTTCACTAGAAGCACTCGGTACCCCTCCTGCCACCAGTAGTCCTGTAGACCACCATACCACCTGCTGCGCCTCGCGGCCGCCCATTGCTTGTTCCGTTGGCGGTCAGCGCTGAGCGCCCACCCTTGCAGACGCCCTCTTGACTAGAAGCACTCGGTAGTCCTCCTGCCACCAGTAGTCCTCTAGACCACCCTGCCACCCGCTGCGCCTCGCGGCCGCCCATTGCTTGTTCTGTTGGCGGTGAGCGCTGAGCGCCCACCCTTGAAGAATCCCATCCCTCCCATAGGCAGCAGACCTCAGACCTCCTTGATACTCGTGTCCCAGTTGGAGACGCCCTCTCGACTAGAAGCACTCGATACCCCTGCTGCCACCAGTAGTCCTCTAGACCACACTGCCACCTGCTGCGCCTCGCGGCCGCCCATTGCTGGTTCCGTTGGCGGTGAGCGCTGAGCGCCCGCCCTTGCAGACGGCCGCTGGCCACTGTGTGCCGCAGGCGCGGAGGGCGCCTTCAAGAAGCTCAAGCCGGAGCCGGCGGCGCTGCTCGCCGGCGCCTCTGGGGGGCCGTCGCCCGCGCCGCCCCCGCATGCCGGCCACACCCCCACCACCGCCTCCTGCCCCACGCCGGCGCGCCGCCGGCACAGGACCACCTTCACCCAGGTAAGCACTGACACCGCTACTGCACTCCTAGCCGCGTAGCTGATAGCGCCACGTGAGGAGCGTTCTCACCAAACTCAACAACTGCAATATATACGGGGTGTTTCAAAAAGGTCCGGCCAAACTTTCAGGAAACATTCCTCACACACAAAGAAAGAAAATATGTTAAATCGACATGTGTCCAGAAACGCCTAATTCCCATGTTAGAGCTCATTTTATTACTTCTCTTTTAGTGTAAATTGAAATAATTCGTCCAGACAATTGTCAAAATACCCAATTGTTTCGTTAGTATGTTCTGTACTTCCTCGATTCACTTCATCAACACAGATTTTCTGTGAACGTTAGGGCAGGAATTGTTGGTAATGTCTTGATTGGGCCTCATGTTCTTCCACCTACGCTCACTGGAGCACGTTATCAAGATTTCATACGGAATATTCTACCTGTGCTGCTAGAACATGTGCCTCTACAAGTACGACGCAACATGTGGTTCATGCACGATGGAGCTCCTGCACATTCGGTGACCGGGTGTGTGACTAAGTGTGTTTGCCTCTGTAACTCATAAAATAATAGGTGACGGGAAATTTTAATGCGGTAGGTCAACACAAGAAATGTTACACTTTCTGCAGGGCTATGAACATAGTCTATTGCATCATTTTCCAAAGAGTTACACCACAAAGATATAACTTTTTAAATGGAACAATAGATTTTTCTATCGTGCATTGGAATCGCTGAAACCAGCTGCGTCCAAATCAATTTAAACTACATTCCTATCACTGTTAGTTTGGGAGCTACAACCCTTCAAAGTTCCGGGGGCGGTGGCTGTGATAGCGTAGCTGACTGGCCGAGTGGCTATCCCCTGGGGCACGGCCCACTGTCTCATGACCACGACCCAGTCAGCTACGTTGTCGTAGCCTCCGCCCGTCGGAACTTTGAAGGGTTGTAGCTCCCAAACTAACAGTGATAGGAATGTAGTTTAAATTGATTTGGACGCAGCTGGTTTAAACGAATCCAATGCACGATAGTAAAAATATTGTTCCATTTAAAAAATTATATCTTTATGGTGTAACTCTTTGGAAAATGATACCATAAACTATCGCATTAAAATTTCCTGTCATCTATTATTTTATAAGTTACAGAAGCAAACACACTTAGTGAAACACCCTTTATATATATATATATATATATATATATATATATGGTGTTACAAAAAGGTACGGCCAAAATTTCAGGGAACATTCCTCACACACAAAAAGAAAGAAAATATGTTATGTGGACATGTGTCCGGAAATGCTTAATTTCCATGTTAGAGCTCATTATAGTATGTCCCTTTAAGTGTAAATTGAAATAATTCGTGCAAACAGTTGTCAAAATACCCAATTGTTTCGTAATTATGTATTGTACTTCCTCGATTCATCGCCAGTTGGCCCAATTGAAGGAAGGTAATGTTGACTTCAGTGCTTGTGTTGACATGCGACTCATTGCTCTACTGTACTAGCATCAAGCACATCAGTATGTAGCATCAACTGGTTAGTGTTTGGTTCATGCACGATGGACCTCCTGCATATTTCAGTCGACGTGTTCATACGCTTCTCAACAACAGATTCGGTGATCGATGTATTGGTATAGGCGGACCAATTCCGTGGCCTCCACACTCTCCTGACCTCAACCCTCTTGAATTTCATTTATGGGGGCAGTTGAAAGTTCTTGTCTACGCAACCCCGGTACCAAATGTAAAGACTCTTCGTTCTCGTATTGTGAACGGCTGTGATACAATACGCCATTCTCCAGGGCTGCATCAGCGCATCAGGGATTTCATGCGACGGAGGGTGGATGCATGTATCCTCACTAACGGGGGACATTTTGAACGTTTCCTGTAAAAAATAGTGTATGGAGTCACGCTGGTACGTTCTGTTGCCGTGTGTTTCCATTCCATGATTAATGTGATTTGAAGAAAAGTAATAAAATGAGCTCTAACATGGAAATTAACCGTTTCAGGACACATGTCCACACAACATATTTTCTTTCTTTGTGTGTGAGGAATGTTTCCTGAAAGTTTGGCCGTGCCTTTTTGTAACACCCTGTATAACTCATTTTTGCGCATTTTGTAGATGTTGGCTTTTGTGAAAACGCTCCTCAAATAGTCGTAGTCATACGTCACACAGGGAACGGCTCTATCCGGCCTACACTGAGGCGACAACACTCATGGCGTAGTGGCATGTGCAGATGACGGTATTGCAGGTGTAGAAGGAAGGTGCATTTACTGAGCTGCCATTCATGTAAAAAGAACGACAGGAAATGACAGAATTTGAACGCTAATTGGTAGTTCATACCACACACAAAGGACCCCGATTTCCAAAATCGTAACGAAACTCGGTACTGCCACATTCACCGTGTCAATACCTTGCCTAGAATTCCACATTCCAGACTCTACCTCGCGCCTGGGACAAGGCAAGTGCCTAGAATTGTCAATGACACGTAACACAAATAACCACAGCAATCGTTGTGGGACGTGCGGAGAGATATCTGTTAGGACTGTGTGGCAGAATTTAGCGTCAACTGGTATTGCAGCCCCCCTTCTAAATGCCTTTTCTAACAGCACGACGTCATCTGTAGCTCCTTTCCTCCATTCATAAATGTTAAAACATTCATCAATGAATCTTTCCAGCGATTGGTTTGAACATCTCTGCGCTCCACTAGACACGGTTCTCTTTGGAGGTTGCCATTTCTCCCACCTCTGAAATAACTGACCCAGACTGTTAAAGGAAACCAAAAGTTTAACTGTATTCCGAACCACGGTGGAGCTCGGCATTTATGTCTTCAACGATTTTGGCAGAGATTAAAGAAGTGAAAAGTGACACATAAAGCCCTAGGATATAGCAGAGATCGAACCCACAACATAGGGTTGCACTCTGCCACCGAGTTGCACGCTCCACGACTGGATATGCCTTGTTAGGTAATATGAGACCCTATTTCAGTTGGTACAAGCTGATGGTAGGGTTCAAGAGTGAAGCCACGGACCCAGGTTTTCGGCGAGTCACTATGTATGCCAACTGGCCTGGGTCCCCTGCTACACTTCAACCACTCGTCAACTGGAAGTGGCCATGGTGGAGTACTTGGATACCGTTTTTATGGATGACATCGCGCCAAGTCACCAGACCACAGTTTTTGACGATTCATTGGAGACCATTCTGGACAATTCCAGCCAATGATTCATCCTCCCACATCGACCGACGTGAATGTCAATGAGAATATAATCGAGAACTCAGGCCATGCATAAAATCCTCCACTGGCAGCAGTTTCCCAATTACGGATGGCTGAGGTGGCAGTAAGACTCAATGTTTGTTGAGTCCATGAGAAGTCGATTTGCTATACTTGGCCACATAAACAGAAGTCCGAAACTAAATTGGAGGATCTCATGAGTTTTGTCTCCTCAGTCTATGTACAGCAGTATTTAAAGACCGTTTTCTGTAAACACCTCTGCAGTGTTTCACCAATCTACCAAAAGCTACTGTATTAAACACAAGGAGAGGCATTGAATTAAAATTTACGCAGTGGCCTGGATTCGAACTAGGGACCTCTTACTTACTAGGTAGGTGCTTTAGTTCACTCAGCTAACACAGCATTGTAGCCAAACTGACTACACGGACTGTCTTAAATCACGTCTCCCTCCACACCACATACTTTAATTCTGCCTCGTGTTCCCTGTGAAATGTGTATCAAATTGCCAGGGCTCTCCTACATTGGAATAGCACTCCAGCAAAGATCGCGAATAGGAACTACCCCGCCTTGTTCCTCAGGCCGAAGTGATATAAATATCAACAAATAATACAATTAAACGTGTTTAATACCTTTGGTATAATGAGACAATGTTGGCTCAAGGGATTGAATTATTTGTTGATATTTATACTCCTTATGTTTAATACCTTTGGTATAATGAGACAATGTTTTCTCAAGGAATTGTATTATTTGTTGATATTTATATCACCTCGGCCTGAGGAACAAGGCGGGATAGTTCCTATTCGCGATCTTTGCTGGGGTGCTATTGGAATGTAGGAGAGCCCTGGCAATTTGATACGCATTTCACAGGGAACATGAGGCAGAACTAAAGTATGTGGTGTGGTTGTAGACGTGCTTTAAGACAGTCCGTGTAGTCGCTTTGGCTACAATGTTGTGTTAGATGAGTGGTCTAAAGCACCTACCTAGTAAATGGGAGGTCCTGGGTTCGAAACCCGGTCACCACATAAATTTTAATTCGATGCCTCTCCTTATGTTTAATACCTTTGGTATAATGAGACGATGTTGTCTCAAGGGATTTTATTATTTGTTGATAAAAGCTACTGTGTTACACATAAATTTACATACAAGCAGTTATCTGAACATTTGTGTTGACTGACCCTTATTGGCTTACTTCAATTCTATTTCGCCTTATAATTTTACAGCTGCTTTTTCTCTTAACAAGCACTATCTGCCAGATTATAACTCCACCACCTACCTGAAACAGATGCACATATCCATATTTACATTCACAACAGTATAATTATTTTCCTATATTCCAATACACTTTGTAGGGTGGCTCTGTTACCAGCGCTTCCTCGCACAAATGCGCCTTCATTTCCTATGTAACCTCTTACCATGATATTTCAACCAACCTTTACTATTCTTGATGTATTCTTCAGTCTGCACACTGGTTTGATGCAGTTCTCCACCCTACTCTACCCCGAGCAAGCCTCTTCATTTCCTCATAAGAACAACAATCCATATGCATTTGAATCTGCTTATTATATTCGTTCTTGGTTTTCCTCTTCGATTTTTACCTCACTAAGTTCCCTGCAGTGCTATATTGGCGATTCCTTGATGACTCAGAATATGTCCTACCAATCGATCCTTTCTTTTAGTCAAGGTATGCCAGGAATTTCTTTTCACTCCAGTTCTGTTCAGTACCTTCTCATTAGTTACGCGATGTACCCACCTAATCTTCTGCATTCGTCAGTACCACCATATTTCAAAAGCATCTATCCTCTTTCTGTCTGAAGCCCTTATCGTTCATGTTTCATCCCGTATGTGTTTCATCCTAACACTTCAATTAATATTTGATGTTAAATTTCCGTTTCTCAGAAACGTATTTTCTTGCAATTTGATTTTACATATGTGACTATCGTATGTTGTTTTGCTGCTGAAGTAACAAAACGCCTAGCACTTTACTATCTCGTTACCTAATCTTATTCCTTCAGCATCGCCTGATTATTTTACAATGCATCCATTACATTTTTTTCACTCTTGTAAATGTTAATCGTATTCCCTTTTTTCAGGACACTGTCCATGCCGTCCAATTGCTCTTGCAGGTCCTTTGCTGTCTGACTGAATTACATCATCAACAAACAGAGAGCTTTTTATTTCCGGACCGTGAACTTTAATTCCTTCTCCAGATCTCTTCTTGCTTTCCTTCACAATTTGCTCAATGCACTGATTTAATTACATTGGGGAAGGCTGCAAACCTGTGTTACTGCCCTCCCGACCAATGCTTCCTTTTCACGCCCTTGCACTCTTAAGTGCTGTGTGGTTTCTATACATACTACCAGAACATAAATGTGCCATTAGAAACCCTTCCAGACGTCTCTGAGAAGTCGTCCCTCTTTGTTCCCACCTCAGGACCATATCATTACGCCCATACTTGTCTCATATCCCGCCACCAAATTCTACATCACTTCCATTCCTCCACACCGGACACTCTTCCCATATGAAACCTTAACTTTTCCCGGCGTAATGAATGTTCAAACAACTTACGGGTATGCTGCCGGGTGACGTCGTCGACAACCGGCGATATTTCGACCTTGGTTTGCGTAAGGCAGGTGTACATCGTATTCCTTGCAGTTGTGGCATGTCATATATTGGTCAGACAATCAGGACTGTGGAAGACCGGTGTATTGAACACAAACGTTACACTCACTTACAACAGCCAAACAAATCCGCTGTTTAACACTGTCTTGGCACCGGTCATCCTATGGAATACAACAACACCGAGATCCTGGCATGCACTTCCACCTGTTGGGATAGTGTTATTAAGGAAGCTATTGAAATTAAACTAGCAAGAGATCTTATAAACAGAGATGGTGGTTTTTCTTTAAATTCTGCTTGAAATCCGGCAGTGTCTCTCGATAAACAACAGAGGGACAAAATTAATGCTGCCTCACCTGTTGATTAACAGTCACTATCGACAATTTTGATGTTTTGTTGAATCCATCATTGCTGGTGGAAACGGGACAGTGGCCAGTCAAGAGTATGAAGGAACTGAGATACCAACAGCTGTCTTTATAATAAAATATTTATTGTATCGCAACCAGTTTCGGCAATCCACTATGCCATCTTAAGGTCCCTACATCAGAGCATAATATTCAAAAGTAGGGATACTAAAACTGGATTCGTGGGAAACATTAACAACAACTGTGACAAGAGAGCAGTTGTGCAGGGCAGGTTGTCCTCTTGTCGAAATATCGGCGGTGGTCTACGACGTAAACTTTCACGGCCGGAATGGTCAAAATTACTAAAAATTTCCGGGCTGTTATGCCGTGGTATAGTGCATTCATTATTAAAACCCAACGTTTCGTCCCCGACAGCGGAGGACATTCTCAAGGGGGATCGTGGCACTTTTGAATGTCCGATTCACACCCTGGCTCGCTACTGACTGAAGCCAAATTCCGTTTACAAGGGCAGAGGTGTGACGTCACATGTTTTTGACATGCGCGCGCAATTCGTCGTTGCCGATTGCCTCCGTCCGTTAATGTCGTCCCATGGTGGAAGACTGTTACATTTCTTCTTCAAAACCGGAATCCAGATATCATTTAGTTTCACGCCCTCCTCCATCCTACTGAAATTATTGGGGTGTTTTACAATTTCTATTGCCTCTCTATACAGTCTTTCGTGGTATCCATTTGTGGCTGCTAAAACCTGAGTCTTATCAAATTGAATAAGGTTGTCCCCTGGTTGAAAAACATGTTCAGCAACATCTGATCTGTCAATCTCTCCCCTTCTATAGTTTCCCTCGTGCTCATCTAGTCGTTTTTTGGCTGTTCTTTTTGTGGTACCCCGCGTATACGTCTCCACAGCTACACGGAATCCTATAAATTCCTGCTTTTTCCACCGATTTGCGAGCATCTTTTGCCGATTTCAGGTGATCCTGTATCTTCCGAGTAGGTTTGTAAATGATGGCAACATTCCGTTTCGTCAAAATTTTACCGATGCGGTCGGTGACGCCCTTAATAAAAGGTAGGAAAACTTTAGATTTCACAGGAACCCTTTCATCGTTTTCAACTCTACGTGTCGGTCTCAAAGCTTTCCTTATCTCTGTAGACGAATAGCCATTCTTAAGTAAAGCATTACTCAGGTGTTTCAATTCCACGTCGAGTAATTCCGGTTCGCAGATGTTCCTTGCTCTGTCCGCCAACGTCTTTATAATGCCCCGCTTTTGCTGTGGGTGGTGGTTTGAATCCCGGTGCAAATAACGGTCTGTGTGTGTGGGCTTCCGATAAACTGTATGGCGCAATCTGCCATTCCCCTTTTTGAAAACTGACCGCTGGAAAAAGCAGGAATTTATAGGATTCCGTGTAGCTGTGGGGACGTATACGTGGGTACCACAAAAAGAACAGTCAAAAATCGACTAGATGAGCACGAGGGGAACTGTAGAAGGGGACTGATTGACAGATCAGCTGTTGTTGAACATGTTTTTCAACGAGGGGACCACAATATTCAATTTGATAAGACTCAGGTTTTAGCAGCCACAAATGGATACCACGTAAGACTGTATAGAGAGGCAATAGAAATTGTAAAACACCCCAATAACTTCAATAGGATGGAGGAGGGCGTGATACTAAATGATATCTCGATTCCGGTTTTGAAGAGGAAATGTAACAGTCTTCCACCATGGGACGACATTAACAGACGGAGACAATCGCCAGCGACGAATTGCGCGCGCATGTCAAAAACATGTGACGTCACACCTCTGCCCTCGTAAACGGAGTTTGGCTTCAGTCAGTAGCGAGCCAGGGTGTGAATCGGACATCCAAAAGTGCCACGATCCCTCTTGAGAATGTCCTCCGCAGTCAACAGAACCAAAGATGACCAAACATCAAAATTCTGAAGGAACTGAGATACTAACAGCCGTATGTATACTAAAATATTTATTGTATCACAACCAGTTTCGGCATTCCACTATGCCATCTTCAGGTCCCTACATTGGAGCATAATATCCAAAAGTAGGGATACTAAAACAGGATTCGTGGACTTCTGTCTCTTGTCACAGTTGTTGTTTTCCACTAAGAGACACTATGCCATCTCCAGGTCCTACATCAGAGCATAATATCCAAAAGTAGGGATACTAAAACAGGATTCGTGGACTTCTGTCTCTTGTCACAGTTGTTGTTTTCCACTAAGAGACACTATGCCATCTCCAGGTCCTACATCAGAGCATAATATCCAAAAGTAGGGATACTAAAACAGGATTCGTGGACTTCTGTCTCTTGTCACAGTTGTTGTTTTCCACTAAGAGACACTATGCCATCTCCAGGTCCTACATCAGAGCATAATATCCAAAAGTAGGGATACTAAAACAGGATTCGTGGACTTCTGTCTCTTGTCACAGTTGTTGTTTTCCACTAAGAGACACTATGCCATCTCCAGGTCCTACATCAGAGCATAATATCCAAATTTAGGGATACTAAAACTGGATTCGTGGACTTTTGTCTTTTGTCACAGTTGTTGTTGATGTTTTCCACTAAGAGACAGAAGTCCACGATTCCAGTTTTAGTGTCCCTACTTTTGAATATTATGCTCTGATGTAGGGACCTTAAGATGGCGTAGTGGATGCCGAAACTGGTTATGATACAATAAATATTTTATTATACATACAGCTGTTGGTATCTCAGTTCCTTCCCCCTTGAGAATGTCCTCCGCAGTCGGGGACGAAACGTTGGGTTTTAATAATGAATCCACTAGACCACTGCATAACAGCCCGGAAATTTTTAGTAATTTTGAATTTTGTTGTCTACGACGTCACCCAGCAGCATACCCGTAAGTTGTTTGAACTCTTTCCATAATCTTTTCTCCAAATTGTCCAGCCACTACCAGTACGCCCCTTCTTCTGCCCGAGCTTGCCGAACTCCTGACGCTATATTTGTGTGAAGGAAAGAAGTGAGAAGCCAAGCCGGCCGTGGTGGCCGAGGGGACTGAGGCGCTCCAGTCACGGTCTGCACGGCCACTATGGTCGGGGGTTCGAATCCCCCCTCGGGCATTGATATTTGTCCCGTCCTAAATTGATTGATTGATTGATTTTTCCAGGGAAGCCAAAACAGTCTTGGACCAACCCGCCACTGCCCGCACCGAAACTAAGTTTATTATGCGGTATCGCTCACTGTATATCTAGTAAAGCCAACCAATGCCCTTGAACAGTTCTTTATTAGACACAATTTCTTTGGGTCTGGTTGTCCCAAATATTCTGTGTCTTTTATTCTCCAATGCAATGCATTCGAAGATTAGATGTGATGCAGTTTCATCACCGTCATCACAGAGCCTACATTTAGGGTCCTCTTCTGTTATCCCCATTGTACGTAGGTGTTTTTTGAAATTCCCATGGCCTGTCAGCAATCCAATTATGAGTCTAATCTCTCTCATGTTCAGACCCAGGATTGCAGAGCTTCTTTTAAAACATGGCTTTGGCATCATTACCTTGCCATGTTTTTGTTGATGGACTTTGGTCCAATATTCTACTTGCTGTCTTCTGAGCCAGTTACGTAGCTCGAATTTGATCATTGCCTTGTTGATTGTCAGGACAGGTTCCGGTCCAATAAATGGAGTCTCTGCCCCCATCCTGGCTAATATGTCGGCATGTTCGTTGCCACTGATTCCCGAGTGGCCAGGGACCCACAATAGGTTTACTCTATTGCTTTCCCCTAGCTCCACCAGAACCCTGTGACATTCTGCATCAATTTTAGACCTTGTTTCAGGAACTGCCAGTGATCTCGGGGCTGCCTGGCTGTCTGAATAGATATAGATGCTAGAGTCCTTAGTGTTAGCTAGTTCGTAAGTAGTTTGTAAGTTTAGGGACTGATGACCCCGTAGTTAAGTCCCATAAGCTCTACAAACATTTGAACATTTTTGAGAAGCCAATAGCTGGAGTCCGACTGGAGGCCTGTCTGCTGGAGACGTTTGGTGGTGCCCACAGGAGCAGCTGGCGGAACTGGAGGCGGCCTTCTCCAAGTCGCACTACCCGGACATCTACTGCCGCGAGGAGCTGGCGCGCACCACCAAGCTCAACGAGGCGCGCATACAGGTAGGACCGCGCACCGTGCTGGCAGTGGTCGACTCTGGGGCAAATGAAAGTGGTCCCGAGGGCAGGATCCGAGGGTACACGAGAGGAAAGGAAATACGGCACTGAAACTGACCACCATCCACATTTTGGCACTTTTGGGCTCTGGTCACCAAGTTGCTGAAGGCGGGTTGTAGCTGCACTGCTGGAATTGCAGCCATCCTGTCCGAAATGTCCTTCCGCAGTTGTTGAAGACTGTCAGAGCTGTGGCCACACGTTTCAGACTCGGGGGTTTCCCACACGCAGCAGTGGCACACTGGCAGCCACGACCAAGCTGCCCTCTGCCGGTAGCTCTGTCAGTGAGTGCAGGCGTTCCCAGGTCCTGCTATAGTCGAGCCGCCGAGAGAACGACCCTGACGGCTAGCGGCTATGTTGCCAATGCTGCTACGCGGCTGTGGCTGTTTGGTGTTATGCCGTGTCGGTCGCCGGCATACGAATATCACATCCGAATATTTTGGAACAGTTCTTATGTACTTCGAACGATAACAACCACGAAGTGATGAAAAACACCCTTTTTGCACTTAAAAAGAAAGGTTTAGAAATATATGTCGAGTTAAAGTAAATCTTCATATACTCCAGTATTCCATTAAATATAATGTATAATTTACTCTTCAGCCAAAGGTCGCTAGTTGAAGAATTTTGTTTATATTACCTGACATCGTCTGGTCTGGAGGCGATCAATTCGTTTTATAGTTTCCATAATGACAATCCAAGATCGCAAACTAACAATTTATTAAGTGAAACCGGTGTCGGTGCACTGTGTCACCATCATCAGAAGCCATCTCACACATGTCTGAAATTAACGACACGTAACACGGCACGAACAAAACCGGTAACGATGAACACGCGAAAGATGCTTTGCAGCGAATAAAGCACGCCACCCCGCGCGACCTTGAGTGGCAGGGTGGCAACGCGGCACCATTACCCTGGCAACGTTTACGAATTCCAGAGCTCAGGTTGGTGGTTGAGTGTCCCCCCCCCCACCCTCTGCAGCCCACGTGCGAGAACTGTCAGGGTCGTTCTTTTGGCGGCCCGACTATAGTTGCGTGGGCGGTCGTTCCATCCTGTAGCAACTGCAGTAGCGGGGTTGGGTTGTTTGTTTGGGATAGGAGGACTAAACTACTGAGGTAATCAGTCCCCCAGTGGGGAGGGGAAGAGTGAGGATAGGAAAGGAGGGGAGGGGAAAGGAAATGCAGTCTGAGAAGTAAAGAAGGAAGGAAGACTGCATTAGCTCGGGGCCCTGTGCTCGTACGTACGTACTCAAGAAAGAACCGTGAGCCCCCTGGGGGCCAACTACAGTAGCTGCAGGTCCCTCCGTCCTCCCTTAATGCCATCACAAATCGTATCCACTCGTCTCTGCCACTTTTATTTGCCTCAAACTGTGTATTTATTGGGCAGTCCTTTCTGTAGGCATTACGTTTATTAAAGTGCAGGTTTCGACTCATTGCGAACCAGCTGCACACATGTTCAGCTGTAATGTCTCCAGACTGGAATCGTGAACTGTAAAGGTGGTTGTTTGTAACTGAACAGAGAAGTAACTGTAAATAACTCGCTCCAGTATCAACTGCATTATTTTTTTTTAATTTCTTAATTTTTTTAATTTTTGGTTTTATTTTTTAATTTTTTTGCCAAATAAGTTTGGTGTCTAACATAAAATGTAGATGGAACTGAAACATTTAACACATAAGAGCACTGCTGTATGTAGGTGGTGCCTTCGCTCGATTGCAGTTAGATTTTGCACCGGGTATAAACTTCTGTAATAAATAATTCAGGTAACACAATATGAAATATGTAATATTTATTTAATAAAATAATAAAATAAAGTACAAGATAAATATCGAAGTGGTGAACAGGTGCTGGACTGTACAGAGTCTAAGTAATTTAAAATTACCATCCAATCTGCTGTTAGTCTTTATTAATTGACAAGCACTTTCAGTCTCGAAGTTGACTGACCGCACTCACCGACTGATAGCTGCTGCCTCGTATTGGGCAACAGTATAGACAACTGCAACTCTCTGCAAACTGTAGCAGTCCTGGAAACTGATCGCCAACTCGTCAGGAAATATGAGGAGCGTCGTTTCAAAACGTACTAGGTGCACCAATGTACATTTTTCAGAATTGAAGAAAAACGTTTTACTTCCGAACTGGGAAAGGTATCCACAAAATGAGATGTCAGAGTTTATATACTAGGGTAACGTTTGAGAATCCACAAAAACTGAAATTGGTTTTTCATTAAGTGGCCTTATATTTAAATTTAAAATTGTCACTTAATACGTTTTGAACCGATATACTGAACATAATACGTTCTGATCCGTTTAATGAATAAACATACACAGAGGAGATCAAACACTTATAGCTTATCAAATCAGTTTTGCTGTAGTTTATGTTTATTTAATGTTTTAAAATTGTCACAACAATACACAAAGTTCAGAGAAAGTAAAAAAAAAATGTATTATTAACATTCAGTAAATTTTTCATAGGTCAAGATATTAGGTCATACTAAATTTACATACTTTGAGATTACAAATTATGCTGTATAAATGCATATAGAAACAAAACCTAAATTTTACAGTACGACATCAACATATCACAATCTTGAAAGTCTCGTTTCTTCTTCCAAACAATTACAGTCTTCAGGATCACGACACTCAGGTGCTGCATCAAAATCTAACGCTAATTTATACATCTGCAAACTATGAATTTCTCTCCAGTTATCGCCAAAGTTTGCCTTCGAAAGTGTGTCTACGTCTAATTTCTTTGCATCGCTTAAAGCTCTCAAATGATCAAGCACAGAGGTTCAAACACTTGCTCCATGTTTGTTCCTCGTTACAGTATTGTTACAAAATGTTTTGATGGATCATCACATCTATATGTTGGCTCCATCTTTACTATGACGAGGGGCTTCCCATTTATAGTACATTTCTTCAACATTACCCTCTTCATTTCCTTTATTCCATCCAATTTTCTGATTTTTTTTTGCGAGTATTTTGTAGTCTCTGACAGACCAGTCATGTCCAAGAGCTCTTATTTTTCCCGCAGATTTGTAAACTTCTCTACATTCTTCAGGAGTAAGAATGTCGGGACATTTCCGAAGGGCCTTCTCTACTACTCCAAACAAGCGATCTGCGGGTAAATAAGAATGCCCTCTAACGGGAAATATTGCTGTAATGTTTTTGAGATGAGTTGGTACTTTCTTTTGGAGCCAATAAACGAGAGCATGAATTACGTGCATGTTTTTATTTTGGCCTCCGCAGCCATCAGCGAAAAGCCTAATAGTGGTGACCGAATCCTCAAAACGGGCTTCCTCTAGAATCGAAAGTACACCAGATGCCACCTCGTTTGCCCCTCTACCACCTTCAGTCTCATTCCATGTAAAGAACTTAGCATTCTTGTTGCTGACGTCAGTCACACATAGTGCATAAACGGATATTTGTCGAGAGTAGTATGCTTCGCCAATTGATAATTTTGGAACGGGCTGCACTTGTTACAAATTGAAGCAGAAGCTTCTTGTTTCAGCAGAACGCTACCTCATTAATTTGTGGAACGTTGAATGCAGGTTGTCCAACTTAACTAGACGAAAGATGCACATAACACACTTTGAACCGATCGTTCCCGTGCACTTAATACGATTTGATCCGTCGCATCTACTTCGAAATGGAAATTTTAAGGGATATAAAACGAAATGATCATACAATGTAAACTTTCACGGCCGGCGTCAACTTCATTTAAAACTTCCGGGCTGATAAGCCGTGGTCGATTTATAAAACTTTCCCCTAACGTTTCATATTCGGCTGCGGAAGACATCTTCAGAGGTAGAGTGGCGAACTGCGATGAGAACTTGAGGGAGCGTCGTATATATAGGCAATGTAGAGGGCACCACAAGACATCACGTGACGTCGGCTACGACACTATCTCTGGTATTGCCAACATTCTTGGCAGAGAAGAATCGACTGTCATTCCGCTGGTGTAAAGCAGAAGTCCAAATTCTGTCTAATTTAACAGCTTCCTCTTTCCTGTTAAAATTATTGCGATGTTTATATATCTCGATTGCTTCTCTATATGTGCGCGCATGGTAGTGCGAAGTTTTTGAGATAACACTAGTCTCATTATATTTAATTTCATGGTTGCCTTCTTGGTATACATGTCCCGCTACGGCCGATTTCTCCGTGTGCCCAAGGCGGCAATTCCTTTTATGTTCGACCAGACGAGTATTGACGCTTCTTTTAGTAGTTCGAATGTAGACTGAACCACACGGGCACACGGAGAAATCGGCCGTAGCGGGACATGTATACCAAGAAGGCAACCATGAAATTAAATTTAATGAGACTAGTGTTATCTCAAAAACTTCGCACTACCATGCGCGCACACATAGAGAAGCAATCGAGATATATAAACATCGCAATAATTTTCACAGGAAAGAGGCAGCTGTTAAATTAGACAGAATTGGGACTTCTGCTTTACACCAGCGGAATGACAATCTATTCCTCTCTGCCAAGAATGTTTGCAATGCCAGAGATAGTGTCATAGCAGACATCACGTGATGTCTTGTGGTGCCCTCTACATTGCCTATAGATACGGCGCACCCTCAAGTTCTAATCGCAGTTCGCCACTCTACCTCTGAAGATGTCTTCCGCAGCCGAAGATGAAACGTTAGGGGAAAGTTTTATAAATCGACCACGGCTTATCAGCCCGGAAGTTTTAAATGAAATAAAACGAAATGTTTCAAACTGAATTCACAGCATTAAAGAGCGCATAAAAAACAGGGGGAAATTGTATCAGAACGTATTTTGATCAAGAGTGCACTTAATACGTTTTGAGACGATGCTCCTCATGTGGAAACTGGTTGGCAACTGTGGCCGGGACAGCAGGTACGCTTCAGTGATTTTATAAGCAGTCTGAGATGCGCCGTTGGCTGCCGGATATCCACCAGTTCATAACTGCTGTGACAAACTGAAATTTCTATGTGAACTGGTTGGCAGTTGTGACTCGTGTGACGACTGTTCGGCAGGTAGAGGGCAAAGGCGAAAACTGGCTGTCGACTCACCGGTAACCTCCGCTACTGGTTGCGAACTCGTCGGCAACTACTGCCGGTATACGTGTGTTACTTCAAATGAACATTTTGAGTATGTATGTCCCCAGAATGCAGTTTCATCGTCGTTACTTTCTTATGTCACAATACCTGATCGGTATTCAGTTTAGAGGTTGATAACACTTCTACATCTACATCTACATAGGTACTCTGCAAATCACATTTAAGTGCCTGGCAGAGGGTTCATTAACCACTTTCATAACTTTTCTCTACCGTTCCATTCTCTAATGGCGCGTGGGAAGAAAGAACACCTAAATCGTTCCGTTTTCGATCTGATTTCTCTCATTTTATTGGGATGGTCATGTGTCCCTAAGTAGGTGGGTGCTAGCAAAATATTTTCACATTCATAAGTAAAAGTCGGTGATTGAAACTTCGCAAACAGATCACGCCGCAATGAATAACGTCTTTCTTTTAATGATTTCCACCCCAATTCGTGCAACATTTCCGTGATGCTTTCCCCCCCGTAACGTGATAAAACAAAAAGAGCTGCCCTTCTCTGAACCTTCTCAATATCTTCCGTCAGTCCCACCTGGTGAGGATCCCACAAGGGGCAACAGTACTCCAGGAGAGGACGCACAAGTGTGATGTAGGCAGTCTCTTTGGTGGAGCTGGTGCATCTTCGAAGCGTTCTGCCGATGAAACGTAACCTTTGGTTCCCCTTCCCCACAATATTTTTTATGTGTTCTCTCCAGTCAAAGTTGTTCGTAATTGTAACTCCTAGATATTTGGTAGAATCTACGACCTTAAGGTTTGACTGATTTATCGCGTAATTGAAGTTCAGCGGATTTCTTTTAGTGGTCATGTGTATTACTTCACACTTTTCTTTATTTAGTGTCAATTGCCAATTTTCTCACCATGCAGAAATTTTGTCTAAATCGCTTTGCAGTTGCTTTTGACCCTCTGTTGACTTCACAACCGATAAACGACAGCATCATCCGCGAACAGTCTAAGGGAGCTTTTCAGGTTGTCTCCTAAATCGTTTATAAACACGAGGAAGAGCAGGGCACCTATAACGCTTCCATGTGGAACGCCAGATATTACTTCTGTCTTACTCGATGACTTACTGTCAATTACAACGAACTGTTTTCCGACGCCATGTATTATTACTGGAGATTTTAACGCAAGATAACAAAATACTTTTAGATTTGAAACCACCCATTTATTTATACCACTCTTAATGGCTCCGTGCATGCATGATATTATTTTATACACATCTATGACGAAGTACTTTTCGAATTATATATGTTTCGATGACCTCCTTATAAAATTAATATTAAAAATCGGCACTTCATTTTTCGTTTTCTGATTCATGCAGACCAACTGACTGGAGAATCGCTAGCTTTCCTTCCAGAACCAGAGAGATGAATTTGACAGAGCCTTGAAAGACCTAGGTTGGAACAAGGCCCCAGGAGTAGATGACATACCCTCAGAGCTACTAAAGTCTCTGAGAGAGCCAGCCATGACAAAATATTTGAACTGGTGTGTAGGATGTATGAGACAGGCGAAACACCCTCAGACTTTAAGAAAAATGTAATAATCCCCATTCCAAAGAAAGCAGGCGCAGACAGGTGTTAAAATTACAGAACCATCAGTCTGATAAGTCATGGTTGCAAAATTTTAACACGAATTATCTACAGGAGAATGGAAAAGCTGGTAGAAGCTGACCTCGGGAAGATCAGTTTGGATTCAGCAGGAACATATGAACCCGGGAGGCAATACTCAATTTACGTCTTATCTTAGAAGATAGACTAAGGAAACGTAAACCTACATTTTTAGCTTTTGTAGCTTTGGAGAAAGCATTTTACAATGTTGACTGGAATACACTCTTTCAAATCCTGAAGTCAGCAGGGGTAAAATACAGGGAAAGGAGAGTTATTTACAACTTGTACGAAAGCCATAC
Organism: Locusta migratoria; assembly: GCA_026315105.1. Lineage (NCBI taxonomy): Eukaryota > Metazoa > Arthropoda > Insecta > Orthoptera > Acrididae > Locusta > Locusta migratoria. The sequence goes on along the minus strand of CM048753.1, from coordinate 54,434,419 downwards.
CGCAGTTATTAGACTCGAAGGGCATGAAAGGGAAGTGTCAGTAGGGAAGGGAGTAAGACAGGGTTGTAGCCTTTCTCCGATGTTATTTAATTTGTACATCGAGCAGGCGGTGAAGGAAAGCAAGGAAAAAGTTGGAATAGGGATTAAAGTTCAGGGGGAAGAAATAAAAACATTTCGTTTTGCTGATGACATTGTAATTCTGTCAGACAGCAAAGGACCTGGAAGAGCAGTTGAATGGAATGGACAGTGTGTTGAAGAGAGCGTACAAAATGAATTTTAACAAGAGCAAAACAAAATTAATGGAATGCGGTCTTAGAAAGTCGGGCGATGCTGAAGGAATTAGATTAGGTAACGAAACCGTGAAGGTGGTAGATGAGTTTTGTTATTTGGGTAGTAAAATAACATGCGATGGTCGCAGTACAGAGGATATAAAATGCAGAATGGCAATGGGAAGAAAAGCATTTTTGAAAAAGAGAATTTGCTAACATCGAATATTAATTTAAGGGTAAGAAAGTCTTTTCTGAAGGCATTTGTGTGGAGTGTTGCCTTGTACGGGAGTGAAACATGGACGATAAGCAGTGCTGACAGGAAGAGAATAGAGGCTTTTGAAATGTGGTGCTACAGAAGAATGCTGAAGATTAGGTGGTTAGATCGCATTACTAATGAAGAGGTACTGAACAGAATTGGTGAGAAAAGGAATTTTTGGCATACCCTGACTAAAAGAAGGGATCGCTTGGTAAGACACATTCTTAGACATCGGGGAATCGTAAATTTAGCATTGGAGGGAGGTGTGTGGGGGTAAAAATCGCAGAGGGAGATCAAGAGACGCGTATAGTAAGCAGATTCAAGTGGATGTGGGTTGCCGTTCTTATGAGGAGATGAAAAGGCTTGGTCAGGATAGAGTAGGGTGAAGAAACTTAGTTTCGGTGCGGGCACTGGCGGGTTGGAACAAGACTGTTTTGGCTTCCCTGGAAAAAATCAAATCAAATCGACCGTAGATAAAGGGAGACACTGGGCCTGTTAGCGAAGTGGTTTAAGGCGCAGCTTTCCAGGACAAGAAGGTGTACTGGACCCCGGATTAATGACGGGTGTCAGACAGCATCGATGTAGTTTTTAGGCTGTTTTTTACATTCTAGTTGGTGAATGGAAAAACTTGTGGAATCTGACCTCAAGGAAGATCAGTTTGGATTTAGGAGAAATGTTGGAACACGGGAGGCAATACTCACATTACGACTTATCTTAGAAGATAGGCTAAAGAAGCACAAACCTACATTTTTGGCGTTCGTAGTTTTGGAGAAAGCTTTTGACAATTTCGACTGGAATATACTCTTTCAAATTCTGAAGGTAGCAGGGACAAAATATGGGGAGTGAAGAGTTATAGATGTCCGGTGATGTACGTTAAGCAATAACATATCTGTTATTAAAACTCTCAAGTCCACCTTTCGCTTTTAAAATATCATCATTACCACGAACAATAGCAGCTGTAATCCAACCACTACCATGACACGAAGTATTATCTGCTCTAGTAACAGTAAACTGGAAAACACCACCACAAAACACGCTAGTCCCTTGCAGAAACGCTTGCGCTCCTACATTATTAACCGTATTCTTAATGTCTATATTATCAATAGCCTTAAAAACAGTAAGACGAGAACGTTTCATTCTCCGCCTACGAACCATAATGAACAAGGATATTGGTAAATCGTATTATTCGCGTAACATGCCATTTTTTGTTAGAACTCGTAACCATGGTAGTGTTAACAAACAAGAAGGCATCGGTATTTGGATTGGATATGAGCGTACGGCATTCTTGGACGGAAGATCGCTTACGGGATTGTTCGGCCGCCTGAGTGTAAGCATAGACAAATGTATACAGACGGGAAACCTCTGTAAGATCCCGGTCGTACGCTCAGAGATGTGGGGAGGGAGGCTTTCCAGCAGTTCCGTAAGATGTCCCATGATGGCGCTGCGGTCAGAAGCAGCCCTTTAAACTGGCCAGAGCAGGCGGCATGTAGCGGCTGCCCCCACCACCACCTCCCCTCAAACACCAGCAAGCCGGACACAGCCGTGGCCGCGTGGCAGGCGGCACGATCTCTCCCCTCAGCCTCCCCTCCACGCTACTCCCTGGTGTGTGAGAGGCACCCTCAGAAGTGCCTCTAGTGTGGTCTAACGGTACTAAGCCAGGGAACCGACCTGACACCTGCTAGCATCTTAAGGAACTACGAGGGGAGCGTAGGAAAGTGGTTTAGGGGGGGCTTCTTCTCTGTATATGTTACTCTGTGGCTGTTGTGAGAGGGACCGTTAGGCCTGCAGTGTAGAGCACAGCCCCGCGCTTTTCAGAGAGCCGTGCCGACCGACCGCCTATCTCTCTCTCTCTCTCTCTCTCTCTCTCTCTCTCTCTCTCTGGCGGTGCATATCCGGGCGGCACAGCCGGCGGCTAGATGGCTCTGGCGTCGCGGTAATCGCATCAGCGGCCGCCAGAGGCGCGCAAATCGCGTTAAAGCGGCCGCTTTATGCGGGGCCCGGTGCACCCGCCAGCCGGCAGTTTTGTGTGAAAACAGCTGCCCAATTATCGGACAATATCCGCGCAAGGGCCCGCCGCTAACGACCGACGATCCCGACCAGGGGCCGAGCTGGCTCCTGGCTGCAGCCCAAACACTCTGCCAGGCTTCTCGTTACCAACATCAAAACGGAGCCCGGAACCGTTCAAATGACATCGGAAGAGCAGAAAATGACGGGGAAACGATAGTGTCCCTCAGGGATCAACTTCAGGTCCGCTGCTATCCCTCCTCTGCCAGCCGTGTTGTGGCAGGCACTGTGGCCAGCCATGGGGTGGGGGTCAAATGACGCCCAAGACCCAAGCCTCCCCCCTGGTACTAGTCTTGTAGGTCCCCTTTCTCCGGTTGGCTAACTGGGGTCGGCTAGGGACCTGCAAGTCGCCGAAGTGGCGTCCACTTGAAAGACTTGCACCAGGCCAATGAGCCACACGAAATTATCATCATCATCATCATCATCAGCCCTCGGATTGCAGACATCTGCAGCGACCCTGTAGTTACGTGACGGCAGGACGCACAGTGGGAAACACTCGAGTCATCTGCACTTAGCATCAGGAAGCTGATGTCTGGACACTTCCCAACAGCCTCAAGGGTATGACTGACTGTAGTGAGTGGGACCATCAGGCATGCAGTGGAGAGCACAGACCAGCCCTTTTCAGAGAGCCTACCCCCCCCTCTCTCTCTCTCTCTCCCTCCCTCTCTCTCTCTCTCTCTCTCTCTCTCTCTCTCTCTCTCTCTCTCTCTCTCTCACTCTCTCTCTCTCTCTCTCTCTCTCTCTGTCGGTGCATATCCGACGATCCCAGCCCAAACACTCGCCCACTATCAGGTTTCTCGTTACCAACATCAAAACGGGGTCCGGAACCATTCAAACGACATCTGAAGAGCAGAAAATGATGGGGAAATGATACTGTCCCTCAGGGATCAACTTCAGGTCCACTGGTATCGCTCCTCTGCCAGCTGTGTTGTGGCAGGCACAGTGGCCAGCCACGGGGCGGGAGGGGGGGGGAGGTAATGGCGCCAAAGTCCCGCCCCTACCCCCCGTACTAGTCTTGTGTAGTTCGCGAACGAACTAGTTCCTAGTGATTGCAAAAAAACGCAGATGACTTCGCGTTTATAAGAAAGGCAAGAGACTGATCCACACAATTACAGGCCAATATCGTTGACATTAGTTTCGTGTAGAATTTTGCAGCATATTCTCAGTTCGAATATAGTAACCTTCCTTGAAACGAAAAAGCTTCTTCTTGTGAATCAGCACGGGTTTAGGAAACATCGTCCATGTGAAACTCAGCTTGCCCTTTTCTCACATGACATCTTGCGAGCCATGGATGAAGGGCGACAGGAGGATTGTGTTTTTCTCGACTTCAAAAAGGCGTTCGACGCGGTGCCACACTGCAGACTGCTAACGAAGATACGAGCTTATGGAATAGGTTCACAGATTTGTGACTGGCTGGAAGACTTCCTAAGTAATAGAACGCAGTACGTTGTTCTCGACGGCGAGTGTTCATCAGAGACGAGTGTGTCGTCAGGCGTGCCCCAGGGGAGTGTGATAGTACAAGTGAACGTGATAGTGGGTCACCACCGTGATACCGCCACTGAGAACGTGTGCTGCTGTCAATAGTGAGCGATTCTAATGCCGCCGCGACCAGCTTCGATGCTGCCGCTGTTGTTACTGCTACGCTGAAGTTACTGGCCTATTGTTCGTATGCGGCGACCCGCTGCTTAGCAGGGCAGCGGCGCCACCGAGTGGAGTCTTATGAACTACAATAGCGTTATTTCAGTTCAATTTTTACACATAGAGTCTCATGTTACTTAAACTGTAAAGACCTTTCTCTTTGGCTAGTATCATACAAGCTGCTTAATTATTTTACGATCTGACTACATACATTACATTTCCACCACGTTGCTTCTTTTCCACTTTCAAATTAATGCGAAGCTACTCATTTCTTGTGCAATTGTTTTCATAGTACAATTGGTTTAATTATAAAAAGTGTAAAAATGCGTCATAGATTAATGAATTGAATAGGCTTTATTTTTTTAAAAATTGCGACCCCCCCGAAAAAGTAAATGTCGGTATTCATTGCAGTTTTACTCGTCGTACCATATTTTAATCGTTATTCGACCACGTAGATACGGTTGAAGTGTAAGAGCTACACGTCATTAGACTTACTATAACGACGAAGCCGGCCGCGGTGGCCGATGGGACTGAGGCGCTCCAGTCACGGTCTGCACGGCCACTACGGTCGGGGGTTCGAATCCCCCCTCGGGCATGGATATTTGTGCCGTCCTAGTTCCTAAGTAGTTCATAAGTAGTTTGTAAGTTTAGGGACTGATGACCCCGTAGTTAAGTCCCATAAGCTTAAGAAACATTAAAAACATTAAACAACGACGAACCTTTCACGCCTCCTTTACTGGCAGAGTGCATACGCTGACGAATGTGAACGAAAAGTGTTCAAATCTAACTGGAGTCAACTGTTTTATTATCTTGCCGTTCACTGCTAGGATTTTTATCTGTCGCTATTCACTTCTTTTACCTCTGGCCATGTTGTTGACGTGACAAATGCCGAGCTGTATTGAACCTCAGAATGATCGTTAAACCGTAAATCTTGCTATGAGTGGGTAAGCCAGTTCAAAGGTCGGAAGATGGCAACGACGTACTGCCTTCTAACAGGACCATGCATAATAAAGCAAGTGTTTAAACCAGTCTTCGGATTCTTGACTGCTTTATTCTTTATTTACGCCCGTAAATCGTTACAAATTGTGCAGTTGTAGGCTTTCTAAGGTACTACATTATTTCAAAACATAGCCTACTATCTCATAATAGAAAAAATAGTAAAATAAAAAAATATTGAAAAGGACTGTATGCATTTGTAATTACTTCTATCAATACCTAGTGTTTCTGTACTTTTCAGCTAAGGAATGTATCAACCCATGTAAATCGCGTGTAAGGTCTTAGAAAAAAATATGTTAATCAGCTGTTACATTTCCGTTAGTTGAAAACTATAGAGACACCAAGGAGCGGGCAAAGTGATTACAAACATATAAATCCATTTTTAATATTTTAATGTAAATATTTATGTATTTAGAATGAAACTTCACTCTGCAGCGGAGTGTGCGCTGATATGAAACTTCTGGCAGATTAAAATTGTGTGCCGGAACCGGGACCTTTGCCTTTCGCGGGCAAGCGCACTACCGACTGTGCTACCCCGACACGACTCACGATACCGCCTCACAACTTTACTTCTGCCAGTACCTCGTCTCCTATTTTCCAAACTTCACAGAAGCTCTCCTGCAAACACGCAAGACTAGCACTCCTGGAAGAAAGGAGTTTGGAAAGTAGGAGACGAGGTACTGGCAGAAGTAAAGTTGTGAGGCGGCATCGTGAGTCGTGTCGGGATAGCACAGTCGGTAGTGCGCTTGCCCGCGAAAGGCAAAGGTCCCAGGTTCGAGTCCCGGTTCTGGCACACAATTTTAATCTGCCAGGAAGTTTCATTTATGTATTTGTTTAAAAATTAGACTACTATCAAACGGAATCTATGGGAAGAATGTGCAACCTGGGAAAGCCCAATAGTGTAAAATTTGCAGGCAATTAAGGTTGAAAATGTTACCTGCACAAATTAAAAAAAAAAATGACTTTTGATTTCAGTTAAATTTAATTGCTCGTTCTTTACGTTCGTAAACCATCGACCTGTCCACTCCGGCGTTTTATTTTTTCTTCCTTCCGTTAGTCACAAATGTCATTGTTTATGACGTCATGTCTCCTGAGGTATGTATCGTAGGTGGTTCTTACCGCCACAGCGATTGTTGCCTCATAGTAAGGATCATGTGTACCAAGTTCGGTTGGAATCGGTCCCGCCGCGGTGGGGTGTTACCGAGCGGTCTAAGGCGCGTCGTTTCGGAGCGTGTGGATGGTCGCCGTAGGAGGTTCCAGTCCTCCCTCGGGCATGGTTTTGTGTGTGTTTGTCATTCGCTTAGTTTAAGTTAAAGTAGTTCGTAAGCCTAGCGACTTATTATCATTATTATCGTATGTTCTTGTCAGCCACCAGATTAAACAATTGTTACTGCTGTATATAGTACTTTCGTTCAGGGGATTAAAAGATTATGTGTGAACACGATCTTCCGTCACAGGGCCAGGTCCTGTGATCTAAGCCATTTCAGTCCTGCTTCATTCATACTGCGAAGCCCAGCCAACGCTTTAGCGAAATAACGCTTGGGGCAGTCTATTGCTATGTGGTCCATAGTTTGGGTGTCTGTTCCGCAATCGCAGTCTGACCTGGCATCATGCCTCATTTATACTTCTAATAATCGCACCTACCCACTCCTGTGCGAAAACGATACAGCAGAGTCCACTTCCTTCCATGGAGGAGCAGCCGAGCGCATTGAGGCGCTATGCTACGATTCACGAGACCATCGGGAGTTCGAATCCCCCCTCGGGCATGGATGTTTGTGCCGTCTTTAGTATAAGCTAGTTCACAAGCAGTTTGTAAGTTTAGGGACTGATGTCCCCGCAGTTAAGCTTTACAAACATTTGAATTTTTGAGGTTCATGCCACCGACTTTAGTGGAAGGCCTCGAAATGAGGTGTTGGTTTCTCCCTTCAAAGATGTGCCATGACGCTGCCTAGGTGGTGTTGGGCGAGAAATCCTGTGCTATCAAGTTGGAAGCTAACACCCAAACCTTCAGATGTCAGACACTGAGATCGTCACCAAACCTTGTATATCGATAGAGTATCAGCCGAAACTTCTGTATAATTCGTGCTATGTGCTGCCATCCAGGAGAACGTGCGTCAACAATAACAATAAGTAACACCTAACCTACGGAGTAGAGGAAAAGCATAACTGGGAGAGCTTATAACGTTGCGCTACCGTGGGTTAGTTGGTAGAGCGTTAGTTCAATGAGAGCGGTTCGTGGGTTCAAGCCCGGCCTAGAGGTTTTTTTTTTTTTTTTTTTTTTTTTTTTTTTTTTTTTTTTTTTTTTTTTTTTTTTTAACTGCAGTGCGTTGAAAATTGTTAAAAGCCAATGCCTATAACGTTCCACGGGTTCATTTCACAAAACAGCACTGCCAGCTGCAACAGTAGAAGTAGCGTGCGGACTGGACAGCAGCCGGCCGCGGTGGCCGAGGAGACTAAGGCGCTCCGGTCACGGTCTGCACGGCCACTACGGTCGGGGGTTCGAATCCCCCCTCGGCCATGGATATTTGTGCCGTCCTTAGTCTTAGCTAGTTCATAAGTAGTTTGTAAGCTTAGGGACTAATGACCCCATAAGTTCTACAAACATTTGAACATTTGAACTGGACAGCAACGTCAGCCCACTCGATGATGTGGGCAAACACACAGCACTCTAGCCACAACACGGGCATCTGCTAAACGACGGTGCTGCCTATCTAGCAGTCATTTATTATTATTAATAATACTTTCGCACGTACGGTGCAATGGTATCTTCAAAAAAAAAATGTTCAAATGTTTGTATAGTCTATGAGACTTAACTACGGGGTCATCAGTCCCTAAACTTACAAACTACTTATGAACTACTTACGAACTAGGACGGCACAAATATCCATGCCCGAGGGAGGATTCGAACCCCCGACCGTAGTGGCCGTGCAGACCGTGACTGGAGCGCCTCAGTCTCCTCGGCCACCGCGGCCGGCAATGTTATCTTCCTTGTACGAATATGCTCTACAGGTTTTCTACTTGGAAATAAAACGAAGTAGAAGCAGACTGCCGATTACACAGTGATATGATATCCGAAAGAGTCCTTTTACATTTCAGGAACATGTTGTCCCATGTAACACTCGGTGTACGTTTGTCGACGTAGAACAATTTGCAACGTCACACATAAAAAATTCGCTCCACCAGGTTTTAAACAGAGGACTCCCGTAACGAGAAACATTCGCTCTTTTAACTACCCCACGGGAGTTCAGAGCAGCAGACCCCTACAAATACGTTTTTCCTGTGCTCCGTAGGACAGATCTAACATATTATTTCCCGTTTGTCGCCCTCCATCGTGGTTATGGAGTATCGCCCCAAATTTGCGACTGGATAGGTGATTTCCAGTCAGAGAGGACACAGTTCGTAGTAATCGATGGTAAGGCATCGACTAAAACAGATGTGATATCGGGCGTACCACAGGTTAGCGTTATTGGTCCTCTGCTGCTCCTTATTTACATAAACGATTTAGGGGGAAATCTAAGTAGCACTCTTAGGTTGTTTGCAGATGACGCCGTCATTTACCGTCTAGTAAAATCATCTGAAGATCAAAACCAACTGCAGAGCGATATGAATAAGATATCACTATGGTGTAAAAATTGACAATTAACTCTAAATATGTCTGAAGTCGTCCACATGAGTAGGGAAAGAAATCCGTTAAACTCTGTTTACAAGATAAATCAATCAGAAATGAAGGCCCCTAAATTGCACAAAATACCTAGGAATTACTATTACTTCAGACTGAAACTGGGAAGAACACGTAGATAATGTCGTGGAAAAGGCGAACTAGAGACTGTGTTTTATTGGCAGAACCCTTAAAAGATGCAACAGAACTATGAAAGAAACTGCATACAGTATGCTTGTCCGTCCATTTTTGGAGTATTGCAGCCCAGTATGGGATCCTTATCGGGTTAGTTTGACGGAGGACATCGAAAGAGACCAAAGAAGGGCAGCTCGTTTCGTATTGTCACGATACAGGGGAGACAGCGTTACGGAAATGATACAGGATCTGGGATGGGAATCATTACAACAACGGCGCTTATCGCTGCGGCGTGGGCTACTTGCGAAACTCCAATCGCCAACATTCTCCTCCGAATGCGAAAATATATTGTTGACTCCCACTTACATAGGTAGAAATGATCATCAGAATAAAATACGAGAAATCAGAGCTTGAACGGAGAGATTCAGGTGTTCTTTCTTCCCGCACGCTATTCGAGAATGGAATGGGAGATGAATAGTATAATGGTGGTTCGATGAACCCTCTGCCAGGCAGTTAAATGTGATTTGCAGAGTATCCCAGATAGATGTAGATGTACTATCGATGTATTCAACCCTGACAACAGCCATGTTGCAAACTTGAGAGTAGCGAACTGCGGCCAACGGCGGCGGTGTAAAGTGTTGTGCTCTGGCAGACGGACGGAGGCGAACACAGCCGCCGAAGAGTCTCTCCCGTGAAAATAAACGAGTGAGCAGAACAGACTCTGTGCAGGAGGCACCCCTAATAAGGCTGCCGAGCGGGCCAAGTCAAGTCGTAAAGAGTAAACTGGGCTTCATCACCTCCCAACAGCACACACTGCCTCCATGCAGTCTCCGTCCGGCTCGAAGCGAAAAAAGGATTTTCAAGTCACTCGCGGGTAATTATTTCTGAAATTACATTCCTGCATTTAAGCGCACAAAAACTGCGAGCAGCCTAACGCAATCACGGCGGAAAGAGTTCCGGTGGCGTAGGGCGCCTAACAAAAGATGCTCGCGAGGACTCCGTTCTTTAGCGCGAGGGGAAGCTGCGGGAACAGCGCTTTTGTGGAAGGAGCGTGTGTGCCCGGAATATTGTGATAAAAACAGCGGCGGCCGGCAGTGGACCCTCTCCAGAGGACGCTAAACGCTCTCAGCGGTGGAAAAGAACAACGCAATTAGTCCGCAGACAAAAGACTGCCGAGGCAAGCCGGGGGTCAACTGCTGCTGTGACGCCGGCTGCGGTTCTGGCGTCACTTGCTGCCACTCCTCACGTCATGTAATCTGTGACGCTATTGGCCGCAGACCAAAGCTAACACAGGCTGCCCGTGTCCCCATCAATGCCGCATATGCTTCGAAACCGACGTCTAAACTGAATGAGTTTCGACAGAACGATTAGCAGTTCTTCTCATTTACAGGTGAAATCAAGCGTTCAATTCTAGTATATAAAGCAGAGACAAAACTATTTGAACTGGTGTGTAGGATGTATGAGACAGGCGAAATACCCCCAGACTTTAAGAAAAATGTAATAATCCCCATTCCAAAGAAATCAGGTGCAGACATGTGTGAAAATTACAGAACCATCAGTTTGATAAGTCATGGTTGCAAAATTTTAACACGAAGTATCTACAGGAGAATGGAAAAGCTGGTAGAAGCTGACCTCGGGGAAGATCAGTTTGGATTCAGGAGGAACATAGGAACCCGGGAGGCAATACTCACTTTACGTCTTATCTTAGAAGATAGATTAAGGAAAGGCAAACCCACATTTTTAGCTTTTGTAGATTTGGAGAAAGCCTTTGACAATGTTCACTGGAATACACTCTTTCAAATCCTGAAGTCAGCAGGGGTAAAATACTGGGAAAGGAGAGTTATTTACAACTTGTACGAAAGAGAATTATTTACAACACGTACAAAATCCAGACCGCAGTTATTAGACTCGAAGGGCATGAAAGGGAAGCATCAGTTGGGAAGGGATTAAGACAGGGTTGTAGCCTTTCTCCGATGTCATTCAATTTGTACATCGACCGAGGCGGTGAAGGAAAGCAAGGAAAAATTTGATATGGGGATTAAAGTTCAGAGGGAAGAAATAAAAACATTGCGTTTTGCTGATGGGATTATAATTCTGTCAGAGACAGCAAAGGACCTGCAAGAGCAGTTGAATGGAATGTACAGTGTGTTGAAGAGAGCGTATAAAATGACTCTTTAACGAGTCGAAACTAGTCATATAAAAAGTCAATAAGCGATCTTTGGCAATAAAAATCATATAAAGGGATTCTTGAGTATTTCGTGTCCGCCTCAGTACCTCAGCGGTAGTGTGCTGACTAGCACGCAGGAGGCCCGGGTTCGATTCCCGGCGGGGGACTGGGTGTTGTGTGTTGTCCTAATCATCATCATGTCATCATCATTGGCATGTAAGTCGCCCACGCGATGCCAAACAATCCCGCAAGGGATATCCCGGCCAAGAAAGCCATACGCTCATTTCATTTGAGTATTTCGTAAAAGTTTCGTTAGTTAAGAGCTGGTTATTTACAAATTTTTATTGAGATGTGGTTCAACAGCCGTAAGATATTTGAGGAAATGCATACCATCAGCTGTTTCTTATTTTTCGCCGCGGTGGAGTAGCCGAGTGGTCTAAGGCGTCTCGCTGCGGAGCGCGCGGTTGCTCGCCATGGTGGTTCGAGTTTGACTGATGACCACGCAGTTTGGTCCGATAGATTTACAAACATTTGAACAATTGAAAAATAATAATCTTCTACCGGTTTCGGTTATAAACCATCTTCACGGAAGAGAACTACACAGACTGATCAAACAGGTGCATTATATGCCTCCTTATGCATACTGGCATGCATGTCACACAATAAAAATAAATAAGACGTCACTAGGCGTCAAGTCTTAATTAAAAACGTGAAATCAATGGCAGGCTATGTGATGGTGAACCAAGGTCTATTGTAAGAGAACCTAACACAACTATTGAACACATCAGTGAAATGAGTTAAAATTAGCCGAATGTTGATGTTGTTGTTTTCAGTCCGGAGACTGGTTTGATGCAGCTCTCCACAACACCCTATCCTGAGCAAGCCTCTTCATCTTCACATAAGAACGGCAACCTACATCTGTCTGAATCTGCTTACTGTATCCATCTCTTGGTCTTCCTCTGCGATTTTTACCCCACACACTTCCCTCAAATGCTAAATTCACAATTCCTTGATGTCTAAGAATGTGCCCCACCAATCTATCCCTTCTTTTAGTCAAGGTATGCCAGAAACTTCTTTTCTCCCCAATTCTGTTCAGTACCTCCACATTAGTTACGCGATCCACCCACCTAATCTTCAGCATTCTTCTGTAGCACCACATTTCAAAAGCCTGTATCCTCTTCATGTCCGCCCTGTTTATCGTCCATGTCTCACTCCCATACAAGGCAACACTCCATACAAATGCATTCAGAAACGATTTTCTTAGGCTTAAATCAATATTCGATGTTAACAAATTTCTCTTTTTCAAAAACACTTTTCCACCCATCGCCATTCTGCATTTTATATCCTCTGTACAGCGACCATCATTTGTTATTTTACTGCCCAAGTAACAAAACTCATCTACCTCCGTTATTGCTTCGTTACCTAATCTAATTCCTTCAGCATCTCCTGATTTTCTTAGATTGCACTCCATTACCCTAGTTTTGCTCTTGTTAATGTTCATCTTATATGCACCTTTCAGCACACTGTCCATTCCGTTCAATTGCTCTTCCAGGTCCTTTGCTGTATCTGACATAATTACTATGTTGTCGGCAAAACGCAATGTTTTTAATTCTTCACCCTGAACTTTAATTCCTTCTACAAATTTCGCCTTGCTTTCCTTTATAGCTTGCTCAAAGTACAAATTGAATAACATTGGAGAAAGGCTACAGCCCTGTCTTACTCCCTTTCCAACCACTGCATCCCTTTCATGCCCTTCAACTCTGACAACCGCTGTCTGGTTTTTGTGCAAGTTGTAAATAACCTTACGCTCCCTATATTTTACTCCTGCTTGCTTCAGAACTTGAAAGAGTTTATTCCAATCAACTTTGTCAAAAGCCTTCTCCAAATCTACAAAAGCTAGAAATGTAGGTTTGCCTTTTCTTAATCTATCTTCTAGGATAAGCCGTAAAGTGAGAATTGCCTCCCGTGTTCCTACATTTGTCCTGACCCCAAACTGATCTTCCCCGAGGTAGGCTTCCACCAGCTTTTCCATCCTTCTGTATATAATTCGTGTTAAATCATTTCCCTTTTTAAATTTTCTAATCTTCCTACTCGATTAAGGGATCTAACATTCCACGCTCCGATCCGTAGAATGCCAGTGTTGTCTTTCCTGATGATCACATCCTCCTGAGTAATCCCCACCCGGAGATCCGAATGGGGGACTATTTTACCTCCGGAATATTTTACCCGAGAGGATGCCATCATCATATGTTCATACAGTAGAGCTGCATGTCCTCGGGAAAAGTAACGGCTATAGTTTCCCCTTGCTTTCAGCCATTCGCAGTAACGGTGTGGCAAAGCCACATTGGCTGATATTATAAGGCCAGCTCAGTCAATCATCCAGACTGTTGCCCCTGTAACTACTAAAAAGGCTGCTGCCCCTCTTCAGGAACCACATGTTTGTCTGGCCTCTCCACAGATACCCCTCCGCTGTGGTTGCACCTACGGTTACGGCTATCTGCATCGTTGAGGCACGCAAGCCACCCCACCTCGGCAATGTCTGTGGTTCATGGCAGTGGCTATGGCAATAAAAAATCTTATAAAGGGATTCTTGAGTATTTTGTAAAAGTTTCGTTAGTTATTGTCGCCAGCGGTGAGGAGCGTCAGGTGAGTGGCTCCGGACGCGCTAGTGAGGCAGAGGGCGGAGTATCGGCGCGCCACTGGGGCGGTCCGTTGTGTGCGGGCAGCGACTGTACGGCGCCATCGACGCAATTTAAAGCGGCCTAATGAAGCGGCGGCGGCGGCTGCAGCGGCGCCAATACCCGCTGACAGTGATGACGCCGGCGACTGGCAGCCGCGCCACGCTACAGTATGCCTGTGTGGGTGACGTGGATGAGGCCGCGTTTTAGAGACGCGATGCCTGGGGAGCGAGCGGACGCCGAAACAGCACCGCGCCACTTCCGGAATGTTAGGCGTCGCACCATAGCCCCCACTATGCCTGGGAAGCGCTCGACGGCAAGTGTTCATCAGAGACGAGTGTATCGTCAGCCGTGCCCCAGGGGATGGACAGAGTAAGTTGTAATTTGCGGCTGTTTGCTGATGATGCTGTGGTGTATGGGAGGGTGTCGTCTGTAACTGACTCTAATAGCATACAGGATGACTTAGACAAAATCTCTAGTTGGTGCGAGAAATGTAAAAAAATGTAAGGTGATGCGCATGAGTAGAAAAGATAATCCCATAATGTTCGAATACAGCATTAGTAGTGAGCTTCTTGATGCTGTCGCGTCGTTCAAATATCTAGGCGTAACATTGCAGAGCGATATGAAATGGAACGAGCATGTAAGGACAGTTGTGAGTAAGGCGGACAGCCGATTTCGGTTTATTGGGAGAATTTTGGGAAGATGTACTTCACCTGTAAAGGAGAGCGCGTATAAAACGCTTGTACGACCACGTCTTGAGTATTGCTCAAGTGTTTGGGACCCGCAGCAGATCAGTTTAAAGGAAGACATAGAGGCGGTTCAGAGGCGAGCTGCTAGATTTGTTACCGGTAGGTTCGACCAATGCGCGAGTGTCACGGAAATGCTCCGGCAACTCAATTGGGGATCGCTGGAAGAAAGACGACGTTTTTTTCGTGAATTTCTGTTGAGTAAATTTAGAGGGCCGGAATTTGAAGCTGAGTGTAGTACAATCTTGCTGCCGCTTACTTACATTTCGCGTAAAGATCACAAAGACAAGATAAGAGAAATTAGGGCTCGTACGGGGGCATATAGGCATTCTTTTTTTCCTCGTTCTATTTGGGAGTGGAATAGGAAAGGAAATGCCTAGTAGTGGTACAGTGTACCCTCCGCCACGCACCTTACGGTGAATTGCGGAGTATGTATGTAGATGTAGATGTAGAAGCGAGCAGACGCTGAAACAACACGGCTCAACTTCCGCAATGTTAGGCGTCGGATCATAGCCCCCACTCCCGCCCACACAAAACCACTTGCCATCAAACTTACTACTTTTGCCCACTGCAGGTAACATTACACTGAAAGTCGGCCTTTGCGATCGCCTTTTGACAGCTCCTAGTGTTGATTCTCCTAATACATCTACATGTACATTGATACTCTGCAAATCACATTCAAGTGCCTGGCAGAGGGTTGATTAACCAGTTTCGTAACTTCTCTCTGATGTTCTCGTCCGTTGTAAATGCAATGAGCACCTCAGCCACAGAGCCTGGAGGAAGCGCAGTCACACGGGCCGGCACCTGACTGCGCTCACCACCAGCACCCTGCGGAAAAATGCAGTTTTCTGAACACTCTATTTCACAGCGCAAGAGTCGTTTCCGACGCTGAAAGTCTCGCACGAGAGCTAACGTTTCTCCGAAGAGTCTTCAGGGATAATGGCTACGGTTATCGCCAAATACAACAAGCAATTTTCGGCGATAAAAGCAGAAAAACACGTTGGAAGAAGAGAGCCAGTATTACGCTATCTTGCCGTTTGTGGAAACACTATCGGGAGAGACTAGCTGTGTCCTGAAGATATACAAAATCACTTCTGTGGTAAAGCCCACAGCAGAAATACAACGCCGCAGTAGAGTAGCCGAGCGGACTAAGGCGCCTCGCTGTGGTGCGCGCTGTTGCTCGCCGTCGGATGTTCGAGTCCTCCCTTGGGCATGGGTGTGTTTGTGTTCTTCTTAGGTTAGTTTACCTTAGTTTAAGTAGTTTGTAAGCTACGGACTGATGACCATGTAGTTTGGTCCGATAGATTTACAAACATTTGATTTGAGAACTACACCAGGAGTTTATAAGATAGCATGTGAGTGTGGCTGCTGTTATAGTGGAGAAACTGTACGCACTGTGGATAACTCCGAACAGAACAGGACGGGTGCTTACGTTCATCACTACCCGGAAAAATGAGTCGTGGCAGAACATTCTTTAAAAACTCGACACCGAATTCTTTCCGACGAGACGTATTTCCTACAACGGAAGGATACTGGGATGGAGCGGTAAAGGAAGCCACAGAAATGGAAGTACCGGAGGACACCGTTCATCAGGACGTCGGCTTGCAGCTCGGCACGGTTTGAAACTCGGCCCCCGCGAGGCTGAAGCGGGCGTGGCGAACACGGGACGAACAAGCGAGCACCACTGACGTCACAGCCGGCAGACAAGTGCTTACGCAACCGACTTGGGGTGTAAACGTTGCCTTATATGTCGAGGCAGCCGTTCTAGTGACGTCACAGCCAGCAGTTTGACAAAGCAACGATGATGTGTGAGTTTGTCCAATGAATACCCGTTTATCATCTGCATTTCTGCTTGGTGTAGCAGTTTTAATGGCCAGTAGTGTATTTTAATATCCGTGCCATGTTTTCATTATCTTCTTCCGTTAAAAAAAAAAAAAAAAAAAACACTTGTCTCGCCGTGGTAGTCTGTCCTCTGTTTCATGGCCGGCCGCGGTGGCCGAGGGGACTGAGGCGCTCCAGTCACGGTATGCACGGCCACTACGGTCGGGGGTTCGAATCCCCCCTCGGGCATGGATATTTGTGCCGTCCTTAGGATTAGCTAGTTCATAAGTAGTTTGTAAGTTTAGGGACTGATGACCCCGTAGTTAAGTCCCATAAGCCTGACAAACATTTGAACATTTTCTATTTCATGTTTATTTTCTTTGCCTACACTGGTTCAAATCAAATCTTCAAATGTTTGTAGAACGTATGGGACTTAACTACGGGGTCATCAGTCCCTAAGCTTACAAACTACTTATGAACTACCTAAGACTAAGGACGGCACAAACATCCATGTCCGAGGGGGGATTCCAACCCCCGACCGTAGTGGCCGTGCAGACCGTGATTGGAGCGCCTCAGTCCCTCGGCCACCGCGGCCGGCTACACTGGTTCATGTAAACTCAAACGACAGTGTCAAATCGCCGTTATTTGCGCAGATATCTGTGCACGGTGTGAGTTATAGAAATAAGAGAGCAAAGTTGTGAGTTTTCCCCTCTACGAATACGTTTATTCAATTTTCGTCTCAGATAGATGGTTAAATCGTTATTTTCATTTAAATTTTCAGCTGTCAAAAGGCGACTAGCAATTCCTACTAGTAGTTATAATTACGTAGGCTTCCGCGGCCAGAGTCAGATGACATAAAAGTTTTCTGGGTGTTGTACCGCGTCATGATGTAAGGCTATTACTTAAATAACCGACGTTTCGGACAACGTTACAGTGGCCTTCATCTGGGTATACTGATGTGAGCTGATTGTTACTACACTTTATATTACTTACATTTAGACATTACGTCATAATTTTTAAAAATAAGCGATGTTATTGGTGAATTTTTGGCGGAAGAATAGAACTTTATTTTGATAGGATGCTGAGGCGGACAACAGCAATAACTGTCAGCTTTGCAGAGATTGTAATCGGTATGACTTACCAGGAGCCGCGGCAGCAGACTCGGCCTTCCCTCTGTAGACTGCGGAGTTCTACTTGTTCCCCCCCCCCCCCCAGCTTCACGCCACGCCACGCACAAATATCGATGCCCGAGGGGGGATTCGAACCCCCGACCGTAATGGCCGTGCAGACCGTGACTGGAGCGCCTCAGTCCCCTCGGCCACCGCGGCCGGCGAAAGTTTGCATTTTACAATAACACGGTAACTATAGTTTTCCAGAAACCGGGCACAGGTCTGAAAGGGTTAAGCTATGGAGAACGCACTGAGGGAGGACTGGAACGTCCGGCGGAGCTGGACTGCAGCATCTGCAGGCCTAATCGGTTGCACGCGTCCAGCCGCCGCCCTCTAAGCTTCCAGGGTACAGCGCACGCAGCGGTCGGCAGCTGTGGGACGGGCAGACGCGTTTGCGCCGCCACAATTGCATATTTCCCCCTTATTGCATCGATACAGGGCGCCATCCGGCCATGTTGAAACGCGGTTAGGGGGGGCGGGTGGGAGATGGGGAGGGGGAAGTGGGCGGTGGAGGGGGAGGGGGGAGGGGCGGTAGTGGCGGCGGCGGTGGTGGGGGTAGGAGGAGTGGGGACAGCGGCCAGTTTTTGGGGCGTCGCTTTGAGCGCTACAACGCGACGGGAGGCCGGAAATTTCTGGACGCTGGCTGGCTATCGGCGTGTATTGCTCTGTGCTAGCGGTCGACCGAGCACAGCATAGCAGAGCAGAGCTGACATTAACACCGAGGCCTGCGTGCGAGGCTCTTTCATGTAACGCTGCAGTCTACTGTGTAAGCGGACGCCAGTACCGACACATCTGTGCGTCCCGTTAAACACACTCGACAACCGACCTCACTCCACTGCCTATTAGTGACTAAGGGCCGGTTTGTCAGGGTCTCGTTAAGTTACAGTTAAGATTTCAACTTATCGTTAGTAGGGATGCAACATCGTTGATAAAAACATCGCCACGGCCACTACGGTCGGCGGTTCGAATCCATGCCCGAGGAGGGATTCGAGCCCCCGACCGTAGTGGCCGTGCAGACCGTGACTGTAGCGCCTCAATCCCCTCGGCCACCGCGGCCGGCTAAATCCTGCCTGTTGAGTATTACGATAAAAAGGTAATTTGGAAAGACCGTTGTATATCACCGCTTCTGGCGGCCTACTATCGATAAGTATCAAAGGCGCGAGTATCGCAGTGTCGTATATGGAACAGACGAACGTCGCTCTGTCGTAAGAAACAAATGTTGGCGGACATATCAAAACAGATATTCATGGATATTTGTGCCGTCCTAGTTCGTAAGTAGTTTGTAAGTTTAGGGACTGATGACCCCGTAGTTAAGTCCCATAAGCTATACAAACATTTAAACTTTTTTTTTTAAACATCTATGTTCAGACATCGATGTTCCTGCGGAAAAATATCGATGTTAAAAAAACACCGCTCTGAAAAACGATACATCGATGTTTCCATACGTTTAAGAAATATTAGGAAAAACATACTGAAATGAAGCTGTGTTGCCAGAAAGTATCTGCCGACTGCCTTATTTATGTTCTTTCACTAGGCTACGAATACACAGCGAAATGGCAGCTTAGAATGAAAAAGAAGTTGGGAATAAGGTTTCGCTACCTATTGCGCTGATTTTACTTGGGATTTACATCCATTTGTTCATTACATGCGAAATAACTTGTGTTTTGTTGACGTATTGCATTTTTCTTAGCTGTTGACCTGGAGAAAATTACACATTATGCATCTTTCAGTTATTACTTAATAATGTAATTTTAAAATGAATATTCATCAATGATGTTTTTCAAATCATGTACCTTGCTGAAATGAAAATCTGTTATACTTGGCTTGTTTGTTGGCTATTGTCACCGATTTTTCGTCGACTTTTGTTTGATGTTCTAACTGACGTTTTGAGAGTACGATATCGGTCTGACTGGGTAACACTAATGTTGCAGGGTGAAATTTTTCAGCAATTCCAGAAGCCCGTGCTGGACAAACATCAGATTAATCATCAAAGATCGACATAAAAAACGAGATAGACTCAAAGAGGCAATATGACAAATAATAACCGTGAAAGCTTTTAATTTTGTTTAAGGATTTGGGATTTGTCTTCGCAATATCTGCATTCTCCAGTGTCGCGAAGATCCAATAACTTCTACAGTCACTAATCTAATAATTACTGGTACAAGAAACATTCTAATGCACACTGTTTTACTCAATATTTCGAGTTACTAACTCTTTTTTGTTGTAGAACAAAAAGCTTCATATAAAATCCTCTTATATACACAATACTCAGACAAAGTGACTGCAGCACTGAGAGAATAGCAAACAAAGGTGAGTAAATCATATTGTTGTTAGTTTCTTATTTCACTTACCTACTATTCCAAAAGCATGAAAACAGCGACGACAGCAGGAGCACCGCACTTGAGCTGACGCTGGCTGAGCAACTAATAAAGTAATAATGGAGTTGACAATCAATTGTTGAACGATGTCGATAGTTTTGGACTTCCGTCGTCAATGCATCGGCGACATATCGCTGTTCAAAACATGGACGAAACATCGATGTTATCTCTGGAACAATAACAGCTATTGGAAAACGACTTTCACCGGTATCAATGTACGGCTGGGGCCCATGAATGTACATATTTCGAAACATTATAAAACGAAAGCAAATGTGTTTTTAACACAAACTTATGTCTTTGTAATGGACACCCTATATTTTTCTTCAGCAATTCATAGTTTTGTGTCCCTGCCTCGTCGCCGCTCCGTCGTAGGTGTCGGTGGCCGAGTAGAAAAGTACCGACACAGGAATAAGGATGCACGCTTGTGCAGGTAGGAGGTGACCAGCCAGTGGGACAGCAGAAACTAGAAACACTAGAGTAAATTAGAACGAGATATATATGGCACAGAATTTATACAATACTTGACTTTTACACAGCTCAGTACTGCAGAATGCTGATACATAGTTGAGCTAGAGGCCTGCCTAGTGCCTATCCGATAGCCAAGTCTTCACTGGTGCCTATCTGATTCCGAAGTGTTAACTGGTTCCTATCTCAGTCCCAAGTGGCCGATGCAGTTCAGTGGTGGCCACGAGCGGAGTTGCAGCAGAGGGCGCTCGTGGCTGACGTCGTAAGAACGCCGCGCCGTGCGTGCATGGCGGCGCGCGGCGAAAGTAGGTGGCGCGGTATCCGCCTTGCGATCCCCCGCGAAACCCACCAAAAAAAGGGGAAGGGCGCACACCCCCGCCCAGAGGGAGCAGGTCATCTTCTTCTGAGGTGCGTGGCCCAAGCTGGGGGGGGGGGGGGGCGCACGGTCCCGGAGTCCCACTCGATGACGCTGTCAGCTGCGGCGACGGAGGCGCGTCGGCATCCATAGGTATGATCTCGTAGTCCGGGGACGCTGGGCCCGGCGGCGAGCGATGTGGCTGTGCTCCCTGGCGGTGAACTGGGTCTGGAATCAAGAAACCGGAGACAGGATCGCGCGGCCTGTGCAGGCGCAACTGGTTTGCGTGGCGCCGCAGCTCCGACCCTGTGGAAGAACGTACAACATACATATTGCGACCGAGCACGCGCTGAATGGTGCCCGACAACCATCTGTTCTTGTTTCGAGCAAACATCCTGTACAACAACCGGCGGAAACGAGACACAAAAGCGGCGACGAGGCTGGGACAGAAAAAAATGTTCAAAAGCGAGTCCACTGCAGAGTGGACAATCTGCCACACCACCACAGAATTACTATTTTTAATTTAATCGTGTCTGAGCTACATCTGTAATTAATTAATAGACAGCAAATTCTAGCTTACAATTAAAACTATATACTAATTATACATTCATATATAAAATGAATGGAATGGACAGTGTGTTGAAGAGAGCGTATAAAATGTACATTAACAAGAGCAAAAACAAAAATAATGGAATGCGGTCTTAGAAAATCAGGCGATGCTGAAGGAATTGGATTAGGTAACGAAACACTGAAGGAGGTAGATGAGTTTTGTTACTTGGGCAGTAAAATAACATATGACGGTCGCAGTACAGGAGATATAAAATGCAGAATGACAATGGGAAGAAAAGCACTTTTGAAAAGAGAAATTTGCTAACATCGAATATTAATTTAAGTGTAAGGGCCGGCCGCTGTGGCCGAGGGGACTGAGGCGCTCCAGTCACGGTCTGCACGGCCACTACGGTCGAGGGTTCGAATCCCCTCTCGGGCATGGATATTTGTGCCGTCCTAGTTCGTAAGTAGTTCATAAGTAGTTTGTAAGTTTAGGGACTGATGACCCCGTAGTTAAGTCCCATAAGCTGTAAAAATAAAAATAAATAAGTGTAAGGAAGTCTTTCCTGAAGGCATTTGTGTGGAGTGTTGCTTTGTACGGGAGTGAAACATGGAAGATAAGCAGTGCGTACAGGAAGAGAATAGAGACTTTTGAAATGTGGTGCTACAGAAGAATGCTGAAGATTAGGTGAGTAGATCGCTTAACTAATGAAGACGTACTGAACATAATGGGTGAGAAAAGGAATTTTTGGCATACCCTGACTAAAAGAAGGGATCGCTTGATAGGACACTTTCTTAGACATCGGGGAATCGTAAATTTAGCATTGGAGGGAAGTGTGTGGGGTAAAAATCGCAGAGGGAGACCAAGAGACGCGTATAGTAAGCAGATTCAAGTGGATGTGGGTTGCCGTTCTTATGAGGAGCTGAAAAGGCTTGCTCAGGATAGAGTAGCGTGGAGAGCTGCATCAAACCAGTCTCCGGACTGAAGACCATAACAACAGCAATGTACAGTGATGATTTTCATACATCACGCGTTATTATTGTCCATAGCAGACTCATATCTCCCTCCAGTGTTAGGCACACTTCACTGCAACGTCGTTGGCCAGCCACAGGTCTTGGAAAGAGCACGGGGCCGACAAGTATGGCCAGCTATGCAGGTGTGTTTCTCTCCACATTGACAGAGGTCGCCTTCTACGTATCCCCACTTGAACATTCTAAACTGAATACATCACACATTCTTTTATAATAGAGGTTGTTAATGACGAATAACCGTCAAGTCTGAAAACTGTTTACAGCAAGCAATAGGTAAAAGAACTTGATACAATAAGTAATTTTGAAAAAAAAAATCGGAAAAAGATATACTTCTTTTCAGTGTGACCTTTCTTAACATCCTCAGTCCTGTGAATTTTTTAAAATATTTTTGAGTTTTGTCTGTATTTTATGATTAACAATATTCGAAAAAGGCTTCAAAAATATTTTAAAAAATTCCTGTCTCTTTATTCTCTACAAAAACTCATGTCCCCTCTAGGGAACATCAGGACACTAGGTACCACAACTGTAAGTATGGGGAGCGATATTTTTCTATGCAGTTCGTTTTAATATACTTTTATTTACTTATGTTATTAATGGCATAGACCGATTTTTCATTAACTAAAAAGGCAGAAACAAGCAGAATACTTTATTTCATTTATGTATTTATTAATTTTGTGTTTTCCGAATGGAGCACATTCTGCCATTGTTTTATGTGATTTACGATAAGAAAATTATTGCGCTTGAAGGCCGTTCGTATTTTAGAGAAAATTCACAAGCAAATTATTCTCATTAACCTCCTCAGTCCCTGCGTCCCCTGTAGGGGACATAAAACAAAATAAATCTGTTGCCAATATTCAAATGTTGGTCGCACTGTTAGGCATCTCGACACACAAACTGAAGGTGGCATGCAACTCTTTAGTTAATGAAAAATCGGTCTATGCCATTAACAACATAAGTATATTAACACGAACTGCATAGAGAAATATCGTTCCCCATACTTACAGTTGTGGTACCTAGTGTCCTGTTGTTCCCTAGAGGGGACATGAGTTTTTGTAGATAATAAAGAGTAAGGAATTTTTTAAAAATATTTTTGAGGGTTTTTGGAATATTGTTAATCATGAAATACAGACAAAACTCAAAAATTTTTAAAAAATTCACAGGACTGAGGAGGTTCAGAAAGGTCACACTGAAAAGAAGTATATCTTTTTCCAATTTTTTTTTTCTTTTTTTCTTTTTTTTTTTTTTTTTTTTTCAAAATCAAGTATCAAGTTCTTTTACCTATTGCTTGCTGTAAACAGTTTTCAGACTTGACGGTTATTCGTCTTTAACAAACTCCATTATAAAAGAATGTGTGATGTATTCAGTTTACCATGACTGTTAGACAAGGAACTCGGTAATTTTAAGGTGAAACATATTCCAGTTAGGCGCACGTTTTTCCATTACTGATCCCCCTGTTATTTATTAGCGCGAGTGCTTGCTGTAGTCCGTAACGAAACCACACCTCGAGTGAACACCCTCGTGGTACCAACCACTTACATCCAACCTGAAACCAATACATCAGTTCCCAATATTCTACATCAAATTTAACATTAACAACGTGGTTGTGATTGTTGATTTGTTAAGTTATTAACACTCTTGTTCACGAAAGAGCCATAACCCCGTCGAAAGACTTTAAGTACGTAGTTCGTGTCGAGTGTACCTTACTGTTAGTATTTGAGTCAGCTGGGTTCAGTACGTGTGGCAAGGGATGAAAACGATACAGCGATGTTTTGAAAACATCGATGT
Organism: Locusta migratoria; assembly: GCA_026315105.1. Lineage (NCBI taxonomy): Eukaryota > Metazoa > Arthropoda > Insecta > Orthoptera > Acrididae > Locusta > Locusta migratoria. The sequence continues at coordinate 54,410,258 of CM048753.1, read as the reverse complement.
TTCGTCCATAAACATCGATGTTAACAACGATGTTTTAAACAGCGATATATCGCCGATTCATCGACGACAAAAGTCCAAAACTATCGACATCGTTCACATCGTTCAACAATTGATTGTCAACTCCATTATTACTTTATTAGTTGCTCAGCCAGCGTCAGCTCAAGTGCGGTGCTCCTGCTGTTGTCGCTGTTTTCATACTTTTGGAATAGTAGGTAAGTGAAATAAGAAACTAACAACAATATGATTTACTCACCTTTGTTTGCTATTCTTTTTGTTCTACTGCAAAAAAGAGTCAGTAACTTGAAATATTGAATAAAACAGTGTGCATCAGAATTTTTCTTGTACCGGTAATTATCAGATTAGTGACTGTAGAAGTTACTGGACCTTCACGACACTGGAGAATGCAGATATTGCGAAGACAAATCCCAAATCCTTAAACAAAATTAAAAGCTTTCATGGTTATTATTTGTCATATTGCCTCTTTGAGTCTATCTCGTTTTTTATGTCGATCTTTGATGATTAATCTGATGTTTGTCCAGCACGGGCTTCTGGAATTGCTGGAATTTCACCCACCAACATTAGTGGAATCGAATCTTTGACAGTGTTACCCAGTCAGACTGATATCGCACTGTCAAATCGTCAGTTTAAACATCAATCAAAAGTCGACGAAAAATCCGAGACAATAGCCAACAAACAAGCCAAGTATAACAGATTTTCATTTCAGCAAGATACATGATTTGAAAAACATAAATGATGAATATTCATTTTAAAACTACATTATTAAGTAATAACTGAAAGATGCATAATGTTTAATTTTCTCCAGGTCGACAGCTAAGAAAAATGCAATACGTCAACAAAAACACAAGTTATTTCGCATGTAATGAACAAATCGATTTAAATCCCAAGTAAACTCAGCGCAATAGGTAGCGAAACCTTATTTCCAACTTGTTTTTCATTCTAAGCTGTCATTTCGCTGTGTATTCGTAGCCTAGTGAAAGAACATAAATAAGGCAGTCGGCAGATACTTTGTGGCAACACAGCTTCATTTCAGTGTGTTTTTTCCTAATATTTCTTAAACGTATGGAAACATCGGAAAAACATCGATGTATCGTTTTTCAGAGCGATGTTGTTTTAACATCGGAAGATAATTTCTGGCAACACAGCTTCATTTCTCAGATACTTTCTGGCAACACAGCTTCATTTCAGTGTGTTTTTCCTCATATTTCTTAAAGATACTTTCTGGCAACACAGCTTCATTTCAGTGTGTTCTTCCTAAAGATACTTTCTGGCAATACAGCTTCATTTCAGTGTGTTTTTCCTAATATTTATTAAAGATATTTTCTGGCAACACAGCTTCATTTCAGTGTGTTTTTCATAATATTTCTTAAACGTATGGAAACAACGGTAAAACATCGATTTATCGTTTTTAAGAGCGATGTTTTTTTAACATCGACAGATACTTTCTGGCAACACAGTTCATTTCTCAGATACTTTCTGACAACACAGTTTCATTTCAGTGTGTTTTTCCTAAAGATACTTTATGGCAACACAGTTTCATTTCAGTGTGTTTTTCCTAATACTTCTTAAACGTATGGAAACATCGGAAAAACATCGATGTATCGTTTTTCAGAGCGATGTTTTTTTAACATCGATATTTTTCCGCAGGAACATTGATGTCTGAACGTCGATGTTTTTTATCGACGATGTCGCAACCTTAAACGTATGTGCACCGCGGTATCCACTGCAGGAGATAGTGGAGCAATCATGACGAGATTGCAGTATTGATTGTAACGTTCAGTAGCGACGGGCAGAACTGGCGCTTGTGTGTGTGTGGGTGGGTGGGGAGGCAGCGAGTGAATACGGAACCCAGCCCGCGTGGTGTAGCATCGCTCGCAGCCCCGGGCTCGCAGACTGATGATTTGAATATTGCTCATTACTGGCCGCCGACATCCACTTAGCCGCACCGCGCCCTAGGCAGTGGCGGGCGTATACGTAGCCGGGCAGCTATCCGCCAGCCCATTGCGTGGACGTGCCCGGCTATCCGCCAGCCCATTACTGGCGTCGCATAACTCCGCGCGGTCATCGCGTCGCGTAGCGGGGAGTCCCTGCAGTCTCCTCTCTAATCCGCGGCTTCATTTCACACGCAAATTGGAACCTCGGGCGTGTAAAGAAAGAAGAACACTGCGGGTAATTAAAGTTAAGGCCGGCAATTTACTTATTGTACGTCCACAATACAGGGTTCCTCGAAGCTTTTTCAGTTAAACTGGAACAGGTGACACTGAGTCCGCGACCGCGCGGGAACAAAAATGTTCAAATGTTTGTAGAGCTTATGGGGACTTAACTACGGGGTCATCAGTCCCTAAGCTGACGAACTACTTATGAACTAGTAAGACTAACGACGGCACAAATATCCATGCCCGAGGGGGGATTCGAACCCCCGACCGTAGTGGCCGTGCAGACCGTGACTGGAGTTCCTCAGTCCCCTCGGCCACCGCGGCCGGCTTCCCGGCTTCGCCCTGCCCACAGTACTCAAACTCGTAGTTATGAAACTAATTCCCGTAAGACTAAGGGCTTCAAACTTGCCCACCCCACTAACGATAGGATCATTGCCCGTCACCGGCATATTATCGGGGAGGGGTCAGCGCAACTGCCTAGAAAGCAGGAGATCCGGGTTCGAATCCCGGCTGGGTACACATTTTCAGCTTTGCCCAAATGCAGTTGATGTCATATATTCTGTGAATATTAAATAGTAACAACTGCAGGATTAGAAGTGACGTCTGTTCTTTCGGAACAGACGCCACATGTATATATAATCTGGAACAGGTGACACTTGAGTCCGCGACCGCACGGGAACCCCCATAGGGTAAGGTGGTACAAATTAGATATACGTACAATTCCGATCAACATAAGTTTTCGCGCCATTTGTCAATTTCATGGTGTCTACTTGTGTGGCGTTGTAGTGTAGCAGTTTTCTACAGCTCCTCCTGTGTTTTCCAAGAAACACCACTTTATTCTACGGAGATATATATTTTTTCCTTTTAAGAGGTAAGTGAAGCTACTTAGACCAACGCGCTCTTATAAATTTTGTCGTGTCCTACATAGGAAAGAGGGAAGAGGTAGCAAGGTCAGTCTGCATATCCCGAGCGGAAAGGAGTGACTGCAGAGAGACAGTACAGGCATCTACTAGAGATGCGGATTTCGGTACTCGAGAGGATACTTGTTAGGAAACTTAATGGAACTCCTAGGTACCTTGCATTGAATTTATTGCATCCCATACTACGTCTACTACACTGCGGTTGGTTATTTAAAAAAAAACAAGAAGTATAAATCGTTTGCCACAACAGAAGCCAGTAATTACGTTCCCTAGCAGCATCCCCTAGACAGACGCACTCCCCGCGAGAAACAGACTGTCATGGAGCGCCCCGAGGCCGACGGCGATAGTCACGGGCTGGCGCCCGACTCGTCTGACTGAGAACTCCCCTCTTGATCCAAAAACCGGGGGTTTTAACGGCCGGTGTGGGCGCACCTCTTTTCCCCACTTTCCGACAGTTAACAATTTCCTATAGGCCGCTGCTTGGTTCAACCAATCTAAATTGTGGCTTGCGCTCTCTCTGAGTCCTCTAGCGAACCACGTTTCAGCCCTGTCCCTTCTGCCATTCCCCGGGTGGGGAGGTGGCTTGTTTGTGCACTAACAAAATCCATACTTGGTAGCAACATTGTTCAGCTGAAAGTAAAACGTCACGACGCTACCCAATATGGGCAACAACAACAATGTTTTACGTCAGATGGCAACGCCTTAGGCTCCGCCTTAGGCCACGCCTCAGGGGAGCTGCTAACTTACAGTTTTTCTTCTTTACCCTCTCACTCTAGCCTCGTGGAACCACTGAAGTTGCTGTTCCCAAGTGACTGGTATCAACTTTGCTACGTACATTAAAACGTGCCTGTTGGCCACCAAGTACTAATGTAACGGCTTACAACAGCGTCTAGACGCTATATGAAGTTACGCCCATCTTCTCCGAAAGGTAACCTTCACCCTGGGACGGTGGCTGAGGGCATCAGCAGTTCGCTAGGAGATTTCTTTAGTGCCTACATCCCTTAAGATATACGTGTCTGTTTTAGCCTGTCATCTGCAATGGTCTCTATTTCTCAGCCTGGAGTGCGTCTCTGTGGCTCACACAGCCTCTCAACAATTCCAACAGTAAAATCAATATATGACAATTTTCTGGTTAAGGGTGACAGGATTCCCTGCTAAATATGCAATGTTTGCTATCTCGAAGTGTGCATTGGTGCCTTAAGGAAAAAGTGCTTTCTATGTGGAAGATGCCCATTATCAAAACTGTACGGGAAAGTGATCATAATTGTACCTAGTGTGATATATTTTCGATCGATTTTTCTCAATTGTGCAACCTTTTCTAGTGTTTATACCAACAATTGTAATTGTCTAATATTTTTGTGTTATATATTCATTAAACATCCTGGAACAAGTCAAATAGTTAAAATTATTTATTTTCTCAATATATTTCCAGTTACAATGACATTTCTCCGAAATGATCGAAATTGTACCATCTTACCATACTCATTACGTATTATGTGGACGCTTACGTCAGACGTTCGAGTCTTATCTTGATTTACGAGTAAATTCTCGTAAAATAAGACCAAGAATCATGATCTATTACTGATTAATTAATTACTCGTGGAATAAAAACCACATAAGATACCGCATAGTACAAGCTTCCTAGGGTTTTATTTGCGGACGGAGAAGTTAGTACTGCTTCCTCCCACAAGTCCCCTAAAACCGCCACATCCTTGCGGATGCTGTTGCGTAGCAGTGTGCGTTTGTACCGCCCTACAGTACGCACGAGGTGCCGTAGTTGCTGTGCAAGTCTTTATGGAAAGCATAGAGTTCTGACTAACCTGTTGCCTTCTATAGTTGTGTCCCCAGGCAGTGGGCAGTGCCCCAGCGACCGGCCAATTGGCTAGTTGATTGGCCGGGCAGTACGGCACTGCCCACTGCGTCATAGAGGGCAGCCACTGAGCTAGCGATCGCGCCGGCTCGGAACTACCCGAGGCCAACGAGAGAGGCAGGCCGCGACGCACCTGTCAAATTACGTGAGCGAGGTAGGCCTGAGCCGGCGCGATCGCTAGCCAATTGGCCGGTCGCTGGGGCACTGCCCACTGCCTCTGAACTACCCGAGGCCAATGAGAGAGACAGGCCGTGGCGTGCCTGTCAAATTACTTAATTACTGCTACATGGCAGTGGGCTGTGCCCTACTGCCCGGCCAATCAGCTAGCAATCGCGCCGGCTCAGGCCTACCTCGCTCACGTAATTTGACAGGTGCGTCGCGGCCTGCCTCTCTCGTTGGCCTCGGGTAGTTCCGAGCCGGCGCGATCGCTAGCTCAGTGGCTGCCCTCTATGACGCAGTGGGCAGTGCCCCAGCGGCCGGCCAATCGGCTAGCGATCGCGCCGGCTCGGGACTCCTCGCTTACGTCGCATGATGTGCGCCTGTCTCTCCCATTGGCCGCGGTGCGAACCACATGTTGGCGAGGCTTTCCTGACATGTCGGGCACTATCGAGCATGCCAGATATTCTCAACGTGTGTCTGAACGATCACCAATAAATAAGGTGGGAGAACGCCACCCTCATCACACCACGTGGCTATCTGGGAAGAGAGAGGTAGCTCTTTTCGGGAAAGAGACAGAGACGACATATTGGCCGTCGTTTTTCATGGTTTTTATGTATGTAACTTAAGTCTTACGAATGTATAACACTTAAAAGCATGTAAGAGTAACTGAGTCTGGCCAGAGCCTCCGACAAAGTAGCCGCCGGCCGCTGCTCCATGCCCGACTATCGTCTGACTCACCGACGACAACATGTCGGGCATGTGTCCACTAAAGCCGTCGGCACACGGAGCCTGTATCTGAACGATTGTGGCCAACGTGGTGAGTTTATGATGTCACAACGTGCGAAGCGTGGCCAACGGGAGAGACAGGCCTGAGCATGTACATCGAGGTAGTTCCCGAGGCCAACGAGAGAGACAGGCTGCAGCGGACCTGTCAAATTACGAAAGCGAGGTAGGGCTGAGCGGGCGCGATCGTTAGCTGATTGGCCAGGCAGTAGGGCACAGCCCACTGCCTCGTAGCAGTGGACCACTCAGCTAGCGGTCGAGCCGCCTCAGGCCTACCTCGCTTTCGTAATTTGACAGGTCCGCTGCGGCCTGTCTCTCTTGTTGGCCTCGGGTAGTTCCGAGCCGGTGCGATCGCTAGCTCAGCGGCTGCCCGCTATGAGGCAGTGGGTAGTGCCGCAGCGGCCGGCCAATCGGCTAGCGATCGCGCCGGCTCGGAACTACCTCGCTTATATAATATGACAGGCGTGCCGGGGCCTATCTCTCTCGTTGGCTTCGGGTACTACCTCGCTTAGGTTGCACGATGTGTGCACTCAGGCGTCTGTTACCCGTTGGGCGCGGTTCGCACGTTGTGACGTCATAAACTCGCCACATCGGCCACACTCGTTCAGATACAAGCTCCGTGTGCCGACGGCTTTAGCGGACACACGCCCAACCCGCCATCGTCGGTGAGTCGGACAATAGTCGGGCACAGAGCAGCGGCCGGGCCGGCCGCGGTGGCCGAGGAGACTGAGGCGCTCCAGTCACGGTCTGCACGGCCACTACTGTCGGGGGTTCGAATCCCCCCTCGGGCATGGATATTTGTGCCGTCCTAGTTCGTAAGTAGTTCATAAGTAGTTTGAAAGTTTAGGGACTGATGACCCCGTAGTTAAGTCCCATAGACTCTACAAACATTTGAACATTTTTTTTGCAGCGGCCGGCGGCTACTTTGTCGGAGGCTCTGGCCAGACTCAGTTACTCTTACTTGCTTTTAAGTGTTATACATTCGTAAGACTTAAGTTATATACATAAAAACCATGAAAAACGACAGACGATATGTCGTCTCTGTCTCTCTACCGAAAAGAGCTGCCTCTCTTTTCCCGGATAGCCACGTGGTGTGATGTCGGTGGCGTACTCCCGCCTTATTGCTGACGGTTCAGACTCACGTTGAGAATATCTGCCATGCTTGATAGTACCCGACACGTTAGGGAAGCCTCGCCAACATGTGGTTCACACCGCGGCCAACGAGAGAGACAGGCCTGAGTGCACACATCGTGTGACGTAATCGATGAGTCCCGAGCCAGCGCGATCGCTAGCCGATTGGCCGGCCGCTGGGGCACAGCCCACTGCGTCATAGCGGGCAGCCGCTGAGCTAGCGATCGCGACGGCTCAGAACTACCTGAGGCCAACGAGAGAGATAGGCCGCGACGCGCCTGACAAATTACGTAAGCGAGGTAGGCCTGAGGCGGCGCGATCGCTAGCTGATTGGCCGGCAGTAGGGCACAGCCCACTGCGTCATAGCGGGCAGCCACTGAGCTAGCGATCACGCCATCTCGGAACTACCCAAGGCCAACGAGAGAGACAGGCCACTGTGCGCTGCTACGAGCCAGTGGGCTGTGCCCCAGCGGCCAGCCAATCAGCTAGCGATCGTGTTCCCTCAGGCCTACCTCGCTTACGTAATTTGACAGGTGCGCCACAGCCTGTCTGTCCCGTTGGCCTCGGGTAGTTCCAAGCCAGCACGATCGCTAGCTCAGTGGCTGCCCGCTACGAGTCAGGCGGCAGTGCCCCAGCGGCCGGCCAATTAGCTAGCGATCGCACCGGCTCGGAACTACCTCGCTTACGTAATATGACAGGCGCGCCGAGGCCTGTCTCTCTCGTAGGCCTCGGGAACTACCTCGCTTACGTGGCACTATGTGCGCGCTCAGGCCTGTCTCTCCCGTTGGCCGCGGTTCGCACATTGTTACTTCAGAAACTCACCACATCGGCCACACTCGTTCAGATACAAGCTCCGTGTGCCGACGGCTTTAGTGGACACACGCCCGACCTGCCCTCGTCGGTGAGTCGGACTATAGTCCGGCACGGAGCAGCGGCCGGTGGCTGCTTTGTCGGAGGCTCTCGCACGCTGCAGCCGATGTGGAGGACAGCGGACACTGATCGGGTGGGTGGAGGAACGCAGTGACAGGCGGCTAGCTAGCGAGCAGTGATCATGTGGGAGGAGGGAGACAGTGACAGGCGGCTAGCTAGCGAGCGGTGATCAGGTGGGAGGAGGGACACAGTGACAGGCGGCTAGCGGCTAGCGAGCGGGCAACGATCGCAGAGTAATGATTGGCGGGCCGTTCGGCTGTTATGGCGGCGGCGGCGGCGCGTTCCATATTCATACAGGCGCGGCAAGCACAAAGGGCCACACACGCACACACGCGCGCGCACGCACAGCACGCACCACGCACGCGGGCCCAGCCGCCGCTCGATACGGACGCGCAGCGGGATGGGGGAGAGAGAGAGAGAGAGAGAGACAGAGAGATAGAGACAGAGAGAGAGAGAGAGAGAGAGAACTGCGTGGCTGGCGACGAGACAGCGGCGGAATGCGCGAAGGGGCGTCCTCGTGTGGGGGCGACAGTCTGGGGCAATAGCTGGCCGTACCGAGCGAGGTGGCGCATTGCTAACGCACTGGACTCGCATTCAGGAGGATGGTGGTTCAAATCCACCTCCGGCCGTCCTAGTTTAGGTTTTCCGTAATTTCCCTAAATTACTCCAGGCAAATGCCGGGATGGTTCCTTTCAAAGGGCAAGGCCGATTTCCTTCCCCATCAATACCCAGAACTCCGAGCGTTAGCTCCGTCTCTAATGACCACGCTGTCGACGGGACGTTAAACCCTAAGCCTCCTCCTCCATAGCTCGCCGTCAGTTACTGCCAGGGAGGCGCCAGTGAGTACTATCTGCAAGTCTGTACTAGACAACCGTAAGCTTCCACAGGTCACTCCTATATTCAAGAAAGGCAGTAGGAGTAACCCACTAAACTACACGCCTATTTCATTGACTTCAATTTGCAGCAGGGTTTTGGAACATACCCTGTATTCAAACATTATAATCGCTCGCTCACTTGCTATTTTTGTATACGCCTATGACGTGATCATAGACATTATAGCCGATTCAAATATTATGTTTATATAGGGTAAGGTGGTACAATTTCCATCATTTCGGACAAATGTAATTATAACTGCAAATACATTGAGAAAAGAAATAATTTTAACTATGCCACTTCTGGGACCCTCACCAGGTGGGACTGACGGAAGACATTGAGAAGGTTCAGAGAAGGGCAGCTCGTTTTGTTTTATCATGTTACGGGGGGGAAAGCGTCACGGAAATGTTACACGAATTGGGGTGGAAATCATTAAAAGAAAGACGTTATTCATTGCGGCGTGATCTGTTTGCGAAGTTTCAATCACCGACTTTTAGTTCTGAATGTGAAAATATTTTGCTAGCACCCACCTACTTAGGGAGACATCACCATCCCAATAAAATAAGAGAAAACAGATAGAAAACGGAACGATTTAGGTGTTCTTTCTTTCCTCGCGCTATTAGACAATGGAACGGTAGAGAAAAGTTATGAAAGTGGTTAATGAACTCTCTGCCAGGCACTTAAATCTGATTTGCAGAGTATCTATGTATATGTAGATGTTGTTCTTGAATGTTTAACGAATATGTAACACAAATATTAGACAATTATAAATGTTGGTATGAACACAAAAAAAGTTTACAGAATTGACAAAAATCGATAGAAAATGTACCACACTAGGTGCAATTATGATCACTTCCTCGTACAATTTTCATCACTGCCTTTTTCCACATAAAAAGCACTTTTTCCTTCGGGCACCAGCGCAAACTTCGCGATACCAAACGTTGCACAATAAAGAATATACAATCGCGTGGAAACTAGAAAACTTATAAGAGCGCGTACGACGAAGTAGCTCCACGTCCATCTTAACAGGAGGAAATTCGTATCTCCGTAGCACAAAGTGGTGTGTTCTTGGAAAAGGCAGGAGCAGCTCTAGAAACCTGCTGCGCTTCAGCGCCACACAAAGGCAATGCTACTAGTGAAAAATGGCGCGAAAACTTATGTTGATCGGAATTGTGCCTATATCGAATTTGTACCACCTTACCTTGTGTCTGTACCAAACGACTGGAAAGTCGCACAGGTCACACCTATATTCAAGAAAGGCAGTAGGAGTAACCCACTAAACTACAGGCCTATTTCATTGACGTAAATTTGCAGCAGGGTTTTGGAACATATCCTGTACTCAAACATTATAATCGCTCGCTCAGTTGCTATTTTTGTATACGCCTATGACGTGATCATAGACACTATAGCCGATTCAAATATTATGTCTTCTAATATATAAAGCAGAGTGTCCGTATATTTGTACGTGTTGCATACAAATCTACAGTTTTGTTCCAATCTTTATGAAATTTTGTACATGTAAGCTTCAATCCATGGTCGCCGTAACTGTAAGAATCAAGTACTATACATAGTTCACGAGATATGACGTCATAAACAATGAGAAGCGCGAAAAACTGCTGCATTTTCCGACAATGCTGCTCATTTTCTCCTAAACTATTGGACCGATTTCAACCAAATTTGGTACACACATTCCTTATCGTGAAGTAACAATTGCTGCATGGTTTAGAATCACATACGGCACATGGTTCAAAAGTTATGACGTCATAAACAATAGGATTTGCAAGATACTGCCACATAATGCGGTGAGACTTTAAAAATACGCTGTACGACAATCAGAGTACTTAGCCACTTGCAACAAAATTTATACATAATTTCAAACTTTTATTAAACTTTCTCTCACTGATAACCAAAGCAAAATGATGAAAGGAAAAAAGTTTCTCGCTTACTACTTTTCCTCTGTTTATTGAGTAAAACTACGAGATTCGGTATGACGTAACAATTTATAATTTGTTCACTGCAAATTGGAGCCGCAGGAAATTTTATAGACAGTATACACGCATATAGTTGAGTGTACCTTCTAAGTTGTATCACAGTACAACAGGTAGTTTATGAGATAAAAAAAGGTAAAGCAGTCAACAATCCGAAGACTGGTTTGAACACCACCGTGCTTTACTAGGCATGGTCCTGTTTGGAGGTGGTATGCCGTTGCCTTCCTCCGACCTTCGAACTGACTTACCCAGCCAGTTATAGGGGGACCTACAGTTTAACGTGGGTTCCGTACCACGGTGCTACTCGGTATTTTTCACATGAGCAATACTGCCAGAGGTGAAAGAAGTGGAAAGTGACAGATAAAAATCCTAGGATCTGGCGGGGATCGAACCCGCGACCTTCATAATTCATAGTCTGAAAATCTGCCAATGTGCAACCGAGGCGTATTCAAAGATTCTGATCGCATACTCACTTGCTAATTTTGTATACAGCTATAATGTGATCGTAGACATTATAACCGATTCAAATATTATGTTTATATATAAGGAACAGTCTAGAGTGCAAAAACTTATTTTTTCCGACTACTTTCGGTCTTCGTTTAGATCATCTTCAGCAAATTTAGCTCCATTGATGTTGTGGAGCTAAATTTCCTTAAGATGGTCTAAAAGAAGGCTGAAACTAGTCGAAAAAAAATTGCACTCTAGACTGTTGTTTATATATAAATGTAAATAAGATTGCTGCTGCCCAATAAATGAAACAAAAATGTTTCCAAAAATATGTCATCAAATATTATCAATTATATCGAACAAAACGATCTATTGACCCAACGCCAACACGGATTTACAAAATATCGGTCATGCGAAACACAACTAGCTCTTTACTCACACGAAGAGATGGGTGCTATTGACAATGGTTCGCAAATTGATTCCGTATTTCTTGATTTCCAGGAGGCTTTTGACACCGTACCTCACAAACGGCTTTTAATCAAATTGTGTGGTTATGTTATATCGTGCCAAATTTGCTACTGGATAGGGGATTTCCTGTGAGAGAGGACACAGTTTGTAGACGGTAAGGCATCGACTAAAACAGAGGTGATATCGGGCGTTCGACAGGGTAGTGTTATTGGTCCTCTGCTGTTCCTTATTTACATAAACGATTTAGAGGAAAATCAAGCATCTCTCTTGTTTAAATGTTTGTTAAGCTTAAGGGACTTAACTACGGGGTCATCAGTCCCTAAACTTACAAACTACTTATCAACTAGCTTAACCTAAGGACGGCACGAGGGGGGATTCGAACCCCCGACCGTAGTGGCCGTGCAGACCGTGACTGGAGCGCCTCAGGCCCCTCGGCCACCGCGACCGGCCATCTCTCTTCTACATCTACATAGGTACTATGCAAATCACATATAAGTTCTTGGCAAAGGTTTCATTATCCACTTCCATAACTTTTCCCTACCGTTCCATTCTCTAATAGCGCCCGGGAAGAAAGAACACCTAAATCGTTCCGTTTTCGCTCTCATTTCTCTCTCTCACATTTTTTTTTTTTTTTTTTTTTTTTTTATTTTTTTTTTTTTGGGATGATCATGTCTCCCTAAGTAGGTGGGTGCTAGCAAAATATTTTCATTCAGAAGTAAAAAAAGGTGATTGAAATTTCGGAAATAGATCTCGCTGCAATGAACAAAGTCTTTCTTTTAATGATTTCTACCTCAGATCGTGCAACATTTCCGTGACGCTTTTTCCCCCGTAACGTGATAAAACAAAATGAGCTGCCCTTCTCTGAACCTTCTCAATGTCTTCCATCAGTCCCACCTGGTGAGGGTCCCACAAGGGGCAACAGTACTCCAGGAGAGGACGCACTATTGTGATGTAGGCAGTCTCTTTGGTGGAGCTGGTGCATGTTTGAAGCGTTCTGCCGATGAAACGTAACTTTTGGTTCGCCTTCCCCACAATATTTTCTATGTGTTCTCTCCAGTCTAAGTTGTTCGTAATTGTAACTCCTAAGTATTTGGTAAAATCTACGACCTTAAGGTTTGACTGATTTATCGCGTAATTGAAGTTCAGCGGATTTCCTTTAGTGGTCATGTGTATTACATCAGACTTTTTTTTGTGTCAATTGCCTACTTGCGCACCATGCAGAAATTTTGTCTGAATCGCTTTGCAGTTGCTTTTGATCCTCTGTTGACTTCACTAGCATGCAAGAGCTTCTGTGAAGTTTGGAAAGTAGGAGGCGAGGTACTGGCGGAAGTAAAGTTGTGAGGCGGCGTCGTGAGTCGTGTCGGGATAGCACAGTCGGTAGTGCGCTTGCCCGCGAAAGGCAAAGGTCCCAGGTTCGAGTCCCGGTTCCGGCACAAAATTTCAATCTGCCAGGAAGTTTCATATCTGCGCACACTCCGCTGCAGAGTGAAAGTTTCATTCTGGAAACATCCCTTAGGCTGTGTCTAAGCCATGTCTCCACCATATCCTATCTTCCAGGAGTGTTAGTCTTGCATGGTTCGCAGGAGAGCTTCTGTGAAATTTGGAAAGTAGGAGGCGAGGTACTGGCGGAAGTAAAGTTGTGAGGCGGCATCGTGAGTCGTGTCGGGATAGCACAGTCGGTAGTGCGCTTGCCCGCGAAAGGCAGAGGTCCCAGGTTCGAGTCCCAGTTCCGGCACACAATTTTAATCTGCCAGGAAGTTTCACATCAGCGCACACTCCGCTGCAGAGTGAAAGTTTCATTCTGGAATGTTAACTATATTTTGTAGAAACTTTAAGTCACAGAGCAAGCTAGGTACGGTTGCGAAGAACTGGCTCGCCTCCACGTGCCTATGGACGGGCAGCGGCGTAGAACACACGAAGCTAACACTGCCAGTTCCTAGGACGGCTAAGAACCCAGCAACCGTTACCAATGCTACTAACACTGGTAGTATACGTCCCACCTTAGAGTTTCAAGGTGGTGGGCCACTCTGTATTGTTAATGAAAAAAAATAAAATAAAATAAAAAAAATAAATAAGAAAGCCATCTGCCAACTGTCGACTTATACAGGTGTTTCCGTCCTCAAACTGTTTACGTTTACACATCCCTACGTTTGCATTGGTAAGCCTACTCCAGTGCAGTTGTAGAGATGAAGATCCTTCTTCGGCAAACACAGCATCCGCCCGCAAGCGTAGCCGCTGCCTTTTTACGGCGCTCGGCGGAGGGTTTTTGGGACAGGCCGCTCCCCCCCCCCCCCTCCTGGGCCTAACTCAATTTGCGCTCCCCTCCCCTCCCCTCCCCTCCCCCTGTTCACTTTCCCCCTCCTCTCCCCCACCACCCTCTGCTACAACCATCCCCGCTTCTCAGTCCTATGGCAGCCGCGGGGTACTTTGCGATTTCTCTGACGACTTGGGCGCATAGTCGATTCCACGACGGGCGTTTGAAAAGTCCATACAAAAATAAAATGTACGAGGCGCGTCCAGAAAGTATGTTCCGTTTAATAATAAAATCAAATTGTACACAGATACTGAAGAAATTTTTATTGCACAAAATACGTTTCCTCTTAACTGCCGAAATTTTGTAGGCACTTGTCATAGCGTGCCACAGGTTTTTGCATGCATCCTTCACAGAAGGTTGCCTCCTGTGCATTCAACCATGTGGTAACAGCTTGTAAAATAATTATATACTAGCTTATATGCCCGTGCTTCGCAACGGTTGTTAAAGAAGGTCCTGTGAATATCATGGTTCTTTGGGTTCCGGACGTAGGTCAGCAAAAATACAATCTTTGTTGGATCTGTCTGTCAATAAACTCAGTTCTCCTAGCCAAGATGTCAAATTTGAGTAGAAGTCATTGTCGAAAACGATGAATGTTCATAAAGTTTTTCATACTAAGAGTGACATTAATTTAAGTCCGTGCTGCGGAACAATGTAAATTCAATGTTAGGTTGTGTTCATAAAGTTACACATTGCAACAGCAGCGCCGAAAGCGGCTGGCAAATTACATTTCTGAAAACGATATTGGATAATTGCGAATATTGATTTGTAACAGTTTTCACAAATATCTTCTTGAATATGAATTTGGAATGAATTGTAAGACTGTGTGAATCATGAGACTGTATACAAAAGAGTTTCGCGTGAAAGTGCTGGGCATAATGAGATGTGACCACGGATGTATCTGATTCGGTAAAACTTTACTTTCTATCCTGGCGGCCTTGTGTTTTTATGTTGGCAACATCAATAACACGATATAAAATCGTTGCAAGGATGATCGAACCACATAGAGTGTAGATAAATACTGCTGTTCCTGCTGTATGCTTGATTTCACGACAAAATATTTGCGTGTCACGCGATTGGCTTATGACGATGTCACATGATTCTCGTTATTCAACATCTGTTGCCAACATTATCACAGGAGGCCGCCGGGATATGAGTAGGACTACGTCGCATAGTTTTTCTTGACCCAGCTGTCAAACGATAACACCTTTCACAGCAGAGAGTGTCGCGGCTATATGTATCAGAGATCACTGATTAGCACAGACCATTCAGCTTACTGGCACAGGCATATCAATATCTATGGCCTAAGAGACATTCATTAATGTATGTCTGTGTTTCCACGACGCTTCCACGACAGTGGTCAATGTTCCACGAGTATTTTTATCTTTGAGTCTATCTGGATTTTTATCTTTGTTTTGTGTCTGTGTTCATAGTCGGTAATGTGTGGTTGACGGAAACATGTGATCTATTTAAAAAATTGCGTATTTGATATTCCTCGTCGTTATTGTCTGAAGATTGAAAGAATAAATAGATTTTGACTCGTACCGTAAAGTCAAAGAGTATATAGCTTTTCCTAAGAGTATTTATTGCATATTTTGCGAATTTTTGCTCGTTACACTCACCCACTGCCACGCACCGCGACCAAACTCCCTTACTAACATCATTAGACCAAGGGCTATCTACCACCACAACCACGAGTGGGTGGCAGTATGTGGTCGTGGAGAAAAGTCTGTCAGCACGGACACACACAAGCCTTTTATATATATAGATATAGAAGGTTTTTATTACATGTCATATATAAATTTTATAATAGGAAAGCGTTGTTACGAAAAATCGCGTAGATGTTTGTTGGTGTAAACGAACATTTAAATTTTTAGAGATATAGATAAACAGAAAACGATTCTTAACATATTGAGTACTCCTTTGCACCGCGACGACAACCCGAATTTCGGCAACAAAAAAAGAGTAAGCCACAGAATACGTTTCGTGCCCTACAGGGTAGCCAACTGCTGGATTTTTAACTTGAGATATAGGTAGTGCTCAGTCTTACCAACTACTCAGTTTCCCCACTCCACTCGAAATACAATGGACAACAAACAGATACTGCGAAGGAAGCGATAAAAATGATAGTCACGTTTCGTGTCACGCTGTGGGAAATTGAGAGGCGTATTTCTTATGGAGTAAATAAGCGTTTTATTCCAACTAATAATATTGTAGTCATCTATTTTCCGAAGAATGCCCTTCTTTTTCTGCAGGTTCTTAATAATAATGGACATAGATTAAACTAGCTGAACCCCCGCTGCTTCGCATGCGTAGGCTGGTTGGTCTGCACCAGTTGTTTCTTTTTAATCCTGATGAAGAATCCGTATCTAAAGTTTCGTAGCTATAGCTTGAAGTTTGAGTTAGCACCATATTTTTCAAAATGAATTTCTGCATCCCGTATTTCACCCCCGTATTAGTCTAATTTCCAAAACTACCGAAACACATGTCATTTTAATTCTGACCAAGAAAACATATACCAATTTTTGTGGTTGTAGCTTCAAAGTTGCCTTATTAGCAAAAGAATTTCGGAAACACCCCCTCTCCAATTTAACCCCGTTGATGGTTGAATTTCCAAAAATACTGTAACACGTATTTTTTAACGTCTAACCAACTATACAAATATCAATTTTTGCATCTCTAGCTTCAAAATTGTATCAATAGCAACGTGTTTTCAAAAAGAATTTTTGATCTTCCATTTAACCCTCTTACTTGTTGAATTTGCAAAAATACTAAAAATCATGGATTTTTAATCCTGACCAAGACTCCATATGCGTAGTTTCGTAGTTGTAGCTTAAAATTTGAGTTAACAGCAACATAATTTGAAAATGCAATTTTTGCATCTCCTATTTTACCCCATTATTTGTCGAATTAAAAAAAATGCTGAAACACGTGTCTTTTAAATTCGAACCCTGAATTAAAATCCGAAACTTTGTAGTTCTAGCTTCAAAATTGCCTAAATAGCTACGTATTTAAAAAAAAAAAAACGTTTTATCCCCTCTTTCACCCCCTTACGGACGGAATATCGAAAAATCGCTTCTTAAATGACGCCTACAGAGTAAGATCAACACCCTCCACAAATTTCAAGTTTCTATCTTCAGTGGTTTGGGCTGGGCGATGATGAGTCAGTCAGTCAATCAGTCAGTCAGTCAATCGGGACAGTTCCTGTTATATATAGAGATATTGATATTCATTACGTCTGACATAATTATTATCTTATCTTTAAAAGTCTCTGGTCAGTTTCTGATAAGATGCTGCGAAATTCCTGAAAAGGAACAATTTTATTTATTTCTTACCACCACAGGATAGACTTTGTGGTGTCGATGCAACTCGTAGTTTCTTGCTTCATGGTCTGTGAACCTGTAAACTTTTTAATTTAATTTCTTGGATAACAGAAGGTCTCTATGTACCAAATGTAAAATTCACTACCCAATCTGGAATTGCCAGGAGTATATGTGTCTAATATAACAGTCAATTTTATAATTAGCTTCAAATAAAGTCCCGTGTGTAAAATCTGCAGGTTCGTAATTCCAGGTGAGGTAGCTCACGTAGACTCTTTCAACTACACCAAAATTACATGCTGAAGAGATTAAATAATTTAAACAAAACCAGAACTTACTTTAAGTTGAAATATATGTATTGAGCGTTCGTAATACATCGATTCACTTTCCATAAAATTCCAATAATAATGACATACTCCTATAGAATACTTTAAACTCTATCAGCAAAGAACAACCACTTTTCTCTTCATAGCAATTACATGGAGATTCTATATGTTCTGAATAGTACTTTACGATAAATTTTTATATATATCAAATACAGCAAACATTCTAATTAGCTTTGAAATTAATTTATAACAGCCGGCCGCGGTGGCCGAGGGGACTAAGGCCCTCCAGTCACGGTCTTCACGGCCACTACGGTCGGGGGTTGGAATCCCCCCTCGGGCATGGATATTTGTGCCGTCCTAGTTCGTAAGTAGTTCATAAGTATTTTGTAAGTTTAGGAACTGATGACCCCGTAGTTAAGTCCCATAAACTATACAAACATTTGAACATTTTTTTTTAATTTATAAAATAACAAAATCTTTTATCTACAATTACATCGTTAAGAAATATGTGACAAATAATACTAACAGATATCTTACAAGCTCTTTATCAGCGTTGAAGTGTTGACCACCAAGGACAGATTTTAGGTGTTAGAAGAGATGAAAGTCGCTGGGAGAGAGGTCCGAGCTGTATGGAGGATGATCAAACAGGTCCCATTGAAATTTCAGTAAGAATTGTTTGGTCACATTCGGTGTGTGAGGTCAGACATTATCGTGAAAAAAAAATCTTTTGACAGTAATCCTCTTCTTACACCTAAAATCTGTCCTTAATGGACAACACTTCAACGATGATGACGATCTGAAACAACATGTTACCACACGGTTGAATACACAGGCGGCAACATTCTATGAAAAAGGCACACAAGACCTTGTGCCATGCTATGACAATTGCCTACAAAATTTCGGAAGCTATGTAGAAAAGTAGTGTAACTGTTGTAGATTTTTGTACAATCAATATTTTTTGCTGTATCTGTACCCGTTCGTTTTATATAACCAAACGGAACGTACTTTCTGGACACGCCTCGTATATACATCTGCTGTCTATTCCGAAGAACAGACGTCACTTCTGATCCTGCAGTTGTTATTGTTTTCATATTCACAGAATATATGACATCAACTGCGATTGGGCAAAGCTGAAAATGTGTGCCCAGACGGGATACGAACCCGGGTCTCCTGCTTTCTAGGCAGTTGCGCCGACCCCTACACCACTGGGGACACAGTGATCACCGCACCTGCAAGGACTACCTAAGCACGCCTCCCGTCAGATACAAATTCCCAGCTTCGCCCTTCCCACAGTACTCAAACTCGTAGTTATGAAACTAATTCCCGTGAGAGTAAGGGCTTCAAACTTGCCCACCCCTCCCCACTAACGATAGGATCATTGCCCGTCACCGGCATATTATATATGGCGTCTATTCCGAAAGAACAGGCGTCACTTCTGTTCCTGCAGTTGATATTGTTTAATATTCACAGAATATATGACTTCAACTGCCAATGGGCGAAGCTGAAAATGTGTACCCGGCCGGGATTCGAACCCGGGTCTCCTGCTTTCTAGGCAGTTGCGCTGACCCCTACACCACTGGGGACACAGTGATCACCGCACCTGCAAGGACTTCCTAAGCACGCCTGCCGTCAGATACAAATTCCCAGCTTCGCCCTTTCCACAGTACTCAGACTCGTAGTTATGAAACTAATTCCCGTGAGAGTAAAGGCTTCAAACTTACCCACCCCTCCCCACTAACGATAGGATCATTGCCCGTCACCGGCATATTATATATGGCGTCTATTCCGAAAGAACAGGCGTCACTTCTGTTCCTGCAGTTGATATTGTTTAATATTCACAGAATATATGACTTCAACTGCCAATGGGCGAAGCTGAAAATGTGTACCCGGCCGGAATTCGAACCCGGGTCTCCTGCTTTTTAGGCAGTTGCGCTGACCCCTGCACCACTGGGAACACAGTGATCGGGCAATTATCCTATCCAGCCGCTGCTCCTATATCGAGCAGCTTCTCAGTTGTTCTCACAACGCCTGAGTGTACTGCGCTAGCCAACAGTGCTCCACAGACCTGGACGGTTACCCATCCATGTGCAAACCGAGTCCGAAAGTGCTTAATTTGGGTGATCTGACGGAAACCAGGGAATTCACTGGTTGGACCTGGAATTTACACTTTAAGACACTCTAATATCTGCAACCATATCCCTCTGAGTCTGCCCCGCGTCTAGCCTTCCTGTGGCTCTCCGTGCCACAGATTTGGGTAAGTCACGCTGCTGTTGCATTGCACTACCTGCTCACTACATTACCTGATCGCAACTGCTCGGTACACCAAACACAAGTCAACACTAACCCCATCTGCTGCAATCTTCTGTTGTTACCACTATCTCGGTGGCCGTAATGTTGTTGCCCCCGCTTCGTAGAACCGACAGCGAGGCGTCGAACCATTTTAGTTAAGAATGGAACTTTCACTCTGCAGCGGAGTGTGCGCTGATATGAAACATCATGACAGATTAAAATTCTGTGCCGGAACCGGGACTACAACCTGGGAGTTTTGCCTTTCGAGGGCAAGCTTAGAAAGTAGGAGGCGAGGTGCTGGCAGAAGTGAAATTGTGGGGCGGCATCCTGAGTCGTGTCGGGATAGCTCAGTGGTAGAGCGCTTGCCCGAGAAAGCCAAAGATCCCAGGTTCGAGTCCCCGTTCCGGCACACAATTTTAATCTGCCAGGAAGTTTCGTTTTAGTTCATTCGGTCAGAGACAATACTTCGCAACCTAGATATCTCAACTGATCCCTTAATTGTCTTGACCAGTGTAAACAACGATGAGATGTAAGACAGAAAAGAAGGTAAGGAACAGGCGTAATGGACGGAGGAGATACATTAGAATGGGAGAGCACGACGTGTGCATAATTATCTCGAACAGAACGATCTATTGACCCAAGGTCAACACGGATTTAGAAAATATCGTTCATGCGAAACACAATTAGCTCTTTATTCACACGAAGTAATGGGTGCTATCGACAAAGGTTCGCAAATCGATTCCGTATTTCTTGATTTCCAGAAAGCTTTTGACAGCGTACCTCACAAACGGTATTTAATGAAATTGCGTGGTTATGGTATATCGCCCCAAATTTGCGATTGGATAGGAGATTTCCTGTCAGAGAGGACACAGTTCGTACTAATCGATGGTAAGGCATCGACTAAAACAGAGGTGATATCGGGCGTTCCACAGGGTAGTTTTATTGGTCCTCTGCAGTTCCTTATTTATATAAACGATTTAGGGGAAAATCTAAGTAGCTCTCTGAGGTTGTTTGCAGATGACGCCGTCATTTACCGTCTAGTAAAATCATCTGAAGATCAAAACCAACTGCAGAACGATCTGAATAAGATATCAGTATGGTGTAAAAATTGGCAATTGACTCTAAATAATGAGAAGTGTGAAGTCGTCCACATGAGTACGAAAATAAATCCGTTAAACTTTGTTTATAAGATAAATCAATCAAATGTGAAGGCCGTATACTCCACAAAATACCTAGGAATTACTGTCACTTCAGACTTAAATTGGAAAGAACACGTAGATAATATCGTGGGAAGGGCGAACCAGACACTGCGTTTTATTGGCAGAACCCTTAAAAGATGCAACAGAACTACAGAAGAAACTGCATACACTACGCTTGTCCGTCCTTTTTTTGGGGGGGAGGGGGTATTGCTGTCCAGTGTGGGATCCTTATCAGGCGGGTTTGACGGAGGACATCGAAAGAGTCCAAAGAAGGGCATCTCGTTTCGTATTGTCACGATACAGGGGAGACAGCGTTACGGAAATGATACGGGATCTGAGATGGGGTCATCATTACAACAACGGCGCTTATCGCTGCGGCGTGGGTTAATTGCGAAACTCCAACATTCTCCTCTGAATGCGAAAATATATTGCTGAGTGCCACTTACATAGGTAGAAATGATCATCAGAATAAAATACGAGAAATCAGAGCTCGAACAGAGCGATTCAGGTGTTCTTTCTTCCCGCGCGCTATTCGAGAATGGAATGGGAGATAAATAGTATAATTGTGGTTGGATGAACTCTTTGCCAGGCACTTAAATGTGATTTGCAGAGTATCCCATGTAGATGTAGATGTAGATGCAGCAGCTGCCAGCTATCTGCTGGGACCCCTCCACACGGCTGTGTGTGTGTGTGTGTGTGTGTGTGTGTGTGTATTGAGCGCACTGTTGCTCTCTCTCTCCGTCATTACGGTGAAGTCAGTCAGCCACGGTCTGTTCAGAAACTGGTCTGAGCTCGATTTACCACTGGAACAATATCTCTAATAACTAACAATTCAGCGTGCAGTACTCTACTTCGCTTTACCCTTTTCTCGGCATTATGGAGTTAGTGGGACAGTGCACAAATCGTTTAATTCATTTTTAATAGCGAGAGTGCAGAAAGTTGAAGTAAGTAGTTCAGGGAAATTGCAAAAATAATCTGATTGCTCAAACTCAAGGGCTGTCAAGAATGAGGTCCCATAGGGTTCGATCTTGTGTCCTTCACTGATCTTGATTTATATTAATGATTTGACATTCTATTTTCACAATGCTGCAAAGTTAGTTATGTTTGCTGAAGATACAAGTATAGTAATCAATCCTGACAAACAAGAGTTAACTGATTAAATTGTAAATAATCTCTTTCAGAAAGTTATTAATGGTTCTCTGTAAACTTTGATTAAACCCAATAGAAACAGTTTTATACAGTACTAGCTGAAAACCCGGCGTTGCCCTGGTATTTATTCCTGCCATTTTCAGGTATATATTCATTTGTATAAGGGCTGTATGTCTCTAAAATCTCTTGGGAATACAATTGAATACAATTAGTAGTGAAAAAGTAATAGATTAAAACTTGGTGCGTGATGGGGCAGCTTTCCATGAACGTTACTGTTTATGTGCTCATATCTCACGAACTAAGTGTCGTACTGTGATACAACTTAGGAGGTACGTTGAAATATAAGAGCGTATACTATCTGGAAAATTTACTAAGGCTACAATTTGTAATGTACAAATTAGAAATTGTAACGTCATACCGAATGCCGTGGATTTACTCCATAAATAGCGGAAATGTAGTAAGCGAGAAACTCTTTTCCTTTCATCATTTTGCTATGGTTGTCAGTGAGAAAAAGTTTAATAAAGTTTTGAAATTACTACAACATCAGGAAGAAGGATGATGTACACCATTCAAGGTTAAATCTAACTTTGGCACAGAAGGGGATGAATTAAGCTGCCATAAAAGTCTTTGGTCATTTACCAGGTAACATCAAATGCCTGGCAGATAGACAATCGGCAATTGAAAACAAATAGAAAGAATTTCTGAAAATTCCTTCAGTAAAAAATCGTCTTGATTGCAAATTGTTTTATTAATTAATGACGCGTTTCGCCCTTTAGCAGGCCATCTTCAGATTATCTGCGTGACAGAATTTACACAAAATTACAAGGCGGAATTACAAACGAGTATAATGGTACGTGGGGTTATTTTGTGTTAAGAAGAGAGTATAAATCGTAAACATAGCTTACAATTTGTTTACCATTTATACTGTCGGTATAATGGTACATGGCGTTATTTTGTGTTAAGAAGAGAGTATAAATGGTAAACAAAGCTTACAATTTAGAATGAAACTTTCACTCTACAGCGGAGTGTGCACACAATTTTAATCTGCCAGGAAGTTTCAAAGCTTACAATTTGTTTACCATTTATACCGTCTTCTTACCACAAAATAACCCCATGTACCATTATACCCGTTTGTAATTCCGCTTTGTAATTTTGTGTAAATTCTGTCACGCAGATATTCTGAAGATGCCCTGCTAAAGGGCGAAACGCGTCATTAATTAATAAAACAATTTGCAATCAAGACGGTTTTTTACTGAAGGAATATTTATTCTCACTGGTTGCTGTACCCCATGGACTGGAAATTATTTTATATGAATTTCTGAATGGTAATTCCTTCTACTCAGTAGCTGAATTGTTATATAGGAATTAGTACTTTTACAACAAATAAATAAATAAGAATATGTCATGTATTGTTAAGTTTAAGGAAACCGGCACGTCCCACTTCCTTACGAAATCTCGTATTCATCATCTGTGGAACAACTATTAATGCAGTCTAATCTATTTATCTTGCAATTTCTTTGACATAATAGCAGTCTCTAATATATATTGCATTTGCAGCACTATGCATTGATAGATGTTTTCTAAGCACTCTGTGATCTCTTTGACATGACATCAGTTTCTGATATATACCCGGGCCGCTGAAACTTCGCACTTGACGTTTACAAATAACAAGTGAAGAGCAAGAAGCGCGAGGCGCTAGTCGCGCGGTAAACACTTCCAGTGGTCACACAGTCTAACATATACAGTCGCGACACTCACTGCTGTAAAAGTTGTTACCAACTGACAGCTGCAACGACACTAGCGCTCCTAGCGGTGGGTAAGCCACCGAAAGAGTGATGTTTGTTTGTAATTATTTGTGTGCGTAATTAATGAAATAGTTAATATAATTTTTGTGTTACAAGCATCAGTAATATATCAAGAGGCATACATAACACGGAAAGTAATGTAAAAACAGTCGAATTTATTGATTCAGTGGTATAACGAAGAACTTCGTCATGAACCAATACTTACGAATATGTGTATATTTGCAGCTTATTCCGCTGATAGTAAGTAGAATATAAACATAATATAAACATAAATTTCTATTTTGGTTTGTTCTTACTATGACAAAGAGTTTTTTGACACGTATCGTTGTGGTATGGGGTCTAATGATTCGCACATGTTTAGGCTTCACTCGTCTTTATTATAAGCGCATATTCTTTTGAGTGTGATTACTTTAGCTTAAGAAGACATTGTCTTGAAGATTCTTGCCGTTTGTGGTTCAGCTGTAGCAACAATTGTGGAATTGGGTTCTTCTTTGTTGAATACAGTTTGGTTGCTTTTTCAGTTTTCTTGTCACGTTTCTGATCTTTTCCTTCAGCGACAGTTGTGGTGGCTGATTTGGTATGTTAAATACCGTAGTTATTGTATTCTACATTCGTTTCCTACGTTCCACGCTCACCGATTTCACTGGAATTAGAGTGGACAAACGTTAACGTTCTTCAGAAGAAAAAACACGTCTTTCTGCCAAAGGGCGGGTATTCGGTGTTTTCTATTTTAAGAGTAATTTAAATTATTTAGTATAACCCTGTGGGTTACAAGATAACAGTAAATAAACTGTGCCGTAATGTACCGTTTCCAACCTTATCAGTGATCTTAGGAGACGTAAGGAAGACAAAGGTGGAGCTATTTTTAAGTTATTATCTATTTTATGATACTACATACGTTCTCTAATGTAAAAAAAAATGTATTAAAATCGATATAAACGATACTATTCGCACTCATCCACTATTGTATTCATAAAAGTAGCTTGCCCTCCGCTTGGAGCGCTGCTGTCGCAGTGTATAACACAAAAATCCGCGGAAGTGTCGTGACTGTCTTTGTTAGACTGTGGTGGTCACGTGCCGTGACGTCAAAGTTACCGCGTTGCCGGATTTATTCAGTGCTACTATAAACAAAGTTGTGTATCGTGTTTATCGCGTGTTTACGTTGTGTGTGGTCTTTTCGCTACGATTTGTTTTATTGTGAGTGGTTTTACTTGACTTTCCGAGTTGAAGTAATTGGATAATGTCACCGAAAAGACGTTTGTCTAGTAACGTTTTCTGAATAAGTTTTCAATTTCGTATGAATAAAAATTTCGAAGCTTTGCTCTGAGCAGGAAGTTCATTCTCGCTTCAAACGATCGGAAAGAAGTTATGGTGCAGTGGTTACAAGAAAGAAATATTGCTGCAGATATGTCAATGTCAAAACTTCTTTTATAATCGCTCGTGAAACATAATAAGCCTATTACACCCACATATACAGTAGACGAAATCGCAAAGGAGCAGCGTCACAATGAAATAAATCTGCCCCCTTTCACTGCCGTTTTAATCCTATAAAATTGGTATGGAGTGACGTGAAGGAACAATAAGTCTTTCACAATAACAGAGGTGGAAAAGCTGTTGAATGAAGCTGTTACCAATGTGGATGCTGCATCTTGGGAAAAAAAGGGTCGAGCACGTTGAAAAACTGATTCGGTCAGCGCAAACAATGGAAGGGATCATCAGTAATCATGAACGGTTAATGATTTGTCTTGGTGATGACGACTATTTTGGCAGTGATGACAACAGTGAAGATGGGGAGCTGCATGTTTTGTACCATTGTCGCCGTAAATTGTTGAGTGAAAAGCATTCAGATTTCAAAACGTAGAGAGAAGTTACTATCTTGATTATTGTTTATTTCGTATCTGTCGTGATTCAATGCTAATTTTCTATATTGCTTTGTTCCGTTATTGAAAGCGTGTGCATTGTTGTGCTCTGGTCTTCATTAATATGCCATTAATTAATTGCTGCTAGGGAATGAATTATTATATGCACTTTTATTGCTCAATAGCTTACATTTACGAGATGCAACTGAAAACCGTTTCGTCTGCTGTGTGTATAGACCAAGGAGGTTAGAATAAGGGGAGATGGCGCTAAGCATCCTAGCAGTACTGTTCTTTGAAGCCTGTGGGCGTGGCAATCCGCCATGTTGTTCTGACAAAAACATCCATAGAACGTTATGGCCAAGTCCGTATTAAAAGTCGCTAGATGCACTGTGTATACAATTTATGTTCTCTAGTTGGTTGATTCAGTATTACTGCAGTGTTTGTAATGCCAGACAAACATTTTCTCGTATCTCCTGTCCAAATTCGTATTTAATTGAAGATTACAAAATGCTATGCCAGTAGTCAGTGTAAGCGATCTCATGATGCGATTTTAATATTCCATAGGCAGTGGTATAGACATCACGTTATCTTTCTTCAGAAAACCCTCCAGTTGCTTGATATACTAAGATACTGTCAAGGAAAGTGGTACACGTCAGTACATGCGTCCATGAGTGATAGTTTGCAGACGGCCAACACCAAAACACGTCAACAACACAGTGAATACCAGTCTATTGTAGGTACAGTTCGACGAAAATATGCTCAGTACTCGAAGTCTAGAAAACTGCAGCCAAAACTGAATGTAGCATATTCATAATTACTAATTTTCGTCATGTATAACGTTTCAGTTTTGAATGTAAACTTCAGAAGTGCAGCGTATAGAGACAGTAAACACTTTTCATACAATAAGAAACTGGAGAAATTGCATTACTGTACGTTACTACCGGTACTGAAAGTTGATTTTCCGCTTGTCTAAGTATTTTTATTCTATTTGAATACTTAACTGTACTCATCTAGGCTTATTGGCATCATGATGTATATAGCATGTAATTCATTACGATTGTACTTCACTAATGATGCAACATGAAACACACGAACCAGGAGTAGGAAGTAAAGGTTTAATAAAGAATCGCGTGAATTAGTGAAGCTGCCCTGATTTCATTAATCATTAAAAGCATTTCCATTATTTTACCTGCAATGTTCAATCTAATTATCAGAGATTTCTTAAACGCTTTAATTATTTAATACAGCGCCCACATTAAGTGAAAGATTTTCATAACCTATCCATTGGTCACAAATTGTGGCTTCACTGCAAAGTTTTGAAGCACAAAAAGAATGAGGGTAGGTACAAATTCACAATAAAAGTGACAACAAACACGTTAGAACAGAAACCTACACATGAAATGTGATTCCTTTGGCTTTTGTGTTGCTGTCTGAACGATTTGTACAACCAAACACTACACATGACACCATATTTACGAAGAAAAGATCCGAAAACGCGAGACACTTCTATTCATACATACTTAGACGTGCACTCTTCTCGTCCTGACAATATGGCGGCCGAATGTTTTCGGTCGGCTTCACAGTCGTGACGTCATGCCCACTCCTCTTATTTTTACTTCCATGGTATAGACCATAGACCAAAGATAAGATATACTGCGCGTGACGTCATTATACTGAAACCAACATCTAAGTCACGTGACTCGGGGCAGAAAACCCTGTTCATCATTACCAGCATTGTGCAGTGCAGCTGAAATTCGCAATTCTTCTACTTACTAGAGGAAATTCAGCGTAGATTTCGACAATAAAACGTCTTATCGTATTCTTATTACATATTCAGTAGTACAATGAGCGTTAGTTCTCCGTAATTCGCAATGTCAATGCAACGGTTACACATTTTACTTGCGACTAGATGAAATGTATTCACAGTTCTTTTTATAAGCAGCAGAACTGCAGTTCTTAAGTGAATGGCTGTTTTTGTTGTCCTGTGAGTTTATAGCTTACACAGGAGAAGAAATACTAGTTTGACAAGCAGCATCAATTTTCATACGATTCCTCAACAATAAATGTGAAAAGTTTTATATATACCTGAAATCGGTTTGCATCCATAATGTCTGTTTTTTAATACAAAACAAGCGTTTATATTTCATGACTTTTTCCCCATACAGTGCAGCCAAAACGTAAAGCAAGAAAAATATTGGCTATTTACATTAAAATAATAATAATAATGTGATCGAAAAATTATTGATGTACGGCACAAGAACTGGTTTTATAGAGATAATAAACAGTCTGTATTCATCTTCAGAGTTGTGGAACTCGGTTAATGGCAGATATGCACCAGAAATTATTTACTTGCTGATATGTGTACTCATCAAGACACGCTGAAATAATCTTCCATTAAAAATCACATTGGTGAGTTGTTACAAAAGTAAAAAAAAATCATAATGCAACTCACACATTGAGGATCTGTAATTCTGTTGCTTGTAAACGCTACTGACAATAATTTTCGTCTGGTCACATGTACAAACGATAATCACTGGATTAATGTCAGTAATGCCAAGAAATCGTGTTACCTTAATATATTACATGTGTAATAGGAATACGAGAAGTCGTATTATTGTTAAAATCAGCGCTTGACGTTACCTGTAAAATAGAAACATTGTGCTTCGTAATGACGAAGCCTCAGTCACGTGACTCGGGGCAGTTAGATGTTGGTTTCAAACCACAACACAGCAGAGATAGGGACATGCGCAGTCTATGTTATCTTTGGTCTATGGTATAGACGCTAGTGTTGCAACGTCGCTAAAGCTGTGTAGCCAACTTAACTCGCCGTAACGCGAAACGTCAAGTGCAATGTTTCAGCGGCCCGGGTATAGTACAGTCGCAGCACCGTACTTTAGCGGATGCTTTCGAAGCACTGTATTCTAGCCACCTACAGTGGCGCCGCCAATGCGCCGCCTGGTGTACGTGATACGGCGGCTGTCCGCTGA
The DNA here is from genome assembly GCA_026315105.1 of Locusta migratoria. Classification (NCBI taxonomy): domain Eukaryota; kingdom Metazoa; phylum Arthropoda; class Insecta; order Orthoptera; family Acrididae; genus Locusta; species Locusta migratoria. The sequence continues at coordinate 54,381,270 of CM048753.1, read as the reverse complement.
GCGTATATCGCTGTCCGCGACTTTTTTGGACACCGGTGTTAAAGCCAGTTGAAAGCGCGCTCTGATGGAGTGTGGATTCGCCTCCTCTTTGCCGTAGTGGCGGAAAAAGCCGTCGGGCCACGGGCTCGTCGTTCGTCGCTCGGCAGCTGTTTGCGGCGGTAATGGCGGCCGCGGGCGGCGGCCGGCGTTTAATTGGGGCCTAACACGGTTACCGCCGCGCCGCGCCGCGCCCGGGGCCACGTGCGACACACGTGTCCGCCAGTCGCCAGTGACACCGCCGCTACAGCCACAGTACTGCTCCTATCCAGCAACAAACCACACGTAGCGTCTCCCTACATCAAAGACACTGAGTACCAGTAGAGGCACCCAATTAAAATTTGTGCCACGGCCAGGATTCGAACCCGGGACCTGTAGCTTACTAGGGAGACACATAAACCACTCAGTTCTTGCAAAGAAAAAATAAATAAAAAATTCCAACAGCGGTTCACGTTATAATTTTATTTAGGCGACTAGTTTCGGTACATCAGTTGTACCACCTTCAGGCCCCAGTAGTGAATATTTGGATGAGCTCCTCCAATAGGGTATTTTCCTGTGTTAAAAATGTGGTTCGAATTGTTGTTATTCTGAATGATTATAACATTTAGACAGCATTTTCGCTAATAATTCTTGCAAAACATCTGTTATTTTTACGTAATTAAAGCTTAAAAATCATCAAATTTCACGATTAGATCACGTGATCGAAAACGCTCTGTTGTTGGCTGAAGTACTGGTGACGTCATAGAACACCTACAGCGCGGCAACTAGAAGTCGGAGTTGTATCATTGTACGCGTTTCCTTCATTTCGCAGCTTTAAGTTCAGTTTTCGTGATCTAAACGCGTTTACAGTTTTTATGCCACAATGGAAGATGGTTATGTGAAGGCTGACAGCTGAAACCTCCCTAAAGTTGATGCAATTATGATGTCTTCATTCTTTAAAAACAATCCAAATTTTTACCTGCCAGAAATAAGAAACGTGAAAACTGCATTGTAAGTAACGCATACCTACATTTTAAAGCTAATTATTTCGAGAGATTTTTATGCCATGGAAAAAAGTACCCTATTTGTTGATGTCAGCAGACTTAATCTGAAGTCACCATATTATCCAATAAAGGGTGAAATTTTATCTTCTATCCAAGCGGCCTTGAGTGATTATGTTGGCAACATCAACAACACGATAGAAAATCTTTGTCCAGAAGTTCAGACCACATACAATGACTAGATTAGTATATCTTACAGACCATGAAGTAAATAAATAATGCTGTTCCTGCTCTATGATTCTTGTATGTACCCTTGTCCGGTCAGTAAAAGTAACTGCCCTCGTAAATCAAAGGTTTCACGACAAAATATTTGCGCTGTCACGCGATTGGTTAATGGCGACTTCTCATGATTCTCGCTATTCAGCATCTGTTGCCAACATAGTCACAGGAAGCCGCCGGTATAGTTAGTAAAATTTAATCCAGTAAAGCACGCAGTTAAGGTAGTAATTTTATATAACTACTTAAATACTGGTGCAAAGTGAAACATCAAAACCTGTAAAATACAGCAAAAATGTCTTGTGTATAGTTATACAATATATCTATAGTCTAGAACAGGGACAGCGGGTTGCGTCGGCGGTGTTTTCATATCGCTCGTAGGTTGATAATGCACATTTCGCGTAGCCAAAGGCATGTCACTTTCACGTAAACATTGCGAGCGAGACACGATGGAATAAATTTATAGTGCCGAAATGACAGTGCTTTTCTGGTTTGTTGTTTTTGTGAGTGAATGTTTGCGATTGTGTGTAAACTTTCTGCAATGCATATCAGTATTTTCCGTACATATTCAAGATTTCGTTTGATATGAATGTGTCACTACTTTTGACACTACAAACTAATCCATTTACATTTACTCGTCCACATACGAAGCCCCATGCTTTAATTAAAAAAAAAAAAAAAAAAAAAAAAAAAAAACGCTAATCAGTTGAAACGTTATTTACTTGCAATGAAAATTGCTTGGTAGAGCCCTGTGCAGACGAAAAGGCTTACGTTATTTTATTTGCGTTTAGTAAAACTTCTATAGTCCATCATATTTTTAGTCGAAACACTGCGTCCTGCTGCCTTACTCAGTGGACATAGGTATTTGTTTAACTTACGAGAGAAGCAGCAGCGTGTTGTATGACGTCACAGGCATCACGTGACTCAAACGTAGCGTTTTAGCGGGCTTTGAAATTATTTGAATTTCATTTCTTTTTTTTTTTTTTTTTTTTTTTAAGTACTGAAATCCACGAGGTAAAAAAGCAGGTTCGGACCATAATAAAGCATAATTAACAATTTAAAACGATTTCCAGAAAACAGTCAAATACCCTATTCACAAGGTTGGACCACAACTAGCATCCGTTTTACCATCCTCCAGTGTGTGTCAACGCTGCAAACCAATAACCATGTACAAGTAGTGTCTCCGTACATCAATCATACTGAGTACCAGCAGAGGCACCCAATTACAATTTGTGCCGCCGCCAGGATTCTAACCCAGGACCTGTAGCTTACTAGGGAGACTGCGGGTTAATAGGTCATTGTCTTTGAGGAGCAAAATATTTTGAAATGACTTAACTGCTGCGGTTATCCGCCCCTAGGCTTACAAACTACTTACAATACAAACGCTAAGGACAATACACACACACACACACACACACACACACACACACACACACACACATGCTGGAGGGAGGACACGAACCTCCGAAGGCAGAATACCGCGCGCTGCGCAGCAAGGCGCCTTGGTTCGCGCGGCCACTACACCGGCTCCCTTCGAGGTAGTTTGATAATATCTGAAGAAAGTTGAAAGACGACCGTCTGTCGTCCTCCATATTTTTTTTTTATAAAATTGTAATTTATTTAATGTCGCTAGATTATCTTTTTGCTAAAACTAGAACCCCAGTCTTTTGGAGGTATGAGGAATAGCATTTTTATTTCACGTTTTAAAATATTAGATTCTGAAATGTTAGTTAATATTGCTAGGATTTTGTTATTTTAATAATTTATTATTGTGGTTATGAATGTGGCAATAAGTATGGCTTCTCCGCTACGCCACTGTCTCTGTAAGAATGTATACTTGTTTTACTTTTAAGTGGATGTGCGAGAATCTAATGGCTGTCTGAATGTGGGTAGCAATAGCTCGCTTTGCATGGTTCTCAGAGTCGATAGTTAGTCGTTACCCACCCCTGCTGCTGGTGCGACCAAAGATGTTTCTACAGCCTTTGGTTACAATCCAGTTGACGAGCCTTCTCCAGGTTGTCTCACGTTGCACACCACCGCTGCTTCTTGGGTTTTGCCAATTATTTCCGGTAACTTCGCGCCTCCTGGCCGATCGGTCTTCTCTTTGTGCTCGGATCGTGGTGAGGTAAGGTCGGTTCTGCTCTTGTGTCCACAGAGATGACAGCAATTCGTTTATTTATTGGTTTTTTTCTTTCCATAGCACCCAATTGAGGAGTGAGATTCAATGGTCATGGAACAAGTCAATACATTAATTGTTACACAAGAATGGTAATAGAAAATTTTTAAGTAGTCCTTTTCACACGACAATCTTAAGACAAAGTGAAAAGAATCATTAAAAATGAGTGAGCCATAAGGTAACTCTTCAATTTAGATTTCAAAGCGTGTGGATTAGTGCTAAGATTCTTTAGTTCTTGTGGGTCTCAAACGCACTGCTGGTTGAATTTAAAAAAATCGCACTGACGTGTTTTACGGCCCACTTTAGATTTGTAGTTTTATAAGTTTTTGGACACATTTTGGACCAAAATAATAATCTAAATAATAAAAAATTAATTAATAAGAGTGTCTGAAACCCTATTAGGGGATAAAAATTATATAGTGGCGGGTTCCGAACCACCGCCTTGCCCACTACGCTACGGCTATAAATCAAAACAGGAGTCCTTTAATCTCATACTACTGATGGTCGTTCTTAACTGACGCTAATATGGCATTTGTAGACACTAGATTATCATTTATCGTACGAAGAACGATGTGTTTTCGTTAATTCCTCAGTGTGCCATTGTTTTGAAATGACAACGTGTAAGTTACAATAAGAAAATCATCAAATACGCAACGCAAGATGGATGGCGTATGCCAGAGAGAGTTCTGGGCGAGGAATGTCACGTGACATCTCCGAACGGCTGGTTTTCGTTAATTCAATGCAGAGTATCAAATCTCCGTGATTTTTGCAAATATGTCTCAAACGACACGAGATATGAATAAAAGACGTAAGGGAGCTAAGTTGTAGAGAATTTTCTCCTCTACCAATTTGGTTATTCAATTTTCGTGTCAGATGAACGGTTCGTTTGTAATGACAATTATATTAGAAACGGCTTTTTTTGTATTACTGCCGTATGTTTTGTCCTAAAAAAATTGAAAAAATGAGGTTCTGGTCTCTGGCGGCCTACAATCACGTCTGTAAAATTTGGTGCTGATCGGTTGAACGGTTCGTCTTAAAAACAGGGAACACGTTACGGACAGACAGACAGACGGACAGGCAGACAGATATACATCTCAAAATCGTCGTTATTTTTGCAAATATCATTGAAACGCTACGGAATACGAAAAAACATAAGAGAGCAAAGTTGTAGAGAATTTTCTCCTCTATAAATTCGGTTATTCAATTTTCGTGTCAGATGAACGGTTCGTTTGCAATTACAATTATATTACAAACGGCTTTTTTTGGTATTACTGCCGTATGTTTTGTCCTAAAAAATTGAAAAAATGAGGTTCTGGTCTCTGGTGGCCTACAATCACGTCTGTAAAATTTGGTGCCGATCGGTTGAACGGTTCGTCTTAAAAACAGGGAACACGTTACGGACAGACAGACAGACTTACATCCCAAAATCGCCGTTATTTTTGCAAATATCTCTGAAACGATACGAGATATGAAAAAAAAAACATAAGAGAGCAAAGTTGTAGAGAATTTTCTCCTCTACAAATTCGGGTATTCAATTTTCTCGTCAGATGAATGGTTAAGCCGTTATTTTCATTTAAATTTTGAGCTGTCAAAAGACGATCGCAAAGAGCCACATTTAGTGTTACTACCGTAACCTAAAGTGGGCCAAAATGAAATATAATAAAATTTAAGTTGCACGGTCGCTGCATGAATCACTCTTTTTTTCTTCGGCCGACTTCCACGCGGTCCTCAGTGGCGTTACTCTTCAGAACCGCCGCCTCATCTCTGCAAGTTTAACCCTGTTAGGCCGCTGCAGTCGCGAACAGACATTACGCATTCCCTGTGACACACGCATACCAACCCCCACCCTCCAACATCCCTAGCCCTTCCATCACTGACTACCTCTCTCTCTCTCTCACACACACACACACACACACAGGGGAGACCGGGGAACATTTTCCAAAGGGGCCAAGTTTTCCAAATCTGTTTATTTTCGAAACAAACCGCTAGATGTTACCACCGGCGATACTGTAGGAAGTAGCAACAAAGCACGCTTCATTTACGGAAGTTTCAGTGTTGTACCAGCAGTCACAACGTCGGCAGGGCTGTTTTCGTCACTTTTGCAAATGTGAGTAAACTTTCACGTTTATATTGAAACTTAAAATAAACCTTCTAGTGTTAAACTTATTATTTTGATATTGCGCACACTAATGCCCGGTTTCTGAAAAACTATAGTTACCGTGCCGTTAGCTACCGTCACGTTATAATTTAACATGCCAGATAAGTTCCTTGGGTTTCCCGTAGCAAATTTCAACCACCGTTAGTTAACTACGAGGTAACTACGCCTTCTGTCGAAGCAAATAGTACGTCTCAACAGATAATAGATGGCACTACAAACGAAAATCGCAATTACTCGTATTTTATCGATTATTAAGTGAAATCGAAGACGCGTCTTTGTATAGCTGTTACGAGTTTGACTATTTTGGAAAAACAACACGCCTTGGAAGATGTCACAAAACTGTACAATTCCCTAAACAGATAGGAGAGAAAACGGTAAGGCAATTCAGAGAGCTGTATTCTTTTTTAAAAAGATAAACAGGACAAACAAGAACGAAGACAGGGTTAACAATAAAATCATACGTATTATTTCTGTTGTCAACATATATTTTTATGAATATAAGTTTTCCTCTTCCGATTCTTCTGTGAATATGACATTACTTTTCACAACACAGACTGGTCAATTTAAGTCCACCCGTCCATCTATCCTTATACTTAATTGAAAGTTTTATTATGAGAGCATGGCTTTGTGATTTAGATGTGGTCAAATTTCACATCAAGATCGGCGATCGCGAGAGATATCGTTGGCCACTGTTGCTCAGTGTTGAGATGTTGCTTGACCAATCGCGAGGGAGATGCAGCTAATGCAAACGTCACCCGTTGTCAACATTATCTCTCGCGACCGCCGAGCGCGATGTAAAATTTAACCCGGAATGTTGATTTCCGCATTTTTCTTCGTTTGAACCCGTCAATTTAGTTTTTTTTATTGTTATTCTGAAACGCATATGAAATTCCCTCTCATTACACAGATCAAATGGTTGTCATCTAACACGAAAAACGCGTCGTGGTGTTTCAACAGTGCCGAGTACAGCTAAGTTTTCTTCTTCTGAACAACTGTCCGAAGCATTAGAAGAAAAAGAAGACGACGGCGGTGACAACGATGATGAAAGAATGTCCATTCTTCGGCTTCAAAAATTTTAAAATTGTATGAAAATTATACGGAACCCTGTCATAAAAACAAAAACAAATTACTACTGCTAAATAACTTCTGGACTTGCGTTTGGAAGCACTCTAGCGCTACTTAGCGAATATAGTTAAAACTTAAGTTAAGGTGTAGGTAACCCCAGGGGAACGCGCATTTATCGTTAACGGGCAGGTAACTACGGCTGTGACGGTAACTGTTGTCTCGGAAACCCATTTCGTACTTAACGGTCAGGTAACCCACAGATAACTATAACGGGACAGGTAACTACTGTTTCGGAAACCGGCCATAAAAGTGGGTTTCTTTCTTCACGTAACAGTGCATTTGTTTTGTAAATAGCTTACACTGTTACTCACGGACGTAGTGTTATAGTTCCGAATATGGCGACGGGGCACGTTTTCCGAGTGCATATGGGGCACATATTCCTTATTGCTTTGAGTCTTACGCCAAGTCTAAAGCAAATGAAAAGTGGGTACAGTGCACGGAATGGGCGCATGGAGACTGTACGAAAGGGAATGTTGCATTTTTTGTTTGCTTACATTGTGATTCAGACAATCAGTATAAGTATTGTTAAAATGTCTGTATTTGTAAAATATTTAAGTCACATATTTTGTAAAAAAAGACCATTACATAGCATTTATTTTTATTTCATGATAAAAATACGTATTCAGTGAAATCAAGGTGATTATCTCTGTTTTAACATTGAAAGTATAATTGGAATATTTGCCCCTGTAGATTTTAAGTAAGCTGGAAAACTTGCCCCGCATACAGGGTAATTTTCCAACGCAACTTTGTCAGACAAAACCATTTGCTACCAATAATGATATTTACTATTTTCAAAAATGTCTGTAGAAGACTGTAGATAAAGGTGTAGGAAATATGATGATCCGCTGTTTACCGCAAAATCGATAAAAATAAGAAGCACAGAAATAAAAATGTAAAGTGATGGAAAACGTGCCCCCGTCTCCCCTACCGTCTGTTAATTACTGAACACAGTTTCCGAAGCCCCTGCGGGATCTCTGCCGGATAATGAAATCAAACCGATTCAATATTTCGACGGTACAGCTGTCCGCCATCTTCAGGAAACTGCTGCTGCTGAGTCCCGCTGAACACTGGAGCAAGAACCAAGTACCGCGTACTCCTGTATAGGCGTCGGTCGCGTGCACGGCGCATGCGTAAGGATGCAAACGATACATCGATGTTTTGAAAACATCGATGTTTTGAACTGCGATATATCGCAAATGCATCGACGACAGAAGTCCAAAACTATCGACATCGTTCAACAATTGATTGTCAACTCCATTATTACATTATTAGTTGCTCAGCCAGCGTCAGCTCAAGTGCGGTGTTCCTGCTGTCGTCGCTCGTCTGTTTTCATACTTTGGTATTCACAGAATAATGACATCAACTTCCATTGGGCAAAGCTGAAAATGTGTACCCAGCCGGGATTCGAACCCGGGTCTCCTGCTTTCTAGGCAGTTGCGCTGACCCCTACACAGTGATCACCGCACCTGCAAGGACTACCTAAGCACGCCTCCCGTCAGATACAAATTCGCAGCTTCGCCCTGCCCATAGTACCCAAACCCGTAATTATGAAACTAATTCCCGCAAGAGTAAGGTCCACAAACTTGACCACCCCTCCACACTAACGAAAGGATCATTGCCCGTCGCCGGCCGCAGTGGCTGAGGGAACTGAGGCGCTCCAGTCACGGTCTGCACGGCCACTACGGCCGGGGGTTCGAATCCCCCCTCGGGCATGGATATGTGTGCCGTCCTTAGTATAAGGTAGTTCATAAGTAGTTTGTTAGTTTAGGGACTAATGACCCCGTAGTTAAGTCCCATAAGCTTAACAAACATTTGAACATTTCCCGTCACCGGCTTATTATATGTATATACATATGGCGTCTCTTCCGAATGAACAGACGTCACTTCTGATGCTGCAGTTGTTATACTTTCATATTCACAGAATATATGACATCAATTGTGATCGGACAAAGCTGAAAATATATACAATATATGTAATATGCCGGTGACGGGCAATGCTCCTTTCGTTAGTGTGGAGTGGTGGGAAAGTTTGTGGCCCTTACTCTTACGGGAATTAGTTTGATAACTACGAATTTGAGTACTGTGGGCAGGGCGAAGCTGGGAATTTGTATCTGATGGGAGGCGTGCTTATGTAGTCCTTGCAGGTGCGGTGATCACTGTGTCCCCAGTGGTGTAGGGGTCAGCGCAACTGCCAAGAAAGCAGGAGACCCGGGTTCGAATCCCCGCTGGGTATACATTTTCAGCTTTGCCCAATCGCAGTTGCTGTCATGTATTCTGTGAATGTTATTTCTTTCTGTCCATTCCCATTTTATAAAAGTGGTTGCATATCTACGGATCATTCTAAACGTAATAATAATAATAATTTCGTGTGGCGCATTGGCCTGGTGCAAGTCTTTCAATTGGACGCCACTTCGGCGACTTGCGTGTCCCTAGCCTACCCCAGTTATCCAACCGGGGAAAGGAAAGGGGACCTACAGCTTAACGTGGAATCCGAACCACGTGTCGTTTCTGGCGACTCCTCACATCGTTGAGAGGTGAAGAATGGGTTAAAGTGCAGACTGAAAAAAAATCCGAGGTCCGACCGGGTTTTGTATAGTTGAGGAGATGTAGTGTGAGCTATGACTTCAGGATGCGCAGTGGCCCTGCGTCACTTTTGTGTAGTGGGGGAATTTGCGGGCGCAAACCTGTTACCTGCAGTGACTGCCGCACAGTTCGCTTCGCGCGTTTCACTACAGTCAGAAAACATTCAGCCGAAAAGTGGAGGAAAATACACATTTCCAATTATCAAGTTGTAAAAAATTTGAACGGTATATAAGACCATCCCACATCGTTTTATCAACTAATTTTTTTCCTTACAAGCTTTGGTTTGCCTATGAAAAAAGGAAAGAGACATTTGGGGACAAGAAAAGCAACTCTACGAATATCAAGAACTCAGATGGGAAACCAGTTCTCAGCAAAGACGGGAAAGCTGAAAGGTGGAAAGAGTACATAGAGCAGCTCTACAAAGGAAATGAATTTGGAGACGATGTTGTAGGAAGGGCAGAGGAAGTAGATCAAGATGAAATAGGAGAGATGAATTTGACAGAGCCTTGAAAGACCTAGGTCGGAACAAGGCAACAGGAATAGATGACATACCCTCAGAGCTACTAAAGTCTCTGGGAGACCCAGCCATGACAAGACTATTTGAACTGGTGTGTAGGATGTATGAGGCAGGCGAAATACGCTCAGACTTTAAGAAAAATGTAATAATCCCCATTCCAAAGAAATAAGGCGCAGACAGGTGTGAAAATTACAGAACCATCAGTTTGATAAGTCATACTTGCAAAACTTTAACACGAATTATCTACAGGAGAATGGAAAAGCTGATAGAAGGTGACCTCGGGGAAGATCAGTTTGAATTCAGGAGGAACATAGGAACCCGGGGGGCAATACTCACTTTACGTCTTATCTTAGAAGATATATTAAGGAAAGGTAAACCTACATTTTTAACTTTTGTAGAATTGGAGAAAGCGTTTGACAATGTTGATTGGAATACACTCTTTCAAATTCTGAAGTCAGCAGGGGTAAAATATAGGGAAAGGAGAGTTATTTACAACTTGTACAAAAGTCAGACCGCAGTTATTAGACTCGAAGGCCATGAAAGGGAAGCATCAGTTGGGAAGTGAGTAAGACAGGGTTGTAGCCTTTCTCCGATGTTATTCAACTTGTACATCGAGCAGGCGGTGAAGGAAAGCAAGGAAAAATTTGGAATAGGCATTAAAGTTCAGGGGGAAGAAATCAAAACATTGCGTTTTGCTGATGACATTGTAATTCTGTCAGAGACAGCAAAGGACCTGGAAGAGCATTTGAATGGAATGGACAGTGTGTTGAAGAAAGCGTATAAAATGAATATTAACAAGAGCAAAATAAAAATAATGGAATGCGGTCTTAGAGAATCAAGCGATGCTGAAGGAATTAGATTAGGTAACGAAACAATGAAGGTGGTAGATGAGTATTGTTACTTGGGTAGTAAAATAACATGCGATGGTCGCAGTACAGAGGATATAAAATGCAGAATGGCAATGGGAAGTAAAGCATTTTTGAAAAAGAGAAATTTGCTAACATCGAATATTAATTTAAGTGTAAGGAAGTCTTTTCTGAAGGCATTTGTGTGGAGTGTTGCTTTGTACGGGAGTGAAACATGGACGATAAGCAGTGCTGACAGGAAGAGGATAGAAGAGGCATTTGAAATGTTGTGCTACAGAAGAATGCTGAAGATTAGGTGGGTAGATCACATAACTAATGAAGAGGTACTGAACATAATGGGTGAGAAAAGGAATTTTTGGCATACCCTGCCTAAAGGAAGGGATCGCTTGGTAGGACACGTTCTTAGACATCGGGGAATCGTAAATTTAGCATTGGAGGGAAGTGTGTGGGGTAAAAATCGCAGAGGGAGACCAAGAGACGCGTATAGTAAGCAGATTCAAGTGGATGTTGGTTGTCGTTCTTATGAGGAGATGAAAAGGCTTGCTCAGGATAGAGTAGGGTGGAGAGTTGCATCAAACCAGTCTCCGGACTGAAGACCATAACAACAACAACAATACTTTTCACTCTAATTTGATGAAAGTTTGTGGTTAAAAAAATCTGATTTTTGGACACTTGGTAGTAAAATATCTCAGCTTTCTAATAAATCATTCACCTTTTCATAATTCATAACAGTTATTTTCAAATGACGCTATTTGTCAAATTCGTGTGCATGATTTACAAATCGTGTATTGAAAAAGTTGGATAGCGGGCAGCTTAGTGTTCTGTGCATTTTAGACCATACATTACCGTGAGTTAAACGGAGATAAAAGTACAGAAAAGTTTTTGAAATGGTAGTCGCACTGATATCACAAGTAAGTGCGAGTTATATGAGCGGTCTCACGCCGCGATCGCAAGCCTTCGATACCGGCAAATGTTGGGCGTAGCGTGAAGAACTACAATCTACACCACTGAGAAAATGAATTGCTGACCACCTGTGTCGCTTCTTCGTTATGTGTTAATTATCCATAACACGAAAACAAGTATAAAAGTGGCGACCGATTACAACTGACAATGATCTGCTATGGTTTTACATTAGGTCATACTTTTTAAGAGGCATCCAACTGATTTCTTGTCCACATTATCTACATCTGCATCTACATAGATACTCTGCAAATCACATTCAAGTGCCTGGCAGAGGGTTCATTAACTTTTCTCTACCGTTCCATTCTCTAATAGCGCGCGGGAAGAAAGAACACCTAAATCGTTCCGTTTTCGATCTGATTTCTCTTATTTTATTGCAATGGTCATGTCTCCCTAAGTAGGTGGGTGCTAGCAAAATATTTTCACATTCAGAACTAAAATTCGGTGATTGAAACTTCGCTAACAGATCACGGCGCAATGAATAACGTCTTTCTTTTAAAGATTTCCACCCCAATTCGTGCAACATTTCTGTTACACCTCCCCCCCCCCCTTAACGAGATAAAACAAAACGAGCTGCCCTTCTCTGAACCTTCTCAATGTCTTCCGTCAGTCCCACCTGCTGAGGGTCCCACAAGGGGCAACAGTACTCCAGGAGAGGACGCACAAGTGTGATGTAGTCAGTCTCTTTGGTGGAGCTGGTGCATCTTCGAAGCGTTCTGCCGATGAAACGTAACCTTTGGTTCGCCTTCCCCACAATAATTTCTGTGTTCTCTCCAGTCAAAGTTGTTCGTAATTGTAACTCCTAGGTATTTGTTAGAATCTACGACCTTAAGGTTTGACCGATTTATCGCTTAATTGAAGTTCAGCGGATTTCTTTTAGTGGTCATGTGTATTACTTCACACTTTTCTTTATTTAGTGTCAATTTCCAATTTTCGCACCATGCAGAAATTTTGTCTAAATCGCTTTGCAGTTGCTTTTGATCCTCTGTTGACTTCAGTAGCCGATAAACTATAGCATCATCCGCGAACAGTCTAAGGGAGCTATTCAGATTGTCTCCTAAATCGCTTATAAAGACAAGGAAGAGTATAACGCTTCCTTGTGGAACGCCAGATATCACGTCTGTTTTACTCGATGATTTACCGTCAATTATAACAAACTGTGTTCTTTCTGATAGAAAATCGTGAATGCAATCACACAATTGGGGAGATATTCCATAAGCACGCAATTCCATAAGAAGCCGCTTGTGGGGTACAGTGTCGAAAGCCTTCCTGAAATCCAGAAATATGGAATCGATTTGAGATCCCTTGTCGATGGCACTTAACACTTCATGTGAATATAGGGCAAGCTGTGTTTCGCAAGAGTGATACTTTCTGAATCCGTGTTGACTACTGGTTAATAGGTCGTTCTCTTCGCGGTAGTTCATAATATTCGAACAAAGTATATGTTCCAAAATACTACTGCAAATCGACGTCAGTGAGATAGGCCTGTAATTTTGGGGATCACTCCTATTGCCTTTCTTGAATACTGGAGGAACTTGGGCAACTTTCCAGTCTTTGGGTACGGATCTTTTGCTGAGTTATCGGTTGTAAATTATAGCTAAGTACGGAGCTATTGCATACTCTGAGAGGAATCTAGTTGGTATACAGTCTGGCCCGGAAGATTTATTTTTGTTTAGTGACTTAAGTTGTATTACTACTCCAGGAACATCTACTTCTAAGTTTCGCATGCTGGCAGCTGTTCTTGGATAGAATACTGGAGTGTTCACTTCGTCTTCTTTGGTGAAAGAATTTCGGAAAGCTGTGTTTAGTAATTCTGCCTTAGCAGACCCGATCGGCCAATTGTCAACACGAATTGTGTATTTTTCCATTCTAAAGAATGGGACAGTGACTAGAAAGGTTCTTCTAAAAATAAAGGCAAGAATTAAAAAGATAGCTTTCATAATCAGCGACCACATAAACTCCACAATGGTGACGTTGCCTTCCCCTTACGCGCAGCTCGTAGCTCTTCGTAAATCTCGTCGACTATACCCGCGACTCTTCGGTTTCCCACAAGACCACCGGGCCCGACATTGTAAACGTAAGAAGATGGAACACTTTCTGTGCCGGCTACCATAAAATTGTCAGCGCTGCCTTCGAGTGAAGGTGGAAGGATGAGATAAATATTTAATTTTCCGAAACAAAGACGGTTGCGGCGCTAAATGACTGCACGACGAGTGCCAAGGAAGAATAATCTCTCTCTCTCTTCTCTCTCTCTCTCTCTGTCCGTCGCCCTCTCTATTGTAAAATGTATGCTTTACAAAACCCGTTTTAACATCGCAGCAGCCACCTCGTAAAGCATACCGCGGAGGAGAAGAATTCCCTCCCCCCCTTCCCCCCCGGCCACGCTGTTTCCGCGTAATGGCATTACTGCGACAGCGTGCAGAGCACGGACAGGCCCCAGGTCGCTCTCTGCCCTACTTAAAAATTTGCACCCTAAGTTGTGAACCGTTTCCGCCAGTTGCTGCTAATTTGGGACTAAGGACGCCGAGTCAGTGGCCGGACGTTCCCGCCGCGACTTGAAATCGATGCTAAAACATCGACTAAAACAGAGGGCGTTCCACAGGGTACTGTTATTGGTCCTCTGCTGTTCCTTATTTACATACACGATTTAGGATAAAATCTAAGTAGCTCTCTTACGTTGTTTGCAGATGACGCCGTCATTTACCGTCTAGTAAAATCATCTGAAGATCAAATCCAACTACAGAACGATCTGAATAAGATATCATTGTAAAAAAAAAAAAAATCCACTTCACTATGGTGAAAAAATTGGCAATTGTCTCTAAATAATGAGAAGTGTGAAGTCGTCCACATGAGTACGAAAAGAAATCCGTTAAACTTTGTTTACATGATAAATCAATCAAATGTGAAGGCCGTAAACTCCACAAAATACCTAGGAATTACTATTACTTATGACTTAAATTGGAAAGAACACGTAGATAGTGTCGTGGGAAAGGCGAACCAGAGACTGCGTTTTATTGGCAGAACCCTCAAAAGATGCAACAGAACGACTAAAGAAACTGCAAACACTGCGCTTGTCCGTCCATTTTTGGAGTATTGCAGCCCAGTGTGGGATCCTTATCAGGTGGATTTGACGAAGGACATCGAAAGAGTTCAAAGAAGAGCAGCTCGATTCGTATTGTCACAATACAGGGGAGACGGCGTTACGGCCGCAGTGGCCGAGGGGACTGAGGAGCGTCAGTCACAGTCTGCACGGCCACTACAGTCGGGGGTTCTAATCCCCCGTCGGGCATGGATATTTGTGCCGTCTTTAGTATTAGCTAGTTCATAAGTAGTTTGTAAGCTTAGGGACTGATAACCCCGCAGTTAAGTCCGGAAAGCTTAACAAACATTTGAACATTTGAAAACAGAGGTGATATCGGGTGTTCCACAGGGTAGTGTTACTGGTCCTCTGCTGTTCCTTATTTACATACACGATGTAGGGGAAAATCTAAGCAGCTCTCTTAGGTTTCTTGCACATGACGGCGTCATTTACCGTCTAGTAAAATCATCTGAAGATCAAATCCAACTACAGAACGATCTGAATAAGGTATCACTGTGGTTAAAAAAAAAAAAAAAAAAAAAAAAAAAAACCAACCTTGGCAATTGTCTCTAAATAATGAGAGGTGTGAAGTCGTCCACATGATTACGAAAAGAAATCCGTTAAACTTTGTTTACATGATAAATCAGTCAAATGTGAAGGCCGTAAACTCCGCAAAATACCTAGGAATTACAATTACTTAAGACTTAAACTGGAAAGAACACGTAGGTAGTGTCGTGGGAAAGGCGAACCAGAGACTGCGTTTTATTGGCAGAACCCTTAAAAGATGCAACAGAACTACTGAAGAGCCGGGCTGTTGATCTGTGAAACTAATCATTCCGGGTACTGCATCTGCACTGATTCTGCACTAAATCTCGAGTGCTTTGGAAACCTCTAGCAGTGTGCACTACTTTATAATTTACATACAGTAGTTTCATTCAACTGCATTAGTTGAGTAGTGCCGGCCGCGGTGGCCGATGGGACTGAGGCGCTCCATTCACGGTCTGCACGGCCACTGCGGTCGGGGGTTCGAATCCCCCCTCGGGCATGGATATTTGTGCCGACCTTAGTATTAGCTAGTTCATAAGTAGTTTGTAAGTTTAGGGACTGATAACCCCGTAGTTAAGTCCCATACGTTCTACAAACATTTGGACATTTTTTTAGTTGAGTAGTAATGCCACAGTACGGCGTCAGATGGTGCGCTAGCGAACTGTTCGGACGAAGCGATCTACTCGCAGCGACGGTTCTGCAGCGAGATACACCACCATGTGTACATGACTTTATATGGAAAGTGGATATCTGAATCGTTTGTTTGGATGACATCTCACAACTGTATGAACTATCGCACCAAAGTTTTGGCTCCAGTTGTCACAATGTAAAAATGGCCCAACCACAAGTTTCGGGCCTACATTATCCCATTCCCAAGTTCTCGAATTCTAAAACATATCTACCCGAAGGCAACGTCAAGCGTAAAATATTTGCGGCATATCCGCACTGTCAACAGATAAAATTTCCTCACAGCATATCATGTTGGTAGTGTGAGGCACAGTTGTGGACTCACAACATGTGTTACACTCTGAGGAATGTTTATCTGTTGACAGTGCGCATATGCCGCAAATATTTTACGCTTGACGTTGCCTTAGAGCAGATAGGCAGCTAATGATTTTGTCTGACGATGTTGCGTCCGAAAAATTGCCCCGTATGCAGGGCAAGTTTTCCAGCTTACTTAAAATGTACAGGGGCAAATTTTCCAATAACACTTTAAATGGTAAAACACAGATAATTATCTTGATTTCACTGAATATGTATTTTTATTATGAATTTACAATACATTACAAAAGAAGGATAGCAAACGTAACCACAGTCAATAAAAACAAATGCTACTTAAAGGTTTTGCAAAGTATGTCCCTTAAATATTTTTTTTCAAATACAGACATTTTTAACAATACTCATACTATTTGTCTGAATCACAATGTAATCGAACAAAAAATGCAACATTCCATTTCGTACAGTCTCCATGCGCCCATTTCTTCCATTTCGTGCACTGTACCCACTTTTCATTTGTTTTAGACTTGGCGTAAGACTCAAAGCAACAAGGAATATGTGTCCCAAATGCTCTCGGAAAAAGTGCCCCGTCGCCATATTCAGAACTATAACACTACGTCCATGAGTAACCGTGTAAGCTATTTACAAAACAAATGCACAGTTGCGTGAACAAAGAAGCCTACTTTTAGTGCATGCAATGACAAAATAATACGTTTAACGCTAGTATGTTTATTTTAAGTTTCAATAAAAATGCGAAAGTTTACTCACCTTTGCAAAAATGACGAAAAGAGCCCTGCCGACGTTGTGACTGCTGCTACGACACTGAAACTTCCGTAAATGAAGCGTGCGTTGTTGCTACTTCCTACGGTATCGCCGGTGGTAACATCTAGCGGTTTGTTTCGAAACTAAAGCGAGTTGGAAAACTTGCCACTATGGAAAATGTGTCCCCAGTCTCCCCTAAAAATGTCCAAACCATAAGTTTCGGGCCTACATTAGCCCATTCCCAAGTTCTTGAATTCTAAAACATATCTGCCCTAACGCAACGTCAAGCGTACAATATTTGCGGCATATCCGCACTGCCAATAGATAAACTTTCCTCACAGAATAACATGTTGCTAGTGTGAGGCACAGTTGTGGACTCACAATATGTGTTATACTGAAACTTCCTGACAGATTAAAATTGTGTGCCGGAACCGAGACTCGAACCTGGGACCTTTGCCTTTCGCGGGGAAGCGCACTACCGACTGTGCTATCCCGACACGACTCACGATGCCGCATCACAACTTTACTTCAGCCAGTTCCTCGCCTCCTACTTTCCAAACTTCACAGAAGCTCTCCTGCGAACCATGCAAGACTAGCATTCCTGGTAGAAATGATATGGTGGAGACATGGCTTAGCCACAGCCTAAGGGAAAGTTTGGAAAGTAGGAGGCGAGGTACTGGCGGAAGTAAAGTTGTGAGGCGGCATCGTGAGTCGTGTCGGGATAGCACAGTCGGTAGTGCGCTTGCCCGCGAAAGGCAAAGGTCCTAGGTTCGATCCCCGGTTACGACACAGAATTTTAATCTGGCAGGAAGTTTCATATCAGCGCACACTCCGCTGCAGAGTGAAAGTTTCATTCTGGACGTGTTATACTGTGAGCAATGTTTATCTGTTGAGAGTGCGCATACGCCGCAAATATTTTACGCTTGACGTTGCTTTAGAGCAGATATGTATTAGAATTCAAGAACTTGGGAATGGTCTAATGTAGGCCCGAAACATGTCGTTCGGACATTTTTACATTGTGACAACTGTAGACAAAACTTCAGTGAAGTTCAGCATCGGCTGTCGCTTAGGCAGCGCAGTGGGTAGTTAGGGGAAGTCCCAGCTGTGGCGTGGGGAATCCCCCACCTGGAAGACAGCTGACGCGCCTGGCCGCCAGGGCCGCCAACCTCGCCAGCCATTTGCATAAAATGTGGGCCAGCCGGAAGCCGCCGGCTGCGGATGCAAAGCGCATTAGCCCCGCCCAGGGCTGCCAACTGCCGCCGGACAACTTTACCGCCACTGCCGTTCGAGTGCAGTCGCCGGTGTACCGTATAACATTCACATGCTATATAAGTAATTACATATCATTCTACCACTTCAGAGCAAGATACTCATATTTTCAACATTTCGATGTATGGGGGTTCTGCTCGCTGCCACATTCTTCTCCTGGGGCAACGTGGTAGAAATAAATACTCGAACGTACAATTTTTCACTTCTTCTTTCATTTGCAATCGAACTTCTTCTCCACGAAAACATTACAAATTCAAAACATCCACAATACAACAGAACTTAGTTGACGGTAACTCCATTTAAAACGCAGACTGACATAGATTCCAGAGCACTTCAGAACTGCCGAAAGTAGTTCATGATGTTCGAAATAAAGTATCTGTTGTAAAATCCAGTAGCATGTTGTAACAATCAGATGCTATATAAGTAATTATATAACATTATACCACATTTCATGTACAGAAAAATAATTACAATATAAAATGCAAACTGTACATACAATAATTTTACATGGCACGTATTTTTTTAAGTCGAAATCTCTGATCTTTCTGTTGACAACAAAGTGCGATGTTAAATGGCAATTAATTAGTTAATGAGTACATCATACATGTTCCTAACATATATTGTACTATCAATTATCTTCGCGAACCTGAAAATAGGTTCAAAATCTCACGTCAGTCAATATATACGGAGAATTATAATATTCAAATCTCGACTATTACATTAATTACACAATTAGCTGGTCTACACAACTTGTTTATGAGCCTGACATATATATAATGCTATTTATTTTAATGCCTTTATGTGGATACAAAGGTTTTTACCATTCGTCTGTCTATTTATTGAAATAACATACAATGAACAAACTATTGTTTATAGAACTGTCTGGAAAGCATCTAAACGAATCTCTTAATTAATGAAATCTATCACTTGTTTTGATCACAGTATCACCGAGACACTGTCCTACACTGATTCCTAGGCTGGCTATTTCGTTTGTAACTTCACATGCAACATATATCACTATTGAACCACACGATTCCGGATCCGACGCAGACGGATGACATTGAGATGAGAGGGCCGGCAGTGACGTCACAAACGACAGCCCGCCGCCTAGCAGCGGAGTCTGCTCCTGGACGCGAAGCAGGGTCTCAAAAAGTGTTTCTTTCTTCAAATGTTTGTAAATCTATCGGACCAAACTGCGTGGTCATAAGTCCGTAGCTTACAAACGACTTAAACTAAGGTAAACTAACCTAAGGACAACACACACACACACACACCCATGCCCCAGGAAGGACTCGAACCTCCGACGGCGAGCAACCGCGCGCTCCGCAGCGAGGCGCCTTAGACAGCTCGACTGAAGCAGTGTCTGACGGTGATAACACTGTCGTAGGGAAATCAAGTTTTATTGGGCACTCAGTTCACGAACTTGCTCGTCAACTTCTAACACAAAAGAACCAGAAACTTCGTTTACAAGATAAATCAATCAAATGTGAAGGCCATAAACTCCACAAGATACCTAGGAATTACTATTACTTCAGACTTAAATTGAAAGAACACGTAGATAATATCGTAGGAAAGGCGAATCAGAGACTGCGTTTTATTGGCAGATCCCTTAAAAGATCTACAAAACTACAGAACTACAAAAGAAACTGCATACACTACGATTGTCCGTCCAGTTTTGGAGTATTGCAGTCCAGTGTGGGATCCTTATCAGGTGGGTTTGACGGAGGACATCGAAAGAGTCCAAAGAAGGGCAGCTCGTTTCGTATTGTCACGATACAGGGGAGACAGCGTTACGGAAATGATACAGGATCTGGGATGGGAATCATTACAACAACGGCGCTTATCGCTGCGGCGTGAGCTACTTACGAAACTCCAATCGCCAACATTGTCCTCCGAATGCGAAAATGTATTGTTGACTGCCACGTACATAGGTAGAAATGATCATCAGAATAAAATACGAGAAATCAGAGCTCGAACAGAGAGATTCAGGTGTTCTTTCTTCCGAAGCGCTATTCGAGAATGGAATGGGAGATGAATAGTATAATCTGCCAGGCACTTAAATGTGATTTTCAGAGTATCCCTTGTAGATGTAGATGTAGAACTTGCAGCAACATGTTCGAATAATACAAACCGACAGACCGCATTACCTGCTTCGGGAGAAATGTAACGTTGCGTTCCACGGATTTTGACTTTGGGAATATTATAACTCTCGTTGTATGTGTATTTGAACCGTAAGCGCCAATAAGGGCATGCAGACATTCCCGTGCGGCAAACTACTTTCTACAAGTGATGAAGGAAATATTCTGAGGTCGAATATAGCAACACCTGCTATCTTAGCAACTGTTAATTTTTACGTTACTTTTGCCTACATCGACTATCTCTTAAAGTTGAGGGAAAACGCTAATACAGTTTTAGCCGTCAGAATACACAATTTTGTATTAACGTATTTTAATTGTAAGAAAGTAGAAAGAGGGTTGTTGTTGTTGTTGTTGTGGTCTTCAGTCCGAAGACTGGTTTGATGCAGCTCTCCACAATACCCTATCATGAGCAAGTCTCTTCATCTCCACATAAGAACGGCAACCTACATCTGTCTGAATCTGCTTTCTGTATCCATCTCTTGGTCTTCCTCTGCGGTTTTTACCCCACACACTTCCCTCCAACGCTAAATTCACAATTCCTTGATGTCTAAGAATGTGTCCTACCAATCTATCCCTTCTTTTAGTCAAGGTATGCTAGAAATTTCTTTTCTCCCCAATTCTGTTCAGTACCTCTTCATTAGTTATGCGATCTACCCACCTAATCTTCACCATTCTTCTGTAGCACCACATTTCAAAAGCCTCTATTCTCTTCCTGTCCGCACTGTTTATCGTCCATGTTTCACTCCCATACAAGGCAAAGAAAGAGGGTACAAGATTATAATTTCTTCAGTGCGTATATTGACAGAAGGTTAAACTGTAATTTCTGTGTAGGAGACGTGTAGTACCTTTGTGATCAATTATTAAGATTGCCTGGTTGTGGTATATCGCTCCAAACTTGCATCTGGATAGGGGATTTCCTGTTAGATAGGACACAGTTCGTAGTAATCGATGGTAAGGCATCGACTAAAACACAAGTGATATCGGGCGTTACACAGGGTAGTGTTATTGGTCCTCTGGTGTTCCTTATTTACATAAACGATTTTGGAGAAAATCTAAGTAGCTCTCTTAGGTTGTTTGAAGATGACGCCGTCATTTATCGTCTAGTAAAATAATCTGAAGATAAAAACAAACTACATACCGATCTAAATAAGATATCACTATGCTGTAAAAATAGACAATTGACTGTAAATAATGAGAAGTGTGAAGTCGTCCACATGAGTACGAAAAGAAATCCGTTAAACTTTGTTTACAAGATAAATCAATCAAAAGTGAAGGCCGTAAACTCCACAAAATACCTAGGAATTACTATTACTTCAGACATAAACTGCAAAGAACACGTAGGTAATGTCGTGGGAAATGCGAACCAGAAACTGCGTTTTATAGGCGGAACCAGTGGCGTAACTATGGGGGGATAAGAGGGATAGAACCCCCCAGACCACACTACAAAAAAAAAAAAAAAAAAAAAAAAAAAAAAAATCCTTCTGCACTCTCGGAACTCCCGCGATCCACCAAATAAGCAGTGGCGATGTACCGCTATCGAGAACGACGTGTTGCCGTCCCCTGCTGTAATTAGGGATGCAATGTCATTGATAAAAAACTCGACGTTCAGACAGCGATGTTCCTGCGGAAAAGTATCGATGTTAAAAAAACATCACTCTGACAAACGATACATCCATGTTTTTCCGATGTTTCCATACGTTTAAGAAATATTACGAAAAACACACTGAAATGAAGCTGTGTTGCCAGTAAGTATCTGCCGACTGCCTTATTTATGTTCTTTCACTAGTCTACGAATACACAGCGAAATGGCAGCTTAGAATGAGAAAGAAGTTGGGAATAAGGTTTCGCTACCTATTGCGCTGAGTTTACTTGGGATTTAAATCAATCTGTTCATTACATGCGAAATAACTTGTGTTTTGTTGACGTATTGCATTTTTCTTAGCGGTCTTTCAGTTATTATTCAGTTGTGTTAGAAGTTGACGAGCAAGTTCGTGAACTGAGTGCCCAATAAAACTTGATTTCCCTACGACAGTGTTATCACCGTCAGACACTGCTTCAGTCGAGCTGTCTAAGGCGCCTCGCTGCGGAGCGCGCGGTTGCTCGCCGTCCGAGGTTCGAGTCCTTCCTGGGGCATGGGTGTGTGTGTGTGTGTGTTGTCCTTAGGTTAGTTTACCTTAGTTTAAGTCGTTTGTAAGCTACGGACTTATGACCACGCAGTTTGGTCCGATAGATTTACAAACATTTGAAGAAAGAAACACTTTTTGAGACCCTGCTTCGCGTCCAGGAGCAGACTCCGCTGCTAGGCGGCGGGCTGTCGTTTGTGACGTCACTGCCGGCCCTCTCATCTCAATGTCATCCGTCTGCGTCGGATCCGGAATCGTGTGGTTCAATAGTGATATATGTTGCATGTGAAGTTACAAACGAAATAGCCAGCCTAGGAATCAGTGTAGGACAGTGTCTCGGTGATACTGTGATCAAAACAAGTGATAGATTTCATTAATTAAGAGATTCGTTTAGATGCTTTCCAGACAGTTCTATAAACAATAGTTTGTTCATTGTATGTTATTTCAATAAATAGACAGACGAATGGTAAAAACCTTTGTATCCACATAAAGGCATTAAAATAAATAGCATTATATATATGTCAGGCTCATAAACAAGTTGTGTAGACCAGCTAATTGTGTAATTAATGTAATAGTCGAGATTTGAATATTATAATTCTCCGTATATATTGACTGACGTGAGATTTTGAACCTATTTTCAGGTTCGCGAAGATAATTGATAGTTAAATATATGTTCGGAACATGTATGATGTACTCATTAACTAATTAATTGACATTTAACATCGCACTTTGTTGTCAACAGAAAGATCAGAGATTTCGACTTAAAAAAATACGTGCCATGTAAAATTATTGTATGTACAGTTTGCATTTTATATTGTAATTATTTTTGTGTACATGAAATGTGGTATAATGTTATGTAATTACTTATATAGCATCTGATTGTTACAACATGCTACTGGATTTTACAACAGATACTTTATTTCGAACATCATGAACTACTTTCGGCAGTTCTGAAGTGCTCTGGAATCTATGTCAGTCTGCGTTTTAAATGGAGTTACCGTCAACTAAGTTCTGTTGTATTGTGGATGTTTTGAATTTGTAATGTTTTCGTGGAGAAGAAGTTCGATTGCAAATGAAAGAAGAAGTGAAAAATTGTACGTTCGAGTATTTATTTCTACCACGACGCCCCAGGAGAAGAATGTGGCAGCGAGCAGAACCCCCATACATCGAAATGTTGAAAATATGAGTATCTTGCTCTGAAGTGGTAGAATGATATGTAATTACTTATATAGCATGTGAATGTTATACGGTACACCGGCGACTGCACTCGAACGGCGGTGGCGATAAAGTTGTCCGGCGGCAGTTGGCTGCCCTGGGCGGCAGCCGGCGGCTTCCGGCTGGCCCACAATTCTCGTTTTTTATGTTGATAATCAATTGTTGAACGATGTTGATAGTTTTGGACTTCTGTCGTCGATGCATCGGCGATATATCGCTGTTCAAAACATCGATGTTAACATCCATGTTTATGGACGAAACATCGATGTTTTAAAAACATCGATGTATCGTTTGCATCCCTACTTCTGCAATGTGGAGGCGTGTAGTGTGTATCCCATTACAACCACTACACTACACGTTTTAGCACGCATGGACTGGGCTTAGGAACATCGGGATTGGAGTCGTAACGCCGGCCGCGGTGGCCGAGGGGACTGAGGCGCGCCAGTCACGGTCTGCACGGCCACTACGGTCGGGGGTCCGAATCCCCCCTCGGGCATGCACATTTGTGCCGTCCTTAGTCTTAGCTAGTTTGTAAGTTAGGGACTGATGACCCCTTAGTTAAGTCCCATAAGTTCCACAAACGTGTTTTTTTTTTTTTTTTTTTTTTTTTTTTTTTTTTTTTTTTTTTGTGGAATCGTTTTTGTCGGCTAAACGTATCTTTACATTAAATACCCCCCCCTAACAATACATGCTATATTCGCCTGTGTCTGGCTGATTAAGTCAGCGGAATGGGACAGAATTTGTGTGTAATAAAGTTCTGAGGTAATCCAACAGCGATAAAGAATAACTCGTGATCAAAAAGTCAGTACAAATTTGAAAACTTAATAAATCACGGAATAATGTAGATAGAGAGGTAAAAATTGACACACATGCTTAAAATAACATGGGGTGTGGTGTCGCACAAGTCTGAAGTGCGCTCCACGTACTTTCGCCGAGCGCCACCATGCACGCACGGCGCGGCGTTCTTACGTCAGCCACGAGCGCCCTCTGCTGCAACTCCGCTCGTGGCCACTTGGGAATGAGATAAGCACGAGTTAACACTTGGGAATCAGATAAGCACCTGTTAAGACTTGGCTATCGGATAGGCACTAGTAATCATCAGTAGGCAGGCCTCTATATAAACTATGTATCAGCATTCTGCCGTCAAGAACTATGTAAAAGTTAAATATTACTAAGTCTCTATGAAATACATATCTTGTTCTAATTTAGTCTAGTGTTCTAGTTTCTGATGTCCCACTGGCTGGTCACCTCCGTACCTGCACACGCGTGCATCCTTTATTCCTGTGTCGGTCTCTTTCTACTCGGCCACCGACACCTACAACCGGCGGAAACGAGACACAAAATTGGGTTTTATTAGAAAAGAAAAAAAAATATTACTAGACGCGTGAAAGATCGCTTGCGCGCGTCGTTTGGTGATGATCGTGTGCTCAGCCGCCACTTTCGTCATGCTTGGCCTCCCAGGTCCCCAGACCTCAGTCCGTGCGATTATTGGCCTTGGTGTTACCTGAAGTCGCAAGTGTATCGTGATCGACCGACATCTCTAGGGATGCTGAAAGACAACATCCGACGCCAATGCCTCACCATAACTCCGGACATGCTTTACAGTGCTCTTCACAACATTTGGTTCATCGACTACAGATATTGTTCAGGTATGATGGTGAATTTATTGAGCATTTCCTGTAAAGCACATCACGTTTGCTTTGTCTTAATTTGTTATGCTAATTATTGCTTTTCTGATCAGATGAAGCGCTTTCTGTCGGACACTTTTTGAACTTTAGTTTCTTTTTGGTTCTAATTAAACCCAATGTCAATCCAAGCATGCGTGTCAATTTTTACCTCTCTATCTATATTATTGCGTGATTTATTAAGTTTTCAAATTTAAACTGACTTTTTGATCACACTACTGGTAACATCGCAGTGAGTCCACACTGGCTGACTGGGCTCTCACTCGGCCTACAGGAGCCGCTGCGACCTGTTCAATTATTTAGGCGCGGGGACTTTTCCGCCGCAGAAGTTGGCCCACCTGCGCGTCCCTTAAACCCTTTAACCTCTGAGCCCAGCCCTCCCCCACCCTGCCGCCCCCACCCTTTTTTTTAAGGCTCGGCTGTTTACCGAGAGAACTCGCCGGTCGTCGGCAGAGATTCAGCCGCGCCGAGACGGAGTGAAATTTTAATTAGGCCGGAATTAGAGCCGCCAACTCGAGCCGGCGGGGGTTGGCGCACCTGATAAAGTATTAAAGGCGGCGCAGGGCTGCCAACGGAGCCCCGCTAATGCGGCAGGCACGCTTTAACCCGCGCACCAATTACACCGCCGCGCCATTAAAAAGAGAACGGGCCAGAAGACTGTTAGCTGCGCGTTTTTGCGTCTTGTTCACGAAAAAAGAAAATGGGGAAAATCTGCTTCAGTAGGGTGCAGGTTGGGCAGGTAAATTTATGTGAAACACGGGGAAATTTTGTTGGGCGGTCGGAAGGTTGGTAAGCTTGGTCCCCGTAGCACCTTAATCAATTGTGACACATGCGATGTGACACAGTCTCTTGCCATGCACCTACAACTGCATACGTTGGGGTTCTGGTTTGTCGTTGTTGTTGTGGTCTTCAGTCCGGAGATTGGTTTGATGCAGCTCTCCACAATACCCTATCCTGAGCAACCATCAGTAGAGTGCAGGTTGGGGAGGTAAATTTATGTGAAGGGCGTGGATATTTTGTTGGGCGGAAGGAAGGTTGGTAAGCTTGGTCCCCATAGCACGTTAATCAATTGTTGTGACACATGTGATGTGACGCACTCTCTAGCCACGCACCTACAACTGCATACGTTGGGGTTCCGGTTTGTCGTTGTTGTTGAGGTCTTCAGTCCGGAGACTGGGTTCATGCAGCTCTCCACAATACCCTATCCTGGGCAAGCCTCGTCATCTCTTCATAAGAACGGCAACCTACATCTGTCTGAATCTGCTTACTGTATCCATCTCTTGGTCTTCCTCTACGATTTTTACTCCACACGCTTCCTTCTAATGCCAAGTTGACAATTGCTTCCTGTCTCAGAATGTGTCGTACCAATCTATCCCTTCTTTTGGTCAGGATATGCCAGAAACTCCTTCTCTCCCCGATTCGGTTAAGCACCTGATCTACCCATCTAATTTTCATCATTCGTCTGTAGCACCACATTTCAAAAGCTTCTATCATCTTTTTATCTGAACTCCTTATCGTCCACCTTTCACTCCCATACACTCCAGACAAATGCTTTCAGAAAGGACTTCCTAACATTTAAATTAATATTGGATGTTAACAAGTTTCGCTTCTTTATAAACTCTTATCCATTCTGCATTTTACATCTTCTCTACTTCGGCCATCTGAAGTTATTTTGCTACCCAAATAACAAAACTCATTCACCACTTTTATTGTCTCATTACCTAATCTAATTCGTTCACCATCACCTGATGTTTTGACATTACACTGCATTTCCCTCATTTTACTCTTGTTAACGTTCATCTTATATCTTCCTTTCCAGACACTGTCCATTCCATTCAGTTGCTCTTCCAGATCTTTTGAAATCTCTGACTAAATTTCTATGTCATCGGCAAACCGCAAACTTTTTATTTCTTCTCCCTGATCTTTAATACCCTCTCCAAATTTCTCCTTGAATTCTCTTGCTCTTCCTCTGCGGTTTTTACCCCACACACTTCCCTCCGACGCTAAATTCACAATTCCTCGATGTCTAAGAATGTGTTCTACCAAGCGATACCTTCTTTTAGTCAAGGTATGCCAGAAATTCCTTTTTTTCCCAATTCTGTTCAGTACCTCCTCATTAGTTACGCGATCCACCCACCTAATCTTCAGCATTCTTCTACAGGACCACATTTCAAAAGCCTCTATCCTCTTCCTGTCCGCACTGTTTATCGTCCATGTTTTACTCCCATAAAAGGTAACACTCCACACAAATGCCTTCAGAAAGGACTTCCTTAGGTTTAAATCAATATTCGATGTTAACAAATGTCTCCTTTTCAAGAACGCTTTACTACCCATTGCCATTCTGCATTTTATATCCTCTGTACTGCGACTATCATTTGTTACTTTACTGCCCAAGTAACAACACTCATCTACCTCCTTTATTTCTGGTAAGTGAAGGAAATGTTGAGATGGTTGTAAAGCCACAGGGCCGAGCTGCAGAGATAATCAGTCCCTAGACTTTACAAGCTTCCTAGGGTTTTATTTGCGGACGGAGAAGTTAATACTGCTTCCTCCCACAAGTCCCCTAACCTATGCTGCCCGTAGTTCATGTTGAGACCTCGGCTGTTATCAGTATTACACAAATCTTTACTCATGACCGGCGCAGTCCGGCGCGTATAGTGGTCAGCTCGAGACTGAAACTGCGGCGCGTTGCGAGACTAGAGGTAGAGGTAGAGGGCACCTGACACTCTATTTCGCGCCAAAACAGGGCTGTCGCGCGCCTTCTGCAAAATCGCTCTTCTCTTGTTACAATAAAAGAAGGCACCTTAAACTTTTTAAACTGTCAAAATCTAGCCTGTCCTTGAGAGATATTTATCACAAATCAAACATTATGCATCTTTCAGTTATTACTTAATAATGTAGTTTTAAAATAAATATTCATCAATGATGTTTTTCAAATCATGTACCTTGCTGAAATGAAAATCTGTTATACTTGGCTTGTTTGTTGGCTATTGTCTCGGATTTTTCGTCGACTTTTGTTTGATGTTTTAACTGACGTTTTGACAGTACGATATCAGTCTGACTGGGTAACACTGTCAAAGATTCGATTCCACTAATGTTGGAAGGTGAAATTTCAGTAATTCCAGAAGCCCGTGCTGGACAAACATCAGATTAATCATCAAAGATCGACATAAAAAACGAGATAGACTCAAAGAGGCAATATGATAAATAATAACCATGAAAGCTTTTAATTTTGTTTAAGGATTTGGGATTTGTCTTCGCAATATCTGCATTCTCCAGTGTTGTGAAGGTCCAATAACTTCTACAGTCACTAATCTAATAATTACCGGTACAAGAAAAATTGTAATGCACACTGTTTTATTCAATATTTCAAGTTACTGACTCTTTTTTGTAGTAGAACAAAAAGCTTCATATAAAATCCTCTTATGCACACAATACTCAGACAAAGTGACTGCAGCACTGAGAGAATAGCAAACAAAGGTGAGTAAATCATATTGTTGTTAGTTTCTTATTTCACTTAGCTACTATTCCAAAAGTATGAAAACAGCGACGACAGCAGGAGCACCGCACTTGAGCTGACGCTGGCTGAGCAACTAATAATAAAGTAATAAAGTAATAATGGAGTTGACAATCAATTGTTGAACGATGTCGATAGTTTTGGACTTCTGTCGTCGATGCATCGGCGATATATCGCTGTTCAAAACATCGATGTTTATGGACGCTCAGACCGCTTGAGCTATTGAGCCTTGACGCCTGGAAGGTAGGCAGCGCGCGCAGTAGAGAGAGTAGCCTGGATGCCTACCCTCCAGGCGTCAACTTACTGACTGCGCCACGTAAATCGCGTGAGTGAGAAAACTGTAACACCGTGTTGTAATATTTGTTTCCGATATTGTAGACAGAAACATGGCTCCTGGAGTAAAGAAAATCCGTAGAATTATTCAAATGGAATAAAGAACTCGCCACGACTTAATTATCCACAATAGAACGAAGCCATACGAGATGGATGAAAACCCACAGACGTAAAGAACCATGTATTAATCTTGATTCCAAAGAAGAGACGTACTGATAAGTCTGAATATTCAGTATTTATCAAAACCGATTTTTTTTTTTTTTTTTTTTTTTTTTTTTTTTTTTTTTTTTTTTTTTTTGTAGACCATAGTTTATCGTGGTCTTCATAATGTTAAAACGGCCAATGTGTAATCCACATAGGATGTGAGATACTGGGATTTTAAGATGTACGCCCCAAATACACTGTTAATGTTTTTAAAAAAACTAAAGAAAATATTCAGAAGCTTATACCGTAAAACTAAGATTTTTTGACATTGGCTCTTTTAGAACCAAGCCATAGATTTGTTTGCGCTGCGAAGGATACAGGAATGTGCAAAGCTGATCCTACGACTTATCTTTATCTATAGGTTGTAAAACAGCAGACCTAATTTATAGTGAAATGGTTTATACATTGCAGCAACTGTATTTGATAAGCTGGAAAAGTAAAAAGCCACCGGTTTGCAGATTTATTGACAAGCGGTTTCGACCAATTATCGCCCTTCTTCAGGTATGTAAATTGTGTCCTACAGGCTTACAAAGGCATTTTGTAATCACAGTGAATATTTATGAGGCTTGATTCCATACTTGCCAGCCGCGGTGGCCGAGGGGACTCAGGCGCTCCAGTCACGGTCAGCACGGCCACTACAGTCGGGGGTTCGAATCCCCCCTCGGGCATGGATATTTGTGCCGTCCTAGTTCGTAAGTAGGACATACGTAGTTTGTAAGTTTAGGGACTGATGACCCCGTAGTTAAGTCCCATAAGCTATACAAACATTTGAACATTTGAACAACATCCGACGCCAATGCCTCACCATAACTCCGGTCATGCTTTACAGTGCTTTTCCTCGACTGCAACTATTGTTGAGTAATGATGGTGAACATAGTGGGCATTTCCTGTAAAGAACAACATCTTTGCTTTGTCTCAATTTGTTATGATAATTATTGCTTTTCTGATGAGATGAAGTGTCATTTGCCGGACATTTTTTTTTTTTTTTTTTTTTTTTTTTTTTTTTTTTTTTTTTTTTTTTTTTGCTCTAATAGAACCCCGCGTCATTCCAAGATGTGTGTGTCGATTTTTAGCTCTCCATCTACATTATTGAGTGAGTTGTTAAGTTTTCTAATTTATACTGAGTTTTTGATCACCGGGAACGTTATAAAGAACACTGCAATTTAAATTCAAACCATTCAGCACTGGTTGAGCATTTGCGAACGACTGCGCACACATCGGGTAATATTGAAGACAACGTGTGGGATATCCACACGGCAAATAAACGCCCGTTGTTAGATTTTTTGGAAGAATTTGAAATTTTCGTAGAGAGAAGGAAAAACCCTCAGAATTTATTAAACGAGCAAAATAAATTTCATTTAAACGGATTCTTTCAAGTATTTGACGTAGTGCTATAAGCTGACTACTGCTTTGTCTCAATTTGTTATGTTAATTATTGCTTTTCTAATCAGATGAAGCGCAATCTGTCGGACATTTTTTTTCTCTAATAGAACGCCGTATCATCCCAAGCATGTGTGTCGATTTTTACCTCTCCACCTACATTAATCCGAGATTTATTAAGTTTTCAAATTTATACTGACTTTTCGATCGCCCGGTATATACGAGGTGCAGTCGGCCTATCTCACAACCAGGCGCTGTCAGAAACGTGTGGCCTGTTTTGATACACACGATGTGAAAAGTGTCCGCCTCCGTAGTCGAGCTGCCGCGCAGGGAGCCCGAGTTCATTTCCCGCTCGAACATTGGTTGTCGGGTCATCCTCGTCACCACGTTGGAGAAGCAAGTCGCCGAAAGCTGAAACGATTTGCAGCAGGCGGGCTCAAGATGACTCCAGTTAGGATCTGGCGGCGTCACCCAGTGGCGGCGTTAGGCGTCGGCGACGTCGGCCACCGCCCCTGGGGGCCTCGCAAAACATTGTTAACATTTTAGATTTTTTGTTTCTTCTTCTTTATTTTATTTTATTTTTATTTGATGTTTAACGGCGCTTTCCAACTGCTGAGTTAAAATGTTCAAATGTTTGTACAACTTATGGGACTTAACTACGGAGTCATCAGTCCCTAAGCTTACAAACTACTTATGAACTAGCTAAGACTAAAGACGGCACAAATATCCATGCCCGAGGGGGGATTCGGACCCCCGACCGTAGTGGCCGTACTGACCGTGAGTGAAGCGCCTCAGTCACCTCGGCCACCGCGGCCGGCAACTGCTAGGTTATATAGCGACGACATACATATAATTTACACTAGCTTAACCAATGGACGAACAGAACATTCGTACCCAAGGGTGGGATTCGACCCCCGGAGAGAGAGATCTCGCTCACCGTGGTATGATGCCTTAGTGCGCTCGGCCATTTCGGTATGAGTGCAGTAATGATGCAATTTTTAGTTAAATACTTACTTAACTATTTCTTCAGTACATTTTAGAAAACGATTTGGAAGAAGTATATCCAAATGTTTATATAACAATCAGGTTCATTCCCCGTTTCAGTCAGTACAGCTTCTGTCGCGAGAAGCTTCACAAAGTTAAAACTGATTAAGACTAACACGGAAAGCGTTGTCAGCACTATCAACTGAAGCCGAAATAGCGGCTAGTATTAAGATGTGTTCTTAAAAAATTCAGTGAGACGAAAAGGTGATAAGTTCCTGTAATTTGTGTTTGTTTGTTGTAAATTTTGTCATTGCAATAATACTCGTATATTATACTAATAGAATTTTAGTATAATGATTATTGATGTATAATTCAGCTCATCTAACATTTTCTTCATTAATTAAAAATGAAAGGGGCCTCGCAAAGACGAGTTCGCCGACGTCCAGTTTTCTTCTAGCGTTGCCGCAGAACACCGCCGGCGGCTGCGAGCAGTCAAGGTGGCGCCGTCGCCGGGGCCACGACAGCCTAGCGTATCGCCAACTTTACTTCCACATCTACATCCACATAGATACTCTGCAAATCACATTCAAGTGCCTGGCAGACGGTTTATTAACAACTTTCATAACTTTTCTCCACCGTTCCATTCTCTAATAGCGCGCGGGAAGAAAGAACGCCTAAATCGTTCCGTTTTCGATCTGATTTCTCTTATTTTATTGGGATGGTCATGTCTCCCTAAGTAGGTGGGTGCTAGCAAAACATTTTCACATTCAGAACTAAAAGTCGGTGATTGAAACTTCGCAAACAGGTCACGCCGCAATGAATAACGTCTTTCTTTTAATGATTTCCACCCCAATTCGTGCAACATTTCCGTGACGCTTCCCCCCCCCCCCCGTAACGTGATAGAACAAAACGAGCTGCCCTTCTCTGAACCTTCTCAATGCCTTCTGTCAGTCCCACCTGGTGAGGGTCCCACAAGGGGCAACAGTA
The DNA here is from genome assembly GCA_026315105.1 of Locusta migratoria. Lineage (NCBI taxonomy): Eukaryota > Metazoa > Arthropoda > Insecta > Orthoptera > Acrididae > Locusta > Locusta migratoria. The sequence continues at coordinate 54,348,375 of CM048753.1, read as the reverse complement.
CTCCAGGAGAGGACGCACAAGTGTGATGTAGGCAGTCTCTTTGGTGGAGCTGGTGCGTCTTCGAAGCGTTCTGCCGATGAAACGTAACCTTTGGTTCGCCTTCCCCACAATACTTTCTATGTGTTGTCTCGAGTCAAAGTTGTTCGTAATTGTAACTCCTAGGTATTTGGTAGAATCTACGACCTTAAGGTTTGACTGATTTATCGCGTAATTGATATCCAGCGGATTTCTTTTAGTGGTCATGTGTATTACTTCACACCTTTCTTTATTTAGAGTCAATTGCCAATTTTCGCACCATGCAGAAATTTTGTCTAAATCGTTTTGCTGTTGCTTTTGATCCTCTGTTGACTTCACTAACCGATAAACGACAGCATCATCCGCGAACAGTCTAAGGGAGCTATTCAGATTGTCTCCTAAATCGTTTATAAACACGAGGAAGAGTAGGGGACCTATAACGTTTCCCTGTGGAACGCCAGATATCACTTCTGTTTTACTCGATGACTTACCGTCAATTACAACGAACTGTGTCCTTTCTTATAGGAAATCGTGAATCCAATCGCACAATTGGGGAGATATTCCATAAGCACGCAAATTCATAAGAAGCCGCTTGTGGGGTACAGTATCAAAAGCCTTCCTGAAATCCAGAAATATGGAATCGATTTGAGATCCCTTGTCGATGGCACTTAACACTTCATGTGAATAAAGGGCAAGCTGTGTTTCGCAAGCGTGATACTTTCTGAATCCGTGTTGACTATTGGTTAATAGGTCGTTCTCTTCGCGGTAGTTCATAATATTCGAACAAAGTATATGTTCCAAAATACTACTGCAAATCGACGTCATTGAGATAGGCCTGTAATTTTGGGGATCACTGCTATTGCCTTTCTTGAATATTGGAGTAACTTGGGCAACTTTCCAGTCTTTGGGTACGGATCTTTCGGTGAGTGATCGGTTGTAAATGATAGCTAAGTACGGAGCTATTGCATCAACATACTCTGAGAGGAATCTAGTTGGTATACAATCTGGCCCGCAAGATTTATTTTTGTTTAGTGACTGAAGTTGTGTTACTACTCCAGGAACATGTACTTCTAAGTTTCGCATGCTGGCAGCTGTTCTTGGATTGAATACTGGAGTGTTCGCTTCGTCTTCTTTGGTGAAATAATTTCGGAAAGCTGTGTTTAGTAATTCTGCCTTAGCAGTTCTGTCATCGGTAGTATTACCATTGCTATCGCGTAGTGCAGGTATTAAAAGAGCAGTGGCGGATTCTTGCTATCTGCGACAGATCACGCAAGGGTTTGGTTATGTTAGATACTGGGTATCGTGCAAGCTTGGTGCCATTGTCATTGTGTGAGTCATATGTTTGTCAATCCGGTTTGATGAGTCGCCCCTCTGCAGCTGGCACTGGGGATGTCTCCTGGTCCATCATCATCATCATCATCAGCGGCGGCTGGCTGCAACAATCAAGAGTGACAGGCAAGTGGTCGATTTTTGAGATCGGCCTCTAAGTGTGTGGGTTAGTGTGCGATTTGTTTGTGTTTTGTGCGTGTTCATGGCCGGCCGCGGTGGCCGAGGGGACTGAGGCGCTCCGGTTACGGTCTGCACGGCCACTACGGTCGGGGGTTCGAATCCCCACTCGGGCATGGATATTTGTGCCGTCCTTAGTAGTAGCTAGTTCATAAGTAGGGGAGACCGGGGCACGTTTTCCACCATTTTACATTTTTATTTTTGTATTTCTTATTTTTATCGATTTTGCGGTAAACAGCGGATTATTATATTTCCTACACCTTTATTTACAGTCTTGTACAGATATTATTGAAAATAGTAAATATCATTCTTGGTAGTAAATGGTTTTGTCTGACCATGTTGCGCTGGAAAATTTGCCCCGTATGCGGGGCAAGTTTTCCAGCTTACTTAAAATGTACAGGGGCAAGTATTCCAATTATACTTTCAATGTTAAAACGAAGATAATTATCTTGATTTCACTGGATACGTATTTTTATCATGAATTTGCAATACATCACAAAAGAGGATAGTGAAAATAGCCATATTCGGAACTGTAACACTACGTCCATGAGTAACAGTGTGAGCTATTTACAAAACAAATGCACAGTTACGTGAAGAAAGAAATCCACTCTTAGTGTGTGCAATGTTTAATACGTTTGTCGATGTTACGTGCCCAAAACAAGTAGGCAGAAAATGGGCAGTAGCAGTCAAGTAGGTTAGTAGCAACGGTAGAGGAAAAGGTGCTATTATGGGCTACAACTTTATTTTTGAACCATAAAGTCCAAAATTGTCAGTGAAATTTGCTGAAAACCTCAAAAAAATAATCTTTATGGTGTTATAAAGAAGCCAAACACATATGTTTTAATTTAAATCATTATGCAACTTTAATATGGAAACATGTTTACAAAATTGACATATTGGGAAAAATGTTAATGTGGTGGTAATATGGACTACCCTGGAGGCGGTCGGCACGGGACTGAGGGGTCCCGCGCCCAGACCGGGAACTCAGACTGAGACTGCCCGAGGTCTCCTCCAGGGGCGACTTAGGGCCCCTGTATATAGGCGGGCGGGCGCATCAAGTTCTGCTGAAGCTAGGGATGCAAACGATACATCGATGTTTCGTCCATAAACATCGATGTTTTGAACAGCGATATATTGCCGATGCATCGACGACAGAAGTCCAAAACTATCGACATCGTTCAACAATTGATTGTCAACTCCATTGTTACTTTATTAGTTGCTCAGCCAGCGTCAGCTCAAGTGCGGTGCTCCTGCTGTCGTCGCTGTTTTCATACTTTCGGAATAGTAGGTAAGTAAAATAAGAAACTAACAACAATATCATTTACTCACCTTCGTTTGCTATTCTCTCAGTGCTGCAGTCACTTTGTCTGAGTATTGTGTGCATAAGAGGATTTTGTATGAAGCTTTTTGTTCTACTAAAAAAAAAAAAGTCACTAAATTGAAATATTGAATAAAACAGTGTGCATTAGAATTTTTCTTGTACCGGTAATTATTAGATTAGTGACTGTAGAAGTTATTCGACCTTCACAACACTGGAGAATGCAGATATTGCGAAGACAAATCCCAAATCCTTAAACAAAATTAAAAGCTTTCACGGTTATTATTTGTCATATTGCCTCTTTGAGTCTATCTCGTTTTTTATGTCGATCTTTGATGATTAATCTGATGTTTGTCCAGCACGGGCTTCTGGAATTGCTGAAATTTCACCCTTCAACATTAGTGGAATCGAATCTTTGACAGTCTTACCCAGTCAGACTGATATCGTACTGCCAAAACGTCAGTTAAAACATCAAACAAAAGTCGACGAAAAATCCGAGACAATAGCCAACAAACAAGCCAAGTATAACAGATTTTCATATCAGCAAGGTACATGATTTGAAAAACATAATTGATGAATATTCATTTTAAAACTACATTATTAAGTAATAACTGAAAGATGCATAATGTTTAATTTTCTCCAGGTCGACAGCTAAGAGAAATGCAATACGTGAACAAAAACACAAGTTATTTCGCATGTAATGAACAAATCGATTTAAATCCGAAGTAAACTCAGCGCAACAGATAGCGAAACCTTATTCCCAACTTCTTTTTCATTCTAATCTGCCATTTCGCTGTGTATTCGTAGCCTAGTGAAAGAACATAAATAAGGCAGTCGGCAGATACTTTCTGGCAACACAGCTTCATTTCAGTGTGTTTTTCCTAATATTTCTTAAACGATGAAAACATCAGAAAAACATCGATGTATCGTTTTTCAGAGCGATGCTTTTTTTTAACATCGATATTTTTCCGCAGGAACATCGATGTCTGAACATCGATGTTATTATCAGTGATGTTGCATCTCTATTTACAGCCCTAGGGTGGTAAATTCGAGATGCGACAGATTTTTTTCCAGTTAGTTGTGAGTTGGTGCGGGAGAGAATGAGACGCGCCTTATCTCGGATTCGCGGCGCGCGAGTCCTCAGAAGGTGCTGGTGCTCGCGCGGCCGCCGGCGTCGTCGCCATGCTGTGACGTCACGGCGCCGGTATCGACTGCGGCGCCGCGGCGCCCCAGGCCTGCCGAGGAGTGGGGGGGAGGGGAGTGGAAGGGGAGGAAGGGATGGGCGTGGAGGGGGAAGGGGTCGAGGGGAGGGGGCAGAGCGCCTGCCGCAAGATGGAGGAGCGCCCTGGGGGACTCCACTGCCTGCTCCGCTCTGCTCCGCTGTGATGGTTGTTTTTCCGTCGCCCGCGGCCGCCGGGGACGTCGGGAGAAAAAGGCGCCGAAATAAGAACAGCGGGGGGGGGGGGGGAGGTAGCGGTCGTGACGTCGCTGGCTGCTCCTCCACTCTACACCACGCCTCCAGCACAGCGGGCGGAGAACGGCTCTCTACTGTGCAGCGCCAGACGGCGCCTTACGGGAGACCGGGGCTCGTTTTCCACCATTTTACATTTTTATTTTTCTACTTCTTATTTTTATCGATTTTGCGGTATTCTAAGTTGGGTTACATAGATGCTGAAATATTTTTATCGACCGAGTGATCTAAATTGTTCGACACCTTTCTGTGGGTTCTACGGAGTGCAAGCAACCGAGTAGTGGTAATAACAGGAGGTTGTTATAAAGTTGGAGAAAGTCAGTGTCGGATAAATTTACGGTCGGAGAAAGTTACCGTCGGAGCATCCCAGGTATTTACTGGAGTTTACGGCCTTCACTTCTCATTGATCCAACTTGAAACAAAATTCAACGGATTTCTTTTCACACTCATGTTTCTGACGTCACACTTCTCGTTATTTAAACTGAATTTTTATACCAAACTGATATCTTATTTAGATGGTTTTCCGGTTGATTTTCGTCTTCAGATGACTTTACTGGACGATAAAAGACCGCATCATCTGCAAAGAACCTAACAGAGCTGCTTAGCTTTTCTATGAAATCGTGCATGCAGAGGACCAATAACACTACCCTGTGGAACGCCGGATATCACCTCTGGTTTAGTCGATCCATTATCATCAATTACTACAAACTGTGTCCTCTCTGACAGTAAATCTCCTATCAAGTCACAAATCTACAGCAATATTCCATATTCCTACACCTTTATCTACAGTCTTGTACAGATATTTTTGAAAATAGTAAAAATAATTCTTGGTAGCAAACGGTTTTGTCTGACCATGTTCCGTTCGAAAATTTGCCCCGTATAAAGGGGCAAGTTTTCCAGCTTACTTAAGATGTACAGGGGCAAATATTCCAATTATACTTTCAATGTTAAAACAGAGATAATTATCTTGATTTCACTGAATACGTATTTTTAGCATGAATTTACAATACATTACGAAAGAGGATAGTAAAAAGAGCCACATTAAATAAAAACAAATGCTACTTAATGCTTTTACAAAATATGTGACTTAAATATTTTACAAATACAGACATTTTTAACAATACTTCTACTGAAACTTCCTGGTAGATTAAAATTGTGTGCCGGAATCGGGACTCGGAATTGGGACCTTTGCCTTTCACGGGCAAGCGCACTACCCACTGTGCTATCCCGACACGACTCACGATGCCGCCTCACAACTTTACTTCCGCCAGTACCTCGCCTCCGACTTTCCAAACTTCACAGAAGCTCTCCTGCAAACACGCAAGACTAGCACTCCTGGAAGAAAGGATATGGTGGAGACATGGCTTAGCCACAGCCTAAGGGATGTTTCCAGAATGAAACTTTCACTCTGCAGCGGAGTGTAGGCTGTGGCTAAGCCATGTCTCCACCATATCCTTTCTTCCAGGAGTGCTAGTCTTGCATGGTTCGCAGGAGAGCTTCTGTGAAGTTTGGAAAGTAGGAGGCGACGTACTAGCGGAAGTAAAGTTGTGAGGCGCCAGCGTGAGTCGTGTCGGGATAGCACAGTCGGTAGTGCGCTTTCGGCAAAGGTCGCAGGTTCGAGTCCTGGTTCCGGCACAGAATTTTAATCTGCCAGGAAGTTTCATATCAGCGCACACTCCGCTGCAGAGTGAAAGTTTCATTCTGGAAACATCCCTTAGGCTGTGGCTAAGCCATGTCTCCACCATATCCTTTCTTCCAGGAGTGCTAGTCTTGCATGGTTCGCAGCAGAGCTTCTGTGAAGTTTTGAAAGTAGGAGGCGAGGTACTGGCGGAAGTAAAGTTGTGAGGCGGCATCGTGAGTCGTGTCGGGATAGCACAGTCGGTAGTGTGCTTGCTCGCGAAAGGCAAAGGTGCAGGTTCGAGTGCTGGTTCCGGCACACAATTTTAATCTGCCAAGAAGTTTCATATCAGCGCACACTCCGCTGCAGAGTCAAAGTTTCATTCAAGATTACCATTTCTCGACGGAGTCACCTTTTAGACTTACACAGCCGCGGTGGAGTAGCCGTGCGGTCTAAAGCGTCTCGCTGCAGAGCTCGCGGTTGCTCGCCGTCAGAGGTTCGAGTCCTCCCTGGGGCATGGGTGTGTGTGTGTTGTCCTTAGGTTAGGTTGCCTAGGTTTAAGTAGTTTGTAAGCTACGGACTGATGAACACGCAGTTTGCTCAGTTTCATTTACTGTCATTTCAACATTTTGATTCTAAGGGTTACATGTAAAATTTACTGCAGCTACAATTTGTAGTATAGAAATTATAAATTGTAACGTCATACCGATAGCCGTAGTTTTACTCCATAAAGAGCGGCAAAGTAGTAAGCGAGAAACTTTTTTCCTTTCATCATTTTACTATGGTTGCCAAGGAGAAAAAGTTTATTAAAGGTTTGAAATTATGTTTAAAGTTTGTTGCAAGTCGATAAGTACCGTCATTCTCATACAGTGTATTTCGAAAGTCTTGCCGCATTATATGGCATTTTTTTACGATTCCTATTGTATATGACGTCATATCTTCTGAACCATGTTCTTACGTGATTCTTAACCTTGCAGCAATTGTCACCTCACGGTAAGGAATATGTGTACCAAATTTGGTTGAAATCGGTCCAATGGCTTTACGTCACGCTGCATATAACCAGCGATATCGCCACGAACAAAATAAAGCAAAGATTATTAAAAACTTAGCAAAAACATCTTTGGATCAAAATTTTAATAAATTTCAACAAAGTAATTAAAACAAGCAGCGTGACCTACGCAGCATCCAAATGAAATACATATGAATTTAAGTAATTACGTCTTGTACATACAATGAAACATTGACAGATTTATGTAAAAAAAAAGGTAAAGCAGTCACCAATCCGAAGATTGGTTTGAACACCACAGTGCTTTACTAGGCATGGTCCTGTTTGGAGGTGGTATGCCGTTGCCTTCCTCCGACCTTCGAACTGACTTACCCAGCCAGTTATAGGGGGACCTACAGTTTAACGTGGGTTCCGGACCACGGTGCTACTCGGTATTTTTCACATGAGCAACACTGCCAGAGGTGAAATCAGTGGAAAATGAAAGATAAAAATCCTAGGACCTGGTGGGGATCGAACCCGCGACCTTTAGATCTGTAGTGTGGCACTTGACCTCTGTGCAACCGAGGCGCACCATATTTATGTATCTTCCTCTAAAACAAATTCTGTTTTTTCTTAAGAAAATGGACAAAGCCCGAAACTAGTCAGCATTTAAAATAAAAGCAGCTTCGGTGCGATACAAAAATGTCTTTGTTAGAACATATAAAAGCTGTCAAACGCGACGTATCAAAAACTCTTGTTTTAAATATTCTATCAATACTTATTCGCCATGGCGAATTTCTCAGAGCCGGCCGCGGTGGCCGAGGGGACTGAGGCGCTTCAGTCACGGTCTGCACGGCCACTACGGTCAGGGGTTCGAATCCCCCCTCGGGCATGGATAATTGTGCCGTCCTTAGTTGTAGGTAGTTCATAGGTAGTTTGTCAGTTTAGGGACTGATGAGCCCGTAGTTAAGTCCCTTAAGCTTAACAAACATTTGATTTTTTCTCACAGATTCGCCGTGTAACGTATGGATTTCCTAGCAAATGGTGACGTACGAAAATTTGTGCGGGGCCGGGACTCGAACACGAGATATCCTGTTTTCGCGAGCGTTGGTGTCACCACTAGGCTACCAGGACACGACTCCAGCACCGAGCGAAGCGCGGGAGACACAGCGAGGAACAGGTGGTCTTGAAATGTTTGTATAGTCTATGGGACTTAACTAAGAGGTCATCAGTCCCTAAACTTACGAACTACTTATGAACTACTTGCGAACTAGGACGGCACAAATATCCATGCCCGAGGGGGGATTCGAACCCCCGACCGTAGTGGCCGTGCAGACCGTGACTGGAGCGCCTCAGTCCCCTCGGCCACCGCGGCCGGCACAGACGGTCTTCTGGTCTCTTCTGTACCTCTGGTGCTGCAATGAGGTTCAGCATCTCTGGCAACACTTGAGGGCCCTTCTGTTGTAGTTGGCCCTACTTTGAATATTTTCCTGTTGAGCAAAATGGTCAACACAGATTTAGAAACTATCGTTCATGCGAAACACAACTAGCTCTTTATTCACACGAAGTGATGGGTGCTATCGACAAGGGTTCGCAAATTGATTCCGTATTTCTTGATTTCCAGAAGGCTTTTGACACCGTACCTCACAAACAGCTTTCAATCAAAATTGCGAGGATATGGTATATCGCCAGAAATTTGCGATTGGATAGGGGTTTTCCTGTCAGAGAGGACACAGTTCGTAGTAATCGATGGATAACATCGACTAAAACAGAGGTGATATCCGGCGTTCCACAGGGTAGTGTTATTGGTCCTCTGCTGTTCCTTATTTACATAAACGATTTAGGGGAAAATCTAAGTAGCTCTCTTAGGTTGTTTGCAGATGACGCCATCATTTAGTGTCCACTAAAATCATCTGACGATCAAAACCAACTGCAGAACGATCTCAATAAGATATCAGTATGGTGTAAAAATTGGCAATTGACTCTAAATAATGAGAAGTGTGAAGTCGTCCACATGACTACGAAAAGAAATCCGTTAAACTTTGTTTACACGATAAATCAATAAAAAGTGAAGGCCGTAAACTCCACAAAATACCTAGGAATTACTATTACTTCAGATTTAAACTGAAAAGAACACGTAGATAATGTCGTGGGAAAGGCGAACCAGAGACTGCGTTTTAATGGCATAACCCTTAAAAGATGCAACAGAACTACAAAAGAAACTGCATACACTACGCTTGTCCGTCCTTTTTTGGAGTATTGCTGCCCAGTGTGGTATCCTTATCAGGAGGGTTTGACGGAGGACATCGAAAGAGTCCAAAAAAGGGCAGCTCGTTTCGTATTGTGACGATACAGGGGAGACAGCGTTACGGAAATGATACAAGATCTGGGATGGGACTCATTACAACAACGGCGCTTATCGCTGCGGCGTGGGCTACTTGCGAAACTCCAATCGCCAACGTTCTCCTCCGAATGCGAAAATATATTGTTGACTGCCACTTACATAGACAGAAATGATTATCAGAATAAAATACGAGAAATGAGAGCTCGAACGGAGAGATTCAGGTGTTCTTTCTTCCTGCACGCTATTCGAGAATGGAATGGAAGATAAATAGTATATCGGTGGTTCTATGAACCGTCTGCCAGGCACTGAAATGTGATTTGCAGAGTATCCCATGTAGATGTAGGTAAACTACATTATTAAGTAATAACTGAAAGATGCAAATGTTCAAATGTTTGTTAAGTTTATGGGACTTAACTAGGGGGTCATCAGTTCCTAAACTTACAAACTACTTATGAACTACTTACGAACTAGGACGACACAAATATCCATGCCCGAGGGGGGATTCGAACCCCCGACCGTTGTGCCCGTGTAGACCGAGACTGGAGTGCCTCAGTCCCCTCGGCCACCGCGGTCGGCACTGAAAGATGCATAATGTTTAATTTTCTCCAGGTCGACAGCTAAGAAAAATGCAATACGTCAACGAAACACAAGTTATTTCGCATGTAATGAACAAATCGATTAAATTCCAAGTAAACTTAGTGCAATAGGTAGCGAAACCTTATTCCCAACTTCTTTTTCATTCTGAGTTGCCATTCCGCTGTGTATTCGAAGCCTAGTGAAAGAACATAAATAAGGCAGTCGGCAGATACTTTCTGGCAACACAGCTCCATTTCAGTGTGTTTTTCCTAATATTTCTTACGTGTATGGGAACATCGGAAAGACATCGATGTATCGTTTTTCAGAGCGATGCTTTTTAACATCGATATTTTTCCGCAGGAACATCGATGTCTGAACATCGATGTTTTTATCGACGATGTTGCATCCCTAGGCGTCACCCTGCTCTCAGAGGTCCACCTGCAGCACGCGGGGACCGGAGACTCGTTAGGCCTGTGGGGCGGTCTTGGGCTGGACGTAAGGCCCCCGCCGCCGGTGTGACGTCACGGCTCGCGATTGGCCCATTAGCGCGGTAATGGTCCCGCTGCGTGCGAAGGCGGCAGAGCTAAAAGCAGCCCGTCTGCCGCGGAGAGCGCGCAAAAAGCCACGCCGGGCGGCGCGCCAGCGGAGAGCAGCAGTCAAATGTTTGTCCATCTCATGGGGCGTAACGTCTGCGGTTATCACTCCCTAAGCTTACTGAAACTAACTTAAAGAACTTTGTATGACGGGCAACCGCAGCTAAAATATTTATACGTATTTAAGAAACTTTCACACAGTTTAAAATTAGGTGTTAAAATTGTAAGAGTCTGAATGAAAGTCCTTGGTCCACTTGAGCTGTCATTTTTATTGGAGTCGTGAAGACCCGCACAACCGGTTTCGCTACCTAGAGTTGCATCTTCAGGCGCTTTTTAAAAGTTTTCTATATAAGTGATTTATAATGGATAACGGGGTTAATGGTTAGGTGGTACCGCAAACACCTTGGCCCATTTCGTCAAAAAGATGTAAAAGAAGTCTACCGTGCGGTTCTTTTCATATTTGTTAAAAGAATAGAAAAGTCGGCAGTTGGTAAAATTTGTTTGGCCTGTGACAAAAAGCGACGTGATGGGTAGCCAGATTGTTGTCAGTGTAGTGAGGATCATCAGATCCATCCAGGTGATCAAAAAGTTGCATATTCGTGCTGGGCGGAAGTGCAAATACAACTGAAGAGACGGATCACCCTGTGTATCGGCCGCTAGACTGCCTGTGGTTCGAGGGGGCGCTAGGTGTGACGTCGATGCTTGTTGCGGTAGTAACCGACCAATGAACCACGTTGTGAAAAAATGGTTACCGTCGTTCATTGGTCGGTTACTACCGCAACAAGCATCGACGTCACACCTAGCGCCCCCTCGAACCACAGACAGTTGGCCTCAGTCTAGCGACCCATACACAGGGTGATCCATCTCTTCAGTTGTATTTGCACTTCAAAAAAAAAGTTCAAATGTTTGTTAAGCTCAAGGGACTTATAAACTACTTATGAACTACTTACAACTAAGGACGGCACAAATATATACCCCGAGGGGGTATTCGAACCCCCGACCGTAGTGGCCGTGTAGACCGTGACTGGAGCGCCTCAGTACCCTCGGTCACCGCAGCCGGCGTTCTTCTTCTGTTTCTTTTTTGAGACGTATGAGGAAATGAAGCAGTTGTTGCATGGTTTTTCTCCAAATGCTGTTGCTTAGATGCCTACATTCTACGTCCAGAAATTCCGGTGGAATTTCTTTTTTACTCTTCCGTAATCTACTAATGTAAATCTATGGTTGTCATACATTTTGTTACCCAGTGGTATAGACGTGAAATAATTGTCCATCGTCACGTTTCTGCCTGCTTTGTCAATCGGTCTAATCAATCGTAACACCACATGCTCTGCATCATTTGCTACTTCATATGACCCAGTAGGCTGTTTGCCTGCATGTACTTCCATATTTAGCGTATGAAGGGTTCTGGCATCACAAAGCGCATGTACCTTGATGCCATACTTTGAAGGCTTCTTTGCGACATACTGCCTGAATTTGAAACTTCCGCGAAATGGTTCTAACATCTCGTCTTGTCAGTGCTTCGGCACTATAGCTCTTCTTGCAAACATCCACAAATTCGTCAAATGACCTGTTCCATACCATGTTTATATTAATTTATAGTGCTTTGTTAACTATAAAGAGATGATTTATTGTACAAACGTGTCTTTTTTTGGCACAAAAAGATGAAAAGGTGCATTACAGCATTTACAGCGAATCTTTAACTCAGCGCAAAGTTCCTAGTGATTGGAAAAAAGCGCAGGTGACTCCCGTGTATAAGAAAGGAAAGAGAACTGACCCATACAATTACAGGCCAATATCGTTGACATCGGTTTCATGTAGAATTTTGGAGCATATTCTCAGTTCGAATATAGTAAATTTCCTTGAAACGGAAAAGCTTCTTTCCATGAATCAGCACGGGTTTAGGAAACATCGTTCATGTGAAACTCAGCTTGCCCTTTTCTCACATGACATCTTGCGAGCCATGGACGAAGGGCAACAGGCGGATTGTGTTTTTCTCGACTTCAAAAAGGCGTTCGACACGGTGCCACACTGCAGACTCCTAACGAAAATGCGAGCTTATGGAATAGGTTCTCAGATTTGTGACTGGCTGGAAGACGTCCTAAGTAATAGAACGCAGTACGTTGTTCTCGACGGCGAGTGTTCATCAGTGACGAGTGTATCGTCAGTCGTGCCCCAGGGGAGTGTGATAGGACCGCTATTATTTTCTATCTATATAAATGATCTGATGGACAGAGTAAGTTGTAATTTGCGGCTGTTTGCTGATGATGCTGTGGTGTATGGGAGGGTGTCGTCTGTAACTGACTGTAATAGCATACAGGTTGACTTAGACAAAATTTCTAGTTGGTGCGAAGAATGGCAGCTAGCTCTCAATGTAGAAAAATGTAAGGTGATGCGCATGAGTAGAAAAAACAATCCTATAATTTTCGAATATAGCATCAGTAGTGAGCTTCTTGATGCGGTCGCGTCGTTCAAATATCTAGGCGTAACATTGCAGAGCGATATGAAATGGAATGAGCATGTAAGCACAGTTGTGAGTAAGGCAGACAGCCGACTTCGGTTTATTGGGAGAATTTTGGGAAGATGTACTTCACCTGTAAAAGAGACCGCGTATAAAACGCTTGTACGACCACGTCTTGAGTATTGCTCAAGTATTTGGGACCCGCAGCAGATCGGTTTGAAAGAAGACATAGAGGCGGTTCAGAGGCGAGCAGCTAGATTTGTTACCGGTAGGTTCGACCAATGCGCGAGTGTCACGGAAATGCTCCGGCAACTCAATTGGGAATCGCTGGAAGAAAGACGACGCTCTTTTCGTGAATTTCTGTTAAGTAAATTTAGAGGGCCGGAATTTGAAGCTGGGTGTAGTACGATCTTGCTGCCGCCTACTTACATTTCGCGCTTTTTTACTCTTCCGTAATCTACTAATGTAAATCTATGGTTGTCATACATTTTGTTACCCAGTGGTATAGATGTGAAATAATTGTCCATCGTCACGTTTCTGCCTGCTTTGTCAATCGGTCTAATCAATCGTAACACCACATGCTCTGCATCATTTGCTACTTGATATGACCCAGTAGGCTGTTTGCCTGCATGTACTTCCATATTTAGCGTATGAAGGGTTCTGGCATCACAAAGCGCATGTACCTTGATGCCATACTTTGAAGGCTTCTTTGCGACATACTGCCTGAATTTGAAACTTCCGCGAAATGGTTCTAACATCTCGTCTTGTCAGTGCTTCGGCACTATAGCTCTTCTTGCAAACATCCACAAATTCGTCAAATGACCTGTTCCATACCATGTTTATATTAATTTATAGTGCTTTGTTAACTATAAAGAGATGATTTATTGTACAAACGTGTCTTTTTTTGGCACAAAAAGATGAAAAGGTGCATTACAGCATTTACAGCGAATCTTTAACTCAGCGCAAAGTTCCTAGTGATTGGAAAAAAGCGCAGGTGACTCCCGTGTATAAGAAAGGAAAGAGAACTGACCCATACAATTACAGGCCAATATCGTTGACATCGGTTTCATGTAGAATTTTGGAGCATATTCTCAGTTCGAATATAGTAAATTTCCTTGAAACGGAAAAGCTTCTTTCCATGAATCAGCACGGGTTTAGGAAACATCGTTCATGTGAAACTCAGCTTGCCCTTTTCTCACATGACATCTTGCGAGCCATGGACGAAGGGCAACAGGCGGATTGTGTTTTTCTCGACTTCAAAAAGGCGTTCGACACGGTGCCACACTGCAGACTCCTAACGAAAATGCGAGCTTATGGAATAGGTTCTCAGATTTGTGACTGGCTGGAAGACGTCCTAAGTAATAGAACGCAGTACGTTGTTCTCGACGGCGAGTGTTCATCAGTGACGAGTGTATCGTCAGTCGTGCCCCAGGGGAGTGTGATAGGACCGCTATTATTTTCTATCTATATAAATGATCTGATGGACAGAGTAAGTTGTAATTTGCGGCTGTTTGCTGATGATGCTGTGGTGTATGGGAGGGTGTCGTCTGTAACTGACTGTAATAGCATACAGGTTGACTTAGACAAAATTTCTAGTTGGTGCGAAGAATGGCAGCTAGCTCTCAATGTAGAAAAATGTAAGGTGATGCGCATGAGTAGAAAAAACAATCCTATAATTTTCGAATATAGCATCAGTAGTGAGCTTCTTGATGCGGTCGCGTCGTTCAAATATCTAGGCGTAACATTGCAGAGCGATATGAAATGGAATGAGCATGTAAGCACAGTTGTGAGTAAGGCAGACAGCCGACTTCGGTTTATTGGGAGAATTTTGGGAAGATGTACTTCACCTGTAAAAGAGACCGCGTATAAAACGCTTGTACGACCACGTCTTGAGTATTGCTCAAGTATTTGGGACCCGCAGCAGATCGGTTTGAAAGAAGACATAGAGGCGGTTCAGAGGCGAGCAGCTAGATTTGTTACCGGTAGGTTCGACCAATGCGCGAGTGTCACGGAAATGCTCCGGCAACTCAATTGGGAATCGCTGGAAGAAAGACGACGCTCTTTTCGTGAATTTCTGTTAAGTAAATTTAGAGGGCCGGAATTTGAAGCTGGGTGTAGTACGATCTTGCTGCCGCCTACTTACATTTCGCGTAAAGATCACAAAGACAAGATAAGAGAAATTAGGGCTCGTACGGAGGCATATAGGCATTCTTTTTTTCCTCGTTCAATTTGGGAGTGGAATAGGAAAGGAAATGCCTAGTAGTGGTACAGTGTACCCTCCGCCACGCACCTTACGGTGAATTGCGGAGTATGTATGTAGATGTAGATGTAGATGTTAGAAAAAATCTAACACGGGCGTTATTGCGTGACAACAATATACGCGACGGACCGCGAGTTGAATCAGGCGATGCTGAGGGAATTACATTACTAAACGAGACGATGAAAGACGTCGTTGAGCTCAGTTATTTGGGTAGCAAACTAACTTCTGGTGGCCACAGCCGTGAACGCCTCTCCCTCAAGGGCCGGTACATAGGGATGCAAAATCGTTGAAAAAACATCGATGTTCCTGCAGAAAAATATAGATGTTAAAAAAATCGCTCTGAAAAACGATACATCGATGTTTTTCCGATGTTTCCATACGTTTAAGAAATATTAGGAAAAACACACTGAAATGAAGCTGTGTTGCCAGAAAGTATCTGCCGACTGCCTTAGTTATGTTCTTTCACTAGGCTACGAATACACAGCGAAATGGCAGATTAGAATGAAAAAGAAGTTGGGAATAAGGTTTCGCTACCTATTGCGCTGAATTTACTAAGGGATTTAAACCGATTTGTTCATCACATGCGAAATAACTAGTGTTTTGTTGACGTATTGCATTCTTCTTAGTTGTCGATCTGGAGAAAATTAAACATTATCATCTTTCAGTTATTACTTAATAATGTAGTTTTCAAAATGAATATTCATCAATGATGTTTTTCAAATCGTGTACCATGCTGAAATGAAAATCTGTTATACTTGGCTTGTTTGTTGGCTATTGTCACGGATTTTTCGTCGACTTTTGTTTGATGTTTTAACTGACGTTTTGACAGTACGATATCAGTCTGACTGGGTAACACCGTCAGAGATTCGATTCCACTAATGTTAGAGGGTGAAATTTCAGCAATTCCAGAAGCCCGTGCTGGACAAACGTCAGATTAATCATCAAAGATCGACATAAAAAACGAGATAGACTCAAAGAGGCAATATGACAAATAATAACCATGAAAGCTTTTAATTTTGTTTAAGGATTTGGGATTTGTCTTTGCAACATCTGCATTTTCCAGTGTCGTAAAGGTCCAATTCCTTGTACAGTCACTAATCTAATAATTACCGGTACAAGAAAAATTCTAATGCACACTGTTTTATTCGGTATTTCAAGTTACTGACTATTTTTTGTAGTATAACAAAAAGCTTCATATAAAATCCTCTTATACACACAATACTCAGACAAAGTGACTGCAGCACTGAGAGAATAGCAAACAAAGGTGAGTAAATCATATCGTTGTTAGTTTCTTATTTCAGTTACCTACTATTCCAAAATTATGAAAACAGCGACGACAGCAGGAGCACCGCACTTGAGCTGACGCTGGCTGAGCAACTAATAAAGTAATAATGGAGTTGACAATCAATTGTTGAACGATGTTGATAGTTTTGGACTAGCCGGCCGCGGTGGCCGAGGGGACTGAGGCGCTTCAGTCACGGTCTGCACGGCCACTACGGTCGGGGGTTCGAATCCCCCCTCGGGTATGAATATTTGTGCCGTCCTAGTTCGTAAGTAGTTTGTAAGTTTAGGGACTGATGACCCCGTAGTTAAGTCCCATAGACTATACAAAAAAAAAAAAAAAATAAAAAAATAAAAAAAAAATGTTTTGGACTTGTAACGTTGATGCATCGGCGATATATCGATGTTTATGGACAAAACATCGATGTTTTCAAAACAACGATGTATCGTTTGCATCCCTAGCTGTAATACATGCTTAAACTTATTTTACTTAACTACTATTCCAAAAGTATGAAAACAGCGACGACAGCAGGAGCACTGCAACTAATAAAGTGATAATGGAGTTGACAATCAATATTGTTGAACGATGTCGATAGTTTTGGACTTCTGCCATCGATGCATCGGCGATATATCGCTGCTCAAAACATCGATGTTCTCATCGATGTTTATGGAAGAAACATCGATGTTTTTCAAAACATCGATGTATCGTTTGCATCCCTACTTTCGCACGACATTATCTACGTGTTGTTTCCAGTTTAAGTCTGAAGTAATAGTATCATTTTGTGCAACCCATATATGCGGTAGTATTTTCCGTTTGTCGCTGACACCGGCGTCCTTTCGCTACTACCGTACTCGTCTCGTGTGCTAGTACCGCGCACACGCAGACCGCTTTGGGCAGGTAGGCTGTAACTTCTTTTTCGTCTCCGTTGAAATGCAGAAAACGGCGGCAGACATTTACCCACCCCAGACGCTAGCGGCTCGGAGCGAGAAAACGCCAGCCTGAATTTTACATCAGCCCAGACTGCCTCGGCGCGCGCGCGGAATAATTAACAGCGGGCCGGTGTGGGGGGTGAGGAATAGGGGTGAGAAATAGGGGTGAGAAATAGGGGTGAGCTGCTGCTGCTCCAGACTAATCGCTCAAAATGGCCGCCGGTCCCTCTGCTGCCCCGTCTTCCCCATCAGCCGGCTAGACTATCTCTCTCTTTCTCTTCCTCTCTCTCACAATATCGGTGCACAAGACACATCTTAATAACTTTAAGCATGTATTACAGCTAGGGATGCAAACGATACACTTGTCAAATGTTCAAATGTTTGTTAAGCTTATGGGACTTAACTACGGGGTTATCAGTCCCTAAACTTACAAACTACTTATCAACTAGCTTATCCTAGGGACGGCACAAATATCCATGCCCGAGGGGGGATTCGAACCCCCGACCGCAGTGGCCGTGCAGACCGTGACTGAAGCGCCTCAGTCCCCTCGGCCACCGCGGCCGGACGATACACTTGTCGTTCGGACGTCATAAGCGTGCACCAAACAGACATTTCCATTAATATATAAAGATAAACAGCTATCCGATCGCCATAAAACCGTGCCTAAAGCCTTCCCCGGGTAGACATTAGTGATTGTACAAATTTTTAGCTCTTTATGTCTTGTGGTTCACGCGTGATAAACGTACACCGAACAGACATTCACATTTATAGATATAGATAGGTAACCAACACGCGAATGGAGCCGCGGGTTTAAGCTAGTTAATTTCCGAGGTAGAGGTGGGTGCAACAAAATGTTCAAATGTTTGTATAGTCTATGGGACTTAACTACGGGGTCATCAGTCTCTAAACTTACAAACTACTTATGAACTACTTACGAACTAGGACGGCACAAATATCCATGCCCGAGGGGGGATTCGAACCCCCGACCGTAGTGGCCGTGCAGACCGTGACTGGAGCGCCTTAGTCCCCTCGGCCACCTCGGCCGGCTGGGTGCAACAGAACCAGCAAAGAGACGTGCAACCATTTTAGTTCGTTCTGCTGATGACAACACTTGAGACATTGGAGATGTGTCAGCTGATCGACTGACTGTTTTGATGAGTGTGCTGTGGCTATCATTTGTAGGGATGCAAACGATACATCGATGTTTTGGAAACATCGATGTTTAGTCCATAAACATCGATGTTAACATCGATGTTTTGAACAGCGATGTATATTTGACACTATCTCGTCCACACTCATGAGTCGCAGTTTTTTGTACCACCCCCAACTGCCCACAGCAATCACAATAGTAACTACCTGCTGAAAGAGGACAGATAGTGCGCCCCGCAACTCTTTAATGTTCTGTCTCTGAACAAGATGCACGTCACACACATTGGTTTCTCTGCA
Source organism: Locusta migratoria (assembly GCA_026315105.1). Lineage (NCBI taxonomy): Eukaryota > Metazoa > Arthropoda > Insecta > Orthoptera > Acrididae > Locusta > Locusta migratoria. Next base: position 54,329,574 of record CM048753.1, on the reverse strand, counting down.
GACAACTTAAGTCCTCGGTCGGTATGAGTGCACGGTCTCGCGGCGATACGAATCAATAAAACCATCTCCGGCCTTCAAGTGGTTGGAATCCCACGAACTTCTCTCAAAGTCTTCTCGACCGTCCTCAAGTCGTTGCCTTGCCGATCTGCGCTGCTGGCTGTGACGTCACTGGAGCTTTCCTGCCTCGCCACACGATTGTCGATGTGGTCTTCAGTCCAGAGACTGGTTTGATGCAGCTCTCCACAATACCCTATCCTGAGCAAGCCTTTTCATCTCCACGTAAAAACGGCAACCTACATCTGTCTGAATCTGCTTACTGTATCCATCTCTTGGTCTTCCTCTGCGGTTTTTACCCCACACACTACCCTCCAACACTAAATTCACAGTTCCTTGATGTCTAAAAATGTGCAGTACCGATCTATCCCTTCTTTTAATCAAGGTATGCCAGAAATTTCTTTCCTCCCCAATTCTGCTCAGTACCTCCTCATTAGTTACACGATCCACCCACCTAATTTTCAGCATTCTTCTGTAGCACCACATTTCAAAAGCCTCAATCCTCTTCCTGTCCGCACAGTCTATCGTCCATGTTTCACTCCCATACAAGGCAACACTCCATACAAATGCCTTCAGACAGGACTTCCTTAGGCTTAAATCAATATTCGATGTTAACAAATTTCTCTTTTTCAAGAAGGCTTTTCTACCCATTGCCATTCTGCATTTTATATCCTCTGTACTGCGACCATCATTTGTTATTTTACTGCCCAAGTAACAAAACTCATATACCTCCTTTATTGCTTCGTTACTTAATCTAATTCCTTCAGCATCACCTGATTTTCTTAGACTGCACTCCATTACCCTAGTTTTGCTCTTGTTAATGTTCATCTTATATGCACCTTTCAGCATACTGTCCATTCCATTCAATTGCTCTTCCAGGTCCTTTGCTGTATCTGACACAATTACTATGTCGTCGGCAAAACGCAATGTTTTTAATTCTTCCCCCTCAACTTTAATTCCTTCACCAAATTTCTCCTTGTTTTCCTTTATAGATTGCTCAATGTACAAATTGAATAACATTGGAGAGAGGCTACAACCCTGTCTTACTCCCTTTCCAACCACTGCATCCCTTTCATGCCCTTCAACTCTGACAACCGCTGTCTGGTTTTTGTACAAATTGTAAATAACCTTACGCTCCCATTATTTTACTCCTGCTTGCTTCATAACTTGGAAGAGTTTATTCCAATCAACATTGTCAAAAGCCTTCTCCAAATCTATGGAAACTTGAAATTTGTGGAGGGTGTTGACCTTACTCTGTAGGCGTCATTTAAGTAGCGATTTTTTTTATATTCCGTCCGTAAGGGGGTGAAATAGGGGATAAAACTTTTTTTTTGAAAATACGTAACTATTTAGGCAATTTTGAAGCTAGAACTACAAAATTTCGGATTTTAATTCAGGGTTCGAATTTAAAAGACACGTGTTTCGGCATTTTTTTAAATTCGATAAATAAGGGGGTAAAATTGGGGACGCAAAAAATTGATTTTCAAAAATATGGCGCTGTTAACTCAAATTTCAAGCTATAACTACGAAACTTAAGATATGGATTGAAACTTCCTGGCAGATTAAAATTTTGTGCTGGAACTGGGACTCGAACCTGGGACCTTTGCCTTTCGCGGGCAAGCGCACTACCGACTGTGCTATCCCGACACGATTCACGATGCCGCCTCACAACTTTACTTCCGCCAGTACCTCGCCTCCTACTTTCCAAACTTCACTGAAGCTCTCCTGCGAACCATGCAAGACTAGCACTCCTGGAAGAAAGGATATGGTGGAGACATAGCTTAGCCACAGCCTAAGGGACGTTTCCAGAATGAAACTTTAACTCTGCAGCGGAGTGTAGAAAGTAGGATGCGAGGTACTGGCGGCAGTAAAGTTTTGAGGTGGCATCGTGAGCCGTGTCGGGATAGCACAGTCGGTAGTGCGCTTGCCCGCGAAAGGCAAAGGTCCCAGTTTCGAGTCCCGGTTCCGGCACACAATTTTAATCTGCCAGGAAGTTTCATATCAACGCACACTCCGCTGCAGAGTGAAAGTTTCATTCTGGAAACACACCTTAGGCTGTGGCTAAGCCATGTCGCCACCATATCCTTTCTTCCAGGAGTGCTAATCTTGCGTATTTCGCAGGATAGCTTCTGTGAAGTTAGGAAAGTAGGAGGCGAGGTACTGACGGAAGTAAAGTTGTGAGGCGGCATCGTGAGTCGTGTCGGGATAGCACAGTCGGTAGTGCGCTTGCCAGCGAAAGGCAAAGGTCCCAGGTTCGAGTCTCGGTTCCGGCTCACAATTTTAATCTGCCAGGAAGTTTCATATCAGCGCACACTCGCTGCAGAGTGAAAGTTTCATTCAAGATATGGATTCTTCATCAGGATTAAAAAGAAACAACTGGTGCAGACCAACCAGCCTACGCATGCAAAGCAGCGGGGGATCAGCTAGTCGTCTTATAAATCTGGACCGAATGTCAACCCCCTATTTTATTTTATTTTTATTTTTATTTATTTATTTATTTATTTTTTATTTTTTTTTTATTTTTTTTATTTTTTTTTTTTTTTTTTTTTGTATATCCAGCACGTTTCAATCAGTACAGTTGTCTATAATATCTGCAACGCAGTTGAAAGATATAAGGAAAAGCATAAAGAAAGCGCCATGTATTTTCTTTTACCGTGTATAGAACTTGTAATAACTGCAAATGATTATGCTTACCTGTGACGAATTTAAAGAGCTCTAATTCTTTGACGTTTAATCGTTGAAGATAAGTCATTATTCCATACCGCTCCTCGAGGTGTCGCACGACAGCCTGTGTGTTAAATGACATCGCGAACACAAACCTCTTACCGGACTCTGCCCACAGTACCAGGCGTCGGGCATTATGCGGCCGCAGTTCACACACTAAAATAGTGAGTGAGGTAAATATAGGAAAGGCTGGGGAAATGCTAGCCGACTATATTATAACCCCATACTGCTTCAACAAGCCTTGCAATATAACAATTGGAAGTAGGGAGCAGTGGGAGAAAATAGTTCGAAACCGTACGGGGGATATTGTCTGGTTCACTGACGGGTCAAAATCTGACCAAGGTATTGGGGCCGGGGTATATGGGGTGCAGCCAAGACTGGAGGGCGTCATCCCTCTAGGGAAACTGGCCTCAGTATTCCAGGCGGAAATCACTTCCATAAGGGCATGTGTGGAGGAGAATTTGCGTAGGTGCTACAAAGATCGTAGCATCTATATCTATTCAGACAGCCAGGCAGCCCTGAGATCACTGGCAGCTCCTGCAACAAAGTTTAAAATTGTTGCAGAATGTCACAGGGTTCTGGTGGAGCTAGGGGAAAGCAATAGAGTAAACCTATTGTGGGTCTCTGGCCACTCGGGGATCAGTGGCAACGAACATGCAAACAGATTAGCCAGGATGGGGGCAGAGACTCCATTTACTGGACCGGAACCTGTCCTGACAATCACCAAGGCAATGATCAAATTGGAGCTACTTAACTGGCTCAGAAGACATCACGTAGAATATTGGACCAAAGTCTACCAAGAAAAACATGGCAAGGTAATGATGCCAAAGCCATGTTTTAAAAGAAGCCTGCAATCCTGGGCCTGAACAGGAGAGAGATTAGACTCGTGGTTGGATTGCTGATAGGCCATGGGAATTTCAAAAAACACCTACATACAATGGGAATAACAGAAGAGGACCCAAAATGTAGGATCTGTGATGACGGTGATGAAACTGCATCATATCTAATCTTCTAATGCATCGCATTGGAGAATAAAAGCCACAGAATATTTGGGACAACCAGACCTGAAGAAATTGTGTCTAATAAAGAACTGGTAAAGGGACTCCTTGCACTGTTCAAGGGCATTGGTTGGCTTTACTAGATATACAGGGAGCGATACAGCACAATAAACTAAGTTTCGGTGCGGGCAGTGGCGGGTTGGACCAAGACTGTTTTGGCTTCCCTGGAAAAAACAAATCAAAGCGGTCGCAGTGAAGCGGGTCCAGTGAGGAACAACCCGAGCGCGCGAATGTTTAAAAACTGTTCTCTGAGGAGGCCGTAACTGCGTAGTATCTCAATAAGGGCCCAAATTTTCACACGATATCGATTTATGGCGTTGATATCTAGCTCATGTATTTTTTTTCCTCAAGAAAATATGAGGGCGAGTTGCTGATGTTCCCTTGTTAGTGTAACGAGCGTAAACATTGGATTACACAGTGGAGAAACGGAGCGTGGAGTGACGGATCACGGTACACGATGTGGCGATCCGATGCCCGGAGAATGTCCTCTGTCAGTCTGTACAGTGCCAACAGCAAAATTCGAAGGAAGTGGTGTGATGGGGTGGTCGCGTTTTACATGCAGGGTGGGCTTGCCCCTCTTGTTCTGCGTGCCGCTATACAGCACAAGCCTACAGTGATGTTTTAAGCACCTCCTTGCGCCTCACTGCTGAAGTAAAATTCGTGGATAACGATTGCATCTTCCAACACCATCGAGAGACCCCGTACTGTCACGATACAAGGGAGACAGCGTTACGGAATGATGCAGGATCTGGGATGGGAGTCATTACAACAACGACGCTTATCGTTGCGGCGTGGGCTACTTGCGAAACTCCAATCGCCAACATTGTCCTCCGAATGCGAAAATATATTGTTGTCTCCGCTTACATAGTTAGAAATGATCATCAGAATAAAATACGAGAAATCAGAGCTCGAACGGAGAGATGCAAGTGTTCTTTCTTCCCGCGCGCTATTCCAGAATGGAATGGGAGATAAATAGTATAATTGTGGTTCGATGAACCCTCTGCCAGGCACTTAAATGTGATTTGAAGTGTATCCCATGTTGACGTAGACGTAGATCACCCGTCGATAATGTGCGGCCTGTGGCAGAGTGGTCACACGACAAATGACGTCCATTTAATGGACTGGATCGTGTAAAGCCCTGACTCGAATCCTATAGAACGCCTTTGGGATGTTTCGGAACTCTGACATCGTCCCAGGCCTCACCGACCTACATCGATAACTCTTCCCACGGCATAACTACGTGAATAATGGGCCGCCATTCCTCAACAAACCTTCTGCCAACTGTAGTCAGGCCGGAATACGATGATCCCTGGCTCCGCCTACAGGGCTGGGAGACCGCGCCAGCCGTTGAAACTGAAAGCAACCGTGTTGCCAATTAGTCAGTTCGCTGCCTGACAGTATAGCTTAACGGTCGCTGCCGTCTGACAGAACTGGCAACAGTGCAGAGCGCAGCCGAACCTGCGCCTGCGCAGAGCGAAGCTCGCCTTCGACTTACTGCACTGGTGTGCTGCCGACGGAGGGCGCCACGAACTTAATTTCCAGCCAGATGTCCGGCTACTTTTGATCATTAGCCTATTTTTGTAGCCGCGCCATGCTGTAGCCGGTGCTAACGACAGCGCGCTCGTGTGCCGCAGGTGTGGTTCCAGAACCGGCGCGCCAAGTACCGCAAGCAGGAGAAGCAGCTGCAGAAGGCGCTCGCGCCGTCCGTGCTGCCCGCCTGCAACGGCGCCATGATGCGCAACATCTACCCCACGGCGTCGCGCGGCTACCAGCCCTACCCCCACCCCAACACCATCAACACCATGAACAGGTACCCCCAGGTGAGCCTCGGCATGCGCTGCGTCACTTATACCTAACAGTCATGTAGACCCCATACCCAGCTGTCCTGCTTGACCATGGTGATTACCTGTGTAGACCCCATACCCAACTACCCTCTTTGGCCTTGGTGATCACCTGTGTAGACCCAACTACCCTGCTTGACCATGGTGATCACCTGTGTAAACCCCATACCCAACTACCTTGTTCAGCCATTGTGATCACCTGTTTAGACCCCATACCTAACTGCCTGGTTTACCTGTGGTAATCCACTGTGGAGACCCCACACCCAACTACGCTGTTTGGCCTATGTGATCACCTGTGTAGACTCCATACCCAACTGTCTTGTTTACCTGTGGTGATCAACTGTGGAGACCCCATACCCAACTACCCTGTTTGGCCTATGTGATCACCTGTTTAGACCCCATACCTAACTGCCTTGTTTACCTGCAGAGACCCCATACCTAACTATCCTGCTTGACCATAGTGATCACCTGTGTAGACCCCATACCCAACTGCCCTGCTTGACCATGGTGATCACCTGTGTAGACACCATACCCAACTGCCTTGTTAACCTGTGGTAATCAACTGTGTAGACCCCATACCCAACTGCCCTGCTTGACCATGGTGATCACCTGTGTACACCCCATACCCAACTGTGTTGTTTACTGTGGTGATCAACTGAGTAGACCCCATACCCAACTGCCTTGTTTACCTGTGATAATCCACTGTGTAGACCCCATACCCAACTGCCCTGCTTGACCATGGTGACCACCTGTGTAGACCCCATACCCAACTGCCTTGTTTACCTGTGGTAATCAACTGTGAAGACCCCATACCCAATTACCCTCTTTGGCCTATGTGATCACCTGTGTAGACTCCATACCCAACTGCCTTGTTTACCTGTGGCGATCACCTGTGTGGACCCCATACCCAACTGTCCTGTTTGGCCTTGGTGATCACCTGTGTAGACCCCATACCCAACTACCCTGTTTGGCCTTGGTGATCACCTGTGTAGACCTAATACCCAACTGCCTTGCTTACCTGTCGTTATCAACCGTGGAGACCCCATAACCAACTGCCTTGTTTACCTGTGGTGATGAACTGTGGAGACCCCATACCCAACTACCTTGTTTGGCCTTGATGATCACCTGTGTAGACCCCATACCCAACTGCCCTGCTTGATCATGGTGATCACCTGTGTAGACCCCATACCCAACTACCCTGCTTGGCCATGGTGATCACCTTTGTAGACCCCATACCCAGCTGCCCTGCTTGACCATGGTGACCACCTGTGTAGACCCCTCACCCAGCTTGGGCCCTGGTGCCCGCCTAGTCCCCGCGCAGCTGGCGGCGGGTGTGCGCGCGCCATGAGTAGCCCGCAGTACTTGTGTCCGCAGATGGCGGCCAGCTCCTACCCGGGCATGACGCAGCCCTTCAGCATGACCCACGGCGCCACCAACATGACCGCCGCCGCCGTCTCCGGGATGCGGCAGGACGCCATGGGTGAGTAAACAAAGTGGACATGTCTGGCGGTGCAACACCGCAAGTTAGATTAGATTAGATTAGATTAATACTTGTTCCATAGATCATGAATACGACACTTCGTAATGATGTGGAACGTGTCAGGTAAATGAATGTCTATACATAATATTACATGACACTCAATTTTTGAATTTTTTGATTTTTTTTAATTTTTTAAGTTTTTCCTAAAGTACTAACTTTTATCTAGAAATTCATCTAATGTGTAGAAGGAATTGCCATTCAGAAATTCTCTTAATTTATTTTTAAATGCTAGTTGGCTATCTGTCAGAATTTTGATACTACTTGGTAAGTGACCAAAGACTTTTGTGGCAGAATAATTAACCCCTTTCTGTGACAGAGCTAAATTTAACCTTGAATAGTGTAGGTCACCCTTTCTCCTAGTGTTGTAGCTATGCACACTGCTGTTACATTTGAATTCAGTTGGATTGTTAATAACAAATTTCATAAGTGAATATATATATGTTGTGAAGCTACTGTGAAGATTCCTAGATCCTTAAATAAATGTCTGCAGGATGATCTTGGGTGGGCTCCAGCAATTATTCTGATGACCCGCTTTTGGGCATCTTACTTTCTTATTAAATGATGAATTACCCCAGAATATGATGCCATAAGAAAGCAGAGAATGAAAATAGGCATAGTATGCCAGTTTACTGAGTTGCACATCACCAAAGTTAGCAATCACCCTAATAGCAATAGTAGCTGAGCTCAAACGTTTCAGCAGATCTTCAATGTGTTTCTTCCAATTCAACCCCTCATCAATGCATAAACCTAAAAATTTTGAATATCTACCTTAGCTATAGATTTCTGGTTGAAGTCAATATTAATTAATGGTGTGATGCCATTTATTGTGTGAAACTGAATATACTGTGTTTTTTCAAAATTTAAAGAGAGTCCATTTACAGAGAACCACCTAATAATTCTCTGAAATACTTCAATGACAATTTCATCAGTTAATTCCTGTGATTCGGGTGTGATAGCGATACTTGTATCATCAGCAAAGAGAACTAGCTTGGCATCTTTATGAATATAGAAAGGCAAATCATTAATATATATTAAGAACAGCAAAGGTCCCAGTACCGAACCCTGTGGCACCCCAGGCTTGATAGTGCCTCAGTTTGAGGACTCGGCTGTTTTTTGTATATTATGTGAATTACTTATATCAACTTTCTGAACTCTTCCAGTTAGGTATGATTTAAACCATTTGTGCACTTTCCCACTCATACCACAGTACTTATGCTTATCTAGAAGAATTCCATGGTTAACACAATCAAAGGCCTTTGATAGATCACAAAAAATCCCATAGGGTGATTTACGGTTATCCAGAGCATTTAATATTTCATTAGTGAAAATGTTCTTCATCGATGGCTCTGAAATTTTGACTACATTGATTAAAACACGAGGTGTTACAAGTCACTTTGTTTATTATACCCGCAACGCGTTTCCAGGGTTTAAACACCCCATCATCAGGTGGAATAACATTATGTGTACATGTAGGTTAGGTTGACCTGTTACATACCTCCAGTGGTCACATATGATATTTTAATTGCTTACGTTTAACTTCATTGAACAATTGTACAAAGTCACATTCTGATGTAGTGTTTTGTATTTTCTGTTGTAGTCAGTGCAATAGGTCAACCTAAACTACATGTTATTCCACCTGATGATGGGGGTTTAAACCCTCGAAACGCATTTTGGGTGTAATAAACAAAGTGACTGTTAACAGTAACACCTTGTGTTTTAATCAGGTTCAAACAACAGTCACAGTAAAGCCTAAACCAAAATATCAACAATTAATACAATTCCTTGAGACAACATTGTCTCGTTGTACCAAAGGTATTAAACAGAAGGAGAGGCATTGAATTAAAATTTATGCTGTGGCCTGGATTAGAACCCGGGACCTCCTACTTACTAGGTAGGCGCAATTTTTTTCCTTACTCTGGGTAGTTACTTTACACAGCTGTACGAATTTATGGTGCTCCTGCTGTTTCAGTGATATCTGTATTATATTTATTTAGGGACGTCTGATGAATGTCACCCGGGTGCACTAGCCAAAAGAATGAACTCTAGGTTTTCGGAATGGCGGGATAAGAGTTCGGCCTAGGTACATTGCAGGGGAAGTGACAATTAGGGGGAGCAGCTACCCTTAAAGTGACCAATTTTTTGTGCTCAAAAAATTGTTTTGTTTTAATTGAAGTTGCATCTATGAAATTTGTCTTTTATCAAAAGATACTTTCATACCAGAATTCATTAAACTCGCTTCATTAATCTCTAAGTCATCGCCATTTCTCTATTTTAGCCCCAATTTTGGAGGGAGCGTTTCACCCCATAAATATATTTTTCCGCCGCTAAAAAAATTACGTGTCCCATAGTTTTTCACGTATTATATGCCAATTTCACAAAAATCGGAGAGTGACACTTGGGTAGGTCTCCTTGTGAGTACAGCAGCAGCACTGCGCTGCGCGGCCTGTGCCAGCACCCCCTGTAGAAGAAAGCCTGCGCACGACGTCACAACATGGCGGCGGTGAGAGGCTTACAGTCCTCTGAAAGATTGTAAACATTAGCAGTGCACGCTGTTTATAGTGCATTATTTCGTTGAGGCATTTATTACGTAAATTGGTGTTGTGTACGGTGTGATCGCTACGCTGGACGATTTGCCAGTGTAAGAACAACGTGTGATTTGTTTTACTGACAAAATGCCGTTTCACTGTTCTGTGCCGAAAAGTAGAGGAAATTGCGACTGTGTCTTTAAACGACCAGAGAAGAATAAGCTAATGGGGTGGTTACGTAAATAAAATGAATCGTAATATCCAACTGTAAACAGTCATGACTTAAGACTCTTTTATAAGGTTAAACAAAAACGAAAACTTCTCATTAACTCGAAGAAGGAGCCAAGTTATCCTGGGAATTCCTGATAACCATTTCTTCTTCTCCGGACGTTTAAAGACGGTGACTTTTGGGCCACAGTCGTAATTTCCTCTACATTTCGGCACAGAACAGCGAAACGGCGTCTTGTCAGCAAAACAGATAACACGTTCTTCTCACACACACAAATCGTCCAGCGTAGCGATCACACCGTACACAACACCAATTTACGTAATAAATATAATCCTGAACGAAAGAATGGACTATAAACAGCGTACACTGCTAATGTTTACAATCTTTCAGAGGACTCTAAGCCTCTCACCGCCGCCATGTTGTGACGTCGCGCGCAGGCTTTCTTCTATAGGGGGTGCTGCATGTGCCCGCCCCGCCCCACGCAGCCTGGTTCGAGTGTCAACTCGCTCGCTGCTCGCTGCGAGCGAACACACTCGGCGCGCCACTGCCGAGCGTTGCGCACTCGACCGAGTACGAGCGAGCGAAACCGGCGATTTGCAGACCTCTAGCAGACACCCTCGAGGCCTCCACGTGTGCAGAAACAACCCAGGACAGGGGCAGCGGTGGTCGGCAAACTGCGTGGTCATCAGTCCGTAGCTTACAAACTACTTAAACCTAGGTAAACTAACCTATGGACAAACACACACACCCATGCCCCAGGGAGGACTCGGATCTCCACGGCGAGCAACCGCGCGCTCCGCAGCGAGACGCCTCAGACCGCTCGGCTACTCCACCGCGGCCGCTCACAGTGACAGCAGCACACGTTCCCGGCGGCGGCATCACGTTGGCGACCCACTGTCACGTTCACTTGTGCTTGGCAAATTATAGTTGTGTTAATCAAAATATCCACGGGTGTACTGCCGGTCTATAGTGTCCAACGGGCACAATATTTCGGCTATCATACATGTCGCCATCATCAGGTGAACTGACGGACTGAGCTCCTGGAAACGCGCCGGCACGGAGATCCGCACGCTACGGCTGCTCGAAGGGACCTGGGTTCTAGCCCGGTAGCGGGCCATTTAAATACACTCTGCCCGCGGAGCGACCCCTCCGTGGTCCGCGCAGTGGAACCGATTGCGACGGCGTCTGAGATGACGTCGATGTGAGGGCTCTGTCCGCCGTGGTCGTCACTTCGTTACGTTTGCTAGATTTACTCTTAATTAACCCAATCGCTGGTTCCCAAGCTTTGCTAAGATTATAGCCACAGTCACGGTTTATGAGTTCGTCACTTGTGCGAATTTCAATGGCCTCTCTAACGACGCAGTCCCAGTATCTCGACGTCTGCACCAGAATCCTAGTGCGTTCATACTCCATCGCATGATTCTCCGACAAACAATGTTCAGCGACCGCCGACTTGCTCGGATACATCAATCGTGTGTGCCTCTGGTGTTCAACGCATCGATCCTCGACGGTACGCATCGTCTGTCCAATATATGACTTGCCACACTGACACGGAATCTGGTACACGCCGGCCTTCCTCAAACCGAGATCATTTTTGGCGCTCCCCACCAGTGCACGAATTTTATTCGGCGGACAAAGAAAAAACAGTTGCAACCTGGTGTTTTTTCAAACTGCGGGCGACCTTCCCCGAGAGTGCGCCGGTATATGGAACGAACGCAGTGCCTACATCCTCCCTCGTGTTTTCATCCGTTTCCACAGATTGTGATGTAGTGGCTGGGCGAAGAGCCCGCTGAATCTGGCACTCTGAGTACCCATTTTTTCGAAATACAGTTTTCAGGTGCTCCAATTCCTGAACTATTGTACCCGTTGGACACTATAGACCGGCAGTACACCCGTGAATATTTTGATTATCAAATACGCTGGGAGAAACTGAAGAATCATATAGTTGTGTTGTCATTACATGTGTACTATTTTAAATTTACGGTGCCGACCTGTGTAAAAAAAAATAAAAAATGAAAATAATGAAAATTAATCTTCTCCATATATAAAAGTAAGTGTCCCGAAACTTGAAATTTGTAGAGGGTGTTGATGTTACTCTGTAGGCGTCATTTAAGAAGCGATTTTTCGATATTCCGTCCGTAAGGGGGTTAAATAGGGGATGAAACGTTTTTGAAAATACGTTTCTATTTAAGCAATTTTGAAGCTAGAACTACAAAATTTCGGATTTTAATCCAGGGTTCCAATTTAAAAGACACTTGTTTCGGCATTTTTTGAAAATCGACAAATAAAGAGGTAAAATAGATGACGCAAAAAATTGATTTTCAAAAATATGTTGCTGTTAACTCAAATTTTAAGCTACAACTACGAAACGTCGGTTATGGAATCTTGGCCGTGAATAAAAATCCATGATTTTTAGTATTTTTGGAAATTCAACAAGTAAGATGGTTAAATAGAGGATCAAAAATTCTTTTTGAAAATACGTTGCTATTGATACAATTTTGAAGCTAGAGCTGCAAAAATCGATATTTGTATAGTTGGTTAGACGTTAAAAAATACGGTGTTTCGATATTTTTGGAAATTCAACCATCAACGGGGTTAAATTGGAGAGGGAGTGTTTTTCGAAATATGTTGCTATTTAGGCAATTTTGAATTTAGAATTTCCAATTTTCCGATTTGAATTCGGGGTTCGAATTTAGAAGACACGTGTTTCGGCGTTTTGTTTTAAATTCAACCAATAAGGGGGTATAATAGAGGACGCAAAAAAATGAATTTCAAAAATATGTTGCTGTTAACTCAAATTTCAAGCTATAACTACGAAACTTAGGATATGGACATTTGATCAGGATTAAAAAGACACGAGTTTCGGTATTTTTGGAAATTCAAAAACTAAGGGGCTAAAAGAGGGGATTAAAAATTCTTTTCGAAAACACTTTGTTGTCAAGACAATTTTGAAGCTATAGCTGCAAAAATTGGTATTTGTATTGTTCGTTATGATTTAAAAAAACCAATAAGTGGGTGAAATATGAGACGCAAAAATTTATTTTCAAAAATTTCGTGCTGTTAACTCAAATTTCATGCTATGATTACGGATCTTAAGATACGGATTCTTCATCAGAATTTAAAAGAAACAACTGGTGCAGACCAACCATCCTACGCATGCGAAGCAGCGGGGGTTCAGCTAGTAAAATTACAAAATCTTTGGGAGGTGATGTGTGGGTGGGGGAGGGGGAGCTTCAGCCCATTAGCCTCCCCCCCTCCTCCCCCCCCCTGGGTGCGCCACTGAATATATGAGATTTTGGAAAAAAATTAATTTAATCTAAAAGGGCGAGATGTGTTCAGAAGCGGTAACCTTGCTTTGTTGCAGAACCCTGTAGTTTATAGTGAATCGTAAAGTTTTGATTGTTTGTTATGGTCTTCAGTCCGGAGACTGGTTTGATGCAGCTCTCCACCCTACTCTATCCTGAGCAAACCTTTTCATATCATAAGAACGGCAACCCACATCCATTTGACTCTGCTTAGTATACGCGTCTCTTTGTCTCCCTCTGCGATTTTTACCCCACACACTTCCCTCCAATGCTAAATTTACGATTCCACGATGTCTAAGAATGTGTCCTACCAAGCGATCCCTTCTTTTAGTCAGAGTATGCCAAAAATTCCTTTTCTCGCCAATTCTATTCAGTACCTCTTTATTAGTTGTGCGATCTACCCACCTAATCTTCACCATTCTTCTGTAGCACCACATTTCAAAAGCCTCTATTCTCTTCCTGTCCGCACTGCTTATCGTCCATGTTTCACTCCCACACAAGGCGACACTCCACACAAATGCCATCAGAAAATACTTCCTTACACTTAAATTAATATTCGATGTTAGCAAATTTCTCATTTTCCAAAATGCTTTCCTTCCCATTGCCATTCTCCATTTTATATCCTCTGTACTGCGACCATCGCACGTTATTTTACTACCCAAGTAACAAAACTTATCTACCACCTTCATTGTTTCGTTACCTAATCTAATTCCTTCAGCATCGCCTCTTCTTGTGGAATTTTGGACCCATCTGTATATACACAAAAAAAGTCAGGCCACTGTTCTGCAACGAGGCGACTGAATCCGTTATTAACAGTGTTACTTCCTAAGCAAGTCATATTAAAATAGAAGACTGGAATCTGGCAGCCAAGTGTTCGTAGATCGTATTCAAAAGGAGGCGGAGGCGGTGAACAACACACAGAATCCTGAGAACGCCGCAGGTGCCAGCCAGCGGTTTATTTTCACCTCCTCGCATTAACGCATTACGACTAGGGATGCAAACGATACATCGATGTTTTGAAAACATCAATGTTTCGTCCATAAACATCGATGTTAACATCGATGTTTTGAACAGCGATATATCGCCGATGCATCGACGACAGAAGTCCAAAACTATCGACATCGTTCAACAATTGATGGTCAACTCCATTATTACTTTATTAGTTGCTCAGCCAGCGGCAGCTCAAGTGCGTTGCTGCTGATGTCGTCGCTCGTCGCTGTTTTCATACTTTTGAAATAGTAGGTAAGTGAAATATGATAGAATCTGATGTTTGTCCAGCACGGGCTGCTGGCATTACTGAAATTTCACTCTCCAACATCAGTGGAATCGAATCTTTGACGGTGTTACCCAGTCAGACTGATATCGTACTGTCAAAACGTCAGTTTAAACGTCAAACAAAAGTCGACGAAAGATCCGAGACAAAAGCCAACAAGCCAAGTATAACATATATTTTCATTTCAGCAAGGTACATGACTTGAAAAACATCATTGATGAATATTCATTTTAAAACTACATTATTAAGTAATAACTGAAAGATGCATAATGTTTAATTTTCTCGAGGTCGACAGCTAAGAAAAATGCAATACGTCAACAAAAACACAAGTTATTTCGCATGTAATGAACAACTCGATGTAAATCCCAAGTAAAATCAGCGCAGTAGGTATCGAAACCTTTTTCTCAACTTCTTTTTCATTCTAATCTGCCATTTCGGTGTGTATTCATAGCCTAGTGAAAGAACATAAATAAGGCAGATATTTTCTGGCAACAAAGCTTCATTTCAGTGTGTTTGTCCTAATATTTCTTAAACGTATGCAAACATCGTGAAGAAACATCGATGTATCGTTTTTAAGGAGCGATGTTTTTTTAAACATCGCTATTTTTCCGCAGGAACATCGATGTTTTTATCGACGATTTTGCATCGAAATCAAATGTTTGTATAGCTTATGGGACTTAACTACGGGGTCATCAGTCCCTAAACTTACAAACAACTTAAGAACTTGAAACTTCCTGGCAGATTTAAATTGTGTGCCGGAACCGGGACTCGAGCTGGGACCTTTGCCTTTCGCGGGCAAGCGCACTACCGAGTGTGCTTTCCCGACACGACTCACGATGCCGCCTCACAACTATACTTCCGCCAGTACCTCGCCTCCTACTTTCCAAACTTCACAGAAGCTCTCCTGAGAACCAAGCAAGACCAGCACTCCTGGAAGAAAGGATATGGTGGAGACATGGCTTAACCACAGCCTAAGGGATGTTTCCAGAATGAAACTTATTAACTACCTAACACTAAGGACAGTACAAATATCCATGCCCGATGGGGGATTCGAACCCCCGACCTTAGTGGCCGTGCAGACCGTGACTTGAGCGCCTCAGTCCCTTCGGGCCGACCGCGGTGGCCGAGGAGAGTAAGGCGCTCCAGTCACGGTCGGCACGGCCACTACGGTCGGGGGTTCGAATCCCCCCTCGGGTATGGATATTTGTGCCGTCTTAGTTCGTAAGTAGTTGATAAGTAGTTTGTAAGTTTAGGGGCTGATTACCCCGTCGTTAAGTCCCATAAGCTATACAAACATTTGAAACATTTTTTTTAGTCCCTTCGGCCACCGCAGCCGGATTTTGCATCCCTAATTACGACTTTTATTCCTGGGCGTTTAACACATTAGCCACGGTGGTGTCCGGTCGCAGGCCAGCAGAGAGGAAAAGGGAAACAATTGAGCAGCGAGAGGCACTTACTGGAGAGAGAGAAAGAGAAAGCGAGACGCACTTACTGGAGAGAGAGAGAGAAAGAGAGAGCGGCAGATCATTGGCCGAATTGAATCAGCTGCCCCCCCCCCTCCTACCCTGCTAACACTTGGCCGAGTCACGCCGTTTCCTTTGCCGCTCGGCGAGTAATCAGTTTATAATCGTTACCGCCCCGCGGATTATTGACTTTTATGGGGGGAGGGGAGGGGAGGGGTGGCACTGGGGTAAAAAAAAAAAGAGGCATTCCGCCTCTAATAAACGCAATCAGCCCCAAAGAAAAATCGTATTGTTTGCGGCGCGGACGACTCCACGGTAATGGAGCCCTGCTAAGTGGCCCGCTAACCTGTGTCACAGAGTCAGCTGGTCATTCAAATGTTCAAATGTCTATAGTCTATGGGACTTAGCTACGGGGTCATCAGTCCCTAAACTTACAAACTACTTATGAACTACTTACGAACTAGGACGGCACAAATATCCATGCTCGAGGGGGGATTCGAACCCCCGACCGTAGTGGCCGTGCAGACCGTGACTGGAGCGCCTTAGTCCCCTCGGCCACCGCGGCTGGCAGCTGGATATTCGTCGCCTCCTGTATTCGGGGGAGCTTAGTGACACCATATACTAGGCAAGCCTCGGTACGGCAGCGGTATATAGGGATGCATCATCTTTGATAAAAAATAGACGTTCAGACATCGATGTTCCTGCGGAAAAATATCGATGTTAAAAAAACATCGGTCTGAAAAACGATACAACGATGTTTTTTACGATGTTTGCATACGTTTAAAAAATATTAGGAAAAACACACTGAAATGAAGCTGTGTTGCCAGAAAGTATCTGCCGACTGCCTTATTTATGTTCTCTCACTAGGCTACGAATACACAGCGAAATGGCAGCTTAGAATGGAAAAGAAGTTGGGAATAAGGTTTCGCTACCTATTGCGCTTAGTTTACATGGGTTTTAAATCGATTTGTTCATTACATGCGAAATAACTTGTGTTTTGTTGACGTATTGCATTTTTCTTAGCTGTCGACCTGGAGAAAATTAAACATTATGCATTTTTCTGTTATTACTTAATAATGTTATTTTAAAATGAATATTCATCAATGATGTTTATCAAATCATGTACCTTACTGAAATGACAATCTGTTATACTTGACTTGTTCGTTGGCTATTGTCTCGGACTTTTCGTCGACTTCTTTTTGATGTTTTAACTGACGTTTCGACAGTACGATATCAGTCTGACTGGGTAACACTGTCAAAGATTCGATTCCACTAATGTTGGAGGGTGAAATTTCAGCAATTCCAGAAGCCCGTGCTGGACAAACATCAGATTAATCATCAAAGATCGACATAAAAAACGAGATAGACTCTAAGAGGCAATATGACAAATAATAACCATGAAAGCTTTTAATTTTGTTTAAGGATTTGGGATTTGTCTTCGCAATATCTGCATCCTCCAGTGTCGTGAAGGTCCAATAACTTCTACAGTCACTAATCTAATAATTACCGGTACAAGAAAAATTCTAATGCACACTGTTTTATTCAATATTTCAAGTTACTGACTCTTTTTTTGTAGTAGAACAAAAAGCTTCATATAATATCCTCTTATGCACACAATACTCAGACAAAGTGACTGCAGCACTGAGAGAATAGCAAACAAAGGCGAGTAAATCATATTGTTGTTAGTCTCTTATTTCACTTACATACTATTCCAAAAGTATGAAAACGGCAACGACAGCAGGAGCACCGCACTTGAGCTGACGCTGGCTGAGCAACTAATAAAGTAATAATGGAGTTGACAATCAATTGATGAACGATGTCGATAGTTTTGGACTTCTGTCGTCGATGCATCGGCGATATATCGCTGTTCAAAACATCGATGTTTATGGACGAAACATCGATGCTTTCAAAACATGTTTTTGTCGGTAGACTTTGGTCCAATATTCTACGTGCTGTCTTCTGATCCAATTTGATCATTGCCTTGGTGATTATCAGGACAGTTTCCGGTCCAATAAATGGAGTCTCTGCCCTCATCCTGGCTAATCTGTCGACATGTTCGTTGCCACTGATCCCCGAGTGGCCAGGGACCCACAATAGGTTTACTCTATTGCTTTCCCCTAGCTCCACCAGAACCCTGTGACATTCTGCAACAATTTCAGACCTTGTTGCAGGAGCTGCCAGTGATCTCAGGGCTGCCTGGCTGTCTGAATAGATATAGATGCTACGCTCTTTGTGCACCTACGCAAATTCTCCTCCACACATGCCCTGATGGCAGTGATTTCGGCCTGGAATACTGAGGTGAGTTTCCCTAGAGAGATGACGCCCTTCAGTCTTGGCTGCACCCCGTATACCCGGCCCCAACGCCTCGGTCTGATTTCGACCCGTCAGTGACCCAGACAGTATCCCCCTTACGGTGACGAACTATTTTCTCCCACTGCTCCCTACTTCCGATTGTTATATTGAAAGGCTTGTTGAAGCAGTATGGGGTTATAATATAGTCGGCTGGCATTTCTCCAACCTTTCCTATATTTACAGCACTCACTATTTTAGTGTGTGATTGCATCAGCATACTACATTTTTAGCCTTTGTAGATTTGGAGAAAGCGTTTGACAATGTTGACTGGACTACACTCTTTCAAATTCTGAAGTGAGCAGGGATAAAATACAGGGAAAGGAGAGTTATCTACAACTTGTACAAAAGCCAGACCGCAGTTATTAGACTCGAAAGGCATGAAAGGGAAGCATCAGTTGTGAAGGGAGTAAGACAGGGTTGTATCCTTCCTCCGATGTTATTCAATTTGTACATTGAGCAGGCGGTGAAGGAAAGCAAGGAAAAATTTGGAATAGCTATTAAAGTTCAGGGCGAAGAAATAAAAACATTGCGTTTTGCTGATGACATTGTAATTCTGTCAGAGACAGCGAACGACCTGGAAGAGCAGTTGAATGGAATGGACAGTGTGTTGAAGAGAGCGTATAAAATGAACATTAACAAGAGCAAAACAAAAATAATGGAATGCGGTCTTAGAAAATCAGGCGATGCTGAAGGAATTAGATTAGGTAACGAAACAATGAAGGTGGTAGATGAGTTTTGTTACTTGGGTAGTAAAATAACATGCGATGGTCGCAGTACAGAGGATGTAAAATTCAGAATGGCAATGGAAAGAAAAGCATTTTTGAAAAAGAGAAATTTGCTAACATCGGATATTAATTTAAGGATAAGGAAGTCTTTTCTGAAGGCATTTGTGTGGAGTGTTGCCTTGGACGGGAGTGAAACATGGACGATAAGCAGTGCAGACAGGAAGAGAATAGAGGCTTTTGAAATGTGGTGCTACAGAAGAATGCTGAAGATTAGGTGGGTAGATCGCATAACTAATGAGGAGGTACTGAACAGAATTGGTGAGAAAAGGAATTTTTGGCATACCCTGACTAAAAGAAGGGATCGCTTGGTAGGGCACATTCTTAGACATCGAGGAATCGTAAATTTAGCATTGGAGGGAAGTGTGTGGGGTAAAAATCGCAGAGGGAGGCCAAGAGACGCGTATAGTAAGCAGATTCAAGTGGATGTGGGTTGCCGTTCTTATGAGGAGATGAAAAGGCTTGCTCAGGATAGAGTAGGGTGGAGAGCTGCATCAAACCAGTCTCCGGACTGAAGACCATAACAATAACAACTCTGAGAGGAATCTAGTTGGTATACAATTCGAGATGAAATGGCGAGTATGAATTTTTCACTACATGTTAATCAGTGGAGCACGTTGGCAGAGTAACGGGAATGGCTTTAGGAAGAAGCGGGGAGGGAAAGTAAGGGTGAAATGGGAACGGAAGGTCACCCTGCAGGCAGAGCGAAGGCAGAAAATGGCGACGAGGAAGGGGAGGGGGTGTGTTCGAGAGCCGGCAGAGGGGTGAGAAAACGCAGGATGCACCCTCACCTCACCTCAGGGGAAGTGCGCTCCGAAGAACAAAGAAGACCGCCAGCCGGAAATTGGGAGCGAGGGGGCGGGTAGCAGGAGTTTCCGGTCTGCCCCCTCCACAGACAGTCCCTCGCGCTGTGATGCTACGTATTTTGTTAAACAGCGTAGTGCGACACTGGAGCAAACAAAGTTCAAAGTTTCAGGATTTAAATACTCAAACTGTACTGTCGCCAGGGAATCTGTGATCAATAGACTAGTGTACTGTACCTCTGAAATGACAAAGGATAACATTTATTTATTTATTTACTCGCTGAACCCCCGCTGCTTCGCATGCGTAGGTTGGTTGGTCTACACCCGTTGTTTCTTTTTAATCCTGATGAAGAATCCATATCTTAAGTTTCGTAGTTATAGCTTGAAATTTGAGTTAACAGCTCCATATTTTTGAAAATCAATTTTTGCATCTCGTATTTCACCTCCTTATTGGTCTAATTTCCAAAAATGCCGAAACACGTGTCTTTTAAATTCGAGTCCCGAATCCAAATCCGAAAATTAGTAATTTTAACTTCAAAATTGCCTAAATAGCAACAGATTTTCGAAAAACACCCCCTCCCCAATTTAACTCCGTTGATTCTTGAATTTCCAAATATACCGAAACACGTATTTTTTAACGTCTAACCAACTATACAAATACCGATTTTTGCAGCTCTAGATTCAAAATTGTATCAGTAGCAACGAGTTTTCAAAAAGAATTTTTGATCCTCTATGTAACCCTCTTTACTTGTTGAATTTCCAAAAATACTAAAAATCATGAATTTTTAATCATGGCCAAGATTAAATATCCGACGTTTCGTAGTTTTAGCTTAAAATGTGAGTTAACAGCAACATAGTTTTGAAAATCAATTTTTGCGTCACCTATTTTACCCCTTTATTTGTCGAATTCAAAAAATACCGAAACACGTGTCTTTTAAATTCGAACCCTGAATTAAAATCCGAAATTTTGTAGTTCTAGCTTCAAAATTGCCTAAATAGCTACGTATTTTCAAAAAACGTTTCATCCCCTATTTCACCCTCTTATGGATGGAAATCGAAAAATCGCTTCTTAAATGACGCCAACAGAGTAAGCTCAACACCCTCCACAAATTTCAAGTTTCTATCTTCAGTGGTTTGGGCTGGGCGATGATGAGTCAGTCAGTCAGTCAATCGGGACACTTCCTTTTATATATAGAGATTTATTTAATGCTTAGACATTTGATACATAGTCATTAGTCTTCTAAAGAAAGATCCGTTCCCAAAGACTGGAAAGTTGCCCAAGTTACTCCAATATTCAAGAAAGGCAATAGCAGTGATCCCCAAAATTACAGGCCTATCTCATTGACGTCGATTTGCAGTAGGAGTACTTTGTTCGAATATTATGAACTACCTCGAAGAGAACGACCTATTAACCAGTAGTCAATACGGATTCAGAAAGTATCACTCTTGCGAAACACAGCTTGCCCTTTATTCACATGAAGTAATAAGTGCCATCGACAAGGGATATCTAATCGATTTCATATTTCTGGATTTCCGGAAAGCTTTTGACACTGTACCCCACAAGCGGCTACTAATGAAATTGCGTGCTTATGGAATATCTCCCCAATTGTGCGATTAGATTCGCGATTTCTTATCAGAAAGGAAGCAGTTCGTCGTAAATGACGGTAAGTCATCGAGTAAAACAGAATTGATATCTGGCGTTCCACAGGGAAGCGTTATAGGTCCCCTACTCTTCCTCGTGTTTATAAACGATTTAGTAGACAATCTGAATTGCTCCCTTAGATTATTCGCAGATGATGCTGTCGTTTATCGGTTAGTGAAGTCAACAGAGGATCAAAAGCAACTGCAAAGCGATTTAGATAAAATTTCTGCATGGTGCGAAAATTGGCAATTGACACTAAATAAAGAAAAATGTGAAGTAATACAAATGACCACTAAAAGAAATCCGCTGAACTTCAATTACGCGATAAATCAGTCAAACCTTAAGGTCGTAAATTCTACCAAATACCTAGGAGTTACAACTGCGAACAACTTTGACTGGAGAGAACACATAGAAAATATTGTGGGGAAGGCGAATCAAAGGTTACGTTTTATTGGCAGAACGCTTCGAAGATGCACCAGCTCCGCCAAAGAGACTGCCTACATCACACTTGTGCGTCCTCTCCTGGAGTACTGTTATCCCTTATGGAACCCTCACCAGGTGGGACTGACGGAAGACATTGAGAAGGGCAGCTCGTTTTGTTTTATCACGTTACGGGGGGGAAAGCGTCACGGAAATGTTGCACGAATTGGGGTGGAAATCATTAAAAGAAAGACGTTATTCATTGCGGCGTGATCTGTTTGCGCGATGCTACATATTTTGTTAAACACCGTAGTGTGACTCTGGACAAACAAAGTTCTAAGTTTCAGGATTTAAATACTCAAACTGTACTAACGCCAGGGAATCTGTGATGAATAGACCAATGTACTGTACCTCTGAAATGATAAAGGATAACATTTAGAAGATAGATTAAGAAAAGGCAAACCTACATTTCTAGCTTTTGTTGATTTGGAGAAGGCTTTTGACAATGTTGATTGCAATAAACTCTTTCAAGTTCTGAAGCAAGCAGGAGTAAAATATAGGGAGCGTAAGGTTATTTACAACTTGTACAAAAACCAGACAGCGGTTGTCAGCGTTGAAGGGTATAAAAGGGATGCAGTGGTTGGGAAGGGAGTAAGACAGGATTGTAGCCTTTCTCCAGTGTTATTCAATTTGTACATTGAGCAAGCTATAAAGGAAAGCAAGGAGAAATTTAGAGTTCAGGGTGAAGAATTAAAAACATTGCGTTTTGCCGACGACATAGCAATTCTGTCAGAGACAGCAAAGGACCTGGAAGAGCAGTTGAACGGAATGGACAGTGTGCTGATAGGGGCATATAACATGAACATTAACAAGAGCAAAACTAGGGTAATGGAGTGCAGTCTAAGAAAATCAGGTGCTGCTGAAGGAATTAGATTGGGTAACGAAGCAATAAAGGAGGTAGACGAGTTTTGTTACTTGGGCAGTAAAATAACAAATGATGGTCGCAGTACAGAGGATATAAAAAGCAGGATGGCAATGGGTAGAAAAGCATTCTTGAAAAAGAGAAATTTGTTAACATCGAATATTGATTTAAACCTAAGGAAGTCCTTTCTGAAGGCATTTGTATGGAGTGTTGCCTTGTATGGGAGTGAGACATGGACGATAAACAGTGCGGACAGGAAGAGGATAGAGGCTTTTGAAATGAGGTACTACAGACGAATGATGAAGATTAGGTGGGTGGATCGCGTAACTAATGAAGAGGTACTGAACAGAATTGGGGAGATAAGAAATTTCTGGCATACCTTGACTAAAAGAAGGGATAGATTGGTAAGGCACATTCCTGGACATCAAGGAATGGTGAATTTAGCATTGCAGGAAGTGTATGAGGTAAAAACCGCAGAGAAGACCAAGAGATGGATACAGTAAGCAGATTCAGACAGATGTAGCTTGCCGTTCTTATATGGAGATGAAGAGGCTTACTCAGGATAGACTATTGTGGAGAGCTGCATCAAACCAGTCTCCGGACTGAAGACCACAACAACTACAACATTTATTTATTTATTTAATGCTCAGACATTTGATAAACAGTCATTAGTCTTCTAACTTCCCAGTACAATTAACCATCTGCCATTCCGTCACAATATTGCAGTTTTTCACAGTTTCTCAGATGCTCCCAATTCATAATGGTGTCTTCTCTTTCACATATAACACACTTCGGTGAGGGTAAGATTCCAACCCTGTGCAGGTGTTGCGCAAGGCAGTCGTGGCCAGTAATTCTGCGAAATGCTGCCACAGTTTCCCTTCGTGGGAGTTTGGGAAGTGCGTTCTTCTCTTCTAACAGTAGAAGCCAGAATGAAACTTTCACTCTGCATCGGAGTGTGCGCTGATATGAAACTTTCTGGCAGATTAATATTGTGTGCCGGAACCGGGACTCGAACCTGGGACATTTGCCTTTCGCGGGCAAGCGCACTACCGACTGTGCTATCCCGACACGACTCACGATGCCGCCTCACAACTTTACTTCCGTCAGTACCTCGCCTCCTACTTTCCAAATTTCACAGAAGCTCTCCTGCGAAACTTGCAAGACTAGCACTCCTGGAAGAAAGGATATGGTGGAGACATGGCTTAGCCACAGCCTAAGGGATGTTTCCAGAATGAAACTTTCACTCTGCTGTGGAGTGTGCGCTGATATGAAACTTCCTGGCAGATTAAAATTGTGTGCCGGAACCGGGACTCGAACCTGGGACCTAGGCTCACCTGTAAAGGAGACCGCGTATAAAACGCTTGTACGACCACGTCTTGAGTATTGCTCAAATGTTTGGGGCCCGCAGCAGATCAGTGTAAAGGAAGACATTGAAGCGGTTCAGAGACGAGCAGCTAGATTTGTTACCGGTAGGTTCGACCAATGCGCGAGTGTCACGGAAATGCTCCGACAACTCAATTGGGGATCGCTGGAAGAAAGACGAAGTTCTTTTCGTGAATTTCTATTGAGTAAAAGATGGCCGGAATTTGAAGCTGAGTGTAGTACGATCTTGCTGCCGTCTACTTACATTTCGCGTAAAGATCACAAAGACAAGATAAGACAAATTAGGGCTCGTACGGAGGCATATAGGCATTCTTTTTTTCCTTGTTCAATTTGGGAGTGGAATAGGAAAGGAAATGGCTGGTAGTGGTACAGTGTACTCTCCGCCACGCACCTTGCGGTGAATTGCGGTGTATGTATTGCTGTAATTGACGGCAAGTCATCGAGTAAAACAGAAGTGATATCTGGCGCTCCACAGGGAAGCATTATAGGTCCCCTACTCTTCTTCGTGTTTATAAATGATTTAGGAGACAATCTGAATAGCTCCCTTAGACTGTTCGCGGATGATGCTGTCGTTTATCGGTTAGTGAAGTCAACATAGGATCAAAAGCAACTGCAAAGCGATTTAGATAAAATTTCTACTTGGTGCGAAAATTGGCAATTGACTCTAAATAAAGAAAAGTGTGAAGTAATACACATGACCACTAAAAGAAATCCGCTGAACTTCAATTACGCGATAAATCAGTCAAACCTTAAGGTCGTAAATTCTACCAAATACCTAGGAGTTACAATTACGAACAACTTTGAATGGAGAGAACACATAGAAAATATTGTGGGGAAGGCTAATCAAAGGTTACGTTTCATTGGCAGAACGTTTCGAAGATGCACCAGTTCCACCAAAGAGACTGGCTATATCACACTTTTGCGTCCTCTGCTGGAGTACTGTTGCCCCTTGTGGGACCCTCACCAGGTGGGACTGACGGAAGACATTGAGAAAGTTCAGAGTAGGGCAGCTCGTTTTGTTTTATCACGTTACCGGGGGGAAAGCGTCACGGAAATGTTGCAAGAATTGGGGTGGAAATCATTAAAAGAAAGACGTTATTCATTGCGGCGTGATTGTCTGCGAAGTTTCAATCACCGACTTTTAGTTCTGAATGTGAAAATATTTTGCTAGCACCCACCTACTTAGGGAGACATGACCATCGCAATAAAATAAGAGAAATCAGATCGAAAACGGAACGATTTAGGTGTTCTTTCTTCCCGCGCGCTATTAGAGAATGGAACGGTAGAGAAAAGTTATGATAGTGGTTAATGAACCCTCTGCCAGGCACTTAAATGTGATTTGCGGAGTATCTATGTAGATGTAGATGTAGATGATGATATTTTAATGTCAAAGATTTGATCGAAAATTTGACCGTGTAATACCGGCCTAAGAAACCGACGATGACCGGGAAAGCGCCTTGGCCTCGGCAGTGGGTCGGTCAGCCAGTCATCTGGTGGCTTGCGCGTCCCTCCAGAGATAGCGGGGCCCATCTCTGGCGGCATTAGACTCCTCCCACCGTCCTCCGCCTTCGCCATTTCCGGCGAACTCCTCAGGAGCGGCGAGGGTGTGGGAGGCGCCATCAGGGGCCCATCTCGCCGAGGAAATGACGTCTCGAGACGCCGCCGACGCCTCCAGCTCCGTAAACTGCCGAGCGCTCCACCACACCTGGCTGCGGCGCAAATGATTAGGGACGCAACATCGTTGATAAAAACATCGATGTTCCTGCGGAAAAATTTCGATGTAAAAAAAAAAAACGCTCTGAATAAACGATACATCGAAGTTTTCCCGATGTTTCCATACGTTTAAGAAATATTAGGAAAAACACACTGAAATGAAGCTGTGTTGCCAGAAAGTATCTTTAAGAAATATTAGGAAAAACACAATGAAATGAAGCTGTGTTGCCAGAAAGTATCTGAGAAATGAAGCTGTGTTGCCACAAAGTATCTGCCGATGTTAAAATAACATCGCTCTGAAAAACGATACATCGATGTTTTTTACAATGTTTCCATAAGTTTAAGAAATATTAGGAAAAATACACTGAAATGAAGCTGTGCTGCCAGAAAGTATCTTTCAGAAATATAAGGAAAAACAAACTGAAATGAAGCTGTGTTGCCAGAAAGTATCTGAGAAATGAAGCTGTGTTTCCAGAAAGTATCTGCTGATGTTAAAAAAAACATCGCTCTGAAAAAAGATACATCGATGTTTTTCCGGTGTTTCCATACGTTTAAGAAATATTAGGAAAAACACACTGAAATGAAGCTGTGTTGCCAGAAAGTATCTTTAAGAAATATTAGGAAAAACAAACTGAAAGAAGCTGTGTTGCCAGAAAGTATCTGAGAAATGAAGCTGAGTTTCCAGAAAGTATCTGCCGATGTTAAAAAAACATCGCTCTGAAAAAAGATACATCGATGTTTTTCCGGTGTTTCCATTCGTTTAAGAAATATTAGGAAAAACACACTGAAATGAAGCTGTGTTGCCAGAAAGTATCTTTAAAAAAACACACTGAAATGAAGCTGTGTTGCCAGAAAGTATCCTTAAGAAATATTAGGAAAAACACAATGAAATGAAGCTGTGTTGCCAGAAAGTATCTGAGAAATGAAGCTGTGTTGCCACAAAGTATCTGCCGATGTTAAAATAACATCGCTCTGAAAAACGATACATCGATGTTTTTCCAATGTTTCCATACGTTTAAGAAATATTAGGAAAACCACACTGAAATGAAGCTGTGTTGCACAGAAAGTATCTTTAAGAAATATTAGGAAAAACAAACTGAAAGAAGCTGTGTTGCCAGAAAGTATCTGAGAAATGAAGCTGAGTTTCCAGAAAGTATCTGCCGATGTTAAAAAAACATCGCTCTGAAAAAAGATACATCGATGTTTTTCCGGTGTTTCCATTCGTTTAAGAAATATTAGGAAAAACACACTGAAATGAAGCTGTGTTGCCAGAAAGTATCTCTAGGAAAAACACACTGAAATGAATCTGTGTTGCCAGAAAGTATCTTTAAGAAATAAGCTGAAATGAAGCTGTGTTGGCAGAAAGTAAGTGAGAAATGAAGCTGTGTTGCGAGAAAGTATCTGCCGATGTTAAAATAACATCGCTCTGAAAAACGATACATCACTGTTTTTCCGATGTTTCCATACGTATAAGAAATATTAGGAAAAACACACTGAAATGAAGCTGTGTTGCCAGAAAGTATCTTTAAAAAAACACACTGAAATGAAGCTGTGTTGCCAGAAAGTATCCTTAAGAAATATTAGGAAAAACACATTGAAATGAAGCTGTGTTGCCAGAAACTATCTGAGAAATGAAGCTGTGTTGCCAGAAAGTATCTGCCGATGTTAAAAAAACATCGCTCTGAAAAACGATACATCGATTTTTTTCCGAAGTTTCCATACGTTTTAGAAATATTAGGAAAAACACACTGAAATGAAGCTGTGTTGCCAGAAAGTATCTCTAGGAAAAACACACTGAAATGAAACTGTGTTGCCAGAAAGTATATTTTAGAAATATTAGGAAAAACACACTGAAATGAAGCTGTGTTGCCAGAAAGTATCTGAGAAATGAAGCTGTGTTGCCAGAAAGTATCTTTAAGAAGTATTAGGAAAAACACACTGAAATGAATCTGTGTTGCCAGAAAGTATCCTTAAGAAATATTAGGAAAAACACACTGAAATGAAGCTGTGTTGCCAGATAGTATCTGAGAAATGAAGCTGTGTTGCCAGAAAGTATCTGCCGATGTTAAAAAAACATCGCTCTGAAAAACGATACATCGATTTTTTTCCGAAGTTTCCATACGTTTTAGAAATATTAGGAAAAACACACTGAAATGAAGCTGTGTTGCCAGAAAGTATCTCTAGGAAAAACACACTGAAATGAAACTGTGTTGCCAGAAAGTATATTTTAGAAATATTAGGAAAAACACACTGAAATGAAGCTGTGTTGCCAGAAAGTATCTGAGAAATGAAGCTGTGTTGCCAGAAAGTATCTTTAAGAAGTATTAGGAAAAATACACTGAAATGAATCTGTGTGGCCAGAAAGTATCCTTAAGAAATATTAGGAAAAACACACTGAAATGAAGCTGTGTTGCCAGAAAGTATCTCTAGGAAAAACACACTGAAATGAAACTGTGTTGCCAGAAAGTATATTTTAGAAATATTAGGAAAAACACACTGAAATGAAGCTGTGTTGCCAGAAAGTATCTGAGAAATGAAGCTGTGTTGCCAGAAAGTATCTGTCGATGTTAAAAAAACATCACTCTGAAAAACAATACATCGATGTTTTTCCGATGTTTCCATACGTTTAAGAAATATTACGAAAAACACACTGCAATTAAGCTGTGTTACCGGAAAGTATCTTTAAGAAGTATTACGAAAAACACACTGAAATGAATCTGTGTTGCCAGAAAGTATCTTTAAGAAATATTAGGAAAAACACACTGAAATGAAGCTGTGTTGCCGGGAAGTACCTGAGAAATGAAGCTGTGTTGCGAGAAAGTATCTGCCGATGTTAAAATAACATCGCTCTGAAAAACGATACATCAATGTTTTTCCGATGTTTCCATACGTTTAAGAAATATTAGGAAAAACACAATGAAATGAAGCTGTGTTGCCACAAAGTATCTGAGAAATGAAGCTGTTTGCCAGAAAGTATCTGCTGATGTTAAAAAAACATCGCTCTGAAAAACGATACATCGATGTTTTTCCGATGTTTCCATACGTTTTAGAAATATTAGGAAAAACACACGGAAATGAAGCTGTGTTGCCAGAAAGTATCTTTAATAAAACACACTGAAATGAAGCTGTGTTGCCAGAAAGTATCCTTAAGAAATATTAGGAAAAACACCCTGAAATGAAGCTGTGTTGCCAGAAAGTATCTGAGAAATGAAGCTGTGTTGCCAGAAAGTATCTCTTTATGTTAAAAAAAAAATCGCTCTGAAAAACGATACATCGATGTTTTTCCGATGTTTCCATACGTTTAAGAAATATTAGGAAAAACACACTGAAATGAAGCTGTGTTGCCAGAAAGTATCTTTAGGAAAAACACACTGAAATGAAGCTGTGTTGCCAGAAAGTATCTGAGAAATGAAGCTGTGTTGCCAGAAAGTATCTGCCGATGTTAAAAAAACATCGCTCTGAAAAACGATACATCGATTTTTTTCCGAAGTTTCCATACGTTTTAGAAATATTAGGAAAAACACACTGAAATGAAGCTGTGTTGCCAGAAAGTATCTCTAGGAAAAACACACTGAAATGAAACTGTGTTGCCAGAAAGTATATTTTAGAAATATTAGGAAAAACACACTGAAATGAAGCTGTGTTGCCAGAAAGTATCTGAGAAATGAAGCTGTGTTGCCAGAAAGTATCTTTAAGAAGTATTAGGAAAAATACACTGAAATGAATCTGTGTGGCCAGAAAGTATCCTTAAGAAATATTAGGAAAAACACACTGAAATAAATCTGTGTTGCCAGAAAGTATCTTTAAGAAATATTAGGAAAAACACACTGAAATGAAGCTGTGTTGCCTGAAAGTATCTGAGAAATGAAGCTGTGTTGCCAGAAAGTATCTGCCGATGTTAAAAAAACATCGCTCTGAAAAACGATACATCGATTTTTTTCCGAAGTTTCCATACGTTTTAGAAATATTAGGAAAAACACACTGAAATGAAGCTGTGTTGCCAGAAAGTATCTCTAGGAAAAACACACTGAAATGAAACTGTGTTGCCAGAAAGTATATTTTAGAAATATTAGGAAAAACACACTGAAATGAAGCTGTGTTGCCAGAAAGTATCTGAGAAATGAAGCTGTGTTGCCAGAAAGTATCTTTAAGAAGTATTAGGAAAAATACACTGAAATGAATCTGTGTGGCCAGAAAGTATCCTTAAGAAATATTAGGAAAAACACACTGAAATAAAGCTGTGTTGCCAGAAAGTATCTTTAAGAAATATTAGGAAAAACACACTGAAATGAAGCTGTGTTGCCTGAAAGTATCTGAGAAATGAAGCTGTGTTGCCAGAAAGTATCTGCCGATGTTAAAAAAACATCGCTCTGAAAAACGATACAGTGATGTTTTTCCGATGTTACCATACGTCTAAGAAATATTAGGAAAATCACACTGAAATGAAGCTGTTTTTCCAGAAAGTATCTTTAAGAAATATTAGGAAAAACACAATGAAATGAAGCTGTGTTGCCAGAAAGTATCTGAGAAATGAACCTGTGTTGCCAGAAAGTATCTGCCGATGTTAAAATAACATCGCTCTGAAAAACGATACATCGATGTTTTTCTGATGTTTCCATATGTTTAAGAAATATTAGGAAAAACACACTTTACTAGTTCTGTTGCGTCTTTTAAGGGTTCTGCCAATAAAACGCAGTCTCTGTTTCGCCTTTCCCACGACATTATCTACGTGTTCTTTCCAATTTAAGTCTGAAGTGATAGTAATTCCTAGGTATTTTGTGGAGTTTACGGCCTTCTCTTTTGATTGATTTATCTTGTAAACAAAGTTTAACAGATTTCGTTTCGTACTCATGTGGACGACTTCACACTTCTCATTATTTAGAGTCAATTGCCAATTATTACACCACACTGATATCTTATTCAGATCGTCCTGCAGTTGGTTTTGATCTTCAGATGATTTTACTAGACGGTAAATGACGGCGTCATATGCAAACAACCTAAGAGAGCTACTTAGATTTTCCCCTAAATTGTTTATGCAAATAAGGAACAGCAGAGGACCAATAACACTACCCTGTGGAACGCCCGATATCCCCTCTGTTTTAGTCGATGCCTTACTACGAACTCTATCCTCTCTGACAGGAAATCCCCTATCCAATCGCAAATTTGGGGCGATATACCATAACCACGCCATTTGATTAAAAGCCGTTTTTGAGGTACGGTGTCAAAAGCCCTGTGGAAATCAAGAAATACGGAATTTGAGTACTGTGGGCAGGGTAAAGCTGGGAATTTGTATCTGACGGGAGGCGTGCTTAGGTAGTCCTTGCAGGTGCGGTGATCACTGTGTCCCCAGTGGTGTAGGGGTCAGCGCAACTGCCTAGAAAGGAGGAGACCCGGGTTCGAATCCCGGCTGGGTAGACATTTTCAGCTTTGCCCATTCGCAGTTGAAGTCATATATTCTGTGAATATGAAAACAATAACAACTGCAGGATCAGGAGTGACGTCTGTTCTTTCGGAATAGCCGCCACATGTATAAATACGAAATCGATTTGCGAAACCCTTGTCGATAGCACCCATCACTTAGTGCGAATAAAGAGCTAGTTGTGTTTCGCATGAAGGGTATTGTCTAAATCCGTGTTGACCTTGGGTCAATAGATCGTTCCGTTCGAGATAATTCATAATATTTGAATACAGGATATGTTGCAAAACCCTGCTGCAAATTGGAGTGCATATCGGTGTCCTATTGTCGTCGAGTTGGTGTAATGGTAGCGTAGGCAGTCTGCGGCTCACAACTAGGCCTGCAACATCGTTGATAAAAATATCGATGTTCAGACATCGATGTTCTTGCGGAAAAATATCGATGTTAAAAAAACATCGCTCTGAAAAACGATACATCGATGTTTTTACGATGTTTCCATACGTTTAAGAAATATTAGGAAAACATACTGAAATGAAGCTGTGTTGCCAGAAAGTATCTGCCGACTGCCTTATTTATGTTCTTTCACTACGCTACGAATACACAGCGAAATGGCAGCTTAGAATGAAAAAGAAGTTGGGAATAAGGTTTCGCTACCTATTGCGCTGATTTTACTTGGGATTTACATCGATTTGTTCATTACATGCGAAATAACTTGTGTTTTTGTTCACGTATTGCATTTCTCTTAGCTGACGACCTGAGGAAATTAAACATTATGCATCTTTCAGTTATTACTTAATAATGTAGTTTTAAAATGAATATTCATCAATTATGTTTTTCAAATCATGTACCTTGCTGATATGAAAATCTGTTATACTTGGCTTGTTTGTTGGCTATTGTCTCGGATTTTTCGTCGACTTTTGTTTGATGTTTTAACTGACGTTTTGGCAGTACGATATCAGTCTGACTGGGTAAGACTGTCAAAGATTCGATTCCACTAATGTTGATGGGTGAAATTTCAGCAATTCCAGAAGCCCGTGCTGGACAAACATCAGATTAATCATCAAAGATCGACATAAAAAACGAGATAGACTCAAAGAGGCAATATGACAAATAATAACCGTGAAAGCTTTTAATTTTGTTTTAGGATTTGGGATTTGTCTTCGCAATATCTGCATTCTCCAGTGTCGTGAAGGTCCAATAACTTCTACAGTCACTAATCTAATAATTACCGGTACAAGAGAAATTCTGTTTTATACAATATTTCAAGTTACTGTCTCTTTTTTGTAGTAGAACAAAAAGCTTCATATAAAATCCTCTTACGCACACAATACTCAGACAAAGTGACTGCAGCACTGAGAGAATAGCAAACAGAGGTGAGTAAATCATATTGTTGTTAGTTTCTCATTTCACTTACCTACTATTCCAAAAGTATGAAAACAGCGACGACAGCAGGAGCACCGCACTTGAGCTGACGCTGGCTGAGCAACTAATAAAGTAATAATGGAGTTGACAATCAATAATTAAACGATGTCGATAATTTTGGACTTGTATCGTTGATGCATCGGCGATATATCGCTGTTCATAACATCGATGTTTATGGACGAAACATCGATGTTTTCAAAACATCGATGTATCGATTTCATCCCTAGTCATACCACGAGTTGTCCCCGTACAGTAACCGAAAACCCAGTCCATCCCGCACTTCATCCACACCTCCTTCATGACATCCCAACAGCCGCGGTGGAGTAGCCGAGCGGCCGAATTCACCTCGATGCGGAGCGCGCGGTTCCTCGCCGTCGGAGGTTCGATTCCTCCCTGTGACATGGATGTGTGTGTTGTCCTTAGTTTACTTTAAGTAGTTTGTAACCTACGGACTGATGACCAAGCATTTTGGTCCGATAGATTTACAAACATTTCTAACATTTTTGAAAAGTGCCGACGACACTTCTTTTCAACGCCGCGCAAATAAGCTGTTCGTACATTTGCAGGTTGCTGGCAAGACTGTGAAATGTTTGCTTCACACAGGTGCCACTGTGACGTTAATAAACCGTGCCACGTACGAAATGCTAGGTGGACCTCAATTGCGAACAGTGCACACTTACTTGGGGGTTCACGTTAAGCAGGCTTACAGGCCGCTCATCGTCTCGATACCAACTAGAGATAAATCGTTGTGGTGATGATCTATTGAAAGATCGAAACCGATCAGCTTGAAAAATAAATTATAAAACTTGTGCCAACTTGACTGATTTTTCGTGAATTAATTACAGCAGTTCTATGTCTTTCCTAAAGTGAAAGACGTTTTCCAAACTCGAGTGTTTCAGCTCGATACCTTGAGGTACTGACGTGTAAATGTCATCATTTCGTGTACTCCAAATGCAGTGTTTCAGCAATAAAAGTCGAGTGAACTGGAAAACACTAACAAGGAAAGTACTGGAGCTCGAACAAACGTATCTGTATGACTGTCTGGTTACAATATCTCTACGTACACCTCAAAGTGCTGGTGGGTGTCGTTTTTATGCAGAACTTTGCAATCATGCTCTAGATAGCACTGTAGATGTAATTGTAGACGCCATACGTAATACAGATATCTGAACTATAACTTATGTAATAATCGTCGTACATGTTCTCTAGCGTATTGTCATAAAAAGCAGTGATGATAGTTGCCACTTTAAGCTTCTTCTCGGAAGACTGTTGGTATTCACTGCCATTGCTTCTATCACCTCTTCCCGCACTCACCGTAGCACTATCGCTTGCAATGAGTTCTTCGTCATTATCATTCCTATTGTCATCATTATGTGTTAGTGTTAGAACAGTATCTAACTAATGCTCATATTTCTGTACCATAACAGATACGAGAGAGCATGCGAATGATTCACCTTCTACACCAATACCATCTTCACGAAGAATGGTTCTTCGTAACTTTTTTTTTTTTTAATCCATCGGACCAAACTGCATGGTCATAAAAAAAATTAAAAATTTTTAAAAAAATGTTCAAATGTTAGTATAGTCTATAGGACTTAACTACGGGGTCATCAGTCCCTAAACTTACAACCTACTTATGAACTAACTAAGGACGGCACAAATATCCATGCGCGAGGGGGGATTCGAACCCCCGACCGTAGTGGCCGTGCAGACCGTGACTGAAGCGCCTCAGTCCCCGCGGCCACCGCGGCCGGCGCATGATCATCAGTCCGTAGCTTACAAACTACTTAAACCTAGGTAAACTAACCTACGGACAAACACACACACCCATGCCCCAGGGAGGACTCGAACCTCCACGGCGAGCAACCGTGCGCTCCGCAGCGGGACGCTTTGGCTTCGTAACTTCATCTCAACCAATCGCAATACTGTAGCAGGATTGATTAGCAAACGCCACCCCATCTGACGCTTCACCACACAAATAATATCAAAAAGGGCAACTTCGGAGGCACACTGCACCGTCCCTACTGGCGAACCGACAGGTCAAAGAACAATGCGGCATGGCACACGCAGAGGCCTCTAACGGACGACTGCAGAGTTTTGCAGATGCGGGAATGTCACTAGTGCAGTAAGGAATCTTTACATTATCTCTCGCATGATTCTGATGTATATGTGTTTGTTGGAGCCCAAGTACTTTCCTTGTAAGATGCTACGGCGGGGCATCTTTTTTTTTTTTTTTTTTTTTTTTTTTTTTTTTTTTTTTTTTTAAAGACAGGGAGGGAAGGTCAGTGTATAGTTGACAAAGTTCCTAAACACCTCCCCTCCTTCACGCCTTCCCTCGGTGATGTTACCATCGCACTTCGTGCGAGTGCCCTGGTTTGTAAACGGGGCAGCACTGCACGCGAGGTGCCGTGTCGACATGCAACTTCAGTGCATGTCTGAATTCACTCTTTACTAACCTTGTGTCTTCTGTCATAGATGATGTCCCATTGTGCAGGTGAAGCACACAGGTCGCACATCCGTTGTACTTGAAGTGATGCTAAAAGAGGTGTTGAGATGTGGCTAGGAAGTACTGCACTACGAATAACTTTAGCTTTTGTAGGATGCCAGTGCTTGTTTTCATTGAAGAAATGCCAGTGTATATCCAAGCACAAATATACAGGCTGAGTAATATTAAATATATAAACGTTGCATAACGTATATACTGTCCCTGGCCCGCACTGAGCTAACATGAATGTGCAAGGTATCGCGGTCGGCGCTCGACTGACTGCCGCCGCCTCTCGCTGCGCGCCACAAGCCACCGTTCTGGCGCCAAGCGAAACTTCTAGACTAACATCGTTCAACTTATTACAAAATATACAAATAATTAAATGTTTGAATTAACCGAAATATAGCTTAGCACAAAAGCATTACAGAAAGTATACAGATATTTTTAATAGATATAGGGAAGTTAAATATTAATAAAAGAAGCTTAAAGTTTTGGCGGACAACTAGGATAGACGGGAGCCAATCATATTCCAACTTGCAAAAGGAGCGGAGCTTTCCCACGGGATACAAGTTCATCTACTGTCTCTCTCTCACACCGTTTCTACTATTGCGTAACACAGTACTCCAACCAAGAAAACTTCTTTAACACCTAATATTTAGATATGCGAAATAAACGGCTGCATATCAGCCCCCTCACAATGGTGCTCAATTGTTATCTTCGGCCGTGCAGAGGCGCTTACTGGAGTTATACCATTAGCCTCCGGCACCATCGGTTCGTATCGGTAGCTGGTCATTAGCTTCCCGATCAGTACTTTTAACAGCTCCTAAATTAAAAACGACGCAAGTTGGGGACAGAGAAGGGGAGTGGGGGGGAGGGTAAAGCTGGTGACACCTGCCTGGAAATGGGACAAAATCGAAAAATTTCCTGCCATAACTTCTTTCGCCTCGACTTTTTTTAATTCGGGAATTTTTCAGAGGGTACGGGTTCGCCCCGGACGGATAGCATCGCCGCGCTTTAACAGGCTGGGGGCGGAGGCGGCGGCGGAGGCGGGGGCGGATTCCCGGGGGCGGCCGGAGATGGCGGTTTACCTTCGGCGCCTCCAGAAATTGGCAGACAGCGCCGCCACGTCTTCCTCCCCCCACCCCATCTTTCTCCCCTTTTTTCTTTTTTTATCGCCTCCTCTCCCCCTTGTCTCGGGGAGGCCTCCACCGCCCCCGGCGTTCCACGTTCCATCAACTCGGTCCGTCGCCCCGGGCCTCGACGTGAGCGAAATCTCCCGCCGACGCCCCAAACCCTCCGCAACCCCCAAGTCCATTTTTTCCCCCACCCTCTTCCCTCCACGCACGCGCGGTGGAATCTCGCAAGCTCTCGAGTTGTGAGCCGCAGACTGCCTACCATTACTTATGAACTATAATGAAATGAAAGGTTTTCGCTTGGTAGGCGATGTGAGATGTTTCTTTTATTTAACTTCAAAACATATCGATTTCGTTCCTATGATGGGACATCGTCAGTGCAGAATTGCAAGTCATGATGAACTATGTGCTCTGCTTAAAAACATTTTTATCAGTTATGTCATAAGAAACATTTAGAGGTCTTGCCGGTACAAGTCACAACAATAAAATGTTTTTAAGCAGCGCACATAGGTCATCATGACTTGCAATTCTGCACTGATGATGTCCCATCATAGGGGCGAAATCGATATGTTTTGAAGTTAAAAGAAACATCTCACATCGCCTACCAAGCGAAAACCTGTTATTTCATTATAATTCTGTGGTGGGCTGGCACACAAAAATGGAATCTAGTTACTTATGAACTACTTACGAACTAGGACGGCACAAACATCCATGACCGTGACAGTTTATTTTACTGAAGTACCCAGCAGTGCTATAACAATGTGCAATAACTGAGAAACCTTCCCAAAATGTTAGCTCAGTTAATGTTATGTGATAATTCACATGTAGGTTAGCACACAATACCTATCAACATTAGGCACTAGATTAATGGAAAGCGACATGTATTAATTACCTCCTGTTTGATAAAAAGCAATACATTAGATATAAAAAGGTCAGTCCTTAGCTTAATTTAAAAGCAGGAACGTCACTTATTGCGAAAGCAGTGAATTTGGTACAGGGTTTGAATTTTAAGACGAAACAATTTTACAACTAGTTTGCTCAAAAATAAAGGTCTTGATCTCAGATCACCAATTTTTCCTCAATATTCACTGTAGATGTGATGAATAGGGATGCAAACGATACATCGATGTTTTGAAAACATCGATGTTACGTCCATAAACATCGATGTTAACATCGATGTTTTGAACAGCTATGTATCGCCGATGCATCGAAGAAAGAAATTCAAAACTATCGACATCGTTCAACAATTGATTCTCAACTCCATTATTACTTTATTAGTTGCTCAGCCAGCGTCAGCTCAAGTGCGGTGCTCCTGCTGTCGTCGCTGTTTTCATACTTTTGAAATAGTAGGCAAGTGAAATATCAAACAATGTTTGTCCAGCACGGGCTGCTGGCATTACTGGAATTTCACCCTCCAACATTAGTGGAATTGAATCTCTGACAGTGTTACCCAGTCAGAATGATATCGTGCTGTCAAAACGTCAGTTAAAACATCAAACAAAAGTCTACGAAAAATCCGAGACAAAAGCCAACAATCCAAGTATAACATAGATTTTCATTTGAGCAAGGTACGTGATTTGAAAAACGTCATTGATGAATATTCATTTTAAAAATACATTATTAAGTAATAACTGAAAGATGCATAATGTTTAATTTTCTCCACGTCGACAGCTAAGAAAAATGCAATACGACAGCAAAACACAAGTTATTTCGCATGTAATGAACAAATCGATGTAAATCCCAAGTAAAATCAGCTCAATAGGTAGCGAAACCTTATTCCTAACTTCTTTTTTATTCTAATCTGCCATTTCGCTGTGTATTCGTAGCCTAGTGAAAGAACATAAATAAGGCAGATACTTTCTGGCAACACAGCTTCATTTCAGTGTGTTTTTCCTAATATTTCTTAAACCTATGGAAACATCGGAAAAACATCGATGTATCGTTTTTCAGGAGCGATGTTTTTTTAACATCGATATTTTTCCGCAGGAACATCGATGTCTTAACATCGATGTTTTTATCATCGATGTTGCATCCCTAGTGATGAAACGATTAAAAAACTTAAGTTCATTGTTTACTTAACGTACTGTCATACCACGTCGAGGTACAGACCGGTTCTCTTCATCGTAAATGTTAATTCCACAGCGCCGTGCATAGCGCTGCTATTGCGAGATATAACAGGCCTACAATGGCGGCGCTCGCCCGGTTGGCGCTACTCTCCCAATACAGGGCTCTACCTAGGGTTGCCAGATCTCCGGGCGCCGCCCGGAGTGCCCGGGTTTGGAATGAATTCTCCGGGTCTACGGGACAATGACTCTCATCTCCGGGCTTCAATGTAACCTTCAGCTTAACTTTCTTTTTTACGGCTCTTCTTAAGTACTATGCTTACGTAGCGACGATCTACATCGAACTTAACGTAACTTAAACTAAGGACGAACACAACATCCATGCCCTAGGGGGGGGGGGTTCGAACCTCTGGCGGAAGCAGCCTCGCGCACCGTGGCAAGGACGCCTCAGTGCGCTCGGCCATTCCCGGCCAGCTCCTCTCTAGTGATTTTGAATAACTTTATATAAATGTCAATTTCTTATTGCAACTAAAACGCTACTTTTCTATTCTTCCTCTGAAAACTTTTCGCTGTTTCGTCGGTAGTAATCGGCTAGCGCATTATTAAGCAAACACTGTAGCGGCAACGTGTCAGCTGGCGACGTCTATTATTTGTGTTCGTTCGTTCGTTCATTGTTTATCAGTTTACCGGCAATTTTTGGAATACTCAGATCACGTGTGAACAGACAAGCTTACATTAACTCATATTAGTAATAACACTGAAATGAAGAGACGATATCTAAGTTCGTTCCGTGAAGAATGGTTGCAGGAAGAAAATTATAAAGAGTGGCTACAAAAAGTTTATTAGGTATTTGGCGCTCTTCTTGGTGACCAGTTTGCGGAGCCTCAAGCGGCAACTCTTGGAAGGCGCAGCTGTTGATGTGAGCAGCTTTGATGCTGCCGCCACGCAGACTGAAGTGTGCCGATTGTTGATTCACAGCCACTGGCGGCCTGGCCGGTCAGCTGCGGCACGTGAAGGCCACCCCTAGCAATGATTTGGATTTTTATTTATTTATTTTAGAATTTACATGTAATCCTGGTTGGGGGGTGAGTCATTGGACAAGGGGGAGGGGGGCACGTCTGGTCTCCGGGCCTGCCTCGAGTTCAGTCTGGCAACCCTAACACCAACTCGAGGACAATAGGTCAGCGATATGCACTGCAATTTGTAGCAGGGTTTTGGAACATATCCTCTATTCAAATATTATGAATTATACATTTCATTCCATTCCATGATGGTGGTGGTGGTGGTGGTGGTGGCGGCTGGTGCAGCAACAGTGTTGAATAATTAAAAAATGCTCAGTCTCTGTTGCAATATTTTACTATCCAATAACGCGTTTCGCGCTGTTAGCGCATCGTCAGACATCTTTTTCCAAAATGACCCCCCTTCTGACAATTCACAACATCTTTCTCCCGCCCCACCCTCAGGCCTCTAATAATTTCGTTTTCATTCATTTATTATTGTTTCATACCAACATGTATCATGTCACAAGATTCATTCCCCCACGTCACAAACATCTCTGATAATACCAATCTAAGCTACCGCTTGGCAAGCCGCTCATTCTCGCAGACTGTTAACTCTGGCCATACCGCTCTGTTTAACGGTCGCATTTATGTTCCGCAGTTATTAACAATACTACCAGTTGTAAACGTGGACCTGCCTCTGCTGCTATGGTGAGTTTTATCATATAAAAGCGTTCCATTAATTTCCATACCATACCCCTTTAACCCTAGTTATTCTACTTCAAATAACCCTTACGTACTTCGTACGTTTACCTCTTTGCAGGCGCCCAATGACAACACAAATTGTTAAGATGCCTCCTATACAGCATAGATAGCTCTGTGGCTCCATCTCCGCCCAAGTAAGTTCTGACTTTTCAAAATTTACTCACCTTAGCCGCATTAGATTCGCTGCCCGCCAGGTACACGGACTGTAACAAAACATTTGTCTTTTTCCAGTCTGACGATGCGCTAACAGCGCGAAACGCGTTATTGGATAATAAAATATTGCAACAGAGACTTAACATTTTTTAATTATGAATTATCTCCAAGGGAACGATCTATTGACCCAAGATCAACACGGATTTAAACAATATCCTTCATGCGAAACACAACTAGCTATTTGTTCACACGAAGTGATGGGTGCTATCGACAAGGGTCCGCAAATCGATTCCGTATTTATACATGTGGCGGCTATTCCGAAAGAACAGACGTCACACCTGATCCTGCAGTTGTTATTGTTTTCATATTCACAGAATATATGACTTCAACTGCGAATGGGCAAGCTGAAAATGTGTACCCAGCCGGGATTCGAACCCGGGTCTCCTGCTTTCTAGGCAGTTGCGCTGACCCCTACACCACTGGGGACACAGTGATCACCGCACCTGCAAGGACTACCTAAGCACGCCTCCCATCAGATACAAATTCCCAGCTTTACCCTGCCCACAGTACTCAAACTCCGTATTTCTTGATTTCCACAGGGTTTTCGACACCGTACCTCACAAACGGCTTGTAATCAAATGGCGTGGTTACGGTATATCGTCCAAAATTTGCGATTGGATAGGGGATTTCCTGTCAGAGAGGACATAGTTCGTAGTAAGGCATCGACTAAAACAGAGGTGATATCGGGCGTTCCACAGGGTAGTATTATTGGTCCTCTGCTGTTCCTTATTTGCATAAACGATTTAGGGGGAAATCTAAGTAGCTCTGTTAGGTTGTTTGCAGATGACGCCGTCATTTACCGTCTAATAAAATCATCTGAAGATCAAAACTAACTGCAGAACGATCTGAATGAGATATCAGTATGGTGTAAAAATTGGCAATTGACTCTTAAATAATGAGAAGTGTGAAGTCGTCCACATGAGTACGAATAGCAATCTGTTAAACTTTGTTTACAAGATAAATCAATCAAAAGGGAAGGCTGTAAACTCCACAAAATACCTAGGAATTACTATTACTTCAGACTTAAATTGGAAAGAACACGTAGAAACTGTCGTGGGAAAGGCGAACCAGAGACTGCGTTTTATTGGCAGAAACCTTAAAATACGCAACAGAACTAGTAAAGAAACTGCATACACCACGCTTGTCCGTCTATTTTTTTAGTATTGCAGCCTAGTGTGAGATCCTTATCACGTGGGTTTGACAGAGGACATCGAAAGAGTCCAAAGAAGGGCAGCTCGTTTCGTATTGTCACGATACAGGGGAGACAGCGTCATGAAAATGATACAGGATCTGGGATGGGAATCATTACTACAACGGCGCTTATCGCTGCGGCGTGGGCTACTTTGAAACTCCAATCGCCAACATTCTCCTCCGATTGCGAAAATATATTGTTGACTCCCACTTACATAGGTAGAAATGATCATCAGAATACAATACGAGAAATCAGAGCTCGAGCAGAGAGATTCAGGTGTTCTTTCTTCCCGCGCGCTATTCGAGAATGGAATGGGAGATAAATAGTATAATTGTAGTTCGATGAACCCTCTGCCAGATGTGATATGCAGAGTATCCCATGTAGATGTAGATGCAGTAGTTGTCTCGACCTGTTGGTGGTCCGTCTGAAACATAACAAGTACAAACCTTGTGGCCACGCCTTCACTAATGAGAAATGTCATAGAATATAACTTAAGGTTTTTGAATGTCTTGGTTGTGCACTGCAATGCATTTGTACGTCAAGGCTTTTTACGTTATTATACTAGACTTAGAGCGTGAAAGGGGAGAAATTATATAGTGTCCCAGCTATCTTGTCCACCCAAAATATCTCTGGTGGAACATTAACAGCTATTGGAAAACGACTTTCACCGGTATCAATGTACGCTGGGGCCCATGAATGTACATGTTTGGAAACATTGTAAAACGAAAGCAAATGTGCTTTCAACACAAACTTATGTTTTTTTTTTTAAATGGACACCGTATATTTTTTCTTCAGCAATGCATAGCATGACAAATCACATAAACAATGGCGTTGATTGCATCGCAGTATTCCAATTACATCCCGAGATATTGCGACGCGAAGTTGACGTTTGAAATACGCGAAACGCGCGGCTAGCGCACGTCCTGAGCAGCATGGGGTTCTCGCCTGAGTCTCAGGACGTGCGCTAGCCGCGCGTTTCGCGTATTTCAAGCGTCAACTTCGCGTCGCAATATCTCGGGATGTAATTGGAATATTGCGATGCAATCAACGCCATTGTTTATGTGATCTGTCATGCTATGGATTGCTGAAGAAAAAATATAGGCTGTCCATTAAAAAAGAAAAAAGAGTTTGTGATAAAAAACACAACAACTTAATCTAACATAAACTAACTTACGATAAGGACAACATATATATCCATCATTCACAGAATATATGACATCAACTGCGATTGGGCAAAGCTGAAAATGTGTACCCAGCCGGGATTCGAACCCGGGTCTCCTGCTTTCTAGGCAGTTGCGCTGACCCCTACACCACTGGGGACACAGTGATCACCACACCTGCAAGGACTACCCGTCAGATACAAATTCCCAGCTTCGCCCTGCCCACAGTACTCAAACTCGTAGTTATGAAACTAATTCCTGTAAAAGTAAGGGCTTCAAATCTGCCCGGCATATATAATATGCCGGTGATGGGCAATGATCCTATCGTTATTGGGGAGGGGTGGGCAAGTTTGAAGCCCTTACTCTTACGGGAATTAGTTTCATAACTACGAGTTTGAGTACTGTGGGCAGGGCGAAGCTGGGAATTTGTACCTGACGGGAGGCGTGCTTGGGTAGTCCTTGCAGGTGCGGTGATCACTGTGTCCCCAGTGGTGTAGGGGCCAGCGCAACTGCCTAGAAAGCAGGAGACCCGGGTTCGAATCCCGGCTGGGTACACATTTTCAGCTTTGCCCAATCGCAGTTGATGTCATATATTCTGTGAATATTAAAGAATAACAACTGCAGGATCAGAGGTGACGTCTGTTCTTTCGGAACAGGCCGCACATGTATATATACATTTGCTTTCGTTTTAGAATGTTTCAAATATGTGCAGTCATGGGCCCCAGCCGTACATTGATACCGGTGAAAGTCGTTTTCCAATAGCTGTTATTGTTCCAGAGATATTTTGGGAGATCAAGATAGCTGGGACACCCTGTATATAAGCCACTATATGTAAGATATACTTGTTGTACTGTGTGTATATTCTCCCCGTTCTCTCGAGTAATTGCGGCGTCGTGTGTCGGCAGGCATGAGCGCGGAGGACGAGTGGTACAACAAGAGCCTGTCGGCGCTGCGCATGAACTCGAC
The DNA here is from genome assembly GCA_026315105.1 of Locusta migratoria. Lineage (NCBI taxonomy): Eukaryota > Metazoa > Arthropoda > Insecta > Orthoptera > Acrididae > Locusta > Locusta migratoria. The sequence continues at coordinate 54,285,732 of CM048753.1, read as the reverse complement.
GCACCACCCCAACCTGGCGGCGCCGATGCTGCAGTACCAGACGTAATGGCGGCCGGCCAGCCCGCCGCGCCACCTCGCGGCCGACGACGACGCGGGCGACGACCAGTTGGCGCAGCCGCACCAGTTTACTGGTGGTGGCAGCGGGAGTGGCCGCTTCTTCTGAAGCGGCTGCCCTCCTGAGGGGCCACCAGCGCGGCTCCACCTGCCCGGCCCTCGAGGTGGCGCTCCGGACCGCCCCGGCCGAACCACGGTCTCCGCGAGTCGGCGAGGGTCAAGGAGGAGCCTTCTTTTGGGCGCCGTGTCGACACCACGGCAGCTGGCGCCTGGGAAGAGTCCAAGGGCGAAGGCCCTCCTGCCGGGGACCGCGCCGGTGCCCACTTCGGCTGCGGAAGCGTCACAAAAGCTGACGACCGTCGCCGATCTCGCCGGTCCGGTAGCGACCGCGGCGGGCGTGAGACGGGGCTCGACTCGCCTCTCCTCTACTACTGGACCTCCTGCGACAGTGGTGCCGACCTGCTCCCGAGAAACTCTGGCACGTCACACGTTTCAGAAGCCCAGTTCGTGTTGCAGAATGAAGCTCAGAGGGGAAAAAACTGGACGATCCTTGACTGTGCGTTACTGTACTGCAAGTTACCCTCCTTCCAAAAGAACACTCGCCATCCTCCACCCTCGGTATCACATTTCACAATTTGGAACTCCCCATCCTGGGCAAACTGTGAACCTACTTGTTATATCTCGGGCCCACAGTGTTAGTAATGTCATATATTGACATAATGTGATAGGATTGTCCAAACACTGTAATTAATTATTTATTTACTTCTCACACAAGATATCTTTCGGCATTTAATGCCATCATCAGGTGTTTCGTATTTAGAAGTTGTAAATGCTTCAACTGACTATTTATTAGGAGATGATTTATATTTGATTTCTGAATTGCAGCCAGTTACAGCATCTGTCAATGTCTCAGAAGCCCAGTTCGTGTTGCAGAATGAAGCTTAGAGGGGAAAAAAACTGGACGATCTTTGAATGTGCGTTACTGCACTAGAAGTTACCCTCCTTCCAAAGGAACACTCGTCATTCTCCACCGTCGGTATGACATGTGACAATTTCGTACTCCCCATCCTGGGCAAAACTGTGGACCTGTATAGTATTCTGAGGTATTGACAGATGCTGCAACTGGCTACAATTCAGAAATCAAATATAAATCATCTCCTAATAAATAGTTGAAGCATTTACAACCTCTAAATACGAAACACCTGACGATGGCATTAAATGCCAAAACATATCTTGTGTGAGAAATAAATAAATAATTAATTAGAGTGTTTGGTCAATTCTTTCACATTATCTCAATATACATTTCTAACACTGTGGGCCTGAGATATAACAAGTTATTGACATTTTGTCATGTGGACCTACTGTCTTCAATGAGAGGAAACTTTATGATAATCCACTATGTGCCACTGGACTTAACTTTTATATAGCGACTTCGTCATTGAGCCCTTAGTGGAGAACATTTAGGCTTCTAAAAAACCTATTATGTCCAGTCCCAAAAGTCTGTGAATGTCTACAACTCCATTAGAAGTAAGGATGCCTCAGTAATCTACTTCCATATGCAACAATACATGAAACATATTTCATACGAGATTCCCAAAAAAAGTACAAACAATTCTTTTAAGAAACTAATTTACATTTCTAAGTTTCCACCTTTCTATGTTAGAGTCAATTCTGAAGCGAACTGTTTTCCTTTTTAGAAAATATAATTCACAGAACCAGACCTCCAAAGATTGTCAAAATACAGTAGACAAATTTAGCCCATTTCAGTAAATTTATGCAGAGCTTAGAAATTTTAGTGCTTTTTGGACAGAATTGTCATCCCACTTCTTTAACTCCTTGTTGTAGAACTTACAACAAAGTGGATGTATGTTAACGATAACATTTACTTGGCCATTAGTTTGTGAAAAACTTTTACTTATTTCAAAATTATTTTGCAAACAGGAACACAATTGCATATAGATACCTACCATACTTGCCTCGATCATTCTTACAGTAATTTGTAAGACTCAATAAGATCTCAAGTGCATTCATTAGTGGCAAAATCAAAATTTTTCTCTCCCATTTTCTTGTTTATTTCACCACATACCCAAATACAAATTTTAATTCAATGCCTCTCCTTGTGTTTAATATCTTTGCAATTTTTTTAATCTTCAAAAGATAGATAAGGTTCATAGAAGCTGAAATTGCTTTACATATCCTAATGCCTGTTGCTTTTGACAGTATGAGATTTTTTTTCTAGGTATTCATTAGGTTTGTTACTCCATTTCTAAGAAGGAATATTTCAGAGTAGCTAAAAACCAGGCACCAGAAGAACAGTTTGTATTTAAAATGATTTCTCATTCATGGTGTCGTACAGTAACCAGTGAAATTTTATTTTGCAATAAAGGCCGACTTGGTGCAAAATATATCTTATTCTCTAGTCTCAGTGACGTTCCGCATTTCAAATTATGACAACTGCCACTGGCATTTACATTTTACTATTGGAAATATAATTTACTCACCACTGACCAATAATCACTCTGTCAGTAACACAGTTCTCATTCTTAGTCCACACATGAGGTCACCAACAACAATGAAAATACAGCAAGTTTAAATTTTCACTTGACGACAAGACTCACACTTTCGAGCGCACAATAATATAAATGAAATGTATTACTGTCACAACAAAATTCCATTTCGTTTCAGTCACGCATTTAAGTTACGTCCAAAAATGAATTATCCTGTTAACTACGATATCGTCACATTGCTAAAATACAGGAAAAAAATCGCACGTCTCTCAAGATATTTTTATCTCCAGGACCGTCAACTATTTTTTTAAAAAAAGAACTATTGTCTGACAGTCAAATAATTCGATATATTTTCCCGCTCGCAAACTTTTATGTTCGTCAAGCATTTACCTGTCAGACTATAATGAAATTAAGGGAAAAAATGACAGCTGAGTTGGGAAGCAGTGTACGAAATACTTCAGCTCGCAGTTCTGATAGAATTTCAAACCTCGTGGTTGTCTGTCACTCTGACATGTGCGTGGCTTGTGTTGGCACTGTCTGTTCACAGGCTCACAGATCCCCCTCAAAATGAAGAGTGGCGTAAGTAAGTTAATTTTTTTACATATCGGAGTTTTTTAATTCAATTCTATTTGTGCCCCATGCAGATTCCCGCATAGCAATTATTTCGACGATTATAAACATTTTACTTAGGATTAAAAAAAAAGTTACTTCAGACGGGAATCTCTAAAGTCTGTACTTTTTTGAATTAAGAGAAAACAGGACAAGAAATACTGACTATTGTAGACCAGTAATATCAACAGAGTACTCTGATGCGTGGAACAGAATTTTTTTCGCGAGCATACACTGTCTCCGAAAGTAATGTGGTTTGCTCGCAACATTGGTGTTGCAAACAGATCTCATTCAAAATGGCCTTGAATTCTGCACACACATTTCAGATGAATCTTTGTATTTGCTTTTATTTAGCCATTTTACCGCTAATTAGCTCCATAGATTCTATTACTTTAAAATACACCAACGAGAAACCTTTTTTATGCATTTTTATTTATACCAACACGCGTTTTGGACTTTCGCCGATATTGAGTCGACATAATACAAATTTAAATCTTGAGTTACTCATTAAATATACCGCTGCTATTTCTATGCTGCAGTTTCCCTGTCGAAAATACTAATTTTGTTTTTCTCGAACATACACTGTCTCCAAAAGTAATGTGGTTTGCTCGCAACATTGCTGTTGCAAACAGATCTCATTCAAAATGGCCTTGAATTCTGCACACACATTTCAGATGAATCTTTGTATTTGCTTTTATTTAGCCATTTTACCGCTAATTAGCTCCATAGATTCTATTACTTTAAAATACACCAACGAGAAACCTTTTTTATGCATTTTTATTTATACCAACACGCGTTTTGGACTTTCGCCGATATTGAGTCGACATAATACAAATTTAAATCTTGAGTTACTCATTAAATATACCGCTGCTATTTCTATGCTGCAGTTTCCCTGTCGAAAATACTAATTTTGTTATAAACTGCACTTCATGAGTTATATATTTACAATACAGTACTCGTTCGATACACTTACATTCTACTGTGCTTGTCGTTGCACTGTTTTTTTTTTTTTTTTTCTTATTTGTAACTGGGAGACAAAAATATTCACTGTGTGCTAAGCTCACCCACTATCTGTTCTAACAGAGGATGACAAATGCAGAGTCTACCATTAGCAGTAGGAATCGTTTTTGGTTTGTCCTATTTCTTTCTATTGCATTCACCTCTCATTTAATCTCAGGATAGGAATGATAAGTAAAATATGTAATGAACAGAACGTGTCCAGGGCGTCAGTGGTGACCGAAGTTTTAAGGTTGCAATAACAAGTGAACACTTCATAACACGTTTAGTTATTCACTACTTGTTCTTTCAAGGACAAGGGAACGTACACTATTTGTCAACGTGATAGAATAGGTGAAACAAGATTATTCCATGTTTACAAGTGTCTTTGTACGTATAAGAAGATATTTTTGTGAAATTGTAAACATGAATGACAAAGAGCACCTGAAATATTTCTTCTGGCAAATGCACTGTTTTTCTTCTCATACCTGTTCCTCTGGATTTTCGTAGTTACACTCTTAACAATATATATCCCAGCACTTATCTGGTGCATCATAAACTTATAAAGCTCACGTGGTACTAAAAGGTTGTATCGAGTGTAGGTATCTGTAAGGAAATCTTGGTTAATTGTTCCATAGACAAATTAGGCCACCAAATTATATTATGCCTTTATTTGTAAGTCTTTTATATTGACATAGTTCCTTATTTACTGTGAAAAATGAGAATCAAGGAGAAACCCAATAATACTTATTACTAAGTAACTCCTTTACAAAGGTGGAACAAATATTAGTTAGAACAAAAATGTTTTAACTCGAATGTCTAACGTTGGTGTAAACGGAAATTCTGAAATCTCTTCTGGGAGAGAAAAGATTATGTGTTCGCAGTGAATTGTATAAAACACATACGTATGTATGATATCGACTCCTGACCCTAAACTTGCGTTATTCTATGCTATTGCAGAGGATGCAGTATTGCATCAAAGTACATTTAACAGAAACTATATAGTTTTCCAGTTCCTAAAAACGTGGAAAGAGCACGGAAAACACTTTGGATACAAGTCTTCTTGTGCTGTTGTCTGCACTGTTATGGGGGGTTCATTTCCCAAAGTGAGTGTGCAAGAGATGTTTCGCCGTGTGACTACAAGAGGAGAGATTCTTCTCCATATAGTCCTGTGGATACTGATCTCCTGGATGTAGAACTGACACAAAGGAAGAACAATAAAACAATAAACTACTTCTAAGATGTTAATATTTTCATTCTAATGCTTAAAAGTCCTATAATACGTAATTAAGCGTTTCGTCCCTAGAGTAAGGAATATCTGTTGACTTAGTGTTGGTGAGAATGTAATTTTGAGTGTCCATTTTCTGTCCCATATCTTAAATGTTCGTGTAAATGGAGCAATTGTAACATAAGTGCCAGAGTGTTTGTAACATTTAATTTGTTTTATGTGACAGACGGACTTGAACTTGTTGTTTTATTTCGTACGCTGTAAAAGATATTACTGTTAAGAACCAACTGTTTGGTGATGAAGCTTTGTATCTTATTGTACTCGATGCATTTCCTTGTCTAGCTGTTTCTTTCTTTGTATGCAGTATTGTCAGCTAACCCACCACTACTCCTCGCTGTCCAAGCACTTCACTATTTAACTTACGACGTACTTCAGATGCCTAGTGAACTTTTCAGTGGAACAGTGCATTCTCTTTTAAGCATTCGTGTTAGCATACAAAATGCGCTTAATTTAACTTATGCAGTCCAATCTACAGTACACCTAAATCAGGTTAATCAAATGGGAATACATTCTTGAACATTCTTTTCTGTGTACGTGAGAGACAAGAAGCCTTCTTATCCCGTCTACAGATTTGTCAGAGCAAACCGTTTTCAGTAGAATTCTAAATAACATACAGCATATTTCTCCACAGGTTAGTAGAATACGGCAGGTATTATGTAAACAGTGTTAACTGGACAAAACATACTTACTTTACCTACCAAAAAAAAAAAAAAAAAAAAAAAACGCTCGTACTTCTATGCGTCTATTACCGAAAATTAATGTATGTCATGTACTGTATATAATATATATTTAAGCTAATTAAATGGAAGGAAAAAACTTTTATTGTGTAATATTTGTAGTAGTTTTCTGTTATGGAGTAATAAAAGAAATCAAACAGATGTGCAGGGGAGTTATTTTGTCTGGTTGTGGCTGACATCAAATTCTTAATATGAAGATGTATAACATTTAATGCAGGAACAAAAAGGATTTTCCCGTGACTGAAGAGCAGTCGTAGAATTCATTGTCTCCAAAAGGTGAGTGCAAGTTTCGGAACCAACTGCAAATACCTGGAGTATCTTCCTCCGTGTTTGCAAAGCACAGAGAATTCTTCGTACGATGTTGGTTAAGAAAGTCTGGAACTTTACCACAAGTTCACCTCTACTTATCGTTCACGTCTGCCTCGTCCGTAACTGATACACCACTCTCAACGCCGTTTCTACTTCCGGACCTAGAGGAGATACTGAATTCTGATAGGAAAAAGATACACAGAATCTATGTCACCAGGCACGTTGTAAACTAAAGTGAATAAACTGCAATCGTTAATGAAAAAGGTTGCCTAATTAGGCAAATGTGTACCAGCAACTAATTGTAACAGTCAGCATATTTTTAAGCCTACACCTGGTTTATTTATTTATTTTAGCGATCCACAGACATTTTAAACTGTATGGATGTTGTCAGTTCATTTACATTTACATATTTATACAGTTTTTCTTATCTCTAGTTCAGGCGATGCTGAAGGAATTAGATTAGGTAACGAAACAATGCAGGTGGTAGATGAGTTTTGTTACTTGGGTAGTAAAATAACATGCGATGGTCGCAGTACAGAGGATATGAAATGCAGAATGGCAATGGGAAGAAAAGCATTATTCAACAAGAGAAATTTGCTAACATCGAATATTAATTTAAGTGTAAGGATGTCTTTTCTGAAGGCATTTGTGTGGAGTGTTGCCTTGTACGGGAGTGAAACATGGACGATAAGCAGTGCGGACAGGAAGAGAATAGAGGCTTTTGAAATGTGGTGCTACAGAAGAATGCTGAAGATTAGGTGGGTAGATCGCATAACTAATGAAGAGGTACTGAACAGAATTGTTGAGAAAAGGAATTTTTGGCATACCCTGACTAAAAGAAGGGATCGCTTGGTAGGACACATTCTTAGACATCGGGGAATCGTAAATTTAGCATTGGAGGAAAGTGTGTGGAGTAAAAATCGCAGAGGGAGACCGAGAGACGCATATAGTAAGCAGATTCAAGTGGATGCGGGTTGCCGTTCTTATAAGGAGATGAAAAGGCTTGCTCAGGATAGAGTAGGGTGGAGAGCTGCATCAAACCAGTCTCCGGACTGAAGACCATAACAACAGTTCATTTACATTCACAATACTTTTTTTTTTGTTACATCTAGTTTAACATTGTGACACATATGTTGTTAACAATCATTTTTCTTCTTATAAAATATTACATATACTCACCATTGTAAGACAAACTATTTACAAACTTTTATTACTAAGATATTCGCTTACGGTGTAAAAAACAATGTTCCTGCATATACAGTTTAAGCTGTTTCCTAAAGCAATACATTTTATCAATTTCTTTTGTTTTTTGTGGTAGTTTATTATTCAGTTTTAGACCTTCATACAAGAAACTGTTTTGAGTCTTCTGTTTATTTCTTCTGTCTAGGTGAAGGTGGTGACTTGTTTTTGTGTTATAGTTATGGTATTTGCTATTTGTACTGTAATTTTCTATATTTTTCTTTATATGCATTATGGTTTGGAAAATAAATTCACAAGGAACAGTTAAAATTTCTAACATTTTGAAAAGCTCTCTGCAGTGGGCCCACTTACTGCTTTTTGTTATGATTCTAATTGCTCTCTTTTGCATTTTAAATACAGTTTGCAAGATCTGAGCACTGGTACCCCAGAAAATTATTCCACAACTGATAGCTGAATGGACATAACTAAAATAGACAGTTGTCAGGCATTTATCATTGCATTGGATGCAAGTACTCTAAGAGCATAACATGTTGTGGATAACTTATTTGAGAGTTTTATGGCATGCTCGTTCCACTTCATTTGGCTATCAAGAAGAAAGTGAAATTTTGAACAGAGTGTGTCTTTAGTTAAGTAGATTATTAAGCACAGAAAAGCTAGATCAGTTCTATAACGATTAAGTGATACAACAGATTCAGAAACAAGCAATATTCACTTATAATGAATAGTATGGATTGTTTCTAAACACATTCCCTTTCATTGGGAATTATGGCATATTTCTGGTATGGGAAATGTAACACAAACTGTTCTTTATACAACAATATGGAAAAACTGTAAATATGGTTCGTTGCAAGTTTACTGACAGTAATGTTGAGCTAAGAATTTTATGTACGAAGTTAAAGGAAGCACAGCTATAAACTGATGTATTGTTTTCGAATCAAACTTCCAAACAATCTAACTTTATAGGTAACACTTACTTCCCTACAGCTCTGAATTATTATTGTGAGATTTATCTGACCTGATCAGTGTAAATTTGTAAATTAATTATGAAGAGCATAAACTTTTATGAAAGTGTTCACATGTGTACACAAAGCAGTTCAGTGATTATAAAATTACTGCATAGACAGGGCTTACCTTGGTTTTACAACTCTGATCACACATTGTGTCATTTATATTCGTCAGTAATTAAAGGAAAATACTTTCAACATTTATCACTGCCAGTTATTTTAGTAGCAAGAAACTTTAAGTAAGTAAAGATCTGCACCTAACTTCACAGTTACTAGTTCTGTAAATACTTGAATAATAAACAGATAAACTATTATTTAAATGTGATAATAAAATAATCAATGTAGCTTTATTATTTTTGGGCAATAGCAATTTAACTAAATGTTTCTGTGACGATTTCAGAACGGAATTTACTAAGTAACTTAAATGACGTACTGTTGTTACAGAGAAAAGCTAAAACTGGCACTGTTCTGCAGTCATGAATACGATACTCGGAAAAGTATTTACTAAGTAGGGATCCTGTCTAGGAACAATGATTAGGATAAATCGAGGTATCTAACTCAGGATTAAAACTGGTACTGCTGATTACTGACAGTCATAATCATACTTTTCTGTTTTATTACACTACATACTACATTCAGATTTAGACGACGTTTGGTTCTTGGTGGCAACAGTTTTAGGCGGAAATCATGGCCTGTTCCCTCAATAGCACTGTGTGTTATGGTCTTCAGTCCGGAGACTGGTTTGATGCAGCTCTCCACCCTGCTCTATCCAGAGCAAGCCTTTTCGTCTCGTCATAAGAACGGCAACCCACATCCACTTGAATCTGCTTACTATACGCGTCTTTTGGTCTCCCTCTGCGATTTTTACCTCACACACTTCCCTCCAATGCTAAATTTACGATTCCTCGATGTCTAAGAATGTGTCCTACCAAGCGATCCCTTCTTTTAGTCAGGGTATGCCAAAAATTCCTTTTCTCACCAATTCTGTTCAGTACCTCTTCATTAGTTATGCGATCTACTCACCTAATCTTCAGCATTCTTCTGTAGCACCTCATTTCAAAAGCCTCTATTCTCTTCCTGTCTGCACTGCTTATCGTCCATGTTTCACTCCCGTACAAGGCAACACTCCACACAAATGCATTCAGAAAATACTTCCTTACCCTTAAATTAATATTCGATGTTAACTAATTTCTCTTTTTCAAAAATGCTTTTCTTCCCATTGCCATTCTGAATTTTATATCCTCTGTACTGCGACCATCGCATGTTATTTTACTACCCAAGTAACAAAACTCATCTACCATCTTCATTACCACCTTTCGTTACCTAATCTAATTCCTTCAGCATCGCATGATTTTCTAAGACCGCATTCCATTATTTTTGTTTTGCTCTTGTTAATGTTCATTTTATACGCTCGCTTCAACACACTGTCCATTCCATTCAACTGCTCTTCCAAGTCCTTTGCTGTCTCTGACAGAATTACAATGTCATCAGCAAAACGCAATGTTTTTATTTCTTCCTCCTGAACGTTAATCCCTATTACAAATTTTTCCTTGCTTTCCTTCACCGCCTGCTCGATGTACAAATTGAATAACATCGGAGAAAGGCTACAACCCTGTGTTACTTCCTTCCCAACTGATGCTTCCCTTTCATTCGAGGCTAATAACTGCGGTCTGGCTTTTGTACAAGTTGTAAATAACTCTACTTTCCCTGTATTTTACCCCTGCTGACTTCAGAATTTGAAGCAGTGTATTCCAGTCAACATTGTCAAATGCTTTCTACAAATATACAAAAGCTAAAAATGTAGGTTTACCTTTCCTTAATCTATCTTCTAAGATATGACGTAAAGTGAGGATTGCCTCCTGGGTTCCTACGTTCCTCCTGAATTCAAACTGATCTTCCCCGATGTCAGCTTCTACCAGCTTTTCCATTCTCCTGTAGATAGCACTGAGCTCACAAAACCTCTTCTTCTACTTTTCAGAGCTCCAGATACCACTGCCAGTTTCACAAGAGCAACACCGTTGACATCCGACACAAAAATTCAGATCATTCCAGAAAAATGTGCCTCAAGAGACTGCAGTTCGTCACATAGCTGTTTCTACTATGCTACCCAGAACTCACCTACTCTTTGTTCACTAGCAGACCACGCTACTCGAAGATTCTCCCGCCAATGCCCACCTTTTACGTTACATACACACACACACACACACACACACACCGTTCTCAACCGGGCACACTACACAGGTTTTACATACCATCTACATCTATTATCTTTAAATTTCCTTTGCATGAACCAGCGAATTACAATACAAATAGCCATCTGTTTGACAATTACATCAGTTTCATACATAATATTTACATAAGTTATGATTCTGTATGCTCCAGGAGCCTCAGTCAAATAAAATTATTTAAAAGAATTGATATTTTCATGAACATTAATAAATGGTTTAAACCCAATTCGTTGTCATTAAACTTTGAAAAGACTCACTACATGCATTTCAGAACATTAAGAGATTTCCCGCCAGCATATGCTTTAAGTATGAAGAATAGCAGATAGAAGAGGTTGACAGTATTAAATTCCTGGGATTACAGCTTGATAATAAATTTAGTTGGGAAGAGCACACAACAGAACTGCAGAAACGACTCAACAAATCTGTATTTTCAATACGAATGTTATCAGTCATAGGAGACATAAAAATAACAAAGCTTGCATACTTTCGTTCCATAATGTCATATGGTATAATATTTTGGGGTAACTCTTCAAGTCAATCAAAAGTCTTCAAAGTCCAAAAGTGTGTAATACGTATTATTTGTGGAGTAAATTCACGGACTTCCTGTAGAGAACGTCCTTCAAAGGACTGGGTATACTAACTACTGCATCTCAGTATATTTATTCCATAATAAACTTTATCGTAAATAATATATCCCTTTTCCCAACAAACAGCTCAGTTCATACATACAATACTAGGAATAAAAGTGATCTACACAAGGACTTAAAAGCATTTAATTTAGTTAAAAAAAGGGGTCCACTACTCAGGAACACATATTTTCAATAATTTAACAACAACCATAAAAATTTAGCTACAAATAAAGATCAGTTTAAGAGGAGCCTAAAAGACTTTCTAGTGGCCAACTGCTTCTACTCCATTAGTGAATTTCTAAATTGTACCAAATGATGCATGTAGCATGTATCGGTACTCATACTATATTACTATTATTATATTATCTGCTAAAAAAACTTTAAAATGTATGTATCTATATTTATATTATTAGTATTGTCTATTATTCAGCTTGTAAATGTTGTTTCTTGACATGTTCCACATCCACGAGGATCTCCTCAACATGGATCTACGGAACGAAAAACTAATCTAATCTAACCGCCATATGACTGATAATTTTATGTTTATTGCCACAACGAGGATTAAGCCTTAGACCATTTTCAAGTGCTGTGCATTTAAAAAAACATTATCAGAATTAATATAAAGAAATATTAAATACAAATAAAAGGCACATTACAGTGGGATAAGTTAGTTACTTACATAAAAGTTGTCAGACAGGTTTCCTTATGTCGTGGTCATGATAATAAAAGTAATAAAAACATTTGGAGTTGAGTCCATGTTAGAAGCATAAAGTGGGTAACTCATTTGTCCCCGTATCTTACTTTAAAATAATAATACAGGTATGTGTTTGCCATAAGATCACAAAGGCAACTGGTTGATGAGGACAGAGGATATACCAAAGACTATCACAAAGACAATTGCCAAGAAATGCCACCATAATCGCATTTTGTGTGGTATCTCTGGGAATATATTGCTGGATAGATGGATTATCTTTTGGGGATGAGTACAGTGTTATTTACAGTGAATATATGGATTATCATGTCTAGATTACCTACAAGTTACAAAGTTGTAAGTCATGCTATCCAATCATAGAGATACAGCATATACAGGGTGTTTCACTAAGTGTGTTTGCCTCTGTAACTTATAAAATAATAGGTGACGGGAAATTTTAATGCGGTAGGTCAACACAAGAAATGTTACACTTTCTGCGGAGCCATGAACATAGTTTATTGTATAATTTTCCAAAGAGTTACACCACAAAGATATAATTTTTAAATGGAACAATAGTTTTTCTATCGTGCATTGGATTCGTTGAAACTAGCTGCGTCCAAATCAATTTAAACTACATTCCTATCACTGTTAATTTGGGAGCTACAACCATTCAAAGTTTAGGGGGCGGAGGCTACTACAGCGTAGCTAACTGGCTGGTGGTCATGAGACAGTGGGCCATGCCCCAGGGGATAGCCACTCGGCCAGTCAGCTACGCTATCACAGCCACCGCCCCCAGAACTTTGCAGGGTTGTAGCTCCCAAGCTAACAGTGATAGCAATGTAGTTTAAATTGATTTGGACGCAGCTGGTTTAAACGAATTGAATACACGATAGAAAAAACTATTGTTCCATTTAAAAAAATTATATCTTTGTGGTGTAACTCTTTGGAAAATAATACAATAAACTATGTTCATGGCTCCGCAGAAAGTGTAATATTTCTTGTGTTGACCTACCGCATTAAAATTTCCCGCCACCTATTATTTTATAAGTTACAGAGGCAAACACACTTAGTGAAACACCCTGTATATACATTGAGAAGCAATACACATTATAAAATGTCTAAATAATAAATAAACATCACATTGCATCGCCACAAATTACATGAGTACTGTAAAATGTGCGAAACAGGACCAATCCCTCGGGTAGGAAATTGGGGTTTGGTCAGGATCTAGGATATATACAAGATTAAGATGGAAAAGTAAGATAAAAAAGCCTAATGCAATTGGTGCCAATAGCTATTATGTGGGAGACGGGGTTTAAGGCGTTGGAGGCCCATCATCACTTTATGGTGAAGACAACATAATATTTAAAAATCTTTAAGCAAATTACAATAACAATTTCTGGAGTTCTGTAAAATTTCAGTGAGTTACCAAAGTAAAAAAAGAAAAGTTTACATCCTTACATGGAAGCAATTGTTGAAGAGTAAATCTTACATATCATATGTATTCTTTTACAAAATTATTGTGAAGTGATGTATACCACCACATAGCAGCTAGATATAAAACTAATGTACCATAGACAAGTATTTCTGACTGATAAGTATCATATTCATTTAAACTGTACACATGGTAATGAAGGAGGGGGGCTTCATTTAGTAATCGGTAAGCTTCTGGAGTATACTGTTACAATTCTAAATGATATGAAATTATGGTGGCATGCAAGTAGGATAGAGGAAGTGCGTCAGATCCATTCACATAATTGTGAAAGTTATGCATACCATAATGATCAGTCAGTATGTCACAGTTTGGTATAAGTGACAGGACATTAATATATTGATAAGTCTAAACTTATTGTTGAAATAATACCTATTCATATTGCCTACAAATTATATAATTTGATTGATTTGATTTGATTTTTTTTTTCAGGGAAGCCAAAACAGTCTTGGTCCAAACCGCCACTGCCCGCACCGAAACTAAGTTTATTGTGCGGTATTGCTCCCTGTATGTCTAGTAAAGCCAACCAATGCCCTTGAGCAGTGCGAGAAGTCCCTTTACCAGTTCTTTATTAGACACAATTTCTTCGGGTCTGGTTGTCCCAAATGTTCTGTACCTTTTAGTCTCCAATGCAATGCATTCGAAGATTAGATGTGATGCAGTTTCATCAACGTCATCACAGATCCTACATTTAGGGTCCTCTTCTGTTATTCCCATTGTATGTAGGTGTTTTTTGAAATTCCCATGGCCTGTCAGCAATCCAACCATGAGTCTAATCTCTCTCCTGTTCAGACCCAGGATTGCAGAGCTTCTTTTAAAACATGGCTTTGGCATCATTACCTTGCCATGTTTTTGTTGGTAGACTTTGATCCAATATTCTACGTGCTGTCTTCTGAGCCAGTTACGTAGCTCCAATTTGATCATTGCCTTGGTGATTGTCAGGACAGGTTCCGGTCCAATAAATGGAGTCTCTGGCCCCATCCTGGCTAATCTGTCGGCATGTTCGTTGCCAATGATCCCCGAGTGGCCAGGGACCCACAATAGGTTTACTCTATTGCTTTCCCCTAGCTCCACCAGAACCCTGTGACGTTCTGCAACAATTTTAGACCTTGTTGCAGGAGCTGCCAGTGATCTCAGGGCTGCCTGGCTGTCTGAATAGATATAGATGCTACAATCTTTGTAGCACCTACGCAAATTCTCCTCCACACACGCCCTGATGGCAGTGATTTCCGCCTGGAATACTGAGGCCAGTTTCCCTAGAGAGATGACGCCCTCCAGTCTTGGCTGCACCCCATATACCCCGGCCCCAACACCTTGGTCTGATTTTGACCCGTCAGTGAACCAGACAATATACCTCGTACGGTGTCGAACTATTTTGTACCACTGCTCCCTGCTTCCGATTGTTATATTGAAAGGCTTGTTGAAGCAGTATGGGGTTATAATATAGTCGGTTGGCATTTCCCCAACCTTTCCTATATTTACCTCACTCACTGTTTTAGTGTGTGATTCTGGATATTCCGAAGAGTTCCAGTTGTTGCCAGATTTGAGTCTGCATGCACCAGCCGTTGCATCCATCTTGACCCAAAGGTGTAATAGGGGCATATACAGCATGGTTTCCATCCCAGCAGTTGGTGTGCTGCTAATTTCGCCTGTTATGGCTAAGCAGGCTAATCTCTGCATATAGTTTGATTACTAGATTCACAAATGAAATAAATGATAATGGATCAGAAATTACTTTGATAAAACAGAACATCAAAGTACAATAAAGTGCATGTCATGCACTATGTAAACCTGACATACCCCTTATCAACACAGCACAGCCACTTCAATGTATTTTGATGTTCTGTTTTATCAAAGTAATTTGGACGATGATGTTCCTACATAACGTAATTCACCAGTAAATGCCGCTCTGGGAGTGATGTAAAGGATTTACTAACCAAAATCTTCGAGTTAATAGAACGATTAGCTACATACTATAACATTTTAATAAATTTTTAAGTAATTACAGTTTATTCTAGCGATACTCAGCTTTTTAACATTACGATGTATGTGGGTTCTGCTCGCTGCAACATTATTCTCCTGCGGCGTCATGGTAGAAATAAAAACTCGTAGGTACAATTTTTCACTTCTTCTTTAATTTAAATCAATCTTCTTCTCCACCAAAACATAACAAATTCAGAACAATGCAAGAGAACTTAGCTGACAGTACTTCCATTTAAAAACAACACACTGACATAGCTTCCAGAGCACTTGACAAACGACTGAAACTCGAACTCCCCCACGCAAGGCGGTGAGGCAAATATATAACATCGACAATAATGACGATACATTATCCATTGTTCATAACAATTGAATATAGTAATTTACAATTAACAAACACAACAGTAAAACATTTCATGTACACAAAAATAATCGCAGTATAAAATGAAAGCTATACATACAATAATTTTAGATCGCACCTATCTTTTTAAGTTTTAATCATGCTACTTTTTGTTTAACAACAAACCAAAGTGTTAAATGTGAATTAATTAGTTAATGAGTACATCATACATGTTTCTAACATATATTGAGCTATCAATTATCTTGGCAATTCCCAAAATAAGTTCAAAATCTAATGTCAGACAATATATATAAAGAATTATAATATTAAAATTTCTACTATGTAACTAATTAATATAATTAGCTGGTCATTGCAACTTGTTTATGAGGCTAACATATATCCCGTGGTATTTAAAAAAATATATTTATGTACGTAGAAATAAACTCCATGGAGAATATTCTGCATACCGAGACTGTGTTTTATTGGCAGAACCCTTAAAAGACTCAACAGAACTACAAAAGAAACTGCATACACTATGCTTGTCTGTTCTTTTTTCTAGTATTGCTGCCCAGTGTGGGATCCTTATCAGGTAGGTTTGACGGAGAACATAGAAAGAGTCCAGAGAAGGGCAGCTCGTTTCGTATTGTCACGATACAGGGGAGACAGCATTACGGAAAAGATACAGGATCTGGGATGGGAATCAATACAGCAACGGCGCTTATCGCTGCGGCGTGGGCTACTTACGAAATTACAATCGCCAACATTCTCCACCGAATGCAAAAATATATTGTTGATTCCCACTTACATAGGTAGAAATGATCGTCAGAATAAAATACGAGAAGTCAGAGCTCGAACGGAGAGATTCAGGCATTCTTTCTTCCCGCGCGATATTCGAGAATGGAATGGGAGATAAAAAGTAGAATGGTGGTTCGATAAACCCTCTGCCAGGCACTTAAAAATCTGATAGTGCACGGGAAGAAAGAACACCTGAATCTCTCCGTTCGAGCTCTGATTTCCCGTATTTTATTATGATGATCATTTCTACCTATGTAAGTGGGCGTCAACAATATATTTTCGCGTTCGGAGGAGAATATTGGCGATTGGAGTTTCGTGAGTAGCCCACGCCGCAGCGATAAGCGCCATTGTTGTATTGATTCCCATACCAGATCCTGTATCTTTTCCGTAACGCTGTCTCCCCTGTATCGTGACAATACGAAACGAGCTGCCCTTCTCTGGACTCTCTCGATGTCCTCCGTCAAACCCACCTGATAATGATCCCACACTGGGCAGCAATACTCCAAAAAAGGACGGACAAGCGTAGTGTATGCAGTTTGTTTTGTAGTTCTGTTGCATTTTTTAAGGGTTCTGCCAATAACACTCAGTCTCTCGTTCGCCTTTTCCACGACATTATGTACGTGTTCTTTCCAATTTAAGTCTGAATTAATAGTAATTCCTAGGTATTTTGTGGAGTTTACGGCCTTCACATTTGATTTATCTTGTAAACAAAGTTTAACGGATTTGTTTTCGTACTCATGAACCACAGACATTGCCGAGGTGGGGTGGCTTGCGTGCCTCAACGATGCAGATAGCCGTACCATAGGTGCAACCACAGCGGAGGGGTATCTGTGTGGTTTCTGAAGAGGGGCAGCAGCCTTTTCAGTAGTTACAGGGGCAACAGTCTGGATGATTGACTGAGCTGGCCTTGTAACATCAGCTAATGTGGCTTTGCCACACAGCTACTGCGAACGGCTGAAAGCAAGGGGAAACTACAGCCGTTACATTTCCCGAGGACATGCAGCTCTACTGTATGAAAATATGATGATGGCATCCTCTTGGGTAAAATATTCCGGAGGTAAAATAGTCCCCCATTCGGATCTCCGGGTGGGGATTACTCAGGAGGATGTTGTCATCAGGAAAGACAATACTGGCATTCTACGGATCGGAGCGTGGAATGTTAGAGCCCTTAATCGGGTAGGAAAATTAGAAAATTTAAAAAGGGAAATGGATAGGTTGAAGTTAGATATAGTGGGGATTAGTGAAGTTCGGTGGCAGGATGAACAGGATTTCTGGTCAGGTAAGTACAGGATTATAAATACAAAATCAGTTGGGGGTATCACAGGAGTAGGACTGATAATGAATAAGAAGATAGGAATGCGGGTAAACTACTATGAGCAGCACAGTGATCGCATTATCATTGTCAAGATAGATACGAAGCCAACACCGACAACAGTAGTACAGGTTTATATGCCAACTAGCTCTGCCGATGATCAGGAAATCGAAGAAATATATGAGGAGCTAAAGGAAATTATTCAGACAGTTAAGGGAGAGGAAAACTTAACTGTTATGGGAGACTGGAATTCGGTAGTAGGACAGGGAAGGGAAGGGAAGATAGTAGGTAAATATGGTCTGGGCAAAAGGAATGAAAGAGGAAGTCGCCTGGTAGAATTTTGCACGGAACATGATTTAATCGTAACAAACACATGGTTTAAGAATCACAAAAGAGGTTGTATACGTGGAAGAGACCAGGAGACACCGGAAGGTATCAGATAGGTTTTATAATGGTAAAACATAGATTCCGGAACCAGGTGATAAATTGTAAAACATACCCAGGGGCCGATATAGACTCTGACCATAACTTGTTAGTCATGAACTGTAGGCTGAAACTGAAAAAACTGCAGAAAGGTAAGAAGATAAGAAGATGGGACCTGGATAAATTGAAGGAACGGGAAGTTCTGGAGAAATTCAGAGAGAGATTTAGGCATCAATTGACAGAAACAGGGGGAAATAAAACAGTAGAAGAGGAATGGGTATCATTGAGAGATGAAATAGTGAAGGCAGCAGAGGACAAAATAGGTAGAAAGGCAAGACCTACAAAAAATCCTTGGATATCACAGGAAATACTAAATTTAATTGATGAAAGGAGAAAATATAAAAATGCAGTAAATGAAACAGGCAAAATGGAGTACAAACGACTAAGAAATGAGATTGACAGGAAGTGCAAAATGGCTAAGCAGGAGTGGCTAGAAGCCAAATGCAGATCTGTAGAAGAATGTATAAATAGGGGAAAAATAGATACAGCCTACAGGAAAATAAAAGAAACATTTGGAGATAAGAAAAATAGCTCTATGAATATCAAGAACACTGATGGAAAACCAGATCTCAGCAAAGAAGGAAAAGCTGAAAGGTGGAAAGAGTACATAGAGCAGCTCTACAAAGGAAATGAACTTAGAGACGATGTTGTAGGAAGGGAAGAGGAAGTAGATCAAGATGAAATAGGAGATACTATACTGAGAGATGAATTTGACAGAGCCCTGAAAGACCTAGGTCGGAACAACGCCCCAGGAGTAGATGACATACCCTCAGAGCTACTAAAGTCCCTGGGAGAGCCAGCCATGACAAAACTATTTGAACTGGTGCGTAGGATCTATGAGACAGGCGAAATACCCTCAGACTTTAAGAAAAATGTAATAATCCCCATTCCAAAGAAATCAGGCGCAGACAGGTGTGAAAATTACAGAACCATCAGTTTGATAAGTCATGGTTGCAAAATTTTAACACGAATTATCTACAGGAGAATGGAAAAGCTGGTAGAAGCTGACATCGGGGAAGATCAGTTTGGATTCAGTAGGAACGTAGGAACCCGGGAGGCAATACTCACTTTACGTCTTATCTTAGAAGATAGATTAAGGAGAGGCAAACCTACATTTTTAGCTTTTGTAGATTTGGAGAAAGCTTTTGACATTGTTGACTGGAATACACTCTTTCAAATTCTGAAGTGAGCAGGGGTGAAATACAGGGAAAGGAGAATTATTTACAACTTGTACAAAAGCCAGACCGCAGTTATTAGACTCGAAGGGCATGAAAGGGAAGCATCAGTTGGGAAGGGAGTAAGACAGGGTTGTAGCCTTTCTCCAATGTTATTCAATTTGTACATCGAGCAAGCGGTGAAGGAAAGCAAGGAAAAATTTGGAATAGGGATTAAAGTTCAGGGGGAAGAGATAAAAACATTGCGTTTTGCTGATGACATTGTAATTCTATCAGAGACAGCAAAGGACCTGGAAGAGCAGTTGAATGGAATGGACAGTGTGTTGAAGAGAGCGTATAAAATGAACATTAACAAGAGCAAAACAAAAATAATGGAATGCGGTCTTAGAAAATCAGGCGATGCTGAAGGAATTAGATTAGGTAACGAAACAATGAAGGTGGTAGATGAGTTTTGTTATTTGGGTAGTAAAATAACATGCGATGGTCGTAGCACAGAGGATACAAAATGCAGAATGGCAATGGGAAGAAAAGCATTTTTGAAAAAGAGAAATTTGCTAACATCGAATATTAATTTAAGTGAAAGGAAGTCTTTTCTGAAGGCATTTGTGTGGAGTGTTGCCTTGTACGGGAGTGAAACATGGACAATAAGCAGTGCGGACAGGAAGAGGATAGAGGCTTTTGAAATGTGGTGCTACAGGAGAATGCTGAAGATTAGGTGGGTAGATCGCATACCTGATGAAGAGGTACTTAACAGAATTGGTGAGAAAAGGAATTTTTGGCACACCCTGACTAAAAGAAGGGATCGCTTGGTAGGACACATTCTTAGACATCGAGGAATCGTAAATTTAGCATTGGAGGGATGTGTGTGGGGTAAAAATCGCAGAGGGAGACCAAGACACGCGTATAGTAAGCAGAGTGAAGTGGATGTGGGTTGTCGTTCTTATGAGGAGATGAAAAGGCTTGCTCAGGATAGAGTAGGGTGGAGAGCTGCATCAAACCAGTCTCCGGACTGAAGACCATAACAACAACAACTCATGTGGACGACTTCACACTCCTCATTATTTAGAGTCAATTGCCAATTTTTACAGTATTCTGATATCTTATTCAGATCGTTCTGCTGTTGGTTTTGATCGTCAGATGATTTTACTAGACGGTAAATGACGGCGTCATCTGTAAACAAGCTAAGAGAGCTACAAATTTCGTTCTGGAAGTGATGTAAAGGATTTACTAGTGTTTTAAAGGAACGACATGAAGAGCCGGTGTTATACTCGACTGTATTCGGTGGTTTTAAGAAAGATATTTATGTACTCCATGGAAAAAATGTTCTGCATACCGAGATAAAAGGACGATAAAACTTTAGTTCACACCCAGTACGTATTCAGTGGTTTTAAAAGAGACTTTTTCTTGGTTGACAGAAAGAGCGACCTTTGAATATGTACTTTAGTTCTGAAACTCTAGGGATTTCACATGAGTGTGAAGTATAGAAAGAGAAACTAATATTTCGGCTTACCTTGAAACCAGCCTTCTTCACGAATTCACTCGCCACTGCTGCTAGTGGTGATGCTGCTGCTGGAACGCTCTATGGAGCTGCTGCAGACCAACAACTCAGTCTCCTACCTGGTCCGATGCTGCTTCGACTGCTGCTACACACGACAGCGACACAATGCTAGTAGGGATGCAACATCGTTGATAAAAACATCGATGTTCAGACATCGATGTTTCTGCGGAAAAATATCGATGTAAAAAAACCATCGCTCTGAAAAACAATACATCGATGTTTTTCCGATGTTTCCATACGTTTAAGAAATATCAGGAAAAACACACTGAAATGAAGCTGTGTTGCCAGAAAGTATCTGCCGACTGCCTTACTTATGTTCTTTCACTAGGCTACGAATACACAGCGAAATGGCAGCTTAGAATGAAAAAGAAGTTGGGAATAAGTTTTCGCTACCTATTGCGCTGAGTTTACTTGGGATTTAAATCTATTTGTTCATTACATGCGAAATAACTTGTGTTTTTTTGACGTATTTCATTTTTCTTAGCTGTCGACCTGGAAAAAATTAAACATTATGCATCTTTCAGTTATTACTTAATAATGTATTTTTAAAATGAATATTCATCAATGATGTTTTTCAAATCATATACCTTGCTGAAATGAAAAAATGTTATACTTGGCTTGTTTGTTTGCTATTGTGTCGGATTTTTCGTCGACTTTTGTTTGATGTTTTAACTGACGTTTTGACAGTACGTTATCAGTCTGACTGCGTAACACTGTCAAAGATTCCATTCCACTAATGTTGGAGGGTGAAATTTCAGCAATTCCAGAAGCCCGTGCTAGACAAACATAAGATTAATCATCAAAGACCGATATAAAATAACGAGATAGACTCAAAGAGGCAATATGACAAATAATAACCATGAAAGCTTTTAATTTTGTTTAAGGATTTGGGATTTGTCTTCGCAATATCTGCATTCTCCAGTGTCGTGAAGGTGCAATAACTTCTACAGTCACTAATCTAATAATTACCGGTACAAGAAAAATTCTAATGCACACTGTTTTATTCAATATTTCAAGTTACTGACTCTTTTTTGTAGTAGAACAAAAAGCTTCATATAAAATCCTCTTATGCACACAATACTCAAAGTGACTGCAGCACTGAGAGAATAGCAAATAAAGGTGAGTAAATCATATTGCTGTCAGTTTCTTATTTCACTTACCTACTATTCCAAAAGTATGAAAACAGCGACGACAGCAGGAGCACCGCACTTGAGCTGACGCTGGCTGAGCAACTAATAAAGTAATAATGGAGTTGACAATCAATTGTTGAACGATGTCGATAGTTTTGGACTTTTGTCGTCCATGCATCGGCGATATATCGCTGTTCAAAACATCGATGTTTATGGACGAAACATCGATGTTTTCAAAACATCGATGTATCGTTTGCATCCCTACTCGTCACCGGCAGCCACAGCGACCGCCCGACACTCACCAGCGTGTGTGCAGTGTTTCGTGTTGTGGTCTTCAGTCCGCAGACTGGTTTGATGCAGCTCTCCACGCTACCCTGTCCTGTGCAAGTCTCTTCATCTGAGTAAACGTTCGTCAACCTACATACTTTTGAATCTGCTTACTGTATTCGTCCCTCGGTCTCTCTCTACGATTTTTACCCCACACACACTTCCTTCTAATTCTAAGTTCACAAGTCCTTGTTGTCTCAGAATGTGTCCAACCAATCTATCCCTCCTCTTCTACATCTACATACATACTCCGCAATTCACTACTAGGCATTTCCTTTCCTATTCCACTCCCAAATAGAACGAGGAAAAAAGATTGCCTATATGCCTCGGTACGAGCCCTAATTTCTCTTATATTGTCTTTGTTATCTTTACCCGAAATGTAAGTAGGCGGCAGCAAGATCGTACTACACCCAGCTTCAAATTCCGGCCCTCTAAATTTACTTAACAGAAATTCACGAAAAGAACGTCGTCTTTCTGCCAGCGATCCCCAATTGAGTTGCCGGAGCATTTCCGTGACACTCGCGCATTGGTCGAACCTACCGATAACAAATCTAGCCGCTCGTCTCTGAACCGCCTCTATGTCTTCCTTTTCCTTTACACTGATCTGCTGCGGATCCCAAACACTTGAACAATACTCAAGACGTGGTCGTACAAGCGTTTTATACGCGGTCTCCTTTACAGGTGAAGTACATCTTCCCAAAATTCTCCCAATAAACCGAAGTCGGCTGTCCGCCTTACTGACAACCGTCCTTACATGTTCGTTCCATTTCATATCGCTCTGCAAGGTTATGTCTAGATATTTGAACGACGCGACAGCATCAAGAAGCTCACTACTAATGCTGTATTCGAACATTATGGGATTACTTTTTCTGCTCATGCGCATCATCTTACATTTTTCTACATTGAGAGCTAGCTGCCATTCTTCGCACCAACTAGAAATTGTCTTAGTCATCATGTAAGCTATTACAGTCAGTTAAAGAAGACACCCTCCCATACACCACAGCATCATCAGCAAACAGCCGCAAATTACAACTTTCTCTGTCCATCAGATCATTTATATAGATAGAAAATAGTACCGGTTCTATCACACTCCCCTGGGGCCCACCTGACGATACACTCGTCTCTGATGAACACTCGCCGTCGAGAACAACGTACTGCGTTCTATTACTTAGGAAGTCTTCCAGCCAGTCAAAAATCTGTGAACCTATATATGTATATACAGGGTGTTTCACTAGGTGTTTTTGCCTCTGTAACTTCTAAAATAACAGGTGACTGGAAATTTTAATGCGGTAGGTCAACACAACAAATGTTACACTTTCTGCGGAGCTATGAACATAGTTTATTGTATCATTTCCAAAGAGTTACAGCACAAAGATATAATTTTTTAAATGGAACAATAGTTTTTTCTATCGTGCATTGGATTCGTTGAAACCAGCAGCGTCCAAATCAATTTGAACTACATTACTATCACTGTCAGTTTGGGAACTATAACCCTTCAAAGTTTCAGAGGCAGATACCACACACTGTACATAATACATGGCTGGGTGGTGGGTGATGGATGTGATGATCAAAATTTTATCGCAATCAGATGAACGGTTCTCAACTTATAGTATTAAGTACATTTAGAAGCACATTGAAAAAGGAAGTTGGTTCGAATTTTGCGACTTTCATTTTTAACTGTCCCTCTTCTTTTTTCTATTCAAAATTTTTCCAAGGCCATAATGAACAAAACAAAAAAAGAATTACCTCTGTCTGTCGTGCGAATAGTTAGTTATAGTGCTGAATTCACTCAAAAACACATTGAAAAACGCACTTCCAGTTTTTCTCAA
Organism: Locusta migratoria; assembly: GCA_026315105.1. Classification (NCBI taxonomy): domain Eukaryota; kingdom Metazoa; phylum Arthropoda; class Insecta; order Orthoptera; family Acrididae; genus Locusta; species Locusta migratoria. Next base: position 54,261,059 of record CM048753.1, on the reverse strand, counting down.
ACTTTCCAATTTTCCGGTAGATTTTCCAAAAATTTTATTTTATACAAACCTTGTCCTGTCAAGCCGTACTCAAGTGATGCTCTTACAACCATGTCACAATTGGTTTTTATTCATAGAAAAAAATCGCTTTCGGTTTTTCCTAAATTTTCCTACTTTCCTGGTGACTTTTCCAAATTTTTATTTGATGTGAAACCTCCTGTTGTTTTCCACATAAAATGTACAAAATGGTATCACAATTGGACGAACGGTATTGATAGCTCACTGGAGAAAGCTGTTTCAGTTTTTCCCGATTTTTCTCTTTTCCGGACAACTTTTCCATATTTTATCACCGTTTAAACATTCCCTGAACTTGTACGAATATTTCACGACTCGAGTTTTAGCGAGACTAACGAACAGCAATTCATATATATATATATATATATATATATATATATATATATATATATATATATATATATATATATTGTTGTTGTGGTCTTCAGTCCAGAGACTGGTTTGATGCAGCTCTCCACCCTACTCTATCCTGAGCAAGCCTTTTCATCTCCTCATAAGAACGACAACCCACATCCACTTGAATCTGCTTACTATACGCGTCTCTTGGTCTCCCTCTGCGATTTTTACCCCACACACTTCCCTCCAACGCTAAATTCACAATTCCTTGATGTCTAAGAATGTGTCCTACCAATCTATCCCTTCTTTTAGTCAAGGTATGCCAGAAACTTCTTTTCTCCTCAATTCGGTTCAGTACCTCCTCATTAGTTACGCGATCCACCCACCTAATCTTCAGCATTCTTCTGTAGCACCACATTTCAAAAGCCTCTATCCTCTTTCTGTTCACACTGCTTATCGTCCATGTCTCACTCTCATACAAGGCAACACTCCATACAAATGCCTTCAGAAAGGACTTTCTTAGGCTTAAATCAATATTCGATGTTAACAAATTTCTCTTTTTCAAAAACGCCTTTCTACCCATTGCCATTCTGCATTTTATATCATCTGTACTGCGACCATCATTTGTTATTTTACTGCCCAAGTAACAAAACTCATCTACCTCCTTTATTGTTTCGTTACCTAATCTAATTCCTTCAGCATCACCTGATTTTCTTACACTGCACTCCATTACCCTAGTTTTACTCTTGTTAATGTTCATCTTATATGCACCTTTTAGCACACTATCCATTCCGTTCAATTGCTCTTCCAGGTCATTTGCTGTATCTGACAGAATTACTATGTCGTCGGCAAAACGCAATGTTTTTAATTCTTCACCCTGAACTTTAATTCCTTCTCCAAATTTCTCCTTGCTTTCCTTTATAGCTTGCTCAATGTACAAATTGAACAACATTGGAGAAAGGCTACAACCCTGTCTTACTCCCTTTCCAAGCACTGCATCCCTTTCATGCCCTTCAACTCTGACAACCGCTGTCTGGTTTTTGTACAAGTTGTAAATAACTTTACGCTCCCTATATTTTACTCCTGCTTGCTTCAGAACTTGAAAGAGTTTATTCCAATCAACATTGTCAAAAGCCTTCTCCAAATCTACAAAAGCTAGAAATGTAGGTTTGCCTTTTCTTAATCTATCTTCTAGGATAAGCCGTAAAGTGAGTATTGCCTCCCGTGTTCCTACATTTCTCCTGAACCCAAACTGATCTTCCCCAAGGTCGGTTTCTACCAGCTTTTCCATCCTTCTGTATATAATTCGTGTTAATATTTTGCAACCATGACTTATTAAACTGATAGTTCTGTAGTTTTCACACCTGTCTGCACCCGCTTTCTTTGGAATGGGGATTATAACATTTTTCTTAAAGTCTGAGGGTACTTCACCTGTCTCATACATCTTACACACAATGTGAAACAATTTTGTCATGGCTGGTTCTCCCAGAGACTTCAGTAGCTCTGACGGGATATCATCTACTCCAGGGGCCTTGTTTCGACTTAGATCTTTCAGTGCTCTGTCAAATTCATCTCTCAGTATAGTATCTCCTATTTCATCATCATCTACATCCTCTTCCCTTCCTACAATAGTGTCTCGAAGTTCATTTCCTTTGTAGAGCCCCTCTATATACTCTTTCCACCTTTCAGCTTTCCCTTCTTTGCTGAGAACTGGTTTTCCATCAGTGTCCTTGATATTCATAGAGCTGTTTTTCTTATCGCCAAATGTTTCTTTTATTTTCCGGTAGGCTGTATCTATTTTTCCCCTATTTATACATTCTTCTACATCCTTGCATTTGCCTTCTAGCCATTCCTGCTTAGCCATTTTGCACTTCCTGTCAATCTCATTTCTTAGTCGTCTGTACTCCATTTTGCCTGTTTCATTTACTGCATTTTTATACTTTCTCCTTTCATCGATTAAGTTTAGTATCTCCTGTGATATCCAAGGATTCTTTGTAGGTCTTGCCTTCCTACCTATTTTGTCCTCTGCTGCCTTCACTATTTCATCTCTCAATTTTACCCATTCCTCCTCAACTGTTTTATTTTCCCCTGTTTCTGTCAATTGTTATATATATATATATATATATATATATATATATATATATATATATATATATATATATATATAGAGGGTGTTTCACTAAGTGTGTTTGCCTCTGTAACTTATAAAATAATAGGCGACAGGAAATTTTAATACGGTAGGTCAACACAACAAATGTTACACTTTCTGCGGAGCTATGCACATAGTTTATTGTATCATTTTTCAAAGAGCTACAGCACAAAGATATATTTTTTTTAAATGGAACAATTGTTTTTTTTTTCTATCGTGCATTGGATTCGTTGTAACCAGCTGCGTCCAAATCAATTTAAACTACATTCCTATCACTGTTAGTTTGGGAGCTACAACCATTCAAAGTTTCAGAGGCAGATACCACACTCTGTACATAATACATGGCTGTATGGTAGGTGATGGATGTTATGGCTGTGGGAAGTTGATTTACATGAGATGTTCAAATGTGTGTCCATGTTCCTCAAAGCATAATGCAATGCGCCGTCGAAAGGATCTGTGGACGAGATGTAACATCGCCGGTGTGACGGAGCGACATGCGTCCTCGATGCGCCGTTTTAGATCATCTGGGGATGTGGGCTGTACGTAATACATGGCTGTGTGGTGGGTGATGCATGTTATTGTGGTGGGAAGTTGATTTACATGAGATGTTCAAATGTGTGTCCATGTTCCTCAATGCATAATGCAATGCGCCGTCAAAAGGATCTGCAGACGAGATGTAACATCGCCGGTGTGACGTAGCGACATGCGTCCTCGATGCGCCGTTTTAGATCATCTGGGGATGTGGGCTCAGTGACATAAACACGATCCTTTAGATACCCCCACAAAAAGAAATCTACTGGTGTTAAATCGGGCGACCTTGCGGGGCACGAATGAGGACCATGGCTTCCGAACCATCTTCCTGCAAACCTGTTGTTTAGTTCTTCCACAACAGCACGTGCAGAATGGGCTGGGTGACCATCGTGCTGCATCCACATATGGACTCTCGTGTGTAGACACACATGTTCAAGGAGACCACCCAAACTGTTGGCTATAAGAGCGCGATATAACTCAACTGTCAGTGTACCTGGGAAGTAGTGTGGACCGATGATTTCATCCCCAAGGCATCCACACCAGACGTTAATAGACCATCTACGTTGACGGTCGACAGGTCGTACCCACCGAGGATTGTCTGCGGCCCAGTAGTGCATGTTATGACGATTCACTGCAACATAATTTGTGAACGTGGACTCATCAGAGAACATAACACTTTGTAAAGACTCTGGCGTTAAATTACGCATGACCCACTCACAGAATGTCACTCTTGCACGGAAATCGCTCCCATGCAGCTCCTGGATCAGTGACAGGCGGTACGGGTGAAACCTGTGGCCGTGTACTATACGCCACACAGATGTGAGACTGACACCAGCGACTACAGCAACGGCTCGTAAGCTGACATGAGGACTGTGGTGTAGTGCTGCTAAAACAAACACCTCCGTCTCCTCACTTCTTGCAGGTCTACGTCTGTTACTGCAGCGCATTACCAAGCTGCCTGTTTCCCGAAGTCGTTGTTCGGCACGTAAGAACGTAATGGCTTCCGGGGCTCTTCGCCTAGGATATCTCACGGCATACGCCGTGGCTGCTTCAGTGGCATCGTGTCGGCACTCGCCGAGCATCAGCAACATGTCAACGTACTCGTTGTTCGTGTATGCCATCGTCATCCGATGTCAGTAACTGTGGTATACTGAGCCCCGGTTGTTAGTGTGACTCTAACTGTCGGGTATACGGCCGTGTGCGGCGACAGTCGGCAGTCTAACAGCGCATCGAGGAAGCTTCTCGCTCCGTGACACCGGCGACGTTACAACTCGGCCGCACCACATTTAGAAGGCGCATTGCATTATGCGCAGCGTTTGTGGTATCTGTCCCTGAAACTTTGAAGGGTTGTAGCTCCCAAACTAACAGCGATAGGAATGTAGTTTAAATTGATTTGGACGCAGCTGGTTTCAACGAATCCAATGCACGATAGAAAAAACTATTGTTCCATTTAAAAAATTATATCTTTGTGCTGTAACTCTTTGCAAAATGATACAATAAACTATGTTCATAGCTCCGCAGAAAGTGTAACATTTCTTGTGTTGACTTACCACATTAAACTTTCCCGTCACCTATTATTTTATAAGTTACTGAGGCAAACACACTTAGTAAAACACACTTTTATTTTACACAGAAATTCTTCCATAGTGGTTAATAAGTCATGGTTGCAAAATATTAAAACGAATTATATACAGAAGGATGGAAAAACTGGTAGAAGCCGACCTTGGGGAAGATCAGTTTCGGTTCAGGAGAAATGTAGGAACACGGGAGACAATGCTCACTTTACGGCTTATCCTAGAAGATAGATTAAGAAAAGGCAAACCTACATTTCTAGCTTTTGTAGATTTGGAGAAAGCTTTTGACAATGTTGATTGGAATAAACTCTTTCAAGTTCTGAAGCAAGCAGAAGTAAAATATAGTGAGTGTAAGGTTATTTACAACTTGTACAAAAACCAGACAGCGGTTGTCAGAGTTGAAGGGCATGAAATGGATGCAGTGGTTGGAAACGGAGTAAGACAGGGTTGTAGCCTTTCTCCAATGTTATTTAATTTGTACATTGAGCAACCTATAAAGCAAAGCAAGGAGAAATTTGGTGAAGGAATTAGAGTTCAGGGTGAAGAATTAAAAACATTGCGTTTTGCAGACGACATAGTAATTCTCTCAGAGACAGCAAAGGACCTGGAAGAGCAGTTGAACGGAATGGACAATGTGCTGAAAGGTGCGTATAAGATGAACATTAACAAGAGTAAAACTAGGGTAATGGAGAGCAGTGTAAGAAAAATCAGGTGATGCTGAAGGAATTAGACTACGTAATGAAGCAATAAAGGAGGTAGATGAGTTTTGTTACTTGGGAAGTAAAATAACAAATGATGGTCGCAGTACAGAGGATATAAAATGCAGAATGGCAATGGGTAGAAATGCGTTCTTCAAAAAGAGAAATTTGTTAACATCGAATATTGATTGAAGCCTAAGGAAGTCCTTTCTGAGGGCATTTGTATGGAGTGTTGCCTTGTATGGGAGTGAGACGTGGACGATAAAGAGTGCAGACAGGAAGAGGATTGAGGCTTTTGAAATGTGGTGCTACGGAAGAATGCTGAAGATCAGGTGGGTGAATTGCGTAACTAATGAGGAGGTACTGAACAGTATTGGGGAGAAAAGAAATTTCTGGCGTACCTTGACTAAAAGAAGGGATAGATTGGTAGGACACATTCTTAGACATCAAGGAATTGTGAATTTAGCGTTGGAGGGAAGTGTGTGGGGTAAAAATTGCAGAGGAAGACCAAGAGATGGATACAGTAAGCAGATTCAGACAGATGCAGGTTGCCGTTCTTATGTGGAGATGAAGAGGCTTGCTCAGGATAGGGTATTGTGGAGAGCTGCATCAAACCAGTCTCCGGACTGAAGACCACAACAACAACAACAACAGTGGAAACAAAAGAACATAACAGTACTTATATTTCACAGTCACTGCTGTATCATGAAAACAGTAACAAAAATCAGACTTGGTACAATGTCCTGTTCATGTCTAACTGAACATTCAATAGTAGACAAGATCTCCGTGACTTGAGTATATGCAATAAAACTTAAAACAGTCTGCAGCGGGCCACATACTAATACAGACAATCTTTCCTGTAGTCCACTCTTCGAGGGCACACAACTCACAGAACACCAAAAATAACAGGAGTGCAAAGACCATGATATCACACGGAAACACAGAACGACAGCAGCGCTACTAGCGACCCGGCAGTGAACTTCCAATCCGAAAAATGTCGCGCGAAAATCCATATGTTTACTTCTAAATACAAGAATGAGAAAACGTTATATTGGTGTTAGATGACAATATTTTTCATTTATTCTTTGAGGGTGGACGTCATAGAAAGGTTTTTGAGGTCTTGCAAAGTTATATATACGAGAAATTTAAATCAAAAACTAACATTAATTGCTTGTGGCTGTTGTTTACAGTCGGCCAAACTTCGTAAATGATGTCCTGGTAATCTTTTTGACCGTAAAATTGTTTGTTTCTAAAACTCGGTACTGCGATTTTCGCCGTGTGGCGTTATCACATGGAAATAAATGCGATTTTGCGCATGTCAGACTAAAAGTCATGCATCTATGTAAATGATTTTTCAGTTTTCACATTCGCTAAGGCACAATTATATCCACTCATGTGACCTAAAGAGGAATAGTAGGTTGTAGAAATAAAAAATTTTACAGCCATATACACTGTCCTGCAAACAAGAATGTAGGCCTATAGTAATGTCTACAAAAACCAATTTATTTTTATTTCTGTTGATTACTATTTATGCTTCTTCAGACATATGAAATGGGAATTCTGTATAGTTCAAATAAATGCGATTTATGAAACTCAGAAAATTCACTCAGAAGATCGCAGTTAGGAAGACGTTACCTCAGCACAGAACACCACCTACGAATCTAAACATATACGGAGGACTGTAAAGTGTAAATCATCCAATAGGAAAGCAGAGTCTAACATAAAGAGTCACGAAACTGCCGCTAGTTTTCTGCAACCTGGCGACTGCAGCGCTGCCAAGCGGCCGGGTCGTAACAACATAACGAGACGCGGGAAACCATTGTGGATTAGGTATGGAGTCGAACAACACGTTTAAAATGCGACTGCATTCCGGGGCTTATTGCGGCGCGATGAATTGTAGTTAGAGGAAAACTAAGAAAATGTACAGTTTCTCAAATATTAAAAGCTCCTACAATGTAGGATAAAATAAAGTTTGTTAAATTTTAAGGGTGTATGGTATCATTAACAGGCAGAGAGAGGTAACTAACCCAATATTTTTCTTCAATGTTATTTTTGGTAGTCTACTGACAGGTGTAAAGGCGTCAAAACAAATTTTTGCACAACAGTCTACTATTGGTGATGCAGCAACGATAGTCGAACGTAAACAGGGATTTGTTTGTACACAATGTAAAATAAAACGCAACTAACTGTAGTTTAACGTGTACGGACAAACTCAGATTTTAGCAGGATAAGATTCTTAAAGATTTACAGTAGCTTTACATTCTTGGGGAGTAGGTATGATGAAAACATGACAGAACCGGCACATGCAAGCCATCTGAGCAAGAATAAAGCGAAAATGGCTTTTATAAGACGTAACACGTAGTCTCTTAAGAATGTAAAAATCGTGTCTAATACCAGTATCAAATGTATTAAGATGTTCAAAATCTGCAGAAAAAATACATGTGGAACGTGTAACTACGTACCAGTACATTATATAACTATAAATCAGTTGCTTTTGAACTTAAACACACGAGGTTACAATTCGCTTCTTGTCTTAAATAGTTATTGGATGTTATGATTGCGACCTTGCTAGTGTGAGCCGTATGTATTACGATGCACTGGCATGTTATTATTACAAACTGACATCAATAGGAAACGGGATTTTCGTTCAATAATGTTTTCGTATTTGTGTCACGAAATACAGTGCCACGTTTAATGCCTAGGAAATATATAAACAGCAATAATAAATAAGAAATTCTTCGTTTCAGTAGTGCCATTTTCTGCTACTGAGCTTGCTACCCAGCCGCTTGGAGCGCTAGTATCGCTTCAGCTGTCAAATGATTGCATTTTTTCCCTACTGAGTTTCGTGACTGTCTGTTTTGACTGTGAGGAAAGCGAGATGAAAAATCGCAACGCTCGCAGCGCTCTATGTGGCCTGGCAGCGAACCAACATTGTGTTACCGGAAATCCCTATATTAGTTTCACCCCCTGACACAACTCACTTTTCACTTCACACAGCTCGCTTAAGCCCGTTTTGAACGATGAACGAACTTGTAATAGATTGCTAACAAGTTGCGTTAATGGCGACCGTTAGTCGTTTGAACAGCTGCACTAGTATGATCGCGCTAGTACCGAAGCGCGATAATTATAGCGATAAAGAAATAGGACGAGTTCTAAATTCGGTACTAGTGGGTTCAATGCGCATGCGCGAGGTAGCAGCTGTCTGCTGCAGTCGCCGCTCAAGTTAGTCCGCCATTTTCCTTCGTATTTACGTATATTTTGCGTTATGTCGAAGTTTATGATCAGAATGTATTACAAAATGTATTTCTAATGACGGCATTCACACTGTCCGTCACCAGACCGTCACCTAACGTCAACGTCATGTTAAGCTTTCTCAAGAAGATTGTTTTGATTGAACGGTCGTCTGCTGACATCGGAAGTTAACCTATTTTCGTCATGCGATTTTCATACTGTAGACGACAATTACACGGTTTGCACACAAACTTGTCTTATTAATCTTTAGTTTATTATTATACTTTGGTTTAGCGGTAAATTGCAAATGTTTCATGACGACTTAAATATTTATCTCAATTACTGTCCACCGAAAAGCGAGGTCGTACATCTGAAACCGCAAAATGGTTTATGATTTGCAATATCGTAACAGAAAAGACTGAAGCCAATTGTTTATTTGAATAATATTGTAATTTGATGATGCAATTTTCATTAAATAGCATTTAAAATGAAAAAGTCAGTCAAAATGAAAGACAAAAATTCAGTTGTGCATGACGTTATTAACAATGTCACTGGGCAAATCGTAGTAGATACAGTAAAGAAGGTCTATTTACGCTCTTATAAATATTGCTTGATGTGTTCATAAGGTTTTTTTTTCGCTTGAAAATAGATGTGAATGTTTTGAAATGTTGTTTCACTACCCAGAACTTTACCACACTAAGTTGACCAAAAACATCGATTGCAAGGTTTTACTTTGGCCATCAATAACATTTAGCGTTGTTTCCTCAATTCCAGTATTAAACTATGAGTTCCTACAAAACAAATTGGCTTTTATAACCTCACTTTCAACATCGGGTATTACTGTTCGATTACGTTTATCGTCTAAACACGCTGCCACAAGATCTTGCTTGAGTTTGTAGTTCAGGGCTAGTAAGCTAGGAGCGCTTCAGTAGACTATTATCTATCTTCTTCACCTTCGTTCATCGTTTAAAAAGGGCTTTAGCTAACGTCGGTTGGCGGCGGCGCTAGGAGGGCGTGGCGGCCACCTCGCGATCTCATTGGGGGCCGCTGGCAGCGACCGTCTCTTACTTCTTCTTCTTCCTTTGTGTGGTGCCAATCTTGCCTCGGTGGTTAGGACACCACAGTCTGGAAATGATCCACGATCGAATCTTAATCTACTTATCGTAGAGGTCGCTTGCCATTGTCCCCTGATAATTTCAAACCGCAGCTGTTTAGGAATTGGTGGTTGTATTTTTGCACATATGCGCCAGTTGTATTTTTGCTTATGTGCACTGCCTTTGTTGTGAGCTCAGAGTCCATTCATCCTGTCATGATGCATGTGCTCTTTTGCACATGTTGTGACGATATTCTGTAAGGGGGAGCTTTATTTCCAGTGGAGTTCCACTATATGCCGCTTGCTTTGCAAATTAATCTGCTTTCTTATTTGCTCTGATTTCACAGTGGGCTTTCACCCGCATAACTGTAACCTGTTTTTGCCTTCTTAAGCAGTTGTAATACCAATATCGAGCTTGAAATATGTAGTCGTTGTTAATATTTGATATTTTAGCATTAGGTATTGTTGTAGCGCACTCTTACAGTGTGAAAGTATCTCAAAATAACAGTTTTTCTGGTCCAGACAACAGTGTATTGCCTTTGTCACTGTTATGGTTTGAGCTAGTTATATACAGGTAGTTGGAGGTAACTTAAATTTCTGTGCTAACTGTAATTCAGGCCTAAATGTAGCTCATCCTCCGCTGTTATCATCTGTCATTTTTGACCTGTCTGTGTGTATCTGAATTACCCAGTTTCCTGTTTCCGTTCTTTGATTTTGCAATGTTCTGGGTTTCTCCATGAGTTCTCTCTGGCCCTCTATTATTTGCAACGGAATGTGATCACTGAGGAGGAAGTAGTTGTACCTGTAGATGGGCAAGTGTATGCTCAAAGCAATGTCTCTGTACCTATCTGCAATTTTATGATATGTCAAGACAAATCCATAAAGTTTTTTATCTCAATTTCCTAAAGATGTACGGCAGTCTCGTAGAATCAGATGTATTGAATGTTGTGAAAAGGATAATTTCCCTACTAAGAATCGTTCTAAGAGCATATTCCTCCTTACATGAAGGGGCATCTCGTGTGCTTCCAGCAGTTGGTGTAGACTTCATCGGTCCTTAGCATATACATATGCATCGCTATTTGAATCTATCTATTTTCTCTAACAGCTTGCTAGTCGTGTTGCTGTAGAATATATATCTGTAATCGAGTCTAGAGCGAATGAGGGAGCGATACAGAAGCAATAGCACTGAAGGATGCGCCCTCTATCATGTAGTTGTCAGTGATCTGATGATATTTAGCATTTGCTCACTGTTTTCAATTACAGTGGTGCCCAAGTTAGCTTACTGTCCAGTATCATTCCAAACAAAACGAATATTCGCCTTCATCTGTATTCTTCTGTCATCTACATGTATGTAACAGTCTTTTGGTATATCATATTTTCTAGTAAATATGACTACAGAGGATTTATCTGGTGCCATTTCCAGGCCATTTTCAAAGAGACAGTGACTTAGGTTTTATTATAGATGAGATAAGTTTGTTAATCGCCTCCTGCAGAACTGCATGAGAAGTGAACACAAATATATCATCTGCAAATTGAATTAATATTCACTGAATAAGTTAACATGCTTTCAATGTCATAGGTATAGGTTGCATATAAGAATGGACCAAGAACTAATACTTGTGGTATGCCTTTGTCCATTGTAAGTGTGCCTTTGAGTTCATTATCTTTTCTAATATGTCACTGATCAGAGGTGACATTCCTTCTACAAACTGTCATAGTGCTCTTATTGTAGTAATTTCTTTAATAGTATGCTTATCAGGACATTATCGTAAGCTTTTGAGATATCCGAAAATAGGGCTGTTGTATATTTGCCCTCACCAAATCCAGTTAACACCGAAGTGACTAATACAGAGATGTTGCCCATACAACTTATACTTCTATGAAATTCAAACTGAGAGCCAGTAATGATAAGGTTCTAACCATGTATATACTGGGTGTTACAAAAAGGTACAGCCAAACTTTTAAGAAACATTCCTCATACATAAAGAAAGAAAATATGTGTATATGTGTCTGGAAACGCTTACTTTCCATGTTAGAGCTCATTTTATTACTTCTCTTCAAATCACATTAATCATGGAATGGAAACACACAGCAACAGAACGTACCAGCGTGACTTCAAACACTTTGTTACAGGAAAAGTTCAAAATGTCCTCCGTTAGCAGGGATACACGCATCCACCCTGTGTCGCATGGAGTCCCTCATGTGCTGATGGAGAATAGCATATTGTACCACAGCCGCCCACAATATGAGCATGAAGAGCCTCTACATTTGGTACTGGGGTTGTGTAGACAAGAGCCTTAAAATGCCCCCATTAATGAAAGTCAAGAGGGTTGAGGACAGGAGAGCATGGAGGCCATGGAATTAGTCCACCTCTACCAAACCATCGGTCACCGAATCTGTTGTTGAGAAGTGTACAAACACGTCGACTGAAATGTGCAGGAACTCCATCGTGCATGAACCATGTGTTGTGTCGTACTTGTAAAGGCACATGTTCTAGCTGAACAGGTAGAGTATCCCGTATGAAATCATGATAACGTGCTCCAGTGAGCGTAGGTGGAAGAACATGAGGCTCAATCAAGACATCACTAACAATTCCTGCTCAAACGTTCAGAGAAAATCTGTGTTGATGACGTGAATGCACAATTGCGTGCGGATTCTCGTCAGCCCACACATGTTCATTGTGGAAATTTATAATTTGATCACGTTGGAATGAAATTTTCATTATAGAGAAATACGTAAATGGAAATTAAGCGTTTCCGGACACATCCAACATCCAGCCGGCCGCGGTGGCCAAGGAGACTGCGGCGCTTCAGTCACGGTCTGCACGGCCACTACGGTCGGGGGTTCGAATCCCCCCTCGGGCATGAATATTTGTGCCATCCTTAGTTGTAGATAGTTCATAAGTAGTTTGTAAGTTTAGGGACTGATGACCCCGTAGTTAAGTCCCTTAAGCTTAACAAACATTTGAACATTTGAACAACACATGTCCACATAACAAATTTTCTTTCTTTGTGTGTGAGGAATGTTTCCTGAAAGTTTGGCCATATATATATATATATATATATATATATATATATATATATATATATATATATATATATATATATATATATATAGGGACTATGACCTTAGCCTTCTAATCATGCACTAATGCTTGATGCATCCATATTTCAGTGTACATATGGAAAAGCATTTCTAAAGCATTTCTAAGGCATTCCCTGGCGTATCCCGTATCATGGGGTAAGTATCTGGAGATGTATTCAGGGTGTCTTTGATGGCTGATGTCAACTCATCAATACTGAAAGGAGCAGTTAGGATATGCTGATTTGTTATTTGGTCCCTTTGTATCTTGTGTGGTTTGTGTGGTTTGTTGTGGGCACTTGGTAGAGCAATAAGATCACACTCATACGACAGTACCGGTACGTGTGATGCCAATATTCTCAAATCTGTTAACCTTGTGCCATACATCTGACGGGTTAGCAGTTCTTGTAAGATTGTTACAATATTTTATCCAGACAATTTCTTTCTTAGACAATTTCAATATCTTCTTGGTTCTAGCTACTGTTTGTTCGTAAATGAAGAAACTGTTCATGTTAGGGTGCTTAATATATTCTCTTGGTGCCTTCCATCTGTCTTCCGTTGCTTTGTGTTATTGTTGTAGTCTTCAGTCCAGAGACGGATTTGATGCAGTTCTCCACCCTACTCTATTCTGAGCAAGCCTCTTCATATCCTCATAAGAACGGCACCCTACATCTATTTGAATCTGCTTACTGTATTCGTTTCTTGGTCTTCCTCTGTAAGTTTTACCCCACACACTTTCCTCCAATGCTAAATTCACGAATCCTTGGCGTCTAAGAATGTGTAGAATGTGTCCTACAAATCGATACCTTCTTTTAGTCAAGGTATGCCAAATATTCATTTTCTCGAAAACGTTCATTATTCTACCATGGATTCCCTATTCTTCTTGGTTTTGGTGTTAAATGTCTCTTGGGAACTGATGCACTTGCTGATAAATACATACTGTTTCGCAGTTCTGTGTAGGCTCTGTGGGTCGGTTGGCATGTTTGTATTGAATTAACCTCTTTTTCAAGGATTCGTCTATATTTGCACCAGTCCGCTTTTTCCATATTCCAAGTTGACTTCCTGTGAACTTCTACTTGTTTATTTTTCCCACAATGAATGCACATGGTTATAGGAAAACGATTTGATCCCATGGTATCTTGTAAGACCCATGTTGTAACCTGATTCATACAAGAGGATGTCAGTGTTAGATCCACTGCAGTTGGCCTCATCCATGGTCCATGATTTAAAGTTAGAAATCCGTCGTTGTATATGATCACCAGCTGAAAACCCGACTTTGCCCAGGTATTTGTTTATTTATTCCAGCCATTTTTCAGATATATATTCATTTTTATAAGTGCTGTATGTTTGTAAAATCTCTTAGGAATACAATAAGTAGTAAAGAAGTAATAGATTAAAACTTGATGGATGATGGGGCTGTTTTTCATTAACGTTACCCTTTATGTGCTCATATCTCACGAACTACATGTCATACTGTGATACAATTTGGAAGGTACACTCAACTATATGCGTGTATACTGTCTGTAAAATTTCCTGCAGCTACGATTTGTAGTGTAGAAATTATAAGTTGTAATGTCATACCGAATGCCGTAGTTTTATTCCATAAACAGCGGAAAAGTAGTAAGCGAGGACCTTTTTTCCTTTCATCATTCTACTTTGGTTGCCAGCGAGAAAAATTTTAATAAAGGTTTGAAATTATGTCTAAAGTTTGTTGCAAGTCGCTAAGTACTGTCATTTTCATACAGCGTATTTCGAAAGTCTCGCCGCATTAAGGCCAATTCACACTGTCCGTCACGTCAACAACACGTCACGGAACCGTCCCATCAAGTTGTATTCACACTGTCCGTCCGTGTCCTTCACGTCAATTCGTCCATCTCAATACGCGATGTTGAAAGTGAGGTTATGAGTGGCGATCTGTTATGTAGAAAGTCTTAGTTTAATACTAGAAAGGGGGAACAACAACGCTAAATGTTATTAACGTCCAAAGAAAACTTTACAGTGTATGTTTTTGGCCAACTTACTGAGAACTGAAACAACATTTCAAAACATCGACATCTATTTTCATAAAAAATATGAAGACATCAAACCATACTTGTAAGAGCACAAATAGCGCCTGTATACTTTAACCATTACGATTTTCTCGCTGACATTGTTAATACCGTCGTAAACAACTGAATTTTTGTCTTTCATTAGAACTGACATTTTCATTTAAAGTGTTATTCAATGAAAAATGTGTAGCCGCGGTGGAGTGGCCGAGCGGTCTAAAGCGTCTCGCTGCGGAGCGCGCGGTTGCTCGCCATGGAGGTTCGAGTCCTCCCTGGGGCATGGGTGTGTGTGTTTGTCCATAGGTTAGTTTGCTTAGGTTTAAGTAGTTTGTAAGCTACGGACTGATGACCACGCAGTTTGGTCCGATAGATTTACAGACATTTGAACATTTTGAAAAATGCGTAATCAAATTACAATTTTATTCAAATAAACAGTTTGCTTCAGTCGTTTCTATTACAATGTTACGTAACATAAACCATTTTTTGGTTTCAGATATCCGACCTCGATTTTAGGGGGACGCTCAATTGACAAAAATATGTAAGTCGTCATGAAACATTTGAGATTTACCCCTAAACCGAGATACAACAACAACACAAAGATGAATAAGACACATTTGCATATAAGCAGTGCAATCATCGACTGCAACACGTAATTCGCGTGACGAAAATAGGTTAACTTCCGATGTTAGCAGACGGCCGTCCCGTCAAAACATTCTTCTCGAGAAAGCTTGACGGACGTTGACGTGACGTGACGGTCCGGTGACGGACAGTGTGACTGCCGCCATTACAAATACATTGCGGAATGTTCTGACGGACGGTGACGTGACGTGACGTGACGTGACGGACAGTGTGAATTGGCCTTTATATGGCATTTTTTGCGATCTTATGGTTATGACGTAATATCTTTTGAGCCATGTGCCGTATGTGATTCTTAACCATGCAGCAATTGTTACCTCACGGTAAGGAATGTGTGTACCAAATTCAGTTGAAATCGGTCCAATGGTTTAGGAGAAAATGAGCAGCATTGTGGCAAAATGCAGCAATTTTTCGCGCATCTCATTGTATATGACGTCATATCTCGTGAACTATATATCCTATTTGATTCTTACACTTACGGCGACCGTCCTTGTGGATTGAAGCTTACGTGTACAAAATTTCATAAAGATTGGAACGAAACTGCAGATTTGTACGCAACACGTACAAACATACAGACACATTGCTTTATATATTAGATGTTATAGTCAACAATACAAGATAAACTCGCCTGCCTTATCAATAACAGGACACCCTCATGCTGTGCGGTATTCATTTAAGTCTCTGCAAATTAGGAATGGTTTCGGCATATGTTGCAACAGTGGTACATGTATAGTTCAAAATTTCGACACTTAGCAGGCCAGTATACAGATGCGATATTGAATCGGCAGTTATTAGTAATTACTTCTGCAGCTGTTGCTTAAAAATCAAGGTTAGCTAGTAGTATTGAAATTGGCTTATAGAGGGGTTTCGTGCTAATCAGTATGGCCACTCCATCTTTACCATTCTCAAGATCTAATTTTAGCACCTGATAGCTCTGACATCTACAAATCATGTTTTGTTTAATCAAGGTCTCACTTATCACCTCAACATCGTGCTCATTGGAGTATAGTTCATGCATAAATGATTCTCAATTGGCATACAAAGATCGTGCATTCCACTGAAGAATTTTTACTTCCATTAATTTATTCATGTGTGCATGTAGTAGAGAAAGGTTAATTTAGTCCATATCCATGTTTATTGTTTGATACTATTGAGGTAAAGATGTTGTATGTATTTGTCGGATCCACACTGTTCATATTTGACGAAGTAAACTGTGTTAGTAGATTTGTTATTCCATCTACCAAGTGTTCTATCGTAACTGTATTATCATCCTCCCCTACTGACGTATTCGTCTTTTGATACTGAAGAAAATGAGGTTGGGGTGTATATGGGTTCTCTTTAATGTGAGACATTGGTAGGTTTACATTAGCAAATAGTAACCTTGGAGTTGGTGTAGTTTTCATTGTTTTTGGTCTACTTTGGTACACAGTTGTTGGTGTGTTGTATGCCTTTTGGGGGAGGAAATGCTTTAGCCCAATCCGACTGGTTCCTGTTAAGGCTTCCTACCACAGAGGCATACGGTCTGTTGGACCTAGTCTTTAGCTTCTTTAAATGAGATGTTTTGTTTGCTGGTGCTTTCTTAATCTCTTGTTATTTGAGGTATACTGGACAAGACTTATCACGCAATGTATGATTTCCTTGGCAGTGTACACAGCATTTTGTGTGACTTGTGCATTGTGCTGCTTCTTGGTTACCTCCACATGTGACTGACACTGATGGCTAAGATGTCCATATCTAAGACATTGGAACCATTGTCTCACTAGTGGTATGTAGAGTCTAACTTCACACTTCATACCATAGATTGTCACATATTCTGGTAGCAATTGTGATGTAAAGGTTATCACACATGTTTGTCAGGTTATGTGTTGTGTTACACCAGCAACAGTTACTTTCTTGGCCAATCTACATATGTGGGTGACTGGAATTGTACATTTTGAATAGCTTCTATCAGCTCTAGGTCCGTCAATTATGTGTCTATGTTTTTTATAACTCCCTGTTGATGTGTTCTGTTATTTGGTAAATAGGCCACCATCTGCTTCTCCATAAATGGGTTGTTCTCTGCCTCCCTGGTTTTAAAATCAATTCATATTGTTTCTCCCTGCCACCTTGAGATTTGATATATTATTCTTGCACTCCGAATCTGAAGTACTGTATAAAGTTGCTTCCCCAAAGCCATGGGGTGATATTTACCAACATTTCCATTGAGGGCTTCAACTAACACATGGGAATGGGCCTACTGCATCACTTTTCAATCCGTTGGGTTTTTGTTGCTCATACATCACTTTCACGTTCGTTTGTATAATAATTTCCATTTGTATCTGTTGCGTTTCATGTACAGACTTTTGGTTACTTACTGTATCGACCAGTGGGGTAATTAGTGTCCCCTTGTTAGGCAGACGATTGGGTCCTTCAGTGAAAGAAAAAGTGTCAAACATACCTGAGCTGAGAGTTGTCGTTTTCGTTACCTCATGTACCTCCTGTTGTTGCGTGATGATAACTTGTCGCTTCTCCCTTAACTCTACATTCCGTGTCAACGTCCTTTTTGACGGCAGCCTGAATCGGATTTCCTAATCCAGTTAAGATGGCGGCTGAAAAACAGCTGATTCAGTTCCTGATTTAGTCAGCAAAATCGCTATTTTTCTTTACTTAAATACACAGATTCATGCTCACTCTAATATTCATAGTCTTATTTCTCATTAGAAAATATTCCTCTGTCCATATGTGCCGAAAATTCTTACCATATAAACACAATCTGACAAGCCAAGAACGCTTCAAAAACGGTTGCGTTTACATGGACACGAAAATCGATTGTGGAACTGGAAAACCGCTTTAGAGAAGTGGATTTGCAGAATCGGTTTTGGAGTGTTTACATGACCAACCAAAAGCGGAATTGGGAAATCGGTTTACGAAATCCGATTTTGGGAGCTCACACTGTCCGTCCGTGTCCGTCACGTCAATTCGTCTGTCTCAATACGCGATGTTGAAAGTTAGGTTATGAGTGGCGATCTGTTATGTAGAAAGTCATAGTTTAATACTAGAAAGGGGGAACAACAACGCTAAATGTTATTAACGGCCAAAGAAAACTTTACAGTGTATGTTTTTGGCCAACTTACTTGGAACTGAAACAACATTTCAAAACATCGACATCTATTTTCAAGCGAAAAAATAAAAAATATGAAGACATCAAATCATACTTGTAAGAGCATAAACAGCGCCTGTATAGTTTAACCATTACGATTTGCTCACTGACATTGTTAATACCGTCGTAAACAACTGAATTTTTGTCTTTCATTAGAACTGACATTTTCATTTAAAGTGTTATTTAATGAAAAATGCGTAATCAAATTACAATCTTATTCAAATAAACAGTTTGCTTCAGTCGTTTCTGTCACAATGTTACGTAACATAAACCATTTTTTGGTTTCAGATATCCGACCTCGATTTTCGGGGGACACTCAAGGCCAATCACACTGTCCGTCGCGTCAACGTCACGTCACGGAACCGTCACGTCAAGTTGTATTCACACTGTCCGTCCGTGTCCGTCATGTCAATTCGTCCATCTCAATACGCGATGTTGAAAGTGAGGTTATTAGTGGCGATCTGATATGTAGAAAGTCATAGTTTAATACTAGAAAGGGGGAACAACAACGCTAAATGTTATTAACGGCCAAAGAAAACTTTACAGTGTATGTTTTTGGCCAACGTACTGGGAACTGAAACAACATTTCAAAACAACAACATCTATTTTCAAGCGAAAAAATAAAAAAAATATGAAGACATCAAACCATACTTGTAAGAGCATAAATAGCGCCTGTATACTTTAATCATTACCATTTGCTCGCTGACATTGTTAATAGCGTCGTAAACAACTGAATTTTTGTCTTTCATTAGAACTGACATTTTCATTTAAAGTGTTATTTAATGAAAAATGCATAATCAAATTACAATCTTATTCAAATAAACAGTTTGCTTCAGTCGTTTCCGTTACAATGTTACGTAACATAAACCATTGTTTGGTTTCAGATATCCGACCTCGATTTTAGGGGGACACTCAATTGACAAAAATATGTAAGTCGTCATGAAACATTTGAGATTTACCCCTAAAACGAGGTACAACAACAACACAAAGATGAATAAGACACATTTGCATATAAACAGTGCAATTGGCGATTGCAACACGTAATTCGCGTGACGAAAATAGGTTAACTTCCGATGTTAGCAGACGGCCGTCCCGTCAAAACATTCTTCTCGAGAAAGCTTGACGGACGTTGACGTGACGTGACGGTCCGGTGACGGACAGTGTGACTGCCGCCATTACAAATACATTGCGGAATGTTCTGACGGACGGTGACGTGACGTGACGTGACGTGACGGACAGTGTGAATTGGCCTTTATATGGCATTTTTTGCGATCTTATGGTTATGACGTAATATCTTTTGAGCCATGTGCCGTATGTGATTCTTAACCATGCAGCAATTGTTACCTCACGGTAAGGAATGTGTGTACCAAATTCAGTTGAAATCGGTCCAATGGTTTAGGAGAAAATGAGCAGCATTGTGGCAAAATGCAGCAATTTTTCGCGCATCTCATTGTATATGACGTCATATCTCGTGAACTATATATCCTATTTGATTCTTACACTTACGGCGACCGTCCTTGTGGATTGAAGCTTACGTGTACAAAATTTCATAAAGATTGGAACGAAACTGCAGATTTGTACGCAACACGTACAAACATACAGACACATTGCTTTATATATTAGATGTTATAGTCAACAATACAAGATAAACTCGCCTGCCTTATCAATAACAGGACACCCTCATGCTGTGCGGTATTCATTTAAGTCTCTGCAAATTAGGAATGGTTTCGGCATATGTTGCAACAGTGGTACATGTATAGTTCAAAATTTCGACACTTAGCAGGCCAGTATACAGATGCGATATTGAATCGGCAGTTATTAGTAATTACTTCTGCAGCTGTTGCTTAAAAATCAAGGTTAGCTAGTAGTATTGAAATTGGCTTATAGAGGGGTTTCGTGCTAATCAGTATGGCCACTCCATCTTTACCATTCTCAAGATCTAATTTTAGCACCTGATAGCTCTGACATCTACAAATCATGTTTTGTTTAATCAAGGTCTCACTTATCACCTCAACATCGTGCTCATTGGAGTATAGTTCATGCATAAATGATTCTCAATTGGCATACAAAGATCGTGCATTCCACTGAAGAATTTTTACTTCCATTAATTTATTCATGTGTGCATGTAGTAGAGAAAGGTTAATTTAGTCCATATCCATGTTTATTGTTTGATACTATTGAGGTAAAGATGTTGTATGTATTTGTCGGATCCACACTGTTCATATTTGACGAAGTAAACTGTGTTAGTAGATTTGTTATTCCATCTACCAAGTGTTCTATCGTAACTGTATTATCATCCTCCCCTACTGACGTATTCGTCTTTTGATACTGAAGAAAATGAGGTTGGGGTGTATATGGGTTCTCTTTAATGTGAGACATTGGTAGGTTTACATTAGCAAATAGTAACCTTGGAGTTGGTGTAGTTTTCATTGTTTTTGGTCTACTTTGGTACACAGTTGTTGGTGTGTTGTATGCCTTTTGGGGGAGGAAATGCTTTAGCCCAATCCGACTGGTTCCTGTTAAGGCTTCCTACCACAGAGGCATACGGTCTGTTGGACCTAGTCTTTAGCTTCTTTAAATGAGATGTTTTGTTTGCTGGTGCTTTCTTAATCTCTTGTTATTTGAGGTATACTGGACAAGACTTATCACGCAATGTATGATTTCCTTGGCAGTGTACACAGCATTTTGTGTGACTTGTGCATTGTGCTGCTTCTTGGTTACCTCCACATGTGACTGACACTGATGGCTAAGATGTCCATATCTAAGACATTGGAACCATTGTCTCACTAGTGGTATGTAGAGTCTAACTTCACACTTCATACCATAGATTGTCACATATTCTGGTAGCAATTGTGATGTAAAGGTTATCACACATGTTTGTCAGGTTATGTGTTGTGTTACACCAGCAACAGTTACTTTCTTGGCCAATCTACATATGTGGGTGACTGGAATTGTACATTTTGAATAGCTTCTATCAGCTCTAGGTCCGTCAATTATGTGTCTATGTTTTTTATAACTCCCTGTTGATGTGTTCTGTTATTTGGTAAATAGGCCACCATCTGCTTCTCCATAAATGGGTTGTTCTCTGCCTCCCTGGTTTTAAAATCAATTCATATTGTTTCTCCCTGCCACCTTGAGATTTGATATATTATTCTTGCACTCCGAATCTGAAGTACTGTATAAAGTTGCTTCCCCAAAGCCATGGGGTGATATTTACCAACATTTCCATTGAGGGCTTCAACTAACACATGGGAATGGGCCTACTGCATCACTTTTCAATCCGTTGGGTTTTTGTTGCTCATACATCACTTTCACGTTCGTTTGTATAATAATTTCCATTTGTATCTGTTGCGTTTCATGTACAGACTTTTGGTTACTTACTGTATCGACCAGTGGGGTAATTAGTGTCCCCTTGTTAGGCAGACGATTGGGTCCTTCAGTGAAAGAAAAAGTGTCAAACATACCTGAGCTGAGAGTTGTCGTTTTCGTTACCTCATGTACCTCCTGTTGTTGCGTGATGATAACTTGTCGCTTCTCCCTTAACTCTACATTCCGTGTCAACGTCCTTTTTGACGGCAGCCTGAATCGGATTTCCTAATCCAGTTAAGATGGCGGCTGAAAAACAGCTGATTCAGTTCCTGATTTAGTCAGCAAAATCGCTATTTTTCTTTACTTAAATACACAGATTCATGCTCACTCTAATATTCATAGTCTTATTTCTCATTAGAAAATATTCCTCTGTCCATATGTGCCGAAAATTCTTACCATATAAACACAATCTGACAAGCCAAGAACGCTTCAAAAACGGTTGCGTTTACATGGACACGAAAATCGATTGTGGAACTGGAAAACCGCTTTAGAGAAGTGGATTTGCAGAATCGGTTTTGGAGTGTTTACATGACCAACCAAAAGCGGAATTGGGAAATCGGTTTACGAAATCCGATTTTGGGAGCTCACACTGTCCGTCCGTGTCCGTCACGTCAATTCGTCTGTCTCAATACGCGATGTTGAAAGTTAGGTTATGAGTGGCGATCTGTTATGTAGAAAGTCATAGTTTAATACTAGAAAGGGGGAACAACAACGCTAAATGTTATTAACGGCCAAAGAAAACTTTACAGTGTATGTTTTTGGCCAACTTACTTGGAACTGAAACAACATTTCAAAACATCGACATCTATTTTCAAGCGAAAAAATAAAAAATATGAAGACATCAAATCATACTTGTAAGAGCATAAACAGCGCCTGTATAGTTTAACCATTACGATTTGCTCACTGACATTGTTAATACCGTCGTAAACAACTGAATTTTTGTCTTTCATTAGAACTGACATTTTCATTTAAAGTGTTATTTAATGAAAAATGCGTAATCAAATTACAATCTTATTCAAATAAACAGTTTGCTTCAGTCGTTTCTGTCACAATGTTACGTAACATAAACCATTTTTTGGTTTCAGATATCCGACCTCGATTTTCGGGGGACACTCAAGGCCAATCACACTGTCCGTCGCGTCAACGTCACGTCACGGAACCGTCACGTCAAGTTGTATTCACACTGTCCGTCCGTGTCCGTCATGTCAATTCGTCCATCTCAATACGCGATGTTGAAAGTGAGGTTATTAGTGGCGATCTGATATGTAGAAAGTCATAGTTTAATACTAGAAAGGGGGAACAACAACGCTAAATGTTATTAACGGCCAAAGAAAACTTTACAGTGTATGTTTTTGGCCAACGTACTGGGAACTGAAACAACATTTCAAAACAACAACATCTATTTTCAAGCGAAAAAATAAAAAAAATATGAAGACATCAAACCATACTTGTAAGAGCATAAATAGCGCCTGTATACTTTAATCATTACCATTTGCTCGCTGACATTGTTAATAGCGTCGTAAACAACTGAATTTTTGTCTTTCATTAGAACTGACATTTTCATTTAAAGTGTTATTTAATGAAAAATGCATAATCAAATTACAATCTTATTCAAATAAACAGTTTGCTTCAGTCGTTTCCGTTACAATGTTACGTAACATAAACCATTGTTTGGTTTCAGATATCCGACCTCGATTTTAGGGGGACACTCAATTGACAAAAATATGTAAGTCGTCATGAAACATTTGAGATTTACCCCTAAAACGAGGTACAACAACAACACAAAGATGAATAAGACACATTTGCATATAAACAGTGCAATTGGCGATTGCAACACGTAATTCGCGTGACGAAAATAGGTTAACTTCCGATGTTAGCAGACGGCCGTCCCGTCAAAACATTCTTCTCGAGAAAGCTTGACGGACGTTGACGTGACGTGACGGTCCGGTGACGGACAGTGTGACTGCCGCCATTACAAATACATTGCGGAATGTTCTGACGGACGGTGACGTGACGTGACGTGACGTGACGGACAGTGTGAATTGGCCTTTATATGGCATTTTTTGCGATCTTATGGTTATGACGTAATATCTTTTGAGCCATGTGCCGTATGTGATTCTTAACCATGCAGCAATTGTTACCTCACGGTAAGGAATGTGTGTACCAAATTCAGTTGAAATCGGTCCAATGGTTTAGGAGAAAATGAGCAGCATTGTGGCAAAATGCAGCAATTTTTCGCGCATCTCATTGTATATGACGTCATATCTCGTGAACTATATATCCTATTTGATTCTTACACTTACGGCGACCGTCCTTGTGGATTGAAGCTTACGTGTACAAAATTTCATAAAGATTGGAACGAAACTGCAGATTTGTACGCAACACGTACAAACATACAGACACATTGCTTTATATATTAGATGTTATAGTCAACAATACAAGATAAACTCGCCTGCCTTATCAATAACAGGACACCCTCATGCTGTGCGGTATTCATTTAAGTCTCTGCAAATTAGGAATGGTTTCGGCATATGTTGCAACAGTGGTACATGTATAGTTCAAAATTTCGACACTTAGCAGGCCAGTATACAGATGCGATATTGAATCGGCAGTTATTAGTAATTACTTCTGCAGCTGTTGCTTAAAAATCAAGGTTAGCTAGTAGTATTGAAATTGGCTTATAGAGGGGTTTCGTGCTAATCAGTATGGCCACTCCATCTTTACCATTCTCAAGATCTAATTTTAGCACCTGATAGCTCTGACATCTACAAATCATGTTTTGTTTAATCAAGGTCTCACTTATCACCTCAACATCGTGCTCATTGGAGTATAGTTCATGCATAAATGATTCTCAATTGGCATACAAAGATCGTGCATTCCACTGAAGAATTTTTACTTCCATTAATTTATTCATGTGTGCATGTAGTAGAGAAAGGTTAATTTAGTCCATATCCATGTTTATTGTTTGATACTATTGAGGTAAAGATGTTGTATGTATTTGTCGGATCCACACTGTTCATATTTGACGAAGTAAACTGTGTTAGTAGATTTGTTATTCCATCTACCAAGTGTTCTATCGTAACTGTATTATCATCCTCCCCTACTGACGTATTCGTCTTTTGATACTGAAGAAAATGAGGTTGGGGTGTATATGGGTTCTCTTTAATGTGAGACATTGGTAGGTTTACATTAGCAAATAGTAACCTTGGAGTTGGTGTAGTTTTCATTGTTTTTGGTCTACTTTGGTACACAGTTGTTGGTGTGTTGTATGCCTTTTGGGGGAGGAAATGCTTTAGCCCAATCCGACTGGTTCCTGTTAAGGCTTCCTACCACAGAGGCATACGGTCTGTTGGACCTAGTCTTTAGCTTCTTTAAATGAGATGTTTTGTTTGCTGGTGCTTTCTTAATCTCTTGTTATTTGAGGTATACTGGACAAGACTTATCACGCAATGTATGATTTCCTTGGCAGTGTACACAGCATTTTGTGTGACTTGTGCATTGTGCTGCTTCTTGGTTACCTCCACATGTGACTGACACTGATGGCTAAGATGTCCATATCTAAGACATTGGAACCATTGTCTCACTAGTGGTATGTAGAGTCTAACTTCACACTTCATACCATAGATTGTCACATATTCTGGTAGCAATTGTGATGTAAAGGTTATCACACATGTTTGTCAGGTTATGTGTTGTGTTACACCAGCAACAGTTACTTTCTTGGCCAATCTACATATGTGGGTGACTGGAATTGTACATTTTGAATAGCTTCTATCAGCTCTAGGTCCGTCAATTATGTGTCTATGTTTTTTATAACTCCCTGTTGATGTGTTCTGTTATTTGGTAAATAGGCCACCATCTGCTTCTCCATAAATGGGTTGTTCTCTGCCTCCCTGGTTTTAAAATCAATTCATATTGTTTCTCCCTGCCACCTTGAGATTTGATATATTATTCTTGCACTCCGAATCTGAAGTACTGTATAAAGTTGCTTCCCCAAAGCCATGGGGTGATATTTACCAACATTTCCATTGAGGGCTTCAACTAACACATGGGAATGGGCCTACTGCATCACTTTTCAATCCGTTGGGTTTTTGTTGCTCATACATCACTTTCACGTTCGTTTGTATAATAATTTCCATTTGTATCTGTTGCGTTTCATGTACAGACTTTTGGTTACTTACTGTATCGACCAGTGGGGTAATTAGTGTCCCCTTGTTAGGCAGACGATTGGGTCCTTCAGTGAAAGAAAAAGTGTCAAACATACCTGAGCTGAGAGTTGTCGTTTTCGTTACCTCATGTACCTCCTGTTGTTGCGTGATGATAACTTGTCGCTTCTCCCTTAACTCTACATTCCGTGTCAACGTCCTTTTTGACGGCAGCCTGAATCGGATTTCCTAATCCAGTTAAGATGGCGGCTGAAAAACAGCTGATTCAGTTCCTGATTTAGTCAGCAAAATCGCTATTTTTCTTTACTTAAATACACAGATTCATGCTCACTCTAATATTCATAGTCTTATTTCTCATTAGAAAATATTCCTCTGTCCATATGTGCCGAAAATTCTTACCATATAAACACAATCTGACAAGCCAAGAACGCTTCAAAAACGGTTGCGTTTACATGGACACGAAAATCGATTGTGGAACTGGAAAACCGCTTTAGAGAAGTGGATTTGCAGAATCGGTTTTGGAGTGTTTACATGACCAACCAAAAGCGGAATTGGGAAATCGGTTTACGAAATCCGATTTTGGGAGCTCACACTGTCTGTCCGTGTCCGTCACGTCAATTCGTCTGTCTCAATACGCGATGTTGAAAGTTAGGTTATGAGTGGCGATCTGTTATGTAGAAAGTCATAGTTTAATACTAGAAAGGGGGAACAACAACGCTAAATGTTATTAACGGCCAAAGAAAACTTTACAGTGTATGTTTTTGGCCAACTTACTTGGAACTGAAACAACATTTCAAAACATCGACATCTATTTTCAAGCGAAAAAATAAAAAATATGAAGACATCAAATCATACTTGTAAGAGCATAAACAGCGCCTGTATAGTTTAACCATTACGATTTGCTCACTGACATTGTTAATACCGTCGTAAACAACTGAATTTTTGTCTTTCATTAGAACTGACATTTTCATTTAAAGTGTTATTTAATGAAAAATGCGTAATCAAATTACAATCTTATTCAAATAAACAGTTTGCTTCAGTCGTTTCTGTCACAATGTTACGTAACATAAACCATTTTTTGGTTTCAGATATCCGACCTCGATTTTCGGGGGACACTCAAGGCCAATTCACACTGTCCGTCGCGTCAACGTCACGTCACGGAACCGTCCCATCAAGTTGTATTCACACTGTCCGTCCGTGTCCGTCATTTCAATTCGTCCATCTCAATACGCGATGTTGAAAGTGAGGTTATTAGTGGCGATCTGATATGTAGAAAGTCATAGTTTAATACTAGAAAAGGGGAACAACAACGCTAAATGTTATTAACGGCCAAAGAAAACTTTACAGTGTATGTTTTTGGCCAACGTACTGGGAACTGAAACAACATTTCAAAACATCAACATCTATTTTCAAGCGAAAAAATAAAAAAAATATGAAGACATCAAACCATACTTGTAAGAGCATAAATAGCGCCTGTATACTTTAATCATTACCATTTGCTCGCTGACATTGTTAATAGCATCGTAAACAACTGAATTTTTGTCTTTCATTAGAACTGACATTTTCATTTAAAGTGTTATTTAATGAAAAATGCATAATCAAATTACAATCTTATTCAAATAAACAGTTTGCTTCAGTCGTTTCCGTTACAATGTTACGTAACATAAACCATTGTTTGGTTTCAGATATCCGACCTCGATTTTAGGGGGACACTCAATTGACACAAATATATAAGTCGTCATGAAACATTTGAGATTTACCCCTAAAACGAGGTACAACAACAACACAAAGATGAATAAGACACATTTGCATATAAACAGTGCAATTGGCGATTGCAACACGTAATTCGCGTGACGAAAATAGGTTAACTTCCGATGTTAGCAGACGGCCGTCCCGTCAAAACATTCTTCTCGAGAAAGCTTGACGGACGTTGACGTGACGTGACGGTCGGGTGACGGACAGTGTGAATGCCGCCATTAGAAATACATTGCGGAATGTTCTGACGGACGGTGACGTGACGTGACGGACAGTGTGAATTGGCCTTCAATTGACAAAAATATTTAAGTCGTCATGAAACATTTGAGATTTACACCTAAACCGAGATACAACAACAACACAAAGATGAATAAGACACATTTGCATATAAACAGTGCAATCATCGACTGCAACACGAAATTCGCGTGACGAAAATAGGTTAACTTCCGATGTTAGCAGACGGCCGTTCCGTCAAAACATTCTTCTCGAGAAAGCTTGACGGACGTTGACGTGACGTGACGGTCCGGTGACGGACAGTGTGAATGCTGCCATTAGAAATACATTGCGGAATGTTCTGACGGACGGTGACGTGACGTGACGAGACGGACAGTGTGAACTGGGCTTAAATCGTGTCCCTCCCATAAAGGCCAATTCACACTGTCCGTCACGTCAACGTCACGTCACGGAACCGTCACGTCAAGTTGTATTCACACTGTCCGTCCGTGTCCGTCACGTCAATTCGTCCATCTCAATACGCGATGTTGAAAGTGAGGTTATGAGTGGCGATCTGTTATGTAGAAAGTCATAGTTTAATACTAGAAAGGGGGAACAACAACGCTAAATGTTATTAACGGCCAAAGAAAACTTTACAGTGTATGTTTTTGGCCAACTTACTGGGAACTGAAACAACATTTCAAAACATCGACATCTATTTTCAAGCGAAAAAATAAACATATGAAGACATCAAACCATACTTGTAAGAGCATAAATAGCGCCTGTATACTTTAACCATTACGATTTGCATGCTGACATTGTTAATACGTCGTAAACAACTGAATTTTCGTCTTTCATTAGAACTAACATTTTCATTTAAAGTGTTATTTCATGAAAAATGCGTAATCAAATTACAATCTTATTCAGTTAAACAGTTTGCTTCAGTCGTTTCTGTTACATTGTTACGTAACATAAACCATTTTTTGGTTTCAGATATTCGACCTCGATTTTAGGGGGTCACTCAATTGACAAAAATATTTAAGTCGCCATGAAACATTTGAGATTTACCCCTAAAACGAGGTACAACAACAACACAAAGATGAATAAGACACATTTGCATATAAACAGTGCAATCGTCGACTGCAACATGTAATTCGCGTGACGAAAATAGGTTAACTTCCGATGTTAGCAGACGGCCGTTCCGTCAAAACATTCTTCTCGAGAAAGCTTGACGGACGTTGACGTGACGTGACGGTCCGGTGACGGACAGTGTGAATGCCACCATTAGAAATACATTGCGGAATGTTCTGACGGACGGTGACGTGACGTGACGTGACAGACAGTGTGAATTGGCCTTAACGGGCCACTGTCCATATTTATTGTCCCGGTTGTCTATTTAGGCAATATAATGGTTTAGTAGTGGTTTTTAAAATTCCGCAGCTTTTTAACTATTTTTATTCTAAAAAAATCCTTGGAAAATAATCACTCACGATACTGTTTATTTCGTTGTTAACCAGAGATCCGTTTTTCTATTTATCGTGTTGGCAAACATGCAGCGAACGCCGCATGTTGTTTTTAGATCCTTGATATTGGTAACGCTGTATGCAACCCTTGGCGTGCTGCTGGGTGCAGTATAATTAGGCATTGTGCGTAACCTTGGTGTGTGGGCGTTGGATTTACTGATGTTACTGTTTAACTGGATGTGATTCCTAAATTGTTTAATAGGTTTTTGGAAGCTTGTTCTTGAAAGTTGTAAGCATGACAACCCTGAGGGCCTTCACTTGTAATGACATGTTCAAATTCAATAATGTGTAAGTAACCATAAATTTTGCTGTAGTGCAGCAGAGAGGCTTAAGAAACTGCTTCACAGAAGTTTAATCCTTGAATTAGTAGAAGGCGCACTATGTAGGCTTGTTTCGTAGGCATAAGCAGGTGTATTTTGCGTAATTACATGGCTCAGTTTTCGTAAATTGCGTAACAATCATGTGCTTGTTTCCGCCTAGTCACTTTGTGAAAAATCCCTTAAATTTGTATAAATTATATCATAGCAACTTCATTATGGTGAGCATTATCAGCTTATCTTCATCAAAACAATTGGCACCAAAGTATGAAGATGTGCGGTAGTAGGATGGTACGTCGTTCACGTATCGTATTGAATAATTATTTTTAGTATTAAGCGTTCAATTCACTGAACGAATCACTAACGATTGATTTTCTTGTTTACAGGAACCTAGATCCGCTGACTGAAACTGTATCCTTTTATATTAAGTGTAAATATAACAGCATATACCATACGAAAGAGTTGCCTAAAAATTTCCTTAATTGTTGTTCAGTATGGATTATCCTTTTATATGCAGTACCTCGCTCACTGGCCTGAATATTTTCAGGTGGCAGAATCGCCAAGTGGAGAAATTATGGGATACAGTAAGTAGACGCCATATATGCTGCTATGTTTCTGCGTCCAACAAACATCGTACATTGGTTTTAAGTAATAATTTTCTAGTGAATTTTATAATTTTTAAAACGTGTGAGAGCAGCAGCTTGCTTGCGTATAGTATGTCAGAAGTAGAGGGATTGGCTTTGTTTACAAAATGTTTGTCTGAAAACATTCAATTAGTTTCACTTTGCATTGTCACCTGTGTAATTTTGACTTTCAACAGACATGCACATAAACATTCACTTAGCTACGTATATAGAAGGCCACAATTCAGTGATTTTCTAAACTAGACTCTCATGTTACAAACTTCAATTTCATTTATTCTAAAAGGTTGATAAACCAAATATTTTGGAATTGTCATTCCTGTGAATATCTGCTATGGATATTTTTAGTGTTTTACTTGCAACATTTGGTTTCCAAAATAACAGAAATGTGAATATTTTAGGTTAATATGCAAAACTGGTTGAATAATAAAATGTGATGTAGCATTAGGCTTATAAATGACTTATCTGAAATACTTAAATGCTGTAGATGATTGGCAACAGAGGGTTCTGAAATACAATTATAGTAAAAGCACTACTTAGTAACTTTTTAGGGATGTTCAACTTCAATACCCACAAGGGTATTTTAATAGCCCTTAAAAGTACTCTCACTGTGGGCTTGTGTATAAATTGTGCAGCAGGTACAAACAGCTGGAGAATTTTACTACTTCAGTATTTCTTGCGTTACAATCTTAGAGTATGAAGTGCAGAAGCAAAGATGAATGAAAAAAGTTGCCAGTAGATGTTGTTGTTGTTAGTCTTCAGTCCGGAGACTGGTTTGATGCAGCTCTCCACAATACCCTATCCTGAGCAAGCCTTTTCATCTCCATATAAGAACGGCAACCGCCATCTGTCCGAATCTCTTACTGTATCCATCTCTTGGTCTTCTCTGCTGTTTTTATCCCACACACTTCCCTCCAGTGCTAAATTTACGAATCCTCTATGTCTAAGAATGTGTCCTACCAAGTGATCCCTTCTTTTAGTCAGGATATGCCAAAAATTCCTTTTCTCACCAATTCTGTTCAGTATCTCTTCATTAGTTATGCGATGTACCCACCTAATCTTCTGCATTCTTCTGTAGCACCACATTTCAAAAGCCTCTATTCTCTTCCTGCTTATCGTCCATGTTTCACTCCCGTACAAGGCAACACTCCACACAAATGCCTTCAGAAAATACTTCCTTACACTTAAATTAATATTCAATGTTGGCAAATTTCTGTTTTTCAAAAATGCTTTTCTTCCCATTGCCATTCTGCATTTTGTATCCTCTGTACTGCGACTATCATTTTATTTTACTGCCCAAGTAACAAAACTCATCTACCTCCTTTATTGCTTCGTTATCTAATCTAATTCCTTCAGCATCACCCGATTTTCTTAGACTGCACTCCATTACCCTACTTTTGCTCTTGTTAATGTTCATCTTATAAGCACCTTCCAGCACCCTGTCCATTCCGTTCAATTGCTCTTCCAGAACCTTTACTGTATCTGACAGAATTACTATGTCGTCGGCAAGATGCAGTGTTTTTAATTCTTCCCCCTGAACTTTAATTCCTTCACCAAATTTCTCCTTGCTTGCTCAAGCCAGTAGATGTACTATCTAATTTTTGCTTGTACACGTTTTATTTGACCAGCCCTAATTTGGCGCATTGTCAAAGCATTGATAGTGACATACTACAAATAAATTCCATTCTTCTTAAATAAATCTGATGTGATATGAAGTCAGAACTTTCTGTTCAGTCTTAGATACATCTGAAGATGATGGAGCTGGAAAGTATGTTTCTTGCCTATATTTTAAAGCTTACTCTGTGCTTTAAATAAAAGTACACTATATTTTTCAAAGTAAATTGTATAGTCTCCTAATATTGCTACATATTAGCCATTAACTGGGTGAACCCCAATAATGTACCTTTTTGTGGCTCTCTGAACTGGTGGCTAATTTCCCTAGATTCCAAATTTTTCAAAATTTTGATAAATTATGTAAAGTCTTTCAGCATTCGTTTCTGGAAAATGCTGATGTGGCATGTAAGCAGTCTGTTTAACAACTGTTGGCTACATTTTTGTTGGTAGTGGAGGAAAGTTGTTGGTGCCACTGCTGCTATACATGTGGTACTGCTTCTCACCTTTTTAACCTTATATCCCATTCAACACTTCCATTGCTCTCAAATGCACCTTGACCCATTTGAAAAAATTCAAAAATGAGGATAATGTCACTACTTATGGTGAAGCAGTTCAAACAAAAAGAAATTTTGGAATAATGAAGATTAGATGGGTAGATTGTGTAACTAATGAGGTGGTAGTGAATAGAATTGGAGAGAAAGGAAATCTTTGGTATAACCTAACTAAAAGAAGACACCATTTAAAGACATATCATGCTTGAGATTATCACATAGTGACTTGAGGGCACATAATGGTAATGTATGGGAAAAACTGTTTCCAGAGGCAGGAAGTTCTTGTAACTTACAGAAAAAAAGGAATTATAAAACCAGACTAGTAAATTTGGAATTTCAGCCTGACAGTCTCGGGTAACTGTTTTGAAGAGTTCTCACCCCCCCATTTAAAAGTACATCTTTAAAAATGCGGCGATAGCCTCAGACGTTGCAGTGAATAAATAAAACTGGGGGAAAAACAGGCAGGTATTACAATAGTAGCAACTGAACATTTATGTTGGTTTACGAAAATTAACAATGGAACGTTTAGGTCTGCTGGCCGAGGGGGCTGCGGCACGCCAGTCACGGTCTGGACGGCCACTATGGTCAGGGGTTCGAATCCCCCCCTCAGGCACGGATATTTGTGCCGTCCTCAGTATTAGCTAGTTTGTAAGCTTAGGGACTGATGACCCCATAGTTAAGTCCCATAAACTCTACAAACTTTTGATTTTGTTTAGGTCTGCTGATGTGTGGATTGCCTATTCTGGGAATACGTATCTGTACATCTACATACATACTCCGCAATTCACCGTAAGGTGCGTGGCGGACGGTACACTGTACCACTACTAGGCATTTCCTTTCCTATTCCACTCCCAAATTGAATGAGGAAAAAAAGAATGCCTATATGCCTCCGTACGAGCCCTAATTTTTCTTATCTTGTCTTAGTGATCCTTACGCGAAATGTAAGTAAGCGGCAGCAAGATCGTACTACACTCAGCTTCAAATTCTGGCCCTCTAAATTTACTTAACAGAAAATCACGAAAAGAACGTTGTCTTTCTTTCAGCGATCCTCAATTGAGTTGCCGGACCATTTCCGTGACACTTGCGCATTGGTCGAACCTACCGCTAACAAATCTAGCTGCTCGTCTCTGAACCGCCTCTATGTATTCCTTTAAACTGATCTGCTGCGGGTCCCAAACACTCAAGACGTGGTCGTACAAACGTTTTATACGCGGCCTCCTTTACAGGTGAAGCACATCTTCCCAAAATTCTCCCAATAAACCGAAGTCGGCTATCGGCCTTACTCACAACTGTCATTACATGCTCGTTCCATTTCGTATCGTTCTGCAATGTTACGCCTAGATATTTGAACAATGCGACAGCATCAAGAAGCTGACTACTAATGCTGTATTCGAACATTATGGGTTTGTTTTTTCTACTCGTGCGCATCACCTTACATTTTTCTACATTGAGAGCTAGCCACCATTCTTCGCACCAACTAGAAATTTTGTCCAAGTCATCCTGTATGCTATTACAGTCAATTACAGACGACACCCTCTCATACACCACAGCATCATCAGCATACAGCCGCAAATTACAACTTAAAACTGTAAGATCCTACTATATTATTCTAGCGTCAATCGAAACTTCACACTGGTAGATTTGTCTGCGTATTTCTTGTATTCGAATGTTAATGTATAATCGTAGTTGATATGCTTGGAGTTCATTAGCTAATGTACATTTTAGTTTTTAAAGTAGTTAGTATCCAGTACAAGAGAGTTTTTGTTTTCGCAGTTATGGGCAAGGCGGAGGGCCACGGCGAGAGCTGGCACGGCCACGTGACGGCGCTGACAGTGTCTCCGGAGTACCGCCGGCTGGGGCTGGCGGCAACGCTCATGGCCTGGCTGGAGGAGATGTCCGAGAAGTGCGTAAGGCCGGCTGCGCGAAAAGCGATTGAATCGGTCGGTGGAGAAAGGAACTAAGTCACTTTGTGATGATTTTCACTTTTTTACAGAAATGTAGTAAACAGACAAAGATACACCTTACTGTGATGAAAGGAACTATGTTTGGCTTCTTCCTATGGGAATAACATGAGGTCGGTTTTATACATGCTGAGGAGAAAGGAATAGTCAGCGACTCGGTTCTTTTCTCCGCTGTACGTCACATCCCGTCGGCAAATTCTGCTGTCGGTGAGCTCGTACTGCACCGGCTACGTGCTAGACGGCGTCGGTCTGTGGCATGCGGGTGTAGAAAGCGCAACGAAACAGTAATTTGGTGCCAACTTCGTCAGGTGTCACGATTATTGTTGAGTGTTGTAAGTGATGGAATACCGCTTTCTAAATGTCGAAAGGACGTGTGTGGAAGAAATCCGTGCATAACAAAAATTCCAGAAATGTAATAAATTTGATAGTACCCAGTATCATATCTTTCCCACTCAAAGGTCGTCACTATGCTGGGAAGGAAATGAAATACATAGATGCAAGCCTGGATCTGAAAACTGTGTACGAAATGTTCCTTAAGGAATATCCAGACGTAAATGTGAAATAAGACTTCTATAGGAAACATTTTCATGAAAATTACAAAGTGAGAATCAATATAAAAAAAATATTTTCAGAAACTGATGAAATACATTCATGGGGAAGACACGTTTATATGGAACACATCCTCCGGAAGACTAAAACCGATTTTCGTAAACTGTTTCTTGCTGTCGTGTTTACATGGCATAGCCTGAATCTGATTTCCTAGTCCACTTAAAATGGCGACTGAAAAACAGCTGATTCAGTTCCTGATTTAGTCAGCAAAATCACTGTTTTTATTTATCTAAATACAGATTCATGTTCATTCTAATATTTATACTTTTATTTCACATTAGAAAATATCACTCTTCCAATATATTCCGAAAATTCTGAACAAGAAAACACAATCTGACAAGCCAAGAACGCTTCAAAAACGGTTGCGTTTACGTGGGTACGAAAACCAGTTGTGGAACTGCAAAACCGCTTTAGAGAAGCTGATTTCCAGAATCGATTTTGGAGTGTTTACATGGCCAACGAAAATTGGAATTGGTAAATCAGTTTACGAAGTCCGGTTTTGAGAGCCCATGTAAACAGGCTGACAGATATTTTTGATGAAGAGATTTTGGTAACTCACTGAGATATGAACTATTCCGATCTTTGAATTCGATCAAATAGTTGTTTTCATGTTAAGCTGAAGATAATTTACCAATAAATTTGAATTTTAATCTAGAAATATGTATCTTTGAATGTATTATACTCTCGAAAAGTACAAATTTCTTCGTTGACTGAAGAAATGAACTATGTTACAAATTTCATTTTTTTTTCTCCCCAGAAGATACTTTGTAGAATATATAAAAATCATTTTCATTCACAGTATGTATGGTTAGAGTACAGCAAATGTCGAAAATTTCAATGCAATCTGTTAAATAGTTTAACAATAAAGCAGTTTTTTCTCTCTCCTGAAAAGTACAAAAAAGTGACATAGTTCCTTTCTCCACCGACCGATTCTTCTACTTTTTTAGTTATTTTCATGAGTTGCATGCTGACATGTATATTAGCTGCCACCCACATTGTGGATGAGAGTATTAGTAATACATAGTAAATTGTGCCTAGTACACAGTGCTGAATGGTGAGTGCACAGAAACAGTGTGATGGGGTTGGGAAACATTGACAACATTCAAGTTTTTATCACTGTCACTTCTGTTAGAGTTTGTGCTTTGGTCTCTTTTTTGTTTTTGTGGTGAAATATGGAGGTTGTAATGAAGCAGGAAAAAATACAGTTAAAAGTTGTTTTGCGACTTAAATGAAAGAAATAAAAGGATGCTGTATAGCATATTCTTGTTTTCAATTAGTGATTCTTTTTCTATATAATTTGTTGAATAAGTATTGTTTTTGAAATGTTTGTCCACTTCAGGAACAGTAACACTTTTGGACAATGAGGAGAATGCACTGTGACCTTTTCCCAGAATATCGACTACCAATTTAGCTTTTATCGTGGCTAGTTCTTTAATGATGTGCAGTTTTTTAGTGAACTATCTGCAATATTTTTCCGTGGTCCTAGTGCATTACAGTATATAGTAGAACCTCGTTTTTACGATTTTCAAGGGACTTCAGAGAAATGGTGGAAAATGCAGGAAATAATGTTTCAAATGATAAAATGTGCTTACTGGATCAGCCTTGTATTTTCGTAGTTTGTGATATATGTACATAATAGGCATCAAAATACTCGCCATGAAGTTCATTATACAGTAAAGGTTACCCAAATTTTTACTATTTTATGCGCCAGGCAAAATGTAATTTTATGGGAAGTACAAATTTTTGACGTAATTTCATTCATTATAATTGAGGACGCTGCTGCCAAGCTATGTAACATCTTCAAAATTACTGCCTTTTACCGGCAGTAATTATTTATGTAGTAAAACTCGAAGTTCTGTTCTTTTTGTATTTTTAGATGTTTCACACAACAATATTAGAGAATATATTCGCGTTCTCAAGTACAAACGTATGCATACGTATTTCTGTAACGTTTGCATAGGATTGGCATCTCTTACTATTATCGCTTTTTTGAGGTTGTGGGTATTAAGATACCCAACTTTGACAGATAATATTCTTTATTAATCAGAAATATGTATCACAAAAACAAAGCAACTATTTATTTTATTCTCACTTCAACAAAGAAACTGGTTCTAATTGAGTACATGCCAGACGCTCTGGCAAAGAAGCTAGCGGAAAGAGGAACTACACTGCCACAAATCGGCGTTATTCTCACGTCAACAAACCATTCTGTTTCTCTGACTACACGCCAGGCGCTCTGGCAAAGAAGCTGGTGGAAAGAGGAACTACATCGCCACAAATCGGCGCGTCGTAAACGAAACGCGAAATATACATTTGAATAAATGCAAAGTGTCAAGAAACTAGACTGCGAATAATTTTTAAGCGCTATAATTTATGGGGAAAGTCATGCTAACGTCAATTTATGTACAATACGTCATTTTTCTTCACGAACATGCTTTCAAAAAGCGCAAAACGCGGGAAATGTGTAAATATGTTAACGCAAAAATGAGGGTGAATTAACATTGTAAACATAGGAAATTTGATGGGACTGACAAAAAATGGTGTAAATTGCGGGAAAACGTGAAACGAGGTTTTACTGTATTAAATTTATATCAAACATGAATAATAAAATATGGGTACCAGACTGTACAGACAGCATTTACTCACACATGAGAGTATATTGCCAGTGTATGTAGGGGGTTTCAGGAGGAATAGTCCTCCTGTTCGGCTTACACTACATCTGCCACACATTGGAAGAAATTTTAGCTGATAACGTGCGGGCTGTTGCTAGAGTATTGGATTTTATCAATTTGACCAATTTGTCAAGGGACATTTAGCTCTTCACTTTGTTGTTTTTTTATTCTATGTTTTTAGCTGTTTATATATAGTCTTATTAAAAAAAAAAAAGGTAAAGCAGTCAACAATCCGAAGATTGGTTTGAACACCACAGTGCTTTACTAGGCATGGTCCTGTTTGGAGGTGGCATGCTGTTGCCTTCCTCCGACCTTCGAACTCTTACCCAGCCAGTTATAGGGGGACCTACAGTTTAACGTGGGTTCTGAACCACGGCGCTACTCGGTATTTTTCACATGAGCAATACTGCCAGAGGTGAAAGAAGTGGAAAGTGACAGATAAAAATCCCAGGACCTGGCGGGGATCGAACCCGCGACCTTTGGATTTGTAGTCTGGCACTCTACCACTGTGCAACCGAGGCGCACTATATATATAGTCTTATTATCCTTGGGTATATCCCAGTTTTGATTCGGGTGCTAATGACCTTAGTAGTTGTGCGCCCTAAAACCACAAAAAAGAGGAGGAATAGTAAATATTTTAAGATGGTGGTAGTTAACAATATAATAACAGTTTACAACTCTGCAAAGATGTAATGAAGAGCTGTGACAGGCACCCCATCCCCTCCACACACACACTCTCTCTCTCTCTCTCTCTCTCTCTCTCTCTCTCTCTCTCTCTCTCTCTCTCTCTCTCTCATGCTATTGGCCATGGGTTTCTTCAGGATAAAGAACATTCACGCAATCACACAGGCACACTTCACAGTATCACAAAAATAATCTGACTGCCGTACTCTAAATCACACTCTGGAGTTAGCGAATGGGAGGGGAGGAGGCAAAAGGAATGTTGCATTGTGGTGGGGATGGATACAGTACTTATTACGGATCATGTACATACTAGATGGGTGGAACACGCTCAGTAATGCCGTGCTGTGCCCGTGCCCTCCACCGAGGCACAACCTTAGTTCCTCCCCTCTCCTCCTATTCCTTCACCAAAGAGCATCATTTGGAGTGCAGCAGGGAGAGATGATAGTTGTGTGCCTGTGAAGTGTAGGTGTGCGAATGCTTTCTATTTGGAGAGATAGGCCAATGGCCGATTACCTAAGTTTTGTATATGCGTGTTGCATTTATGAGCTTGTCTTATGTCTTTGTGGAGAGTTGTAAACTGTCCTTATTAAGCAATGGAAATTCCCGGAAGTATTCAACAATATCGTTTGCTCATCACAGATGTCATATGATTCGTGGAAAGGCACAAATAACAGGAAACAACTTGATAGCCTTGTATGATGGCTACATTTTACTCTCTCATTGCTCAGTACTGTAGAATTTAATAATGGAAAATCCAATTGGAATCTCAATAATGGAGGATAGATAACTCGCCTCAGAGGCTTGCCGAGCTGCTGACAGGCACGAAAAATAGACAATAACATTCACTCAACTTAAATTTTCTGCTATATCCTTCATCAGAAAAAGAAACACATTCACATAATCACTCGGACCACTATACAGTTGTGTGTATAGTGCTCTGAGTGATTGTGTGAATTTGTGTTTTTAATGGAGCCTGTGGCAGAAAATTTTAGTTGCTCTAGAAAATTCCATCTGGATTTTTAAGGACTCGATATGGCTTCATTCCAATGCTGAAAACTTTGTTACAGGAAGCGTGCCTACTTCGTTGATCTTTTTGTACGTGTCTCCAACAAAGTTGCAATAAACATGTACAAGACTCTGGGGTACATAGTGTACAGAACTGTCCTGGAATATTATTCCGGTGATCCTGATGAAAATGCTTTTGGTAAGTAGCAATAATAGATTACAGAAAAATTGCCTACTATTTATAAGGGTATCTTAGTATCAGAATTCTGGTATGACTGGTGTGATCATTCTATGCAAAAAGCTGCCATAAACATTACATAGAAGACATGCCTTAAGAACTAAGAGTACTTCATCTTAGATACTGTAAGACATCTTATTCAATATAAGTACTTATAGCACTTAAATGTTCATGTCAGAACAATTTTATTAAGTAAAAGCTTCTAATGATCATTCTTGGACTTTGGTCACCCCCACATTACAGTGTTTCTTTTAAGTTTAGTGCACACACTCAAAGTAACTTTCTTTTTTGCAAGAAAAGGCATTAATGTGATTTGTATGAACTGGGGCTGTTTAAACATTAGAGAAACTAATCTGTGCAAAATATCAACACACACTACACATGTATTTAATTTCATGTGGTTTGCAATATGTTCAATCCCCACAAAATGTCCTGGACATGTACATAAGCCCAAGGAGACAAATATCAGAGCTTTCTAGATAGTGGTAATTCTATTAGCATATTAATTTGTCCTCTACACTTGGAGAATTTCAAAATTGTCCAGTAGTTGAAATACTCACCGAAGTCAAAACGAGCTGCCTTCTGCACTAAAGTACGGTGCTCCTGCGGTGAATTGCTGACGGTGCGACACGTTTTATTGTCTTGCGTAATTTTTAATAATCTCCGTGTAGCCCTTCACTTTCCGTCTACACTGGAGGAAATTTTAGCTGATGACACAAGAGCAGCTGCTCGAGTTTTGCGTTTTATCAACTTGGCCAACTTATCGAAGGATATTTAACCCTTTTCATTGCCCTTTATCTTTCGTTTTTAGCCTCTTCTTGATTTTCTGACAGTCACCATTTTTTTTTATATTTTTTTTATTTTTTATTTTTTTATTTTTTTGAGATCTAGTAAATCTAAGTTCTTGTCCGGGCGCTAATGACCGTAGAAGTTGTGCACCCTAAAACCCACAGAAAAAAAAACTAAAGTACGGGAAATAGTAATACTTTTGAGAAAGATACGTTGCTTACTCACCACAGAGATGTCTGATGATTCGCATAAAGGCACGAATAATAGGTTAAAACATTAGAGCTTTTGGCAATTATGGCCTTAGTCGGTTAGAGAGACATACGAACGTACATACATACACACACACACACACACAACAGCTCTCTGCTGTGGTGAGTCTGCGGTACCCAGCATTCCCAGGATGAGAGCAACCAGTAGTGAGGGTGAGGAGAGGGAAGCAAGAGGGGAGGGGATGTAGAAAAGTTTCCCTATCCTTAGCCAGAACCCAGTCCCACATCCTATTCCTACATTGCTGCCTAGTTCATGGTATCCCCCCCCCCCAATGGCTTAACCTTTAAATTTCCCATTTCTGGCTGTAATCCCTCCCTCCACCTGTTACCAATCACCAACCTAACCCTACAAAACCATGAAAACCAGATTCAAACAACCTTGCAGCACCTCAAGTCCATCCAAAACAATCTCTCTGCAACCCCCCAAAAACCTGCATCCCATCTTTCAGACTGATGCCCTTGCCTCAAAGTGCTAGAGCAGCATTCACATCACCTCCTCGAAAAAAACTCTAACCTTTTTACCACCTCCTCCCACATTGGAGTAGCATTATCCACCCCCTCAACAAGAGCCCCACCAAACATAACACCTCCCCCCCCCCAGCCCCTCATAGCCAACAAATCTTGCCTAAAAGACCTTTTACATTTACCACACCATCAGAAACGCCCACACAAAATCTACAACCTAAACAGACCAGGCACAGTCATGAATCTCTCCTCCAAAGCCTCGGTCCCACAGGTCAGACCTTTCCAAAGGCCTTACCTTTTGTCCCCACTTGTTAGTAAGCTCTGAGAACTGTTTCTATTATGTACCGCCGATAGTAACACAAATGAACAAACAGTAAAGAGGGGACAAAAAGGACTAGCTTTCGGAACACAGTTCCTTCATCAGGTGGGAGAGAAGGGAAGAAGAAAGGATGGGAACAAAAGGTAAAGGTAGTTCACGACCTAGGTCATGAAGGTGGTGTTTCGGGAGTGTGGACGTCAGAGATACTGCATGTATGTACTGAGACAAACACCGAAACACCACCTTCATGACCTAGGTTATGAACTACCTTTACCTTCTGTTCCCATCCTTTCTTCTTCTCTCCCACCTGATGAAGGAACTGTGTTCCAAAAGCTAGTCCTTTTTGTCCCCTCATTTCTGTTTGTTTATTTGTGTTACTATTGGCAGTACAACACAAAGGTAAGTACTGGCCAGCCATTCTATCTCGTTTCAACAATATTTATCATCTCTGAGGAGAATTTTCATCATTAATCAAATGTTTCTATTATTCGTTCAATCCATTGTGTGTGGTTGCCAGGAGTTCCTATGGATGGTTTGGAGACTTTCAGAATCTCGAGACTTCAACCCATTGCAAACAAAACAGAGGTAACTTACCTTCACTTAATCATTTAGCGAATGTGAAGCTGAATGTAACTCTCTGAGACAGTTCTTTGCCGTAAATGGTACCCAAAATATCTAGATTTCATTCTGGTCTGAACACTGACCTTCAAGCAACATCTTTTAAACCAAGCCAAAGAAACTGAAAACTCATAACGGCATACTGCATAAATTATGTGGAACTACCTGGTGATCTTCAGGAACCATCTTGCACTCTTCAGCCTTGGGTGCTGAGTATAGCACACCTGTATGGATGAACAGCCACCATACAAAGCTTGTCGACACCCAACTGAATGCTACCGTGTGCCATAATATCTGGTGCAATCAGATCTACTCCTGTTTACTGGCTTCCAATACTTACAGGTATAATGCCACAAGATTTGCGCAGATCTTACAGAGGAGTTCCAAAGAATATAAAAAAAACCAATTTACCTGTACATAGGGACCTAGCAATTACAAATGTCAACAGACTACGCTCACATCATCCAACTCTGCACGATCTACTGACGTGGTTACTAGAGATTCTAAACCTCTCGGAGATGGGAAGTGTCACTGGTAAGCAGCAACAAATGAGCACCTGCATAAAATCTTCTCGGGCACTAAACTACCGACTAGATATCAACTACCACACAAGAGCTGGACAGCACTGAAAAGAATTAGAACAGACCATGTCCGGTGTAGCAATGCACTTCATAAAAGGAACAAGCTGTGTAATCCAGATATAAATCACATTGTCAGAAACTGTATGCTTAGAGCATATGGTGAAAAGAGATGAGTTTCTGCTCTTAACCCCCAGAAGCTGTGCCTTGGATTCAGGGACTGCACATAGTTATAAAACTTATGTTACCTTTCATGCAGTGAAGGCTTTCACGACTGGCTGAAATAATTGCTGTTGAATCTTGTAAAGTTCATAGTTTAGTTTCTGTGTATATTTGTATCAGCCATTTTCTAAATAATTATATCAATTTGCCCCACTCCCAAATTCTACCACGTCGGACTTACTAAGGATCTTCTCTCCTCCCAATCCTTACAATGGAAAAACCAGTTTGCTACCAGCTCCATTGTTACACATACCAATATTGAGTCCTGCGTGACCCAGTTCACTCCTCCATTCAGTCAACCTACGTCCATACTTTTGTGTCCCAGCCTTGTCGCCACTTTTATGTCTCGTTTCCGTCATAGGTGTTGGTGGCAGAGTTGAAAGACCGACACAGGAATAAGGATGCACGCTTGTGCAGGTACGAAGGTGAGCAGCCAGTGGGACAGCAGAAACTAGAAACACTAGAGTAAATTAGAATGAGATATATATTTCTTAGAGACTTATTAATACTTTTACATAGCTCAGTACTGCTGATACATAGTTGAGCTGGAGGCCTGCCTAGTGCCTATCCGATAGCCAAGTCTTAACTGGTGCCTATCTGAATCCAAAGTGTTAACTGGTTCCTATCTCAGTCCCAAGTGCACGATGTCGTTCAGTGGTGGCCACGAGCGGAATAGCAGCAGAGGGCACTTGTGGCTGACGTCGTAAGAACGCCACACCGTGCGTGCATGGCGGCGCGCGGCGAAAGTAGGTGGCGCGCACTTTGGACTTGTGCGA
Organism: Locusta migratoria; assembly: GCA_026315105.1. Lineage (NCBI taxonomy): Eukaryota > Metazoa > Arthropoda > Insecta > Orthoptera > Acrididae > Locusta > Locusta migratoria. Next base: position 54,217,141 of record CM048753.1, on the reverse strand, counting down.
CACCACACATACTGCACCCAAATCATCCTCTTCAAACTTTAGAGAATTTCCTAACCTCTAACCTGGCCTCGCCATCTTTCCCCAAATCCCTCAAAATGGATACCAATCTCACACCCTCGGAAAGAAATGTTATTCACCACCTAAAAACTGATCCTTACATGATCCTACCTGCTGACAAAGTCCTTGCAGTCTTAAACCACAATGGTAGAACCTATGTTGCAGAGGGTCTCCAGCAACTGTCTGATTCTTACACCTACAGACATGCCAAGTATTAAGATTTGTCCGTAATTATCACAATTTCTAGACAAAATTTACGGTGTTACGGAAGATTGTGCTAAAATTACAGAATTCGCTATTTTCTTTATTTTAGTAGTTGCACAAAACACTATAGTTTCAGAAATAACACAGCACCATGCGCTTTTATCATCAGCTTTGTACAAACAGTATAATATCTACAAACACTGAAATGGAGCCTCGATAAGCTCAGTACTGCGGGCGCATAAACTTTCAGTTTGGTTGCAATTGGCCACACTAATGTTCATGCTGTTATGTTATGTCATTAGTTAGTGTAAATTAGTTATCAAGTAGCCCTGAAATTGACTCTTGCACTGTTTTAGTCTGTTGTGGACTTAAACAAATGTAAGGATCAATGTAATTGTTTATGCCAGGGGTATATTTATTTTTGGTAGGCATCTTCTTGTGCCTTAACAATTACATTTAAGCATCAAATGGCGATTTTTTACTGTCAATTTTTGAAATAAATTCTGGGTTAGGGCCCTCTTACACCCCACCCCATTCCTCCTCAATCCCTGCCCCATCACAAATAGCTTCTTTTCAAACGTGGCATCTCTGCTTACATATGCAGCAACAATGAACCCAACCCCAAAACCCAACATAATGTCCAGTCCCTCCTCAAATCCTTAGGACCATCTCCAAACCTATCTCTCTCTCTCTCTCTCTCTCTCTCTCTCTCTCTCTCTCTCTCTCTCTCTCTCTCTCTCTCTCTCTCCCCTCCCTATGGCCTGTACCCACTTTCCACTTGCTCCCTAAGTTCACAAACCCAACCACCCTGTTGAGGGTGATTATGGTGCCACCAATATTAACCACAACCTACCATCCTATATAAAAGATATCGACCATGATGAGTAGCGTAGGGGTCCTGAAATCAGCCATGCTGTGGGCTGACGCTTCATTGGTTGTGCAGAGATGTATCTGAGATACTTTCTGCAGCTATTTGGAGTGGACAAAACGCTAATCTGAGCTGATAAAAAGTACACAATTTCATCCACCGACTCCACGGTTCCTGTTCCTTTACCACCTGGTACCTTGCTTGTCACAGTTGATACCACCTCCCTCTACACAAACATCACCAATGCTCATGGCCTTGCTGCTGTTAAACACTAAACATCCAACCAATTGCAAGCACACAACTTCCTTCCTAGTTACCTCGACCAACTACATTCTCGTCTGCAACTACTTCTTTGAAGGCATCACCTACAAACAAATTCGTAGTTTGGCTGTGGGCACCTGTATAGCACCCTCTTACACCAACCTGTTAATAGGTCATCTAGAGGAATCCTTCCTCACCGCCCAGAATCCCAAACCTCTCATCTGGTTCAGATTCATTGATATCTTCATAATCTGGACTGAAGGTGAGGACACCTATCCACATTTCTTCAAAATCTCAACACCTTCTCCATGTGCTTCACCTGGTCCTACTTAACCTAACGAGCCAATGCTGCATAATGTGGCTCACTTCAATGACTGCTACACAGTCTATGCCATACGGATCCTCCCCACAAACACCAGCTTTTCAGATTCGCACAGATGGAAACTTCTTACGATATCTTATGCTCCCACAATCCCTCGGGCCTAAACCTTTGCTAGTTCCTACTAGGGATGGCGGTTATCGCTGAAAAAAAACGGTTTTCGGTTATACCGGTTCTTTTCATCTCCAGTTTAACCGCAACGTAAAAATTGCCCAAGATAACCAGTTTTTTAAATAACCGGTTTTCAGTTTTTATTGCTATTATTTCCAGTAGAGTTCGAACGAAACATATTTTGCGGCCGAAAGAGAAACCCTAATCATTGGTTCTTCTAGTTTTGGCCGAAACCGAAACTTACGATATTTACTTAAAATTTAGGTAAATTTACGTGATACGACAAATCACTAGTCTTTCCATATTTTGCGAGATCCCCTCCAAATACTACCCCTTCTTGAGTGTGTGTAAGCCTAGCCAGGAGTCCGCAGAAGAAGATATACGAAGCATACAGATTTACTGGCCTAGTATTTCCATCCAGCAGTTGCGAATATTGAGCCAACGACTCTGTAAGGTGGACTTGGGAGCTAGCGCATACGAATATCTCGTTATAAACACAATATATATTTATAAGTTACAGTCAGTAAATAAACTTCAATCAGTGCTGCAGAAGTATTTCGAAAAGTAAAATCACAGTTCCGACTAACAGTAAGATTGTCAGTTTAATTTTACGCAAATTGAACTAGGAAAGCTCTGTACCACATGATCAAATAATGTTCAAATGAGTGAGAGTTCTTATGAGACCTAAATACTTAGGTCATCGGTCCCTAGGCTTACAAACTACTTAATCTAACTTAACTAACTTACGCTAAGGACAACATATACACATACGACGGAGGAGGACTCAAACCTCCGACTGGAGCAGCGCGCAGTCCGTAACATGGAGTCTCAGACCGCACGGCTACCTTGCGAGGCACCACATGATCAATGTTACCTAAACCCATATTGGTTATTAAAAAAAAAAAAACCTTGCTTTCAAGGAATCACATTAAAAAACTTGTTAGCATAACAGTATGATAATACATTAAAAGTTATTATTCCACACTTACATAATATGTATATGACTCAAATTTACCTTGTCTACCAAGGAACATTTTGGATGGTTTCTCCTTAAATGACACACATTGTACCTCACTGCTACCGTACTTCCTGAAGTACTTTCACACTCGGGACGGTTCCATTTAAGATACAACCGATGTCTGGCGACGACAGCAAGGAACTGCCGCACGACCAGTCGGAAGCAAGTCTCGTACTCTGCTGGTGCACGCGCGTCGTCTAACAGGCCACGCCACACGGCAACAGGTGCATTGATAGCTCAACAGCAGCACCAGTTCTTAAGTTCTTATGCCACATGTTTGATGCGCTTTTTTGACTGCCGTGATTGTTCTTAAATTATCACTGCTCGCTTTTCTTAGTTTCTGCGATGACCTAATATTTCACAGCAGTGGAAATCTTATGAATAGCCCTAAATATTAGGGTCTAAAACCTTTAAAAAGTTAGTTATTTACAAAAAACACATTTGAACCACTATTACAGGAATTAGTCGTACTGGTATTTTTATCCGGTTCTTGGCAATAACTAAAAAACTGGTTACAACCGTCACCAAATAAATACTGAAAAAAACCGGTTACTCAAAACTAAAATACCTGTATTGGTTTTAACCGGTCGGTTTTTCTCATCCCTAGTTCCTACTTCTACCACCCTTCCCTCCCTTTCCCTGCTCAAGCTCCTTAAATTAGTCTCCCATCCCGCCACATATTTAAGTGCCTTCCCTTCCTTCTGCACTGTCCGTCCGACACCACTGACGGATTCCCCCTCCGTGCCGTGCATACCCCCCTCCCTTGCCACTTCGTCCCCACCACTGGTTCCTCTCATCTAGGCTGTGCTGGATACTGAAGACTGGCCACAGTGGCTGGAGATACCGGTCGTATACGGCGTGTGCACGGCCGAAAGCTCTAATGTTGTATCCTATTATTTGTGCTTTTCTGTGGCTCGTCGGACGTTGCAACGTTACTGCTTGTGTATGACCGTGCTGGTAGTAGTTCACTGCCCTTTAGCTGATTGTACCGAGTGTGTGATATACCAGCCTACTTTAGGATGTAGAGGACCAGCTATGCTGTGCCTCTGTCAATGAGTGTGGATCCTGTTCCGTTGGATCCTCAGACTCCGTCACTGAAGTTCCTACTGCAGGAACAGAATGCTAGAGAGAGCTGAAATATCCTTTAATACTGCTCTTAAATTTCTACAGAAGTAGTAGTCTTGACATGCTTTTATGCTGTACAATAATCTTCATTTATTGCACCATATTTATACAAAAGAGAGTGCAATATTCCACACAATAGTCTGACTAACAAACCATACAGAATGAATACTAGAATCATAATGAACAAGCAAATGTAGGTTTGTAACAATAAAATATATTCACAGAAGTCCTTAGATCTTCTTTGACTTGATCAGAACTTTACACTTTTAGTATTATCAGTGACACTTGCTGTATACTGCCTGGCCATTACACCTGTACAAAAGGAAAAAATCCAGGGCAGTACCAGTCCAATTCCATATCTAATTAACCTTAAACAAATACCTTGATCACCTTTTATTGGTACTGGAGCACATACTGTAACGAGTTACACCAAAACGTCTGTCGTAAATAAGCAACCTATCCTCAAAAATAGTGTTGAATCCTTCCTGGAATTTCCATTGTTGAAAATTATAGTACAATGATTAACAGCCACAAGTTTAGTTTCTCTACATCCCCAAAATAAGAACTTATTTTAATAGTGCATGATGGTGAGGGGCAGTCTAACACATGTTATTTTGGTGGTAAATTCTTCAGACTACTTTAAAACTTGAATAATTTTATTAAATTTAGCTATGATGAGTAGCGTAGGGGTCCTGAAATCAGCCATGCTGTGGGCTGACACTTCATTGGTTGTGCAGAGATGTATCTGAGATACTTTCTGCAGCTATTTGGAGTGGACAAAACGCTAATCTGAGCTGATAAAGTACACACCAGCCATCAATATATTGAGCAATAGTGGACATGGGAGACACAGGAGAGACCTTGACTTCAGCCTATCGGAAATTAAAACTTCGATAAGGAATCCAGCAGGGTTTGCGGAAGTAGCAGAGGCCATAACCTCTGCTATAGTGAGCTCGTACCAGGACAACTGCTGAATCACCAAGAAGTGCACAAATAGGAGTGTGCCTTGTTGGAATAATAACCTGGAAATGCAAAGGAAACAGGTACAAAGACTGTTTAACCTTGCGAGGCGCAAAGGACAATGGGCAAAGTATCGTGAGGCCCTTGTCAATTACAACCTTGCCATCAGATGAGCAAAGGAGGCATCCTGGAAGGTATTCTGTGAGGAAGTGGAGGGCACGGCTGCTCAAGTGAGACTCCATAAAATCCTCACTAGGGTACCAACTAATCCAGGAGGAACATTGAGGAAGGAGGATGGGGAGTATACAAAGACAGCACATGAAACGTTGGAACTGCTCCTCAAGACTCACTTTCCTCAATATACTCTGGGGCATAACTCAGACCAGAATGTGATTCCTGAGAGACAACGGTTCTCAGGTATTCGCAAAGAGGACCAGGGTTTGACCGAGGAGTGTGTCGATTTCAGTAAGGTCCGATGGGCGGTGGGAACATTTCAACCGTTCAAGTCACCTGGCCCCGATGGAATCATTCCAGCTCTTCTGCAACAAGCGGGAGAAAATCTTATTAGATTCATATGCAGGTTATTCAGGGTTAGCCTAGCAGCAGGAATCATTCCCAATGCCTGGAGGGCAGTGAAGGTTGTCTTCATTCCAAAGCCAGGGAGAATTGATCATACCAAGACCAAGGATATAAGACCAATCAGCCTGTCCTCCTTCATTCTTAAGACATTGGAAAAGCTGGTTAATGTGCTTGTTAGAGAAAGGAGGTTAAGTAGGGCTCCTCTTCATTCAAACCAACATGCATATCAGCCAGGTAAATCATGTGAGACAGCTCTCCACCAACTCGTTGGGAAGGTGGAGAAAGCACTACACTTTCAGGAAATAGCCCTCTGTATCTTCCTGGACATTGAGGGGGCTTTTAGCAATATCACCTTAGATTCCATGGTTAGGGCAGCAGAGGTGCATGACCTAGGGACCACTATATGTAGGTGGACTAGGGCCATGCTCAGTGGAAGAAAGGTAGAGGCTACCATGATGGATGAAAAAATGGTAATCAACACCACTAGGGGTTGCCCGCAAGTAGTAGTTCTTTCCCCTTTATTGTGGAATCTAGTGGTGAATGATCTCATTGGAGAATTAAACTCTAGGCAGTACTCTTGCCAAGGATACGCAGATGATCTTGTCATAGTAATACTTGGCAAATTTGCTGACACAGTGAAGAATATGGCACAATGTGCACTGGACATTGTGCAAGACTGGTGCAGAAAACAGGATCTGGGGGTTAGTCCTAAGACGACTGTTGTTGTTCCATTCACAAAGAAGCATATACAACATTCAAGTTGGAATCTAAAGCTTTTCAATGAAGCACTACCTGTGAAGGGGACAGTGAAATATCTAGGGGCTACCCTAGATGAGAAACTGACATGGACGCTTCACATCAGGAATATTTGCTCCAAGGCAAAAGGTACTCTTGTGAGTACTAGGAGAGCTTGTGGCAAAAATTGGGGCCTGAGCCCCAAGGGTATGCACTGGATATACACCACGGTGATTAGACCCAGGATCACCTATGGGGCGGTCGTGTGCTGAAAGAAAGAAGAACAGCAGGTTGCTGCTAAGGAGCTTGGTAAGGTGCAGAGATTAGCCTGCTTAGCTATAACAGGTGTAATTAGCAGCACACCAACTGCTGGGATGGAAACCATGCTGGATATGCCCCCATTACACCTTTGGGTGAAGATGGAGGCAGTGGCTGGTGCATACAGACTCAAATCTGGCAACAACTGGAACTCTTTGGGATATCCAGAATCACACACTAAAATAGTGAGTGAGGTAAATAAAGCAAGGTTGGGGAAATGCCAGCTGACTATATTATAACCCCATACTGCTTCAACAAGCCTTTCAATATAACAATTGGAAGTAGGGAGCAGTGGGAGAAAATTGACACCGTACGGGGGATATTGTCTGGTTCACTGACGGGTCAAAATCGGACCAAGGTGTTTGGGCTGGGGTATATGGAGTGCAGCCAAGACTAGAGGGCATCATCTCTCTAGGAAAACTGGCCTCAGTATTCCAGGCCGAAATCACTGCCATCAGGGCATGTGTGTGGAGGAGAATTTGCGTAGGTGCTACAAAGATTGTAGCATCTATATCTATTCAGGCAGCCCTGAGATCACTGGCAGCTCCTGCAACAAGGTCTAAAATTGTTGCAGAATGTCACAGGGTTCTGGTGGAGCTAGGGGAAAGCAATAGAGTAAACCTATTGTGGGTCCCTGGCCACTCGAGGATCAGTGGCAACGAACATGCCGCCAGATTAGCCAGGATGGGGTCAGAGACTCCATTTATTGGACCGGAACCTGTCCTGACAATCACCAAGGCAATGATCAAATTGGAGCTACGTAACTGGCTCAGAAGACAGCACGTAGAATATTGGACCAAAGTCCATCAACAAAAACATGGCAAGGTAATGATGCCAAAGCCATGTTTTAAAAGAAGCTCTGCAATCCTGGGCTTGAACAGGATGGAGATTAGACTGATGTTTGGATTGCTGACAGGCCATGGTAATTTCAAAAAAACACCTACATACAATGGGAATAACAGAAGAGGACCCTAAATGTAGGATCTGTGATGACAGTGATGAAGCTGCATCACATCTAATCTTCGAATGCATTGCATTGGAGAGTAAAAGGCACAGAACATTTGGGACAACCAGATCCGAAGAAATTGTGTCTAATAAAGAACTGGTAAAAGGACTCCTTGCACTGTTCAAGGGCATTGGTTGGCTTTACTAGACATACAGGGAGCGATGCTGCACAATAAACTCAGTTTCGGTGCGGGCAGTGGCGGATTGGACCAACACTGTTTTGGCTTCCCTGAAAAAATCAAATCAAATCAACAGCCACAAGTTTAGTTTCTCTACATCCCCAAAATAAGAACTTATTTTAATAGTGCATGATGTTATTCTGGTGGTAAATTCGTAAGACTACTTTAAAACTTGAATAATTTTATTAAATTTAGCTATGATGAGTAGCGTAGGGGTCCTGAAATCAGCCATGCTGTGAGCTGACACTTCATTGGTTGTGCAGAGATGTATCTGAGATACTTTCTGCAGCTATTTGGAGTGGACAAAACGCTAATCTGAGCTGATAAGAAGTACACACCAGCCATCAATATATTGCGCAGTAGTGTGTTCTCAATTTGCTTGATTAAATTTCCATCCACCATGTGTACACACATTCATCTGTGTGAAATATTACATTTTTTCTTTCAGATATGCGGAAAGCTCTATCTAGGGATGTGAAGAAGAAGTCGATGATTCCGCTGACTCATCCTGTGCGACCAGACGAAGTGGACTGACGACAAGTTGTCTACTGAATGTCCGGTCTGACATTCAGTAGCGTACTCTGCATGTCAAAGTGGCAGGACATTTTGTAGGCAGCAAAGCAACAAAATACCTCTGCTAATTCTGGTTCAAAAAATCTGACTGAAAGTAGGAACTGAAGTTTTTTCATTTCTTGAGTGATTTCTACACTGTGCAACTTTGCAAGTTTTGTACTTTTAAACTTAAGTGTGCAGAAAAGTTGTATATACATTTGAGCATTGGAAGAGAGATTGTCTGAACTATAACTGTGTACAAGCAATAAAGTTTTTCAGTAACAGGGAACAACCCTGTGTCTTGGCAACTGTTGTTTCACTAAATTATACTTAAAACTTAATACCACATTTAATACTGGTAAGTCCAGGTTGTCATTAAACAATGACAGTTAAAACTCGCCACAAAGACACGATGTCGAGGGTGTGTGTGTGTGTGTGTGTGTGTGTGTGTGTGTGTGTGTGTGTGTGTAGACTGTGCGTGGGGCCCAGACTTCCTTCATATAAGTAGTATTTAATCATTCGGGGTTTTCATGCTGAATCTCCAGGATTATAGTACAGAATTGTATATTGTGGAACGTCACTGAGTGGACGGTAAAAATTCTCAGATTTGTGTGGGGCCTTGAACTAAAATTTTTCAACTGTTTAAAGTACTCTTTCCAATTCCATCACCTGAATTCTATGCTTACTGGTCTCCTCAATAGAGTTATAGGCCGATAATTTTAAAACATGTACATGAAGAAAAGATTACACTGATCATAATTCACAGTAGGCTTTGTGAAAATTTGAAGTTGCCACTTTTAAGGCAACTGTTATGAACACACCTCCATTAACAGCTTTCATTTGATCCAAATTTATTACAGTAAAAGCAGATGTATATGTATCACAGAATAGATTAAATTCAGAAAATTAACAACTCATAAATTTGCTGTTTTTGTTTCATGTCAAGAAGTCCTCGGATGTCTAAAATGTAAACAGAAACTTCCTGGCACATTAAAACTGTGTGCAGGATGGGGATTAGGACCTCTGCCTTTCATGGGAAAGCTATCCAGACACCACTGTTGCATAATACCGTATTTACTCGCGTAATTTGCACACTTTTTTTGGACAAAAAATCAGTCTTAAAATCCCGGTGCGCAAAATATGCAGGGAACTTTTAAAAAAAGTTTACGTGGGCTGCATACGGTATCTCAAACGCGCTTTCACTGAATCCCTGTCAACCATAGAGCAGGAAGAGCATTTTTGTTTATTTTATCATCTCCATTTCAGAACATAAATCTTGATTTAATGCCTTTATTTGCAGTACAGCAATTTGTTTACGAACCATAAACATTAAAGCTGTTCCTAATTGGCCGTGCGAATGTGAATCCTTATTTTCTGCTACACGCCCTTACCGACATCTACATGTCAACAACATGGGAATCACGAACTAGGATTTTATCCAAAACTGATCAAACAAAAGCCAAGCTATAGCCTTTAAAAAAAATTAAAATAGGGAGCAAGAAATACAGTAATGTATAGGTAGTCAGTTTCTAATTACTACCTACGGTAATTGGCTGCTATTATTATTATTATCATTTGATTAATGATGGAAATTCACCTCAGAGGTGATAAATTATTTTTCAAAAGATAGAGATTGGCTGGCCAGTACTTACCTTTGTGCTGTACCGCCGATAGTGACACAAATGAAGAAAAAGAAAAAGCTTTCGGAACACAGTTCTTATTTTTCTTCATTTGTCACTATCGGTGGTACAGCACAAAGGTAAGTACTGGCCAGCCAATCTCTCTCTTTTGAAAAATAATTTATTGTATATTATAGAGGAAAAATTCCTAGCAGGAAAAATATATATAAAAAGTAGATGTTTACTTACCAGGCGAAGCAGCACAGGTAGTGATAGTAACATAAATAACACACACACTCACATAAATGCAAGCTTTCGCAACCTAGTTGCTTCTTCGGGCAGAGTAGGGAAGGAGAAGGAAAAGGAAAGGATGAGCATTTTAAAGTAGTGGGTAAGGAGCCATTCCAATCCCAGGAGAGGAAGTTTTTTGAGATTATAAAATTTTTGCATGTACTGTATTGTAGCACTATAGTAGTATGAAATTGAAAGTTGCAGTACAAAAACATATTTTTCATTATATGTACTACCGCGTTAAAACTTCTTAATAGATAGCTTTCACGTAAACAATATTCCTTTCACACATTTTTACCATATCAAAAGAAGGCTATGATAAGCAAAGGTTTTAGTACGGTGTGGTTACAGTAGTGGCATTAAAAGTGTGAATTGTGTACGAAATCAGATTGTGCACTACACACAGAAAATGATGGGCAGCTGACAGGCGCAAATTAAAGTAAGGTTTGTAGAGCTTTCAGAAAAGTTTCATTTCATTAATACACACATTAACATGCACATACACTCAAGCAAACTCCGCATATACTATGGTATTTGGTTCTGAAAAGAAGTCTGTTGGCTGTCTTGCCGTGTGAAAGGTCGGTGGGAGGAGAAATGTATACATCCGCTCGTAACAGTCTTAACGATTAGTGACTACAGCATGTTCCATACTGGAAATGGGACGTGAAAACACTTAACCAAGGCTCCTACAATCCATGCCGTTTCACAAATATCATGAGAGAAAATTTTCCGAAGTTTAAAAACGCTAGAAAATGCCAGAGACTTAGCGTGCGCAAAATATGCGAGGATTTAAAAACTATGAAAATTCGTTTAAAAATTAGGGTGCGCAAAATATGTGGGGGCGAAGATTACGCGAGTAAATGTGGTAATAAATATGAATGTAATTAGCGTATTATTTACTTCTCCATAACTTTTTTTAACATAACTAGTTGAAGTCATTTTCTACTTGGTGTCACAGAAGTTTAATTAGCAAATATTAGTTAATGCCAGAGGCTTATTTTTAGGATGCTATTTAGTATTCTGATAAAACTTAAGTAAATTCTACTCATATTATTAAAGTAGGTATTATTATGTTTCACAAGGTAAATGAGTCTTGTTACTTCCTTGATCGGAGGTGCAATCCACGCCACTTTGAACTTTAATTTTGAACAATTATGTTAAAGTTCTTCAATGTTACATGTGTAGAAAGTGTATCTGCAGTGATTACTTCTTCATATATGTGCCTATCTATACACTTCGGACTTAAATGTTCCACACACAAACTGCATAAATTTGTATTATTGACATGTGGAAGGTACGTACGGGGTTGTAGTGAATGTAATTAATGAGACTTGTACACTGACTAAATGTCAACTGGGCACCAATAATTCATTAAAGTGTTAATGAACGACAGTCCTATGTGCTGCCCACATTGTTTGCAGCAGACTAGTTTTGTCCCATGAAATTTCAGCCAGCCGCTACTGAGAGTGCCTATCTATGAGAACATCGAGAAGCAAAGACCTGTGACCATGTGTGTTACACTGTATCTACGCAACATTCTATGTTTCAGGTGTAATCAATGCAAGAGAACTGGAGTTTGAAAAGGTGGTTAATTACCAGTGAAAGTGAAGCAGAGATCAGGCCTTGAGAGTTAAAGAACTTGCCTACAAATGGCAGAGGTCATAGTCAGTTTCAGACTTCAGCTCAATGAAAAGGTTCCAAAAACATGTGAATAAAGAATGCTTTAAAATATGGCTGTGGAAACAACTACTGCACAGAATTAATTGCAATGTCATGATGGGATAACAGATGGCCAGTTGTATTGGGAGAATGAGTCTTCAGCATTGAATAAATAAAGACTCTGGAACACACACTACTAATTACAATAAGTTACCTAACATTTTAGGTCACTATCAAACAGTATTCAATAGGCAAGATTTCAAACCTCAGTGTTGTCAATTTTACAATCACCTAGTCTTTGAGTGGTAAACCCTTGCATTTCACAGACCAATTAAACAGCTTACCCATCCAGCTTTGCATACAGTTTAATGCCAACAATAAAGCACCGTGCGACTCCACATATTGTGCGCAAAAAAGAAAAAAAAGGTGCACAAACTCGAGAACAATATGTAGCCACTAGATATGACTGAAGTATATTTGTTAATCTGCTTTGACCAACTATACATTTATTTAAGCTCATGTTAGATATTGAATCTTTTTGCTAATTGTGTACGCACATTTTATTAAGATGAATTTCCCTTTCTTGCTTTCAAGTGCCTATGACTTAAAATGGGGCTCGACGTCAGTTTGAGTTGGTCGGTTGGGATAGGGCAACTAAACTACTAAGGTTATCAGTTCTCCAGTGAGGAGGAGTGAGGTTTGGAAAGGAAGGGAGGCGGAAAGGCAATGCAGTCTGAGAAGCAGAGGAGGGAAGACTGCGTTAGGAAGGAAGACTGCATTAGCTCAGGGCCTGTGCTCGCCATGCACGTACTCACGAAAGAACCGCGAGCACCCCTGGGATGTGACAACGCTTGCACTCTGTTAGATCGCAAATGTTAATGTAGTAGAATGCGGGAGTACTGAGAGTGCAGGAGAAAAATTGTTGAATGAAATTAACAATAGCTCAGTCGGTAGAGCGCCTGCATGCGAAAGGCAAAGGTCCCAGGTTCGAGTCCCGGTTCTGGCACACAATTTTTTAATCTACCAGGAAATTTCATATCAGCACACACTCCGCTGCAGAGTGAAAGTTTCATTCTGTAAATTAACAGCAGCCAAATCATGCGCTCTTTCAAGACAAGTTTGTATTTTTATTAACAGCTAGCTGTAAACCCAGCATTGCCCAGGTGTTTGTTTATCCTACACACTCGTAGTCCACATCCCATTCCCCCCCCCCCCCCCCCCTCTGCATCCACCTCTTCCTCTCCCATCTCTCTGTTCGTTGCCACCTTTCCCTCTCTCGGCAAAGTTTCTTGCGAGGTACCCTCTGTCCTGTATCTTACAAACATTTATGTATCCAGTGATTTTCCTCTTGGTTAAAAGGTAATATGTGCAAAAATTCATAGAGATTGGAGCAAAACTATGCATTTTGTAAAATTCCGTAAGTCAAGTACCCTCCACCATGCACCAAACAAAATTTTATACAGACAGTGACATTCCTCTTGTTTTTAAGGCAGTGTGTGCAAGATATCATCACTATAGGTACACAACTATAGTTTTCTATGCAATAGAAACAGGGTCACATTGAAAAATGCACTTTGTTGTTCTCAGATATTCCAGTTTTACTTTATACAACCCCTGTTCTGAAAATAATGAAAACAACAAAAGATAAAGATCTCTGAAAGTGGTCGAGCCGGTCTCAAGTTAAGGTATGACCAAAGTATTTAGGGATAAATTTTTATGGTGCAAAGTACCCTCCCCCATGCATCAAACTTAAGGCAGATGGGTGACCTTCCTCTTTTTTTTTGAAGGTTGCAGCGTTACTGCTTCTGTATGACCGTGCTGGTAGCAGTTCACTGCCCTTTAGCTGATTATACCGAGTGTGTGGTATACCAGCCTACTTTAGGATGTAGAGGACCAGCTATGCTGTGCCTCTGTCAATGAGTGAAGATCATCTTCCATTGGATCCTCAGACTCCGTCACTGAAGTTCTTACTGCAGGAACAGAATGCTGGAGAGAGCTGAAATATCCTTCAATACTACTTCTCAATTTCTGCAGAAGAAAAAGTCTTGACATGCTTTTATGCTGTACAATAACCTTTATTTATTGCACCATATTTATACAAAAGAGAGAGTGCAATATTCCACACATGTCTCTGTCTAACAAACTGTACAGAATGAATACCAGAATCATAATGAACAAACGAACATAGGTTTTTAACAATGAAATAAATATATTCACAGAAGTCCTTATATCTTCTTTGACTTGCTCAGAACTTCACACTTTCAGTATTATCAGTGCCACTTGCTGTATACTGCCTGGCTATTACACCGGTACAAAAGGAAGAAATCCAGGACAGTACCAGTCCAATTCCATATCTAATTACCTTACATAACTCCCTTGGTCATCTTGTATTGGTACTGGAGTACATAGTGTGACTCGTTACACTACATTGTGTGAAATGTCGTGAAGATCGAAATGAATCTGTAGATTTTGTGAGTTTGTAGGAGAAGTATGCTCCACCATGCACCTATCACAAAATACTTTCTTAGCTGACGTTTTATACCCATAAACTACATTCCTGCCAAATTTCAGCTCCACAGGTCAAGTAGTTTTCAAGATTTCATGTTTAGTGAGTGCCCATTCACTTTGATATAGAGATTGCTTAATTTTGGATTCAAGAGAATTAAGGGAGACTTGCAGACAAAAATAAATAGTAACATGCAAATCTGTAAAGCTAACTTTATTTGATACAAGGTCGTGTGTGATGCGACAGTTTTACGACACCTACAGAGAGACTGTTCTGAGCGGTAGACTTCTTTTCGTTTCATCATTTTGTAAGGGGGGGGGGGGGGGGTCAGTTAAAAATGCTTCATAAACGTCCAAAATTACATGGAAACTTTGTAGCAGCTCAGGAACATTCGTGGATGTACGGTGAACAGTTCACCAAAGTTTCATTGCAATTGCATGAATGGTTTATGAACACACAGAGGATATGCAGACACACACTTACGTATTTTATATGTATAGATTACATAGAAGTGGTTGCAACCTCTACCTTGAACCTCTAAAACCATGTTTGTCGCATTAGTTCTATCAGACACACCTATGCATCACTCGTTGCTACACCATTTCATTCATCTTTCTATAGTGTGTAGTACTGGTTTGCTAATTGTCTGGAGAAAGCGGTGTGATTTGTGCATCACACCATTAAAGAAGGTTACAATATAAACTACTTTGATACCGTTACAGTGAACTACGAACTTCTACATTTTCTAGTGTGTGGACAGGATATTTTGTGACTAAGATATTCAAATAAGATATTGTTCCAAGAACTTAAACAATATCATTAAAATGATTTGCATCTTAAAAGTGCTGGTCTCTGAATCCTCAAGAAAAATAACATGTCTTAGTTAATGTTGCATGTAAAATAAAGGCTTTGTTTACGTCTACTTACCTGTGGGATCATTGTTTTCAAATATGAATTTTATTACAAATAAACTCACAGTAAGGTTGATTAATACATGGATACCTGTATTCGACTGTGTTTAGCTTGATACACGTAAACTATCAAGGGCATTATTAACAGAACATCTACTTAGGTTTCACAGGAAGTGTAAGGTAATATTTGTAAAATATTAAATATATGTTATGTTTTGAACAAACAATGGTGTAAAAGTTTTCTCGTTAAATATGGTTGTTACACAGTAATTAAAAATATAGGCATTACAGTATATTTTAAAGAAGTAGACCAACAATGTAGTAATAATGACACTTTACAACTCACCGCAAGGACATGATAAACTGTCACAGGCACAAAAAAGACACTCACATACAACATTTCCACTATCAGCTATGGTCTTCTTCAGAAAAGAGAACATTCACAAAGGCACAAAACAATCAGCTCTGGCTGTAACACTTTGAATCATGCTCAGCGGTGTGGAAAGGAAGGTCGCATCAGAGTGGTGGTGGTGGTGGGGGGGGGGGGGTATCAGAACGGCCTGCCAGAGCACGTACGCATTAGATGGGAGGAATGAGATGCAGCTTAGTAATGAAATGGGGAGGCTGGTGCGAGAAGGAAAATAAATAAGACAAAACAATACAAACTAAGTAAATCAGACCCACGTGCGCTGCGCACACACACATCACGCGAAATATGAGGGGCTTGGATGCAGAGGTAGGATCTATTGGGGGAGTGGAGAAGAGTTGTTATCTTAGGTTGAGGCCTGGACAATTTTGGGATCAGAGGATGTACTGTATAGATAACTCTCATTTGTGCAGTTAAGAAAAGCTGATGGTGGATGGGAGGATCCAGATGGCCCGGTTTGTGAAGCAGCCATTGAAATCAAGCATATGCTCCACTGCATGCTGTGCCACAGGGTGGTCCGTTTTGTTTTTGGGCACAGTTTGGCAGCGGCCATTCATCCTAATGAACAACTGGTTGGTGGTCATGACAATATTGAAAGTTGCGAAGTGATTTCAGCACAGTTGGTAAATTACATGATTACTTTCACAGACGGCTCTGCCTATGATAGGGTAGGATAAGCCTTTGACAGGACTGGAATAGGAAGTAATGGGTGGGTGGATTGGACAGGTCTTGCAACGGGGTCTTCAATAGCGATATGATCCCTGTGGTAGTGGGCTAGGTTTCGGGGTGGCATAGAGATGGAATACAATGTTATGAATGTTGGGAGGGTGACGGAACACCACTTTAGGTGGAGTGGGAAGGATGTCTCTCATTTCTGGGCAAAGGATGAGGACAGAAAATCAAACTTCGGTGAAAGATGCAATTTAGTGGTTTACAGTCCAGGGCAGTACTGGGTGACAAGAGGTGCTTTCTTTCATGAACGGTTACTGGTGGTAGAGGATTTTGGATGTTTGGGCACAGGAGACCTTTTTGCAGACTAGGTATGTGGGGTAATTTCTGTCTGTGAAGGCCTTTGTGAAACCCTCAGCATATTGAGAAAGGGGGTTCTTGTCACTGCAGATATGCCGTCCACAGGTGGCCAGGCTATAAGAGAGGATAGGGTGTCCTGGCCCTGAGTCCAGATCATCGAAATATAAATAAACCTGAACCAGGCCAGAGATTTGGGGTTTTGGGATGCTAGGAAGGATTCCTCCAGATGGCACATAAACAGGTTGTCATAGGACGGGGCCATGTGTGTGTGCCTGTGGCTGCGCCACAGATTTGATAGTAAACTTTTCCCTCAAAGGAAAAGTAGTTCCCAGAATGAAATTTTCACTCTGCAGCGGAGTGTGCGCTGATATGAAACTTCCTGGCAGATTAAAATTGTGTGCCGGAACCGGGACTCGAACCTGGCACCTTTGCCTTACGCGGGCAAGCGCACTACCCACTGTGCTATCCCGACACGACTCACAATGCCGCCTCACAACTTTACTTCTGTGAAGTTTGGAAAGTAGGAGGCAAGGTACTGGCGGAAGTAAAGTTGTGAGGCGCCATCGTGAGTCATGTCAGGATAGCACAGTCGGTAGTGCGCTTGCCCGTGAAAGGCAAAGATGCCAGGTTCGAGTCCCGGTTCCGGCACACAATTTTAATCTGCCAGGAAGTTTCATATCAGCGCACACTCCGCTGCAGAGTGAAAATTTCATTCTGGAAACATCCCTTAGGCTGTGGTTAAGCCATGTCTCCACCATATCCTTTCTTCCAGGATTGCTAGTCTTGCTTGTTCGCAGGAGAGCTTCCGTGAAGTTTGGAAAGTAGGAGGCGAGGTACTGGCGGAAGTAAAGTTGTGAGGCGGCATCGTGAGTCGTGTCGGGATAGCACAGTCGGTAGTGCGCTTGCCTGCGAAAGGCAAAGGTCCCAGGATCAAGTCTCGGTTCCGGCACACAATTTTAATCTGCCAGAAAAGTAGTTGTTAATTAGGATAAAGATTGTGAAAGTTATGAGGTATCGGGCTTGAATTCAGAGGAATGTTCGGACAGGTAGTGTTAGAGAGTAGCAAGGCCATGGGCATGTGAGATGTTGGTGTATAGGGAGGTGGCATTCACTGTGACAAGTAGGGATCCAGGAGGTAAAGGGGTGCGGATGGTGGAGAGTCAGAGATGGAAGTGGTTGGTATCCTTGATATAGGAGGCTAGATTTTGGACAACTGGTTGAAGGTGTTGGCCAACGAGGGCTGAAATTCTTTCGGTAGGAGTATAGTAACTAGGCACAATATGGCATCCAGGATTGATTGGTTTGTGGATTTTGGGGAGCATGCAGAAGGTGTGTGTGTGTGTGTGTGTGTGTGTGTGTGAGGAGGGGTGCGGGTGCGTAGGGAGAAGGATTCAGGAGAGAGCTTCTGGGAGACACATTGTTGTGGGGTGGTTTTGGCATTGGATGTTGTGGAATGTTCGTAGGGAGTTTGACCTCTCGAACCTACCTCATCCCTCCGAACTCAATACTGTCTTTACACAACATCCAATGCCAGAAAAACCCCACAACACTGTGGTTAACCTCTCCACAAAAACCTCAACTCTATTGTTTCTGTTTTATCCAAAGGTCTTACCTCCAGCCCTACCAATCATGTTGGTCTCGTCAGAGACCTAATCTCCTTTTCCCGATTCCTGTAATGGAAACACTACTAGCTACCAGTCTCTCTGACTATAGCCAACCTAATCCCAACATTGAAGCGTGCCTTTCCCAGTTCATACCACCATCCAACAGAGTTCCCCCTGCTCTCCCACCTAACAACCCCCTAGTTACCCTCCAAGAATTTCTCACCTTCAACTTGGCCTCACCATCTTTCCCAAAGTCCCTTTCTAAGAACTCATACCTTTCAGCAGAAGAAAGGAGAGCCACCCACAACCTCAAAACAAATACTGACACATTCATCCTTCCCGCAGATAAAGGTTCCACTACTGTAGTTATGGATCACCACCAACACTCTGACTCTCCCTACAGTCCCTCACAGAAGCTCTCCCTGAATCTATCTCAACAGCACCCCACACACCCACCTTCTACATGCTCCCCAAAAACCACAAACCAAATAATCCTGGACGCCCAATTATGCCTGGTTACTGTGCTCCCACCAAAAGAATTTAGCCCTTATTATATATTTTTGACGACGTTACAGCGTTCATTTTTAATGAAATAAATCGCAATTTGCGATCACTTATGGCTTCACTGTACTAGGTTTAGATGTAATACCAATGTGCGGTGAATGAAATTTTGTGCTCGGCTGCGATTCGAACCCGGGATCTCCTGCTTACTATGCAGGCGCGTTGACCACTCCGCCACCGAGGACACAGTGACCAACCCGACTGCAGAGGACTCTTCTCTGCACAAATTTTCATTCACTTCACATTGGTATTACATCTAAAACTAGTACACTGAAGCCATAAGTGATCGCAAATTGAGATTTATTTCATTAAATTTTGCCCTTGTTGACCAACACGTTCAACCAATTGTCCATAATCTATTCTCTGGTATCAAGGATACCAATCACTTCCTCTGACTCTCCACCCCCATTCCTTTACCTCCTGGATCCCTACTTGTCAAAGTGGATGCCACCTCCCTAAACACCAACATTTCATATGCCCATGGCCTTGTCACCCTTGATCATTACCTCTCACAATATATCTAGCAATCACACATACATGTTCACAGGTACAAAAGAGCATACTTATACTACATGTCAGACAAATTACCTAGCTATTATGTATGTTATCCATTCAAACTACATTAAAAAGAAATTTGGTAAAAATGTTGGATAGTGCCTCAAAAGCCCGCCAGTGTCGGAAAAGTGTAATTTTTAATTTGGCTGCAATAACATGCAAAATGCATCAAAATTAACACTATCCAAACTTTCGAACAGAATGAGGACACAACAACCAACAGTTATTATTGTAGTTGTAATTTTTGGTGTCGGTGTTCAGAAAATACCAGAGCTTTAAGCTGAAATAAGGACAAAAGCCTAGGTACCTAACCCCGGCTAATACCACAAGCTCTGCCAAATTTTTTTCTACAATTAGTAAATGTAACTAAGGACTTTTTGGATGGAAGATGTTGTAGCATTTTTCTCATGTAAGTATCAATACATGCAGAATGCATATTTGTTTTTGGTAACAATGAATTTCTTTATTCATGTAACATGTGTGTTTTAATAATCATCCTATGATTTTTGCTTCTATGAAACATCCTAATAATAATAATTTAGTTGATTCCTAGCACGAATGGAAGACAGTAATTACGACTGCTCTGTCCTAATGCTACCTGTAGTGTCATGCGTTTCTCGAGAGCGCTCATAGCCAATCCTTAGGTTGTACACTAGATTACACAGCATTAAGTAACAAATCACTTTATAGTGGTCCAGGTTGGAATTAATAATATAGTGAGGACAGTTTACAACTCACCGCAAAGACGTGGCGAAGAGCTGCGACAGGCACATACAAAAGACACACACATACAACACATTCATCTATCGGCCATGGCCTTGAAAATAGAACACTCACGCAATCACACAGGCACACAACACAGTCATACAACTATCACCTCCGACTGCAGCACTTTGATTCGAAGTGCGGCAGTCGGAGGCGATGTTTGTATGACTGTGTCGTGTGCTTGTGTGATTGCGTGAGTGTTCTATTTTCTGAAGAAGGCCATGGCCGATAGCTGAATATGTTGTATGTGTGTGTCTTTTGTATGTGCCTGGCGCAGCTCGTCGCCACGTCTTTGCGGCGAGTTGTAAACTGTCCTCACTATAAATCACTAGGTATTTTTTATTTGAAAGATAGGTGTTTCCCTACAGAATACTGTAGAAAAAAACATACATTTCTCCAGAGTCGGAGATTTTATTATATTATAATGGAAATAATGTTTTCACACTGTTAAAGGGAAACACTGCTGTCAAAATTAGAGATTTCTTCAAGTTCTGAACCACTGTTGTTCAGTAGAAGCTCTTATTTCTTCACCCCATAAGGCCATGACGATAATCTAAACATTTACCACCTGTACTTTTTCTAGGTCCTACATTAATGAGACGGAACTATTATTCTGACAAAAGACATAAGTCATTTACAAAACAGAAAAATCGGCCGACACAGATACTCATATTTTTGGTGTAGAATCCGATGAACATAACTAAATCACTTGTCTCTAAAGTGTGAATCACTTTGTAATCAGACTGAAATGTCAACAAACAGTTCCAAACTCAATGTGATCACAGTACATTTGTTCACCCATGGCCACAAGTCAATTGCTTTTTAAGAGACCAAAGTGATGCACAAGGTAACTTAGTTAATTTTTTCCAAAAATTAAATTTGCACTCAACAAATATATTTATTTACCAGGCGAAAATGCATCAGTTCCTTGACACACACATAAATAAAAACATACACATGCACAAAAAACTGAGCTTTCGCAACCTTAGGTTTCTTCTTCAGATAAAGAGCAGGGAAGGAGAGGGAAAAGGAAAGGATGTGGGTTTTAAGGGAGTAGGTGAGGAGACATTCCAATTCCGGGAGAGGAAAGACTTACCTTGGGGGAAAGAAGATAGGTAAACACACACATGTACACGCACATACACCAAGGCAGATACAATGCAGAGAAAGAGAGATCGTTTAACTTACCCAAAGCACAGGCTCGTAGACCAATACACAAATAAAAAACACAAAAATTCAAGTTTTCGGAACCGTTTGTTGCTTCACCAGGAAAAGAGGAAAGAAGGAGGGACAGAAGGAAAGGATGCGGATTTTAGGGAGTGGATAAGGAGTCATTCCAATCCTGGGAGTGGAAGGACTTACCTTAGGAGAAAAAAGGAAAGGTAAACAAAGAGACACACCAAGGCAGACATTTGAAGAAAGCAAAGAAGTTGTACAGATATACCAGTTAAGGCAGAGGCTCTGTCCAGTGAACAGAGGCAAAGATGTTATAGAAAGTGGGCGGCAATTTGAATATAGCGGAGGTCGAGACCAGTTGGGCAACGGGAGGAGAGAATATGCTGAAGGGCAAGTTCCCATCTACGGAGTTCTGAAAGATTGGTATTGGTGGGTAGTATCCAGATAACCCGTATGGTGTAACACTGTGCCAAGACGTGCTGGCTGTGCACCAAGACATGTTTAGCCACAGGGTGAGCCTCATTACCAACAAACACTGTCTGCCTGTGACCGTTCATGCGAATGGACAGTTTGTTGCCTGTCATTTATACATAGAATGCTTAATAGTGCAGGCATGTTAGTTGGTAAATCACGAGTGTGCTACAGCAAGTGGCTCTATCTTTGATCGTGTACACCTTCCGGGTTACGGGACTGGAGTAAGTGGTAGGGATAGGAAAAACCGACCGGTTAAAACCGATACCGGTATTTTAGTTTTGAATAACTGGTTTTTTTCTGTATTTATTTAGAGTCGGTTGTAACTGGTATTTTTAGTTACTGCCAAGAACCGGGTAAAAAAACCGGTATGACTAATTCCTGTAGTAGTCGTTCAAAAATGTTTTTTGTAAATAATTAAAAAAAATTAAAACTAGTGGACCCTAATATTCAGGGCTATTCGTAAAATGTCCACTGCTGTGAAATATTGGGTCATCGCAGTAACTAAGAAAAGCGATCAGTGATAATTTAAGAACAATCCCGGCAGTCAGAAATGCGCAACAAAAGGGTGGCATAAGAACTTAAGGACTGATGCAGCTGGTGAGGCATCGATGCACCTGTTGCCGTGTGGCGTGGCCTATTAGACGACGCGCGTGCACCAGCAGTGTACGAGACTTGCCTCTGTCTGGTCATGCGGCAGTTCCTTGTTGTCGTCGCCAGAAATAGGTTATGTCTTAAATAGCACCATCGTGAGTGTGGAAGTTCTTCACGAAGTACGGTAGCAGTGAAGCAAAATGCTCCATTTGCTTTAAAATGGTGAAAACGGGTGTCATTTAAGGAGAAAGCATCCAAATTGTTTCTTGGAGAGAAGGTAAATTCGATTCACATACCTATTATGTAAGCTTGGAATAATAAAATTTCATGTATCATCATATTGTTATGCTAACAAGTGTTATTAATGTGATTCCTTGAAAGCGGGGAGCTTTTTTAATAACCAATATGGGTTTAGGTAACATTGATCATGTGGTGCTTCACGAGGTAGCCGTGCGGTCTGAGGCTCCATGTCACGGACTGCGTGGCTGCTCCAGTCGGAGGTTCGAGTCCTCCCTCGGTCATGGATGTACATATATATACATGTGGCATGTGTTACGAGAGAACAGACGTCACTTCTGATCCTGCAGTTGTTATTATTCAACATTCATAGAATATATGACATCAACTGCGATTGGGCAAAGCTGAAAATGTGTACCCAGCTGGGATTCGAACCAGGGTCTCCTGCTTTCTAGGCAGTTGCGCTGACCCCTACACCACTGGGGACACAGTGATCACCGCACCTGCAAGGACTACCTAAGCACGCCTCCTGTCAGATACAAATTCCCAGCTTCGCCCTGCCCACAGTACTCAAACTCGTAGTTATGAACTAACTCCCGTAAGAGTAAGGGCTTCAAACTTTGCCCACCCCTTACTCACTCTTACTCTTACGGGAATTAGTTCATAACTACGAGTTTGAGTACTGTGGGCAGGGCGAAGCTGGGAATTTGTATCTGACGGGAGGCATGCTTAGGTAGTCCTTGCAGGTGCGGTGATCACTGTGTCCCCAGTGGTGTAGGGGTCAGCGCAACTGCCTAGAAAGGAGGAGACCCGGGTTCGAATCCCGGCTGGGTACACATTTTCAGCTTTGCCCAATCGCAGTTGATGTCATATATTCTATGAATGATGGATATATATGTTGTCCTTATCGTAAGTTAGTTTATGTTAGATTAAGTAGTTTTTAAGTCTAGGGACCTATGATCTAAGCAGTTAGGTCTCATAAGAACTCACACCCATTTGAACATTTTTGATCATGCAGTACACAGCTTTCCTAGTTCAATTTGCGTAAATTTGCACTGACAACAATCATACTGTTAGTCCGATACGTGGCTTTATTTTTCGAAATACTTCTGCAGCACTGATTGAAGTTCATTTAGTGACTGTAACTTATACATAAATTGTGTATATAATGAGATATTCGTATGCGCTGGCTCACAAGTCCAACTTATGGAGTGGTTGGCTCAATATTCGCAACTGCCGGATGGAAATACTTGGCCATTAAATCTGTATGCATCGTATATTGTCTTCTGCAGACTCCTGGCTAGGGTTACACACACTGAAGTTGGCGTTGTATTTTGAGGGGGTCTTGCAAGATATGGAAACACTAGTGATTTGTCGTATAACGTAAATTTACCTAAATTTTAACTGAATTTCCTAAATTTTACTTTCGGTCGAAACTAGAAAAACCGAAAATTCGATTACGGTTTCTGTTTCGGCCGCAAAATACGTTTCGTTTGAACTCTACTGGGAATAATAGCAATAAAAAACTGAAAACTGGTTATTTAGAAAACCGGTTATCTTGTGCAATTTTTACAGTGCAGTTAAACTGGAGATGAAAAGAACCGGTATAACCGAAAACCAGTTGTTTCAGCAATAACCGCCATCCCTAGTAAGTGGTGGTGGAAGGGTGCATAGGGCAGGTTTTACAACAGGAGGGTAGGGAAGGTGGTTTGGGGATTTCATAGGGATGGACTAGGAGGTTACGAAGGTTAGGTGGGCAACACACTCTTGGTGGAGTGGGAAGGATGGATCTCATTTCAGGGCAGGATTTAATGAAGTCGTATCCTTGCTGGAGAGCCACATTCAGAGACCGATCCAGTTCCAGAAAGTATCCGGTGACAAGAGAGGCACTTTCGGGATTCTTCTATGGAAGGTACCGGGTTTGGGGGGATGAGGAAGTGGCCCTGGCAATTTGCTTCTGTACCAGATCAGGATGTGAAAGCTGTTATTAGGTTATTGGTGTACTGGTTCAAGGATTCGGGACTGGAGCAGACTCGTATGCCATGAAAAGAGAGAGAGAGAGAGAGAGAGAGAGAGAGAGAGAGAGAGAGAGAGAGAGAGAGAGAGAGGGGGGGGGGGGGGGGGAGTCTTTTGCTATCCCTAACACATGAAGCTGTTCTTATTTAATTCTAAAAAAAGTTTTATTTACAGTATACATCTCTTTAAATTCATAAATAGTATTAAATATACAGCACTTCAAAATTTGTACAAAAGAATGTGCTACCAGTGCACAATGGTCTCCATTGCATGAAGAATTTGGCAAACAGCGCAGTGTGGCCATTTCTGATGATTTAGTTCTTCGGTTCTTCAGTAGCTAGAAAAATAAGAAATATTTTTTAACTTCAGTTTTGTACTGCAGACTGAAATACTTAGATTTACTACATAGCAGAGGAGAGTCAAATTCCTTTATTGGTAGGGACTAGTTTTTTAGTTTGACTACATTTTTACTCTTTAAGCAATTGTTAGGTACACAGCTTCTGTGTTATATATATTAATTCAACTTATAATATATTGGTCTTGAAGCTGCATAAAATTGTAAGAGACCAGCCTCTTTTTCCTTCCTTTTTTGAAAAAGAAGGCTACAAAATTTGTGATCACAATAAAAAGAGTACAAAGCACCAATGATCTGAATTTAGTCACATAGAAGGCAGGTCACAATCCTTGGGGTATCAGTAAGAAATCTAAGGGTAAATTATACAAAAAGTTGTCACTTATAAATCACTGGATATCCAAGTTAGATTCATCACACATTTGCTTAGCAAGTGCAAGATGGAAGAAATGTTTACATTCATAAGAGTCCTCATTTTGAGGCTACGTTACTTCGCTCAATTAGGCAATAACAAAATAAAAAGACAAGTCAAAGTTATTTCACTCAATTACAAAATCATTGAATTACAGAGACATGTTGAATTATTGACAAGAACAACTGAATTAAAAACATTGAATATAAGGTGACGCATTGAATTAAAATTTGTGCCGCAGTTAGGACTCGAACCCGGGACCTCCTGCTCACTAGGCAAATGCTATAACCACTAAGCCACTGTGGCCTAATGGATATGGTGATTGCACAACTGTTTTAAAGCGTATCTCACTCTACAACACTAACTTCAATTCTGCCTCATGTTCTTTTACATAAATACGTATGAATGTGCTACATATGTAACACATTGAAACACATTTATATATCTCTGTTTATATTAATCTCTTCACTGTCTCTCTGATTTGTATGCAGTTATTGTTGTTCTACTAAGTATCTGTGTGCTGCACATCTGATTTATGTAATGCCCCCATCCCCCAGTTCCACAATACCTAGCCTTGGAACACTTACTCTTTCATCTGAGAAGGAAAAGCGAGGAGGGGGAAAGGCAAAGAAGGGGTGCAGGTTGCCATTTCTGCTGCTTTATTTATCATCACAGTCTTTCTAATAGAAATTAACCTTCTCCTGTCATCTCTAGCATTTGCTCCGAGTTTTCAATTCCCTTCCTATCCTTGATATATGAGCATCTTAAATGGAAAAGTATTGTCACGTTGCAATGGAAGTAGGCTTAACTTCGAAGGCAACTAAGCACAGCACTTATACTGAAAGCACGTTTATTACGAGCTCAACATACACGCAGCACTGACAGCCTCTCAGGCAGAGTGCTCTGCTATTTATACACATACAGAATATACCAGAAATTAGAAGAACAGTTAACATAAGAAACAAGTAGAATTTACAAGTGAACATAAGAAAGATGTAGAACCTTCTGGAATTGTCAATTACAAAGAATTGCGTGAGTGTTCTATTTTCTGAAGAAGGCCATGGCCGATAGCTGAATATGTTGTATGTGTGTGTCTTTTGTATGTGCCTGGCGCAGCTCGTCGCCACGTCTTTGCGGCGAGTTGTAAACTGTCCTCACTATAAATCACTAGGTATTTTTTATTTGAAAGATAGGTGTTTCCCTACAGAATACTGTAGAAAAAAACATACATTTCTCCAGAGTCGGAGATTTTATTATATTATAATGGAAATAATGTTTTCACACTGTTAAAGGGAAACACTGCTGTCAAAATTAGAGATTTCTTCAAGTTCTGAACCACTGTTGTTCAGTAGAAGCTCTTATTTCTTCACCCCATAAGGCCATGACGATAATCTAAACATTTACCACCTGTACTTTTTCTAGGTCCTACATTAATGAGACGGAACTATTATTCTGACAAAAGACATAAGTCATTTACAAAACAGAAAAATCGGCCGACACAGATACTCATATTTTTGGTGTAGAATCCGATGAACATAACTAAATCACTTGTCTCTAAAGTGTGAATCACTTTGTAATCAGACTGAAATGTCAACAAACAGTTCCAAACTCAATGTGATCACAGTACATTTGTTCACCCATGGCCACAAGTCAATTGCTTTTTAAGAGACCAAAGTGATGCACAAGGTAACTTAGTTAATTTTTTCCAAAAATTAAATTTGCACTCAACAAATATATTTATTTACCAGGCGAAAATGCATCAGTTCCTTGACACACACATAAATAAAAACATACACATGCACAAAAAACTGAGCTTTCGCAACCTTAGGTTTCTTCTTCAGATAAAGAGCAGGGAAGGAGAGGGAAAAGGAAAGGATGTGGGTTTTAAGGGAGTAGGTGAGGAGACATTCCAATTCCGGGAGAGGAAAGACTTACCTTGGGGGAAAGAAGATAGGTAAACACACACATGTACACGCACATACACCAAGGCAGATACAATGCAGAGAAAGAGAGATCGTTTAACTTACCCAAAGCACAGGCTCGTAGACCAATACACAAATAAAAAACACAAAAATTCAAGTTTTCGGAACCGTTTGTTGCTTCACCAGGAAAAGAGGAAAGAAGGAGGGACAGAAGGAAAGGATGCGGATTTTAGGGAGTGGATAAGGAGTCATTCCAATCCTGGGAGTGGAAGGACTTACCTTAGGAGAAAAAAGGAAAGGTAAACAAAGAGACACACCAAGGCAGACATTTGAAGAAAGCAAAGAAGTTGTACAGATATACCAGTTAAGGCAGAGGCTCTGTCCAGTGAACAGAGGCAAAGATGTTATAGAAAGTGGGCGGCAATTTGAATATAGCGGAGGTCGAGACCAGTTGGGCAACGGGAGGAGAGAATATGCTGAAGGGCAAGTTCCCATCTACGGAGTTCTGAAAGATTGGTATTGGTGGGTAGTATCCAGATAACCCGTATGGTGTAACACTGTGCCAAGACGTGCTGGCTGTGCACCAAGACATGTTTAGCCACAGGGTGAGTCTCATTACCAACAAACACTGTCTGCCTGTGACCGTTCATGCGAATGGACAGTTTGTTGCCTGTCATTTATACATAGAATGCTTAATAGTGCAGGCATGTTAGTTGGTAAATCACGAGTGTGCTACAGCAAGTGGCTCTATCTTTGATCGTGTACACCTTCCGGGTTACGGGACTGGAGTAAGTGGTAGGGATAGGAAAAACCGACCGGTTAAAACCGATACCGGTATTTTAGTTTTGAATAACTGGTTTTTTTCTGTATTTATTTAGAGTCGGTTGTAACTGGTATTTTTAGTTACTGCCAAGAACCGGGTAAAAAAACCGGTATGACTAATTCCTGTAGTAGTCGTTCAAAAATGTTTTTTGTAAATAATTAAAAAAAATTAAAACTAGTGGACCCTAATATTCAGGGCTATTCGTAAAATGTCCACTGCTGTGAAATATTGGGTCATCGCAGTAACTAAGAAAAGCGATCAGTGATAATTTAAGAACAATCCCGGCAGTCAGAAATGCGCAACAAAAGGGTGGCATAAGAACTTAAGGACTGATGCAGCTGGTGAGGCATCGATGCACCTGTTGCCGTGTGGCGTGGCCTATTAGACGACGCGCGTGCACCAGCAGTGTACGAGACTTGCCTCTGTCTGGTCATGCGGCAGTTCCTTGTTGTCGTCGCCAGAAATAGGTTATGTCTTAAATAGCACCATCGTGAGTGTGGAAGTTCTTCACGAAGTACGGTAGCAGTGAAGCAAAATGCTCCATTTGCTTTAAAATGGTGAAAACGGGTGTCATTTAAGGAGAAAGCATCCAAATTGTTTCTTGGAGAGAAGGTAAATTCGATTCACATACCTATTATGTAAGCTTGGAATAATAAAATTTCATGTATCATCATATTGTTATGCTAACAAGTGTTATTAATGTGATTCCTTGAAAGCGGGGAGCTTTTTTAATAACCAATATGGGTTTAGGTAACATTGATCATGTGGTGCTTCACGAGGTAGCCGTGCGGTCTGAGGCTCCATGTCACGGACTGCGTGGCTGCTCCAGTCGGAGGTTCGAGTCCTCCCTCGGTCATGGATGTACATATATATACATGTGGCATGTGTTACGAGAGAACAGACGTCACTTCTGATCCTGCAGTTGTTATTATTCAACATTCATAGAATATATGACATCAACTGCGATTGGGCAAAGCTGAAAATGTGTACCCAGCTGGGATTCGAACCAGGGTCTCCTGCTTTCTAGGCAGTTGCGCTGACCCCTACACCACTGGGGACACAGTGATCACCGCACCTGCAAGGACTACCTAAGCACGCCTCCTGTCAGATACAAATTCCCAGCTTCGCCCTGCCCACAGTACTCAAACTCGTAGTTATGAACTAACTCCCGTAAGAGTAAGGGCTTCAAACTTTGCCCACCCCTTACTCACTCTTACTCTTACGGGAATTAGTTCATAACTACGAGTTTGAGTACTGTGGGCAGGGCGAAGCTGGGAATTTGTATCTGACGGGAGGCATGCTTAGGTAGTCCTTGCAGGTGCGGTGATCACTGTGTCCCCAGTGGTGTAGGGGTCAGCGCAACTGCCTAGAAAGGAGGAGACCCGGGTTCGAATCCCGGCTGGGTACACATTTTCAGCTTTGCCCAATCGCAGTTGATGTCATATATTCTATGAATGATGGATATATATGTTGTCCTTATCGTAAGTTAGTTTATGTTAGATTAAGTAGTTTTTAAGTCTAGGGACCTATGATCTAAGCAGTTAGGTCTCATAAGAACTCACACCCATTTGAACATTTTTGATCATGCAGTACACAGCTTTCCTAGTTCAATTTGCGTAAATTTGCACTGACAACAATCATACTGTTAGTCCGATACGTGGCTTTATTTTTCGAAATACTTCTGCAGCACTGATTGAAGTTCATTTAGTGACTGTAACTTATACATAAATTGATTATTAAGACGAAAAATTCCTAGCAGGAAAAATAAAATATAAAAAATAGACGAAGATTACTCACCAGGCGAAGGAGCACAGGTGTGACAGCATCACAAATAAATAAATGAATACACACACACACACACACACACACACACACACACACACACAATCGCAAGCTTTCGCAACCCAGTTGCGTCTTCAGGCAGTAGGGAAGGAGAGGGAAAAGGAAATGATGAGGGTTTTAAGGAAGGGGGTAAGGAGCCATTCCAATCCCGGGAGAGGAAAGACTTACCTTGGGGGAAAAAATGGAGGGTAAACAAATGCACACATGCCCACACATTCACACAGACACAAGTACACCTAAGCAGACATACTGTAGAAAGCAAAAGCTTTTGCTTTCTACAGTATGTCTGCTTAGGTGTACTTGTGTCTGTGTGAATGTGTGGGCATGTGTGCATTTGTTTACCCTCCATTTTTTCCCCCAAGGTAAGTCTTTCCTCTCCCGGGATTGGAATGGCTCCTTACCCCCTTCCTTAAAACCCTCATCATTTCCTTTTCCCTCTCCTTCCCTACTGCCTGAAGACGCAACTGGGTTGCGAAAGCTTGCGATTGTGTGTGTGTGTGTGTGTGTGTGTGTGTGTGTGTGTGTGTATTCATTTATTTATTTGTGATGCTGTCACACCTGTGCTCCTTCGCCTGGTGAGTAATCTTCGTCTATTTTTTATATTTTATACATAAATTGTGTATATAATGAGATATTCGTATGCGCTGGCTCACAAGTCCAACTTATGGAGTGGTTGGCTCAATATTCGCAACTGCCGGATGGAAATACTTGGCCATTAAATCTGTATGCATCGTATATTGTCTTCTGCAGACTCCTGGCTAGGGTTACACACACTGAAGTTGGCGTTGTATTTTGAGGGGGTCTTGCAAGATATGGAAACACTAGTGATTTGTCGTATAACGTAAATTTACCTAAATTTTAACTGAATTTCCTAAATTTTACTTTCGGTCGAAACTAGAAAAACCGAAAATTCGATTACGGTTTCTGTTTCGGCCGCAAAATACGTTTCGTTTGAACTCTACTGGGAATAATAGCAATAAAAAACTGAAAACTGGTTATTTAGAAAACCGGTTATCTTGTGCAATTTTTACAGTGCAGTTAAACTGGAGATGAAAAGAACCGGTATAACCGAAAACCAGTTGTTTCAGCAATAACCGCCATCCCTAGTAAGTGGTGGTGGAAGGGTGCATAGGGCAGGTTTTACAACAGGAGGGTAGGGAAGGTGGTTTGGGGATTTCATAGGGATGGACTAGGAGGTTACGAAGGTTAGGTGGGCAACACACTCTTGGTGGAGTGGGAAGGATGGATCTCATTTCAGGGCAGGATTTAATGAAGTCGTATCCTTGCTGGAGAGCCACATTCAGAGACCGATCCAGTTCCAGAAAGTATCCGGTGACAAGAGAGGCACTTTCGGGATTCTTCTATGGAAGGTACCGGGTTTGGGGGGATGAGGAAGTGGCCCTGGCAATTTGCTTCTGTACCAGATCAGGATGTGAAAGCTGTTATTAGGTTATTGGTGTACTGGTTCAAGGATTCGGGACTGGAGCAGACTCGTATGCCATGAAAAGAGAGAGAGAGAGAGAGAGAGAGAGAGAGAGAGAGAGAGAGAGAGAGAGTGGGGGGGGGGGAGTCTTTTGCTATCCCTAACACATGAAGCTGTTCTTATTTAATTCTAAAAAAAGTTTTATTTACAGTATACATCTCTTTAAATTCATAAATAGTATTAAATATACAGCACTTCAAAATTTGTACAAAAGAATGTGCTACCAGTGCACAATGGTCTCCATTGCATGAAGAATTTGGCAAACAGCGCAGTGTGGCCATTTCTGATGATTTAGTTCTTCGGTTCTTCAGTAGCTAGAAAAATAAGAAATATTTTTTAACTTCAGTTTTGTACTGCAGACTGAAATACTTAGATTTACTACATAGCAGAGGAGAGTCAAATTCCTTTATTGGTAGGGACTAGTTTTTTAGTTTGACTACATTTTTACTCTTTAAGCAATTGTTAGGTACACAGCTTCTGTGTTATATATATTAATTCAACTTATAATATATTGGTCTTGAAGCTGCATAAAATTGTAAGAGACCAGCCTCTTTTTCCTTCCTTTTTTGAAAAAGAAGGCTACAAAATTTGTGATCACAATAAAAAGAGTACAAAGCACCAATGATCTGAATTTAGTCACATAGAAGGCAGGTCACAATCCTTGGGGTATCAGTAAGAAATCTAAGGGTAAATTATACAAAAAGTTGTCACTTATAAATCACTGGATATCCAAGTTAGATTCATCACACATTTGCTTAGCAAGTGCAAGATGGAAGAAATGTTTACATTCATAAGAGTCCTCATTTTGAGGCTACGTTACTTCGCTCAATTAGGCAATAACAAAATAAAAAGACAAGTCAAAGTTATTTCACTCAATTACAAAATCATTGAATTACAGAGACATGTTGAATTATTGACAAGAACAACTGAATTAAAAACATTGAATATAAGGTGACGCATTGAATTAAAATTTGTGCCGCAGTTAGGACTCGAACCCGGGACCTCCTGCTCACTAGGCAAATGCTATAACCACTAAGCCACTGTGGCCTAATGGATATGGTGATTGCACAACTGTTTTAAAGCGTATCTCACTCTACAACACTAACTTCAATTCTGCCTCATGTTCTTTTACATAAATACGTATGAATGTGCTACATATGTAACACATTGAAACACATTTATATATCTCTGTTTATATTAATCTCTTCACTGTCTCTCTGATTTGTATGCAGTTATTGTTGTTCTACTAAGTATCTGTGTGCTGCACATCTGATTTATGTAATGCCCCCATCCCCCAGTTCCACAATACCTAGCCTTGGAACACTTACTCTTTCATCTGAGAAGGAAAAGCGAGGAGGGGGAAAGGCAAAGAAGGGGTGCAGGTTGCCATTTCTGCTGCTTTATTTATCATCACAGTCTTTCTAATAGAAATTAACCTTCTCCTGTCATCTCTAGCATTTGCTCCGAGTTTTCAATTCCCTTCCTATCCTTGATATATGAGCATCTTAAATGGAAAAGTATTGTCACGTTGCAATGGAAGTAGGCTTAACTTCGAAGGCAACTAAGCACAGCACTTATACTGAAAGCACGTTTATTACGAGCTCAACATACACGCAGCACTGACAGCCTCTCAGGCAGAGTGCTCTGCTATTTATACACATACAGAAGTTACCAGAAATTAGAAGAACAGTTAACATAAGAAACAAGTAGAATTTACAAGTGAACATAAGAAAGATGTAGAACCTTCTGGAATTGTCAATTACAAAGAAATAAAATTTTTGCCGGTGGGCGGGATTGAACCAGCGACCTTCTGCTCCACAGTCCGTGACGCTATCCCCTGTGCCACGCCGGCAGTTGATGTTCGTGGTCTCCCGTGGCATTGGTCCCTCTCCTGGAGAAACAGCGACCCACTGTTATGATCCCTGTGGAGCCAGCTGCAATGTCCTGGATCTTGACCGTGTCATGGGTCCTCTGTATGACAGTTCAAGAGAATCCTTCGCTTCTCCGCGATTGTCAACGACAGACGTTCTTGTCGTGGCTTCATCAGGAACATTACCGTCCTTAAAGTCCTTGAACAAGAAGCTATTGTCGTCTACCTGCTCTTCAGGATCATAGTAAGGCTTCATGCGCAGGACGTGAACAATGTCTCTTCGTTTTTGACCTTTCGACGACGGCTCATAATCCTCAACTTCGTATGTCACGTCTGACAGGCGGCGTATGACAAAGTATCGCTTCAATAACTTTTCTGACAGTCCAACCTTCTGTACAGGGATAAAAATCCATACAAGATCTCCTGGGCTGTACACAACAGGTCGGTGCTTGTCGTTATACTGCAGACAGTCCTTCTCCTGGGCGTCCAGTGTCCGTATGTGAGCCAGCTGTCTTGCTTCTTCGACCCTGGTGATGAGCTGTTTAACATAGTCATCCTGAGTGTCGTCCGGTTGGAACGGGAACAGTGTATCCATTGTCGTCTCAGCTTCACGGCCATGGAGCAGGAAAAACGGAGTGAAGCCTGTGGTGTCTTGTCTTGCGGTATTGTAAGCAAATGTCACGACTGGCAGAATTGTATCCCAATCCTTCTGCTCAACATCGACGTACATCGACAGCATGTCGGCTAACGTTTTGTTAAAACGTTCCGTAAGACCATTTGTCTGAGGGTGGTATGCAGTTGTCATTCTGTGGACAATGTTGCACCGTGACATTATCTCTGATAATAGTTTTGACTGGAATACTTTTCCACGATCAGATATCATGACACGTGGTGCTCCATGCTTCAAAATAATGTCTTCTACAAGGAATTTTGCGATCTCTGGAGCTTCCGCAGTCGTCACAGATTTGGTGACAGCGTAGCGTGTGAGGTAGTCAGTGCAAACTATTATCCAACGGACCGGTTGTCGACTTCGGGAACCTTCCTAAAAGATCGATTCCAACTCAGTGGAATGGAGCTGCTGCTGGCGGAATCGGTACGAGATGTCCTGGAGGTAACTACGGCACATGCATCCGTCGCTGGCACTCTTTACAGTGACTCACGTAGTGCTTGACAGATCGGTAGAGACCTTTCCAGTAATACCTGCGTCTGATTCTGTCTAGGGTCTTCACAAATCCCAGATGACCGGATATTGGAGCATCATGGAAATATTTGAGAATAGCTGGCTGGAGATGAGCTGGAACAACTAGTAGCCATTTGGGGCCCAGTGGATCGTAGTTTCTCTTGTACAATGTTCCGTTTATAAGTTGGAACTCTCCATTGGTCGGTTCTCCTTTCTCCAAGGCCTCTATCATTTTTAATAGTGTTGGATCTTCCCTCTGTTCAGCTGTAACAACATCTAATTCAGAGAGAGCTGAAATTTCATTAATGCTTTTGTGCTCAACTAATGGATTCCTCGAAAGGCAGTCGGCATCCTTGTGTTTGCGCCCGTTCTTGAATACCACTGTGACATCGTACTCTTGGAGTCTTAGTGCCCATCGCGCTAGTCGACCTGATGGATCCTTCAAGCTAGTCAGCCAACACAAAGAATGGTGGTCTGTCACGACGGTGAATGGTTTGCCGAATAAATACGGCCAGAACTTGTTGATAGCCCAGATAACCGCGAGACATTCTTTTTCAGTTGTAGAGTAGTTTATCTCGTACTTTGAGAGTACTCTTGACGCATAGGCTATCATTTTTTCGGCACCAATCCCATAGCCACTGGCGTCTGTGTGAAGTTCCATTTCTTCATTCTCGTCGTACAAGGCTAGCACTGGTGCGGAAGTTAGAGCCTCCTTAAGTGCTCGGAAAGCTCTTTCCTTTGTCTCATCCCAGTAAAATTTGGCGTCTCCCTGCAGAAGTTCTTGTAATGGACGTGCCTTGTTACAAAAACCTTTTATGAAACGTCGGTAGTATGAGCACAGCCCGAGAAACCTTCTCACATCACGAATGTGCTGAGGAGTTGGAAATTCTGTGACTGCCCTTACTTTATCTGGATCAGGACGGACGCCATCTTCGTTGACTAGGTGCCCCAGGATTTTTATCTCTTTGGCGACGAAGAGGCACTTCTTTGGATTGAGGCGGAGACCTGCAGCCTGAACACACTTCAACACAGTTGACAGGCGACTCAGATGTTCTTCAAATGTTTTTGAGAAAACGACAATGTCATCTAAATAGCAGAGGCACGTCGTCCACTTAAGGTGTCGAAGCAAGTTGTCCATTATGCGTTAGAATGTGGCCGGAGAAGTACATAATCCAAATGGCATTACTTTATATTCATAGAGACCGTCAGGTGTAATAAAAGCCGTCTTCTCCCTGTCAGCTTTGTCAACCTCGATTTGCCAGTAACCAGTCTGCATGTCCATAGTTGAGAAGTATGTAGCTCCTTTCAAACAGTCTAAGGTGTCATCAATACGCGGCAATGGGTAGACATCTTTCTTTGTGATACTGTTCACCCGCCAATAGTCGACACAGAATCGCCACGTGCCATCCTTCTTCTTTACGAGGACCACCGGAGATGACCAAGGACTCTCCGAAGGTTGAATAATGTCATCACGCAACATCTTCTCCACTTCCTCCCGAATTATCTGTATTTCAGCTGGCGACACTCTATACGAACGCTGGCTAATTGGCAGATGGTCCCCAGTATTGATACGGTGCTTTATCGTGGGCCGTTTCGTCTGACTTTTCCCCTGCTGAGGTGTGAATGCACCCGAAAATTGGCAGAGTATATCTAACACCCGCTGGCGTTGTTCCTTAGTCAGTCCAGGCCCTATTGGCAGTTCCACGTTTGTTTCCTCCAGCGTGTTGTCTGTACTAATAGTAGGGCATGGGTCGTCATTGATGACATTGAGCTCACTGTCCTGGATTGGTTCAGCTGTCCCGATACACATTCCCTTGGGGATAAGTTGTGACTGCTCGTGACAATTTGTGATCCAAATCTCTCCTTGACCACCGTTACTTATGATAGCCGCTTTTTACTATCAACAAGAACTTCACAGTTTAACCAGTCATCTGTGTTTGTGACTGCAACTCTTCTCATTGTCAACGGCGATATCGTCACATTGTCAACGACAAATAACTTCCCAGAAAATTCTGTATTACACGTATCTGGCGGAACAACTTCTTCAATTTGCAGCTCAGATCTTCCACAGTCAATGATAGCTTAGGATGCCTGAAGGAAGTCCCATCCGAGGATGACATTGTGACTACATTCTGTTAGCACGACAAATTCAAACGGCTGTGTCCTGTTGTTGATGGTTATTCTTGCGACACAAGTTCCTGCTGGATGGACGTACTTTTCATTTGCGACCTTCAGCAAGGTTGCTCCCGTACCACAGAACATTGTCTTCTTCAGTGTGCGGCGGTAATTATCCGATAATACAGAAAAAGAGGCTCCTGAATCAACAAGTGCCCGGACAGGTTGGCCGTCGATTATGACGTCGATGAGATTTCCCGACATCTTGGCGACTGTCGTCCATGGAGGATTTTCATCTGCGGCGGCCTCACCTCCGTAGATGGTCGCCTCGCTTAGTTTTCCTGGGTGCGGCGGTTAGGGGAGCGGCTGGTACCTCTGTACGGCAACGGTGAACGGCTGCGGCGAGTGACCTCGTCTAGGGTACGGCGATGGGCTTCTTCCCATAGGTCGACTGAACTCATCAGCAGGTGACTGCCTCAGATAGAACTGCTCCGACGGCTGAGTCTTGCGGCAAAATAATCATCGAACACTCGCCTCCTCTCTCTGCAGTAGCGTACGACATGTCCAGGGCGTCCACAGTGGAAACAAAGTGGTGTGTTGTCTTCTGTCCTCCAGACGTCTGTTCTTCTGCAGGGCGTCATAGTTACCGGGGGAGTTGGCTGTGGTCGCGTTGTTAAACACCTCTGGTTTCTTCAATTTGTCCAGGTTCCATCTCCTTAATTTTCTACCTTTCTGCAGTGCCTTGAGTTTTAATCTGCAGTCCATAACCAATAAGTTATGGTCGGAGTCTATATCTGCCCCTGAATATGTCTTACAGTTCAAAACCTCATTTCTAAACCATCGCCTTACCATTATAAAGTCAATCTGGTACCTCCCAGTGTCTCGTGGTCTATTCCACGTATATGACCTTCTTTCATGATGATTAAACCAAGTGTTAGCGATGATTAAATTGTGTTCTGCACAAAATTCTACTGGGCGATCTCTTTCATTCCTTTTCCCCACTCCATATTGACCAACTATATTTCCTTCCCTTTCCTACTACCAAGTTCCAGTCCACCATCACAATTAAGTTTTATTCTCCATTAATGGTCTGAATAATTTCTTTTATCTCCTCATACATTTCTTCGATCTTATCATCATCGGCAGAGCTAGTTGGCATATAAACTTGTACTAATGTGGTAGGTGTTGACTTCGTGAGTTGATGACAACATCCTCCCGAGTAGTCCCCGCCCAGAGATCCTAATTGGGGACTATTTTACCGTTCGCAGTAACTGCATGGCAAAGCCATGTTAGCTGATGTTACAAGGCCAGCTCAGTCAATCATCCAGACTGTTGCACCCGTAACTACTGAAAAGGCTGCTGCCCCTCTTCAGGAACCACATGTTTGTCTGCCCTCTCCACAGATACCCCTCCGTGGTTGCACCTACGGTAGGGCTATCTGTATCGCTGAGGCACGCAAGCCACCCCACCGCGGCAATGTCTGTGGTTCATGAGTGTGAGTATTTTGATGCCTGAACGTAAACTAAAAAATGCAAGGGTGATCCAGTAAGCAAACTTTATAATTTGAAGCATTATTTCCCACATTTTACACAATTTTCTTTGAAGTCCCTTTAAAAGTATAAAAATGGTGTTCTACTATATGTAATGACTGGTTTAAAATTTCAGACCTCTACCTTCAAACTAGAGCAGCCTAATATTCATCCAAGGCTGTCGCAAATTTAATAAATACTTTCAAATTTATTTAATTCCGTTTAAAATTCAGGTACGAAAATTAATACCTGTATAAAATTTTCTGCAGAATTCAAACATTGCATGAGATTTCTTGCAATCACATTGTTACCAATTATTTGGATCTTATAAATATTCAAATTACTTTCCTTTAAACGTCCACAACTTATATTACTGATTTCTGTGTATAGACTGAAATTACACTGTCCTATTATTTTGACTGGTACCACAAAGAGAAGAAAATTTCCTTTATAAAAGACTCAAAAAATCTTTGGAAAAATGAAAAATATAGTAGCAGTGATAAAACAAAACAATATATAGGACATAATGTAAAAATAATCAGTTTTAGATACAGAAGTAAAACTTCATTCAAAATAATATCTGTGTTTACATATTTACATCTACAGGAATCTATTTGTTTACTGTATAAACAATCCAAAATGGTATAAGATCTTATTGTAATTATGTGTAACCTTAAATCTGGGAGAAAACACACCCAGAAAGTTTGTGGCAAGTGATTTTGTGTTCGAGCATGTGAAGTGATTTCATGTTCGAGCAAGAGTTGTGTAAACTCTTTGACTGTGCACGCTCTTTGTATAAAGTTTCTCCGATATATATTCGGTGTTTTAAGTGCTGTAATTATTAGTGTTAATATTGTGTGTGTTTTAAATAAAATATTATTTAACATCCAACAGGTTTAACAGTATCGTTTTAATGGCCCAAATGAGATTGCTATTTGTTGGGCTCCATTACAAAATAAATTTCCATTCCAGACAAGTAAATTTTTGTTTCTGTCTGTAAAACTGAATTAATTTGTTAATATGCCCTGAATATTGTTTTTACGAATGCTAGTGTAGTTGTAATTTCCCCAAAGATTTTTTTAAAGTATGATTTACAGGAAATTTTATTGTTTCCAATAATACCAGCCAGAATATTGTGACAGTGTAACTAGAGTCTGCACACAAAAATATGTAATTTTTTAAGCTGTGGACATTTAATTGAACTTAATGTGTCTATTTGAAAGGCTCAAATGACACCCCATAGTGCGATTATAACAAATCTGAAGCAATATTTGAATTTTACCTAAAATTTTGCTTACCTACATTTTCTGGAAATTTTCAGATCTTTCCTTCCTCAATTTTAGGAGAAATTAAATGAATTTGAGACCTTTCGTTAAATTTGTGACAGCCTAAGATGAAATTTTTAGTACTTTAGGCTAACAATCAGGCTGCTCAAGTTATGATAGATGTCTGAAATTTTAAATCATTCATTACGTATGTAAACAAACCATACACACCAAATCTCACGAATATCTGAGTCGGTGGGTCGCATGGTGTGGATCAGTTACCGTATTTGCTCGAATATAGGCCACACTTTTTTCCCCAAATTTTGGTGTACAAAATCGTGGTGAGGCCTATAATCGAGATTCAATCCTCCCCCCCTCCCCCCAACCGCACCTTTTCTCAAAGTCGTTAGTTTCAAAAATTACATACTCACTTTTATTTTGGTTTGAGAAACATAATAAACTAGATAGATTTAAAAAATGCTACAGTAACAGTTTGGTAGATTTGCATATACGTTTTTGTACACTTTTACGGAAAGGGCGCGGGGATTCGTGGAAGTCAATATTTCGATATAAATCGAATGGTGTCATTCTGTACCACAGCATACAAAAGCTGACGACTGTTTTTTAACAAGACCGCACGGCCTAAAACAAAAATAGTATGTAACACACACTCCCTAAGCTCATAAATTTGATGTAGTAAAAGAAGCTAGTCTTCGCGATAAAAGTTTAATGCGTGTCACGAGAGATTTTACCGTGATGTTTATGTTGGTACGGTAACACCTACCGTGAGCAATGATGGGAGGTTAAGATAGCAGAACAACTGATCTGTGTAGCTAATGCTGATGTTGAGTTCCAATGTTACGTTTTAAAATAACGTATTTTACTACGACCAGATTCACTGGTTTCACATTCATTGGGGGGTTACATAGAACTCGGGGCTATTTTGCAGCCTTGCAACTGAATCATTTCTGTTGTAACAGCAAAATCACAGTTCCTGTTTCGAATTATGAAGTCAAGCAAACATGGGGATATTTACATTTTAGCCCTTGAAATGCATGATGATTCTTCAAACATTTTAATAGTTTATCCTCACTTACACACCAGCGTCGAACGTTTTTTCGCCAACGTCAAATTTACGTCGAACTTCCCGTTTTCCATGTCCGTTACTGTGACTAGGCAACCTGAAACTTACATTCGACAGTGTAACCCGTATGTTCGTTTCCTGCTACAAACTTACAAGCCAAAACATCCTCTCTCTCTCTCTCTCTCTCTCTCTCTCTCTCTCTCTCTCTCTCTCACACACACACACACACACCGAAAAACTATATTTTCGAAGCTCATGCCTACGCTTTACAACGCTTGAAACGCTCAGTAACATGCCTTGGTTCGGCGTCCCCTCACTTGGGGCGCCTGGATCGGCCTGTCGTCTCGCTTTCTTATTCGTTGATTTACAATTTTGCATAATTGTTTTGAGTTTATTGAAAAGAGAACATTATTTCATTAACATTGTGTTTCTGATTACGCAAAAGTTCGATTATACAAAAATTTAAAAAATATATATAAATTAAAAAACTGCGGCCTATACACGAGATTTTTTTTCCTATAATATCGTGTCAAAAAATTATGTGCGGCCTATATTTGCACGCGGCCTATATTTGCAGAAATATGGTATATGGAATGACCCAGGTGATTTTATGGGTGCCCAGAAAGAGACTGCTTATATCAGAATTGGTGACAGAAAAAATAAAAATGGAGAAAAAGAATGGAAAGGGCCAATGAACATGGACTCTCATTACCTTAATATTTACTGGGACTACGCACCTGCAGGAACCTTCACGTCTCGTTCTGCGGCCCGTCGCTGTCGCGGTCTCCTTCCTGCTCCTCCTCTTCACTGTCGCTGTCGCTGATGCTGTCGTCGGCGTCCAGGTTAGGATCGTCCGGCCCCCCCTCTCCTGCTCCCGCCTCGGCCTCCTCCTGTTGCTGCTGCTGCTCCTGCTTTTTCTTCCAGGCCTTCGCCATCTCCAGCAGTTTGAGGTTTGGTTTCGTCGCCTCGTCTTCGGGGAAGATGTAGTCGAAGAACTCCTCCCAACCCTCCTCGGACTGAATAAAAGAGAAAAAAATAGCTCTCCTCTCAAAACAGTCTAGAAACAATGGAAACACAGTAGCTGCTTTTAACGAAGTACGTCAACTCGTTGGCACACATTTCGCAAAATCTGTACTGACGAATGCTGAAAAACGAGGCTCAATTTATCCGATATTAGTGTACTTAACGATCTCTATATCACTACTATAGCTTCCATTTGACTTCAGCAGAATAGTGACAAATTCATAATTAAAAGAGGAGCCAGGCAATGAGATTTCATATCACCAAATATTGTGAACAGCCCTAGAGGAAGTTTCCAGCTCTCTAAGTTAGGAAAATGAATGGAGGAAGTGTCTTAATAGAATACATCTGAGCTATCTTCATTTAGCCAGTTACAAAGGGAAAATATTTGACAAGTCAGAAAGCAGACCTGAAAATAAATTATTATACGACTAATGTAATATATATTATAGAAGGAAACTTTCCTGGTGGAATAAATATGTATAAAAAATAGAAATCGGATAACTTACCCAAAGTGTGTTTTTATTTGTATCTGTCGATGAGCCTGTGCTTTGGGTAAGTTATCCGATTTCTATTTTTTTTATACATAATGTAATATATATTCGATTAATGATGAAAATTCTCCTCAGAGATGATAAATATTGCTCAAACGAGATAGAATGGCTGGCCAGTACTTACCTTTGTGCTGTACTGTGGATAGTAACACAAATGAAGAAACAGAAAAAAAGAGGACAGAAAGGACAAGCTTTCGGAACACAGTTCCGAAGGTTGGGAGTACGGCAGAAGGCTACTCTAGGTGGTGTGGGAAGAACAGTTTGGAGTGATGGTCTCATCTTAGGGCATGACTTGAGAAAGTCATAGCCCTGTTTGAGGAATTTGTTGAGGCATTCCAGGCCAGGACGGTACTGGGCAACCAG
The DNA here is from genome assembly GCA_026315105.1 of Locusta migratoria. Taxonomy (NCBI): domain Eukaryota; kingdom Metazoa; phylum Arthropoda; class Insecta; order Orthoptera; family Acrididae; genus Locusta; species Locusta migratoria. The sequence goes on along the minus strand of CM048753.1, from coordinate 54,174,555 downwards.
AGTAGCCTTCCGCCATCCTCCCAACCTCCGCAACATCCTCATCGACCTTGCAACATCCCAAAACCACCCTCCCTACCTAATGGTTCCTACCCCTGCAACCGCTCCCGCTGCAAAACCTGTCCAATGCATCCTCCTACTACCACATACCCCAGCCCCACCACAGGAAAAACCTACCCGATTTGAGGCAGGGCCACATGCGAGACAACACACATCATGTATCAGCTGACATGTGTCCACTGTTCAGCCTTTTATGTTGGTATGACTACTAACAAATTGGCTGAGCGGATGAATAGGCATAGACGGACTGTTCGCCTGGGTGACACCCAATATCCTGTGGCAGAACATGCCCTCCAGCGTAACTCCAGGGACCTGGGCACGTGTTACACCACAAGTGCCATTTGGATAGTAGCAACAAACACCAGTCCCTCAGAGCTACGGAGGTGGGAACTTGCCCTCCAACACATCCTCTCCTTCCGCCACCCCCCTGGCCTAAATCTACGCTAACCCCTCCCGTTCCTCCATCCTCAGCTCACCTATTCATTATCCCTTCCTTACCCCCCCCCCTCTCTCTCTCTCTCTCTCTCTCTCGCGATCTCTCTCTATCCCCCCCCCTCTCTCCCCCCCCCCCCCATGTGTGTGTGTGTGTGTGTGTGTGTGTGTGTGTGTGTGTGTGTGTGTGCTTCCATTTGTCCCTGTTAATGTTTTAGACAACCCCCCCCCCACCCCTCTTACACCCCTCAGCATCATTCAGTTCACTCCTCTTCTCTTCTCTTCACTACTTGATCTTTCCTCTTTGGTTATATATATCCTCTCTGGCTTGGCTCAATATGTACATGCAGTATCTCTGACGTCCACACTGCTGAAACATCACCTTCATGACCTAAGCCGTGAATTACCTTTCCCTTCCATTCCCATCCTTTCTTCTGTCCTTCTCTCCCACCTGATGAAGGAACTGTGTTCCGAAAGCTTGTCCTTTTTGTCCCCTTTTTCTGTTTCTTCATTTGTGTTACTATCGGCGGTGCAGCACAAAGGTAAGTAGTGGCCAGCCATTTCATCTCGTTTGAAAAATATGTAATATATATTCTAATATGAACAAATCAGTCTAAATCACAGAGATTGTACACTTTATTTTATATAAAGGTGACCAGTTCTGATCTTACAATCGTCATCCTCAGACCGATTTGCTTAAGTTGGCGCCGAGACGAATCTCTCTGAGGATGATCTGATTATTATATATAAAGGTGACCAGTTTCTTACAAAGTATGTATTTCTGTTAGCAAGACTGATTTTGTAATACTAAAAATTGTATCAGTTTGCTGCTTTCCAAAAGGAAAAATGTTTTCCAAACTTGTTAATATATATATTCACCATATCAAAACAAAAAGTGTACAAATTAACAATTAAACCACGAAATCAGTTAACTACAGTGTCTTGATTAACAGGAAAAGAAACAGAAAAATAGATGTTAAAGAGCTTCTCTCTCTCTCTCTCTCTCTCTCTCTCTCTCTCTCTCTCTCTCTCTCTTAACTAATTAGGATTTTTCAAAACTAAGCTTACAATATATGAGTATGCTTGTAATTGGCTCTTCTGGAAAGGAAAACTTCTAATTGGCTTGTACAATAAGTTCATTTTTGATAGTTAATCATAGGTTTATAACACAATAATGGAAAGTCCATGTTGGAATTAATAATATACTAATAATGACAGTTTACAACTCACTGAAAAGACGTGGCAACGAGCTGCGACAGGCACATACAAAAGACACACATACAACACTTTCAGCTATCGGCCATGGCCTTCTTCAGAAAATAGAACATTCACACAGTCAGACTTCGAAAAGTGCGGCAGGCAGAGGTGACGGTCGTTTGACTGTGTTGTGTGCCTGTGTGATTGCATAAATGTTCTATTTTCTGTAGAAGGCCATGGCCGATAACTGAAAGTGTTGTGTGTATGTCGTCTAAAAAAGGAGTCTCTTCTTCAGCAGTAGGTACCAAACTGTTGATGATAATGACATCTTTATCATGAAGAAAATATATCTAATAACAAACATGTTCCAGTACCTCTTCTAAGATTCAGTCAGTCAATGTATCCCACTTCCCTTACTGCCTATTCCATTCTGCTGGTCTACTTTGTTTTGTAAGTTCTTGGAAATATTTGCTCCATTTCTAAATACGCAAGTTGTACTGCAACCAATTATTTGTAGTAATAACAATGTATTTCAGCCTAGATGGCTTTATATATTTTCATTTTCTTTTCATTTTTCACATTACTGGTTTAGACAGAATCTAGCTGTCATCTTCAGACTTGTTGAATCATTTTACACGATATCTATCTCGCTCACAAAATGAGAGCATATCTCACTACTAAAATAAGAACACCACACAGGCTTGTCTTTAACATAACAGAATATTATGACATGTCAACAGCACTACCCTTGTGCTTGGACCAGAGATGGCAGTCGTGTTTGTATGAATTATAAAGAAGGAATTAGATTAGGTAATGAGACAATAAAAGTAGTAGGCGAGTTTTGTTATTCGGGTAGTAATATAACTTCTGATGCCGTCTCTAATGACCGAGTTGTCGACAGGACGTAAAACCCTAAGCTTCCTTCCTTCCCAAAACTTCTGATGGTCGAAGTAAAGGAGATATAAAATTCAGAATGGCTATGGGAAGAAAAGCGTTTTTAAAGAAGCAAAACTTGTTAACATCCAATATTAATTTCAATGTTAGGAAGTCCTTTCTAAAAACATTTGTCTGGAGTGTAGCATTGTAAGGGGGGGGGGGGGCAATAAGGAGTTCAGACAGGAAGATGACAGAAGCTTTCGAAATGTGATACTATAGACGAATGATGAAAATTAGATGGGTAGATCACATAACAAATTAGGAGGTGCTTAACTGGATTGGGGAGAAAAGAAGTTTCTGGCATATCCTGACTAAGAGAAGGGATAGATTGGTGTGACACATTCTAAGACATCAAGTAATCGTCAACTTAGTATTAGAAGGAAGTGTATGTGGTAAAAATTGTAGAGGGAGACCGAGGGACAAATACAATAAGCAGATTCAAAAGGATGTAGGTCACCGAACGTATTCTCAGATGAAGGGACTTGCCCAGGAAAGGGTAGGGTGGAGAGCTGCATCAAACCAGTCTGCGGACTGAAGACCACAACAACAACAAAACAACAACAACCCACAACTTAACTGTTTTACGGGGTGGAATTTGTCCCCTACTACTCAAATGAAAAGTCTGCAAAACTGACATTGTGAGAAGGGATGGGGTGGGAATTGCCACTTTCAAAATACATATCCACAACAAAATATAATAATGGAAAGTCCAGGTTGGAATTAATAATATAGTGAGGACAGTTTACAACTCACCGCAAGGACAGGCACATACAAAAGACACACACATACAACACATTCAGTTATCAGCATGATCTTCTTCAGAAAATAGAACACTCACGCAATCACACAGGTGCACAACACAGTCATACAACCATCACCTCTGACTGCTGCACTTCGAATCACGCTCTGCAGCGAATCGGGGACGGGGACACACACACACACACACACACACACACACACACACACACACACACACACACACACACACAAAAACACGTGTGCATGCATTTTCTATATATATTTATTTTACTTTATTTTATTTTCTCCCCTCATCCGCCTCCCCACTCCATTCCTAAGCTGCATCTTGTTATTCCCATCTAACCCATCCCCACCACCGTGACATAACCTTCCTATCCCCTCTCCCCTGCCCTCCCCTCCCGTCCCCGATTCGCTGCAGAGCGTGATTCGAAGAGCGGCAGTCAGAGGTGATGGTTGTATGACTGTGTAGTGTGCCTGTGTGATTGCGCGAGTGTTCTATTTTCTGAAGAAGGCCATGGCCGATAGCTGAATGTGTTGTATGTGTGTGTCTTTTGTATGTGCCTGTTGCAGCTCGTCGCGACGTTTTTGCGGTGAGTTGTAAACTGTCTTCACTATATTATTATTATATCCACAACAAATGTGCGAGTCTCAGAGAACCACTGTTGTACAGCAACTGAAACTGCCACAAGTACCCTCGAAACACCACTCCCCCCAAGCGACTGCTATACTGTGCACGAACAAAAACAGTCGGGTATTTCTGCCACTCCCCATACAGTACTGACAAACAGAGGCAGCCACTCACCCCGTCATCAGCCTGCACGCGCTGCCGCTTCTTGACACGGCGCGGCATGCGCGCCTGCACCCCGGCCACGGAGTCCGCGTCCCCGTGCCGCTTCTCGAAGTCTCGCCACGCCTCCAGCAGCATCACCCTCTCCTCCTTGTCCTGGGCGCTCCGCAGCGCCTGGTTCGCCCTCTCGAAGACGCGGCGGGCCAGAGCGACGGCCGCCTCCGGGTCGTCTCCCCCGACGGCCGACATCTCGAACTGCGCGTAGCTCATCCACACCTGTAACGGCCGGGAACAAACTGTGTGACACGCAGTGTCTCCCACACTTTCAAACACAATATTTCACTTATAAGTTACTGGATAACCAACTCCTTAGCATCGAGTATGAAATGAAAACCGGGATGCACCGAGGATACAGGGAGGAGTAAAGTTTCTATTATATCACCGATTTTTGGATTTAGGTTTTATTGCTTGTCGAGTGCCACATTATTTATATACACCAAATGTTTCCTTTCTTTGCACTTTCTAAGCAGTCACAGCACACTCACTGCTGAGAGTCGATATTTCAATAAAGTCGAAGGCCTGTACGAGTGCACAATGATATTTGTTGCTTATAATCAATATTTTGATATTCTTCACTGTGCTGTGATTTGAGATTTGTGGTTTAGTTCATCACTTCCCACTACTAATAAATGTGCATTCAGATAACATGCCAAGATGCAAGTTGGAAACAGGCAATGATGCAATGTGACAATGACAATTGTATTCACAATTCAAAACAAAACATGTAAGGAAAAAAACGTAACTCTTTTCACAAAGAGCAAAGTCGTTTTTAACTCCCTTAATAACATCACAGAATAAACATCCAGGAAACTCTGCTACAATCTGTACAACAAAATGCAAATGGATACATTTAGCTTATTTTATTCCTTGTGCACTTTAGCTGCTGAGCTTACCTACAGAATAGAGATAATACAGAATGGTAAGCAGAGGGTCACTCCTATTATTTGAATGCAGCCGAGTATTGCGCTCGATGTTGTATTGAAACTGTGTAAACACATAATAGCTTATTACTACTAAAATTTGAAATGGACACTTTTTGCTAAATGGATATAATATGACTGACCGAATTACACCTTTTAATAAAAAATCTAATACTGGAAACTCCATGTTGTAATTCAACAATATGAAAGGACAGTTTATAACTTACCATAAGACATAATGATGACCCGAAACAGCCAGATAAAAAAGACACACATGTACGATACTCAAGATATCGGACACTGGCCTTTTTCAGAACAACATTAACACACACACACACACACACACACACACACACACACACACACACACTTCACAGTCAGTGCCACACTCAAAATTACGCTCTGCGGTGAGGTAATATAAGATAGGAGGGGAGGAGGAACAGCTGTATCCATCCCCACCACCATCACGCAATCTTCCTGCCCCTCCCCTTCCCTATCCTATTCCCTAACAGCATGATTCGGAATGAAGCAGATGGAGATGACAGCTGTGTGACCAGAGTGTGCCTGTGTGATTGAGTGAAGAAGGCCAATAGCTGATAGCTTAAGTGTTGTGTGATTTTTATGTGCCTGTCACAGCTCGTCATTGTGTCTTTGCAGCAAGTTGTAAACTGTCCTCATTATAGTTTTTGCAAAAAAAAAAAAAAAAATTATTCTGAACCTTAGTAGTAAGGCACTCTCATTTAATTGGTTTTAGTATGGTGCCAAGCACAACGTTTGGCTGGTTACAGATCAAAGGCGTCACAATCTACTTTGCCTTCTGTATCCTCTCTGTTTTCTGATGACATAATAAATTTTATTTGTGCAGTAATTGCAAACATATTTGTAGGAAAGAGTATTTTCAGTCAAATTTAAACAAATCTTCAAATGCATACAGCATTCCTGTGTCCCACCCTCGGTGTGTCCCAGTAAAGTACAGTAGAACCCTGGTTAACCAAACTAGATGGGGGAGCCCATTTTGGATACAAGTTTTTTCATTTAAGCCATGAACGTCTAATATACACAACATTTTTATGCATTGCAATAATAGTACGCATTTTAGAAAGGTTTTGAATGACAAACAAAATGTAATACAGTACCCCTTTAAATGCTACACTTATTTTCTTTATTTAAGTTAAATTTACAGCACATTTTTAGTGTTTCTGTACAACAATTTACAGCAAACAGCGCCTAACAATTTGTAACATATAAATTTCTTATTCAAAAAACTGTGTAATTGTTGTATGCTTCTTTCTCTGCTCAATATGTTTCCTAACAGCAAACGTCGCGCCACCTTTTCATTAACATAACGTCAGTCGGCGTTCCCTCACTGCACTGCTCTACCAATCTTAGGACAACCTAAAAGAAACACACTCGTACTGTAATTGCTGTGCTAAGCTACTGTATGCACAGAAAACTTGGAAAGCTAATAAATTCCTAATTTAGACTTACATACCTGTAGTGCTCAAAAACCATCATTCAGTTGTCAGCCTGTCATCCACTTCACCTATTTCGCCCGCATCAATGTTTGTCTGCAATAATATATCTACAATTTCTTGGTAAATGTTTGTTGGGAATCATCTGCGACAACCCATTCATCAACCTCGTTCTTATCCATGTCTTCCCATCCATGTCTTCGGTTTACCATTTCTGTTAAATGTTCAAAATTTTCTAAGAAGTGTTCAAGGCCATCATACAGTTTCCTCCCACACCTTTGAAGGGTTTCTGCTTTCACATTACCCCATGCCTGAGCACACCAATAAATTACGTCCTTCATATTGACCGCCTTCAGCACTTTGTTTACGCTTTTGTTCTGCAAGTCACTATCCTGCAGAATGCTTCTCTAAAAAAAAAAAAAAGCCATGGTAATGCCATTTAAATGTTGCTGTCACACCTTGATCCAGTGGCTGAATTACAGTGGTAGCATTTGGGGGAAGGAAACGCACAACAATATCACCACTTTTTAACTCACAAGAATGCGTAGGCGCATTCTCAATTAACAAGATCGCCTTTCTAGGCTGACCTTTTTCACTTAAAAACTTTTCAACTTTCGGTACAAACTGATCCCTAAACCATTCACCAAAGTGTTCACAAGACATCCATGAACTTTTTTGAGCGCTATAAAAAAGTGGCAGCAGATTTGGGGCAACATCCTTTAATTTGAGCAGTTTTTTCAACTTCCCGATACACATTGGAGGCAGTCTGTGTGTGCCAGAAGCGTTTGCTGCCAAAAGAATAGTGATCCATTCTTTTTTCATTTTGTGTCCTGGGGCAGATGTTTCTTTTGAGGAACTGAGGATTTAGTAGGCAACATCTTGAACACCAGTTACATCAGCATTGTAAATTTGACCCTTAATGTAGCCTTGGGTGTAATCTTCAGATTCTGTTTTGAAAACTTCAACCACATCTGGGTCTGCCAATAGCTTTTCTCCACATACATTCAGTTGTCGGATATCGTATCTGTTTTTAAACCTATCAAACCACCCGTAGCTTACCACTAAATCTTTTCCCTTCTCACATAATAATTCAGCCAGCAGTTTAGCTTTTTCTTGCAGTATAAGACCTGTCAAAGGCATGCCTTTTTCTCATTGGATGAACCATAGGTGAAGAGCTTCACCTGTAAAGGAGACCGCGTATAAAACGCTTGTATGACCACGTCTTGAGTATTGCTCAAGTATTTGGGACCCGCAGCAGATCGGTTTGAAGGAAGACATAGAGGCGAGCAGCTAGATTTGTTACCGGTAGGTACGACCAATGCGCGAGTGTCACGGAAATGCTCCGGCAACTCAATTGGGGATCGCTGGAAGAAAGAGCGACGTTCTTTTCGTGAATTTCTGTTAAGTAAATTTAGAGGGCCGGAATTCGAAGCTGAGTGTAGTACGATCTTGCTGCCGCCTACTTACATTTCGCGTAAAGATCACAAAGACAAGATAAGAGAAATTAGGGCTCGTACGGAGGCATATAGGCATTCTTTTTTTCATCGTTCAATTTTGGAGTGGAATAGGAAAGGAAATGCCTAGTAGTGGTACAGTGTACCCTCCGCCACACACCTTACGGTGAATTGCGGAGTGTATATGTAGATGTAGATCTACTTTTTCAAAGTCAGATATTTTCAAAGTTTTTCTGTAAGAATTTTTCACTGCTTGTTCTAGAAATTTAGATTTCATCCAATCTGAAACTGTAGACACACCAACTCCATAGTTAGCTGCAACACTTTTCAATAAACTTCCTCGTTCCACTTCTTTGATTGCAGCTAATTTATCAGTGAAAGTAATCACAACACGCTTCTGTTTGGTCACCATGGCACACAATATGTACACAAGTGACATAAAGAAATGATAACTTGAATGCACTTTTGTATCGCAGATCTGCACAAATGTATTCACAGCTACTGACTGGAGTTGGCGTTAAGCTAAGTACAGACCAGAACAAACCATTGTTGTACACTCGCATGAAGAGAGTTAAGTGTACAAAAATAAAGTATCCAAATTACAGTAATTACAGGTGGAATTAGTCCCCCCCCCCCCCCAGTGGCGTTTCGGATAACCCAGGTTTCAGTTGATCTGAGTTCGGTTTTACTGTATGTCAGCCATTGTTTACATGTCTCAACACCTGCTGTTGTGTGCTAAGCATGATAAGTGCACTATGCTGAAACAGCTGAAGGTATCAACTGAGGTAATTCAACTTACATTGAAACAGGGATGCTCAACAATAACTGTGCCGTGGATATTTAGAAAGTAAAAAGAAAGGTTTTTCGTTTTCTTTCTATATAAGTGACATGCAAGGTAATAAGAAACAAAATAACAATACTTCAGAACTAATGTACAGGTACTGAACTAAATCACTAAAGTTTAGTAAAGTAATGATGCAATGAAATGAATAGTAAAATTAGCATGGCAAAGGACAAGTTTAGGTCAGAGAGAAAATTCACACAACCACCAATATTGATGTCAATATATTTTCAGGAAAATTTATCTTTGTGCTTCATGCTGTCATTTAAGTAAGCGGTGTAATTATGCTTATACAGAATAACTCCTGATGGTATGTTAGTTGAACATCAAAGAGGCTTCAACATTTATTAAACAAACTTAGTAATTTAAACTGGTCACAGTCAACTGCCAACTGGTCACATGGTTTCACTTCCTAAATTATTTGCTTTGAGCTAGAAAATTTACTTTTCAATATTAACAGTTTAGTTGCTCTTGTCAGGAAACATTAGGTATAAATATAAAATGTCTAATGTTTAATAATGCCGGTAGTGCATATGTGGCATAAAGCATACGTATTGCTGTGTTAAGCTCGATACAGTTAACAGATTAGGACGGTGTTGGGTAGTCAATTATTAGCTGTTAAGCAGTACTGTATGTGTTTATGCCACACAATACGAATTAGTTGCAGTGTGTGAATGGCTGTTACCTGACATAGAACCTTAGCCACAAACTGATGCCAACAACATTCATGCATTTTTGAGCTGAAGCAGTCATTAATAAATTCAAAAGAGATAGATTGGCTGGCCAGTACTTACCTTTTTGCTCTACTGCTGATAGTTACACACACACACACACACACACACACACACACACACACACACACACAAAAGAGTTCACAAGCTGATCTGTAGTATAGCCTAAAGCCTAGGTTTGAAAGGAAGACGAGAATTTGCTTTTGATCCAATGCTTGTGAACACAGAATTGAATATGAATGTTAAGTCTCAACTGCTTTAACATTTAATGAAATTTCCATCCTCTGTGAAATGGATATTTTGTTTCAGTTATCATTGGTTATATTAAAAAATCAAGCATTAAATCATATAATGCATGCTGATTATTTGGAAAATTAGGTTTGATTGCACTCTTGCACTTGGCTGGTTGCAGTTATTTATCCTATACATATTATAAATGCGAAAGTTTGTATGTTTGTTACCGCATCACGCTAAAACTGCAGCATTGATTTAGATGAAATTTCATATAGAGATTTCTTATGTCTTGGATTAGGACATAGGCTACTTTTCAAAATGTTTATTACAAGTTATTTATTTGAAATATACCCATAGAAATACGTAACGATTGTAAGAAGCTTCTAATACAACAGCTGAGGTGCTATGTAGTGTATATCATGTTTAGCCGCGAGGGTTAACGCGTCATGACATAAACTTCCATTATTTTGGGCAATGGTTCGTGTCCTGCTATAGTGAATTTTTTTCCTTTGTTATTTTTTTTACTTTCTAACATATAATAAGATTCTGTGATAGTGCCAAAACGGCTTAACTGACATATAATTACATACGCAAGAAATCTGAATGTTGGCGTTTATGACGCATTCATTTCCATTGGTGGTAGCAAATGAAGGAAGTATGCATATAAATTGAAGTCTTTAAATAAAATATGCTCTAAGTACCATGGCAAGAAAAAATTTAGTCCCTAGTTATTCTAGCTCAAATAACCCTTACGTACTTTGTACATTTACCTCTTTGCAGGCGCCCAATAACACAAATTATTAAGATACCTCCTACACAACAATAGATAGTTCTGTGGCTCCATCTCCGCCCAAGTAAGTCTGAATTTTCAAATTTACTCACCTTAGCCACATTAGATTCGCTGCCCGCCAGGTACACGGACGGTAACAAAACATTTGTCTTTTTCCAGTCTGACGATGCGCTAACAGCGCGAAACGCGTTATTGGAAAATAAAATACTGCAACAGAGACTGAGCATTTTTAAAAATTCAACACTGTTGCTGCACCAGCCGCCACCACCACCATCATGGAATGGAATGAAATGTAAAAAAAAACATTGACTTTTGTGTAGAATGGGATCTAGATACCAAGCTCTATTTTGTGTACAAAGCGTGAACTGCCACGTATAAATAGCATACGTAAACTGCAACAAAAGTAGTAGCAAATGCACTCAACAGATGGCAGGCGGTACGCTGCAGTTAATATATGAAACATTGTGTGTTTCGGCCAACTGTAACGAAAGTAATAGCAAATGCACTCAACAGATGGCAGGCAGTATAACACTCATGAAAATGTTTCTCAGGACATAGAATGTGTATTCAATTGTGATATCTGGCCACCGCATGTTTCTCGCACGGACAGCTCTGCGTAGGCTGCTCCCGAGTATCGAGAGCTAGAAATCTCTACGTGTACCCGGAGAACAAGAAGTCTCGAAATGTCGTTTAGAGGGACGTATTGCAATAGATTTTTGTCTCTCTATCCGATCCAAGACAATTATATATTCTGCGCTAACAATATCGCAAACAGTCATGTAGTTATTTATGCCCTTTCTTGGCACTTTAATGTCTGACTATTGCACCGCGGGTAACACCGTGGGGAGCAGCTAGTTTATTTATATAGGGAACAAAAATTTATCATCATTTTGTGAATTTCCAATCTAATCATCTACTCTCCCAGCTTAATGTAGCACAATACCACAAGATCTGCACTACCAACACCTTAAGGTAAGAGTTTGTATGGATCCTAGAAGAAGCCTTACATAACATTGCAATTTGAATTGCAAGTACACTCGGTGGATGTTCGTATGAGGCACTTTCAGACTGACCTTGACGTGCAGCGTCCTCTCCAGGAGGCGCTCGTACAGCTCGCGAGCCCGCCCCATCTCCTCCTGGCCCACCTCAAAGTCGATGTAGGCCTTCCAGAGAATCTCGGGCATGTCCAGCCGTGGCTGGTTTACAGCCAGCTCGTAGATTGCCCGGGCACGGTCAATGTCACCCAATAGCGTTTCCAGCTCTGCAAACTGACAATTCCTACACACTAGTCACATGTACGTGTGCAAGGCAGTATATTATACTAATCTAAAGCCCCAACCCCCCAAACACACACACAAGAGAGCGGGGGAGCATATGTACTACAGAAAATATTCTACAACTAAAATAGAACTTAATATTCACAGAATATATGACATCAACTGCGATTGGGCAAAGCTGAAAATGTGTACCCAGCCGGGATTCGAACCCGGGTCTCCTGCTTTCTAGGCAGTGGTGTAGGGGTCAGCGCAACTGCCTAGAAAGCAGGAGACCCGGGTTCGAATCCCGGCTGGGTACACATTTTCAGCTTTGCCCAATCACAGTTGATGTCATATATTCTGTGAATATTAAATAATAACAACTGCAGGATCAGAAGTGCCGTCTGAGCTTTCGGAACAGACGCCACATGTATATATAAAACTGTGCAGTGTAATGACAACTTATATGAAACTTCCTGGAAGATTAAAACTGTGACACACTCTTGGACACAAACCCAGGACCTTTTTTTTGCAGGTACATATTCTAACAACTGTGCCACTCAAACGTGGCTCAAGACTCATCCTCACAGTTTTACTACCACTGTTTTATCATCTATTACCTTCCAAATTTCACAAAGTTCTTCATTTTAATGTGCAACACTAACACTCTTAGAAGGCAGGGTACTGCAGAGACATAGCTTCCCCACAGCTTAGGGAATTGTTTCCAGAACAAAATTTTCATTCTTTAGCTGAGTGTGTACTGATATGATATACTTTTGTATCCGTGCACACTCCGCGGCAGAGTGCAAATTGTTGTTGATATCGTCTTCAGTGGGCAGACTTATTTGATGCGGCTCTCCACACTACCCTGTCCTGTGCAAGTCTCTTCATCTGAGAATAATTTCTGCAACCTACATCTTTTTGAATCTGCTTACTGTATTCGTCCCTCGGTCTTCCTCTACGATTTTTACCTGACACACTTCCTTCTCGACAATTCCTTGATGTCTCAGAATGTGTCCCACCAACCTATCCCTTCTCTTAGTCAGGATATACCACAAACTCCTTTTCTCGCCAATTAGGTTAAGCACCTACTCATTAATTACATGAGCTACCCATCTAATTTTAATCTTTCATCTGTAACACCACATTTCAAAAGCTTCCAACGTCTTTTTGTCTGAACTCCTTATCATTCACGTTTCAGTGCCATACAATGCTACACTCCAAACAAATGCTTTCAGAAAGGACTTCCTAACATTTCAATTAATATTGGGTGTTAACAAGTTTCGCTTCTTTAGAAATGCTTTTCTCCCCATAGCCATTCTGCATTTTATATCTTCTTTACTTCGGCCATCAGAAGTTATCTTGCTACCCAAATAACAAAATTCATCTACTACTTTTATTGTCTCATTACCTAACCTAATTCCTTCAGCATCGCCTGATTCTCTGCCATTACATTCCATTACCTTCATTTTACTCTTGTTAATTTTCAGCTTATATCTTCCTTTCAAGACGCTGTCCATTCCATTCAACTGCTCTTCCAGATTTGCAGTTTCTGACAAAATTACTATGTCATCGGAAAACCGCAAACTTTTTTTTCTTCTCCCTGAACTTTAATTCCCTCTCCACATTTCTCCTTGCATTCCTTCACTGCTTGCTCAATATACAGATTGAACAACACTGGAGAAAGGCTACAACCATGTCTTACTCCCTTCCCAACTTCTGCGGCCCTTTCTTGCCCTTCGACTCTAATAACTGCTGTCTGGGTTTTGTATAGTTTGAATATAACTCTTTGCCTTTCTTTAGCCTATCTTCTAAGATAAGTCGTAATGTGAGTATTGCTTTTCGTGTTCCTACATTGCCCAGTTGGGAAGTTTCCCTACAATATATTCCTCACCCCCGCAATCCCCCAGGCCTAAACATTAACTAGTTCTTTTCTTTTAGAAATATTTGTTGTATTTATTTAACACACAACTGGTTTTGATTTGTGTGTTAGACCACATTCTTGTCACCACGATTCCATTCATTGGTGATGAGCCAGCTCGGGGTCATGAAATCAACTCTGCTCATCGCCAACAGCTGGAATCGATGTTGCCTGAAGATAGTCTAACCCGCAGATAAAAACTGGCTGCATATTAAACAAACAGCATTTTGCGATTGAGACTGCATTTTTAAAGAATATTTTTGGGTAGTCTTTATTTCATTGAGCTATTAACAGGAAGGTTTTCTTAGAGTATATGTGTGACTGGGTCATAATTATTTGATTTCATATTCAAACACAGGCTGCAAAAACACAGTACAGGTTTGCCAGGCAATTTTCAAACAGAAGACAATTAGCTTGCAGACATAAATATTTACCTTCATCCACGTGACACAGTTTTCAGGACCAAATTCCAAGAACTTCTGATACAAAATGCGACAACGGTCAAATTCTCGGAGCTGGATTTCGAGATCGATGTAACCCCGGAAGAGTTTGTCTTTTGGACACATTCCGAGAGCCATACCCTGTAGTTAAAAAGATATGATGTAAATTATTAGAGATCAGTTTGTCATTCTAGAAATCAATAAATGATACATGTAACCTGATGCCATGTTTAGCTTGCTAAGGAGGAAGTGAATGTTCCTTTTGATTAATATTATCAAAGAATTTATATAAAATATAATAATGGAAAGTCCAGGTTGGAATTAATTATACAGTGAGGACAGTTTACAACTCACCGCAAAGATGTGGCGACGAGCTGCGACAGGCACATACAAAAGACAGACACATACAACATATTCAGCTATCGGCCATGGCCATCGGCCATGGTCCACCCTGTGGCACAGCGTGCAGTGGAGCACATGCTTGATTTCAATGGCTGCTTCACAACCCGGGCCATCTGGATCCTCCCATCCACCACCAGCTTTTCTGAATTGCACAGATGGGAGTTATCCCTACAATACATTCTCCGATCCTGAAATCAACCAGGCCTCAACCTACGATAACTTCCCTATATTTTTTCTCCAGTTCCTACATCTCTATCCCAAACCTCGCCTATTTTGAGTGGTGTGTGAATGTGCGATCGTGTGTGTGTGTGTGTGTGTGTGTGTGTGTGTGTGTGTGTGTGTGTGTGTGTGTGCGCGTGCGTATGCGGCCTTGTGTACTTGCAATGTGCATGCATTTTCTATATATATTTATTTTATTTTATTTTATTTTCTCCTCTCACCCGCCTCCCCACACCATTCCTAAGCTGCATCTCGTTATTCCCATCTAAGCCATCCCCACCACCGTGACTTAACATTCCTACCCCGTCTCCCCTCCCCTCCTCTCCCCTCCCCTCCCCGAATTCACTGCAGAGCGTGATTCGAAGTGCGGCAGTCAGAGGTGATGGTTGTATGACTGTGTTGTGTGCCTGTGTGATTGCGTGAGTGTTCTATTTTTTGAAGAAGGCCATGGCCGATAGCTCAATATGTTGTATGTGTGGGTCTTTTGTATGTGCTTGTCGCAGCTAGTCGCCATGTCTTTGCGGTGCATTGTAAACTGCCCATTTATATAAAAAGTAAATGAAGAATACTTACCAGGCGAAGGAGCACAGGTAGTGATGGTCACAAATAAATAAATAAAACACACACACACACACACACACACACACACACACACACACACACACACACACACAAACGCTAGCTTTCGTAGCCTAGCTGCTTCTTCAGGCAGAAGGGAAGGAAGGCTGCGAAAGCTAGGGGTTGTGTGTGTGTGTGTGTGTGTGTGTGTGTGTGTGTGTGTGTGTGTGTGTGTGTGTGTGTGTTATTTATGTTACTATCAATACTTGTGCTCCGTCCCCTGGTAAGTAAACTTCATCTACTTCTTATATAAAAAACAAAAGTATTGTTGACAACCCAATTAAACTATATTTGGATATGAAATACTATGAATATAATGGAGACTTGTATATCAATTTACTCAGTATTATTTATGCTATCTTTTACTATAACCAGTTGTATGCAATTGTTTACTTTTTCATTATAATTATTTTCATGGACTCTATTAACAACACGTAATTTTCAGTGACATTGTTCGGATGATATAAACAGGATGCTTTCGCCCAATGTGAATGAATCTTGTTTCATAATGTATCTGGAGCACAGTCCACGTCACTTTAAATTCCGATTATGAAAAATTATGTAAAAGTTCTTCAATGTCAGTCATGTAGAAAGTGAATCTACCATAATTACGAAATAATACTACATATTCATTTCACACTTTATGTCCACCTTGAACTTTTGTATTCCACAAACAAACTGTGTAAATTTGTATTACTGTCATGTAGGATGTGTGTACTGGGTTGTAGTAACTGTTATGAGACTTATGCGATTGCAGGCTCTCTCGGCGTATTCCAGGGATGAAATGTTCTCGGGTTATCAGCCAAGTGGTGACGTCAACATTTCAATGAGTTTCATACTCATCATCCTCAGGCGAGGTGTCGGGATGCTTTTCTGCACCTCCCTATATAGTCGTCTGGCCATTGTCCACTTCTGCAGGCGGCCAATCAGGGACCTTCGGATTCGGCTGCCGCATAGGTGGTGGGGGTATACGGCATGACCGGCGGTGGGGGAACGTGGCGCGGCTCTGGTACGTGCTTTGGGCCCTGGCGACTGTCTATTCTGTAGGTGGATGCTGCCACATTATGAGACTTGTACACTGGCCATAAATGGGGACAATTTGGCACAAAGGATTCATTAAAGTGTCAATGAACTGCAATTCTACATGTCACCCACATTATTTGGTAGCAGACTGGTTTTGCCCTGTGGAATTTCAGCCAGTCGTTACCAAGAGTGCCGATCAACGAGAACTTCAAGAGGCAATGAACTACGATCCAGTAAAGTCAAAAACTGGGGATAAGCTACAACTCTATTTTTCTCCCTTCTCAACCACTGCATCCCTTTCATGCCCTCAGACTCATAACTACTGTCTGGTGCCTGTACAAGTTATATCTAGCCTTTAACTCCTCATATTTTATATCCTAGCTATCTTCCGAATTTTAATGAGTATATTCCAGTTGACACCGTCTAAAATTTCCTCCAAATCTCCAAGAGCTATAAATATAACAGGACATATGTCACTGTGTCAATACGTTCAGAATTTGCATCTTAACGGGAACCAAGCTCGGGGCTAGGTACGAGGGTTGGCTCACATAGCCGCTGGAAGTGGCTGTGGCCGCTGCCACTGTGATGTCACGGCAGTACTGCACCGCGTTCGTGCAGCAGCACTAAGCTATAACTACGGTTTTATCGGTGATTGTCTTACATGTGATTTTGAGTTGAAGGCAAGTAAAATCAAATAGCAACAGTTACGGTGAAAATGAATTTATTATTCCTTTTTGGAAAGGAAGGATATTTTTCTTTCCAACTACTCTCAAGGGAGCAACTGTTTGACTTCATCAAGCGTATTTGTTTGTTCTTGCAAAACATTGTCATCACTACCAAAAGCAGAGTTAATGGACGCCCTTGAATAAGGACACGTGCTATTCATTACACCTAAAAACTTGTCCGTAAGTTCAAAATAATATGCTGCCTCATTATTTGCAGATAAAACTGATATTGCTTTTGAAATTGTGCTTGAAAAAAATGCTTTTGCAGGCCCAACTTTTTGCCTTGCATTTCCTTTTAGATTGAGAAACTCTGGCTTAAATTTAAGACACTGATTTTTCATGAATCTTTCTGCATAACGTTTATTAAAATACTAATGTTCAGTTCAATACCACCTGACAAAATTAGGCCAATGAGTAAATAGTGGTTCCTCAACAGTTTAAAATAGTGAGGCATGTGCGCGAAAACATTGATATTTCTAGTATCATTGCAGGGTTTGTGAAGGAGCTATTTTCTAGGCTTACTCCCAACGTATTACAGCCTCCTAAATCAGACACAACTGCCGCAACTATTAAATTACTGTACAGTTGTCCAGCTGTTGAATGATATGAAACATAACAGCTTTGGTCAATGTCGTATCAACACAGGCTGCTTCCTTTAGCCAAAACTAACTGGACTTACGAGAATGGGCCCAATGTTTGATCTAGACCAACATGATAGCTTAATTTAGAATCAATGTGCATTTCATCAAAGCTAAGAACAAACGTTCATTCAAGTTCACACATAGTTCAGCACTTTTAGATATTAATGTTAAACGTTTGTTAAAATGCCAGGGTTACACTGGAACTTCATGCACCACCTTTTTAGAGTTGATGGAGAAGTAATCGAAAAACACATTTTTTGCTGCAAAAATTCATACGCTTTTTTATTTAAAGCTCTCAAAATTATGGCTCTCGAAATGTCGTCATAATTCCATTTTGTTAGCTTTTTTCCATTCGTAATAGCTTTAATCTGGTTCTCCGTAAACAACTTTCAGGAATTGTTGAGAAATATGTGACATTGTTTATGACATTTTGTGTTTGTTTTTGTTTACTAAAGACCATTTTTAAATTAGTCTTACTTCTTAAATTCTGCTTAAGCTTCTTGACATTTGCTTTAATTTTCGTTTTAGTTCTTTGTAGGTCACCTTTGATAGCTCACATTGATCTTTCAAGAGATTGTATTTTCTTTTGCTTTTCAAAGCAACTCAAACATTTAGGCGAGTCTTCTTCACCACAGCCTGCAGCGGCATCATGATGGTGATTGTTTGCCATCTCTGCATCACTTATATTTTCCTCGGTGTCTTGTAAAACACTTTCAGATAATCTTAATTTTGTAGGACCTGTTGTTCTAAGATGTCAAAGTTCTACAGTTGTTGTTGTTGTTGTTGTTGTTGTTGTTGTCTTCAGTCCGGAGACTGGTTTGATGCAACTCTCCACAATACGCTATCCTGAGAAACCCTCTTCAACTCCACTTAAGAATGGCAACCTACGTCTGTCTGAATCTGGTTACTGCATCCATCTCTTTTTCTTCCTCTGCGGTTTTTACCCTACACACTTCCCTCCAACACTAAATTCACAATTCTTTGATGTCTAAGAATTTGCCCTACCAATCAATCCCTTATTTTAGTCAAGGTATGCCAGAAATTCCTTTTCTCCCCAATTCTGTTCAGTACCTCCTGATTAGTTATGTGATCCACCCACCTAATCTTCAGTACTCTTCTCTAGCACCACATTTCAAAAGCCTCTATCCTCTTCCTGACCACACTGTTTATCGCCCATGTTTCACTTCCATACAAGGCAACACTCCACACAAATGTCTTCAGAAAGGACTTCCTTAGGCTTAAATCAATATTCGATGTTAACAAATTTCTCTTTTTCAAGAACACTTTTCTATCCATTGCCATTCTTCACTTTATATGCTCTGTACTGTGACCATCAATTATAATTTTACTGCCCAAGCATCAAAACTCATCTGCCTCCTTTATTTCTTCGTTACCTAATTTAATTCCTTCAGCATCACCTGATTTTCTAATACTGCACTCCATTACCCTAGTTTTGCTCTTGTTAATGTTCATCTTATATGCACCTTTCAGTACACTGTCCATTCCGTTCAATTGCTCTTCCAGGTCCTTTGCTGTATCTGACAGAATTACTATGTCGTCGGCAAAACTTAATGTTTTTAATTCTTCCCCCTGAACTTTAATTCCTTCACCAAATTTCTCCTTGCTTTCCTTTATAGCTTGCTCAATGTACAAATTGAACAACAATGGTGAAAGACTACAACCCTGTCTCACGCCCTTTCCAACCACTGCATCCCTTTCATGCCCTTCAACTCTGACAAGCACTGTCTGGTTTTTGTACAAGTTGTAAATAACCTTACGCTTCCTATATTTTACTCCTACTTGCTTAAGGACTTGAAAGAGTTTATTCCAATGAACATTGTCAAAAGCCTTGTCCAAATCTACAAAAGCTAAAAATGTAGGTTTGTCTTTCCTTAATCTATCTTCCAGGATAAACCGTAAAGTGAGTATTGCTTCCCGTGTTCCTACATTTCTTTTGAACCCAAACTGATCTTTCCTGAGGCCAGCTTATACCAGCTTTTCCAACCTTCTGTAAATACTTCGTGTTGATATTTTGCATTCACGACTTATTAAACTGATGGTTCTGTAGTTTTCACACCTGTCAGCACCTGCTTTCTTTGGAATGGGGATTATAACATTTTTCTTAAAGTCTGAGGGTACTTCGCCTAGCTCATACATCTTAAACACCAGGTGAAACAGTTTTGCCATGGCTGGTTCTCCCAGAGACTTCAGTAGCTCTGAGGGAATGTCATCTACTCCAGGGGCCTTGTTTCGACTTAGGTCTTTCAGGGCTCTGTCAAATTCATCTCTCACAATAGTATCTCCTATTTCATCCTCATCTACTTCTCCTCCCCTTCCTACAATATTGCCTCTAAGTTCATTTCCTTCGTAGAGCCTCTCTATATACTCTTTCCACCTTTCAGCTTTCCTTTCTTTGCTGAGAATTGGTTTTGCATCAGTGTTCTTGATATTCATAGAGCTGTTTATCTTATCTCCAAATATCTCTTTTATTTTCCTGTAGGCTGTATCTATTTTTACCCTACTTATACATTCTTCTACATCCTTGCATTTGCCTTCTAGCCACTCCTGCTTAGCCATTTTGCACTTCCTGTTAATATCATTTCTTAGTCATCTGTACTCCATTTTGCCTGTTTCACTTACTGCATTTTTATATTTTCTCCTTTCATCGATTAAATTTAGTGAGTCCTGTGATATCCAAGGATTTTTTTAGGTCTTGCCTTCCTACCTATTTTGTCCTCTGCTGCCTTCACTATTTCATCTCTCAATGCTACCCATTCCTCCTCTCTCCTCTACTGTTTTATTCCCCCCCCCCCCCCCCTCTGTCAATTGTTGTCTCTGAAATTCAAGAACTTTAGGTTCCTTCAGTTTCTCCAGGTCCCCTCTCCTTTATTTTCCTGCCTTTCTGCAGTTTTTTTCAGTTTCAGCCCACAATTCATGACCAATAAGTTATGGGCATGAATTGTGGGCTGAAACTGGGGAAAAAAAAAAAAAAAAAAAAAAAAAAAAAAAAAAAAAAAAAAAAAAAAAAAAAGAAAGAAGAAAAAACCTGCAGAAAGGCAGGAAATTCATGACCAATAAGTTATGGTCATGCCCCTCGGGTTGCACAGTGGTAGAGTGCCAGACTACAAATCCAAAGGTCCCGGGTTCGATCCCCGCCAGGTCGTAGGATTTTTACCTGTCACTTTCCACTTCTTTCACCTCTGGCAGTATTGCTCATGTGAAAAATACCGAGTAGCACCGTGGTTCGGAACCCACGTTAAACTGTAGGTCCCCCTACAACTGGCTGGGTAAGTCAGTTCAAAGGTCGGAGGAAGGCAACAGCATACCACCTCCAAACAGGACCATGCCTAGTAAAGCACTGTGGTGTTCAAACCAATCTTCGGATTGTTGACTGCTTTACCTTTTTAAGTTATGGTCAGAGTTTATATCTGCCTCTGGGTATGTCTTAGAGTTTAAAAAATGGTTCCTAAATCTATGTCTTACCATTATAAAATCGATCTGTTATCTCCCTGTGTCTCCTGGTCTCTTCCACATATACAACCTTCATTCGTGATTCTTAAACCAGGTGTGTGTTATAACTAAATTATGTTCCATGCAAAATTCTATCAAGCAGCATCCTCTTTCATTCCTTTTGCCCAGACCATGTTCACCTACTATCTTCCCTTCCCTTCCTTGTCCTACTAACGAATTCCAGTCTCCCATAACAATTAAGTTCTCCTCTCCCTTAACTGTCTGAATAATTTCCTTTAACACCTCATATATTTCTTCAATCTCCTCATCAGCAGAGCTAGTTGGCATATAAACCTGTACTACATTGTTCGGTGTTGGCTTCGTATCTATCTTGACTACGATAATGCGATCATTGTGTTGCCCACAGTAGTTTACCCGCATTCCTATTTTCATATGCATTATCAGACCTACTCCTGTAATACCCCCAACTGATTTTGTATTTATAATCCTGTACTCACCTGACCAGAAATCCTGTTCCTCTTTCCATCGAACCTCACTAATCCCCACTATATCTAACTTCAACCTATCTATTTCTATAGAAAGCTAATGCGAAATCAAATCCCAGGAAGGATTACAATATTTTGAAAGGGATAGATTGCTACTTCACACACACACACACACACACACACACACACACACACACACACACAAACTCAATGACTTGGAAAAAGGCACCCATAAAAGGGTTCTCATAATCTCAGCTTTTGGCCTGCAGAATTCTCTCGCACACATACACGACTGTGTCTCCTGCAGCTTTGGTGAGACGGCAATATGTGGACAGATTGTGGCGACGGCAGTTGGTGGTGGGGATGAGAGGGAGGAGGGTGAGTAGCATTTACACCCTTCCAAAATATGTACAGAAAACCTCACTGTTGGCTGCTCTAATCCTCATGCCATACCATACCTTTCAAAATATAACTAATATGGAAACTGCGTTCAAGGGGATAACATAGATGTATACAAATAAATAAAATAATTTTCAAAAAACACACATTAAGATTTAAAACACCTCATATTTGCAGCTCTTTTTAGACTCAAGAGTTAATTATGCAACACAAGTCATTCAATGTTCATAGACAACAAATCCAAAACATTTTTATAAAGTCATTACAACAATGACTCTATAGCTATATTAAAAGGTAAGAAATATAGGCTATATAAATACGATGACAAAAGATTCTGGAACTCACCAATGTTTTCCTCGCCACCTGCAGATTCTTACACCTAACTTCGAACTGGGCGTAAAGTAACCATATCTTCGAAAAGGTAAATATCTTGTGAGGCAACAACTGAAGACACGCCCTGTAGACTTGGCGTGTCCGTTCTTCATCTTCTGCTTCCAACTCTTCAAAAAGGGCATAGTTAATCCAGAGATAAATGTATCTCCGCCAAAATTGCTTCTCCTGGAACGTAGCATGAAGACTTTTTAAAATTTATTTCATCTGATATTACCTGCTTGTGGGTGTTAAAAAGGTCAATTGGCTGCTATATAGTTTAATGACTCACAATACTAAAAGCCACAGACTTCAAAGACAGGAAATCTTATAGACTAAGACCGTATTCAGTTTATCGATTACACTGAACTGTAACAGATATGCTTCAGTAAAGTATAACGTCTTGCTAACCTTTGTAGGTGGAACATTTGCTATCGCTCTCTCGTATGTATCACGAATTATATCTAAATTTCCTTCACTCTCGACTAGTCGCAGGTAATCAAACCACGCATCATAATTAGTTGGATTGGCTTTCACCTCCTGAAAATAAACATGCAAGACAATAATTTCATTCAGAGTTGCAGAATGCTTGGTAGAACAAAATGTTCTGGCAATGAGATTAACAATATATTACATCTTTTCTTGTACCTTTTCATGAAATTATGACTAAATATTCTGAAAAAGATAAATCGCTACTCACCACAGAAAAAGGTCATGAAGAATTGCAGAAAGGCACACAAAAAGAAAAAATCGCACCGACGTGTCTTACAGCCCACTTTAGATTTGTAGTTTTATAAGTTTTTGCAAACATTTTGGCCCAAAATAATAATAAATTAATTAATAACGGTGTCTGAAAACCTTGTAGGGAAAAAATGTAGGTACTGGCGGGTTCCGAACCACTGACCTTCAGCGTCACAGTGCAACATACTGCCCACTACACTACAGCTAACAATTAGGAATTGCGTTCTTTAATCTCATACAATTGCGTTCCTTAATCTTATACTATTGATGGCTGTTGTTAACTGATAGTAACATGGCATTTGTAGACACTAGATTATCATTTATCATATGAAGAATGACGTCTTTTTTGTTAATTCTTCAGTGCGCCATTGCTTTGAAATGACAATGTATGAGTTACAATAAGAAAATCATCAAATATGCAACGCAAGATGGCGTATACCAGAGACAGTTCTGGACGAGGAATGTAACGTGACATCTAGTAATGGCTGGTTTTTGTTAATTTAATGGAGGGTGTCAAAACTCCATTATTTTTGCAAATATCTCTCAAACCATAAGAGATATTTTAAAAAACACAAGGGAACAAAGTTGTAGAGAATTTTCTTCTCTACAAATTCATTTATTCAATTTTCGTTTGCAAATAAAATTACATTACAATCGGCTTTTTTTGCTATTACTAACGTATTTGTTGTCCAAAATATTTCAAAAAGCAAGGTTCTGGTCTCTGGTAGCCAACAATTATGTCTGTAAAATTTGGTGCCAAATGGTTGAACGGTTCGACCTAAAAAGTGGGAACACATTATAGCCAGACAGATGTCATCAAATTGCCATTATTTTTGCAAATATCTCTGCAACGATGCAATATATGAAAAAAACATAAGAGAGCGAAGTTGTGGATAATTTTCTCCTCTACCAATCAGGTTATTCAATTTTCGTATCAGATGAATTACAATTATACTACAAATGGCTTTTTTTGGTATTACCACCATATTTTTTTGTCCGAAAAATTTAAAAAAGGGAGGTTCTGGTCTCTGGCGGCCTACAATTATGTATGCAAAATTTGGTGTTGATCGGTTGAACAGTTCGTCTTAAAAACAGGGAACACGTTACGGACAGACGGACGGACAGATAGACAGACATCCCAAAATTGCCGTTATTTTTGCAAATATCTCTGAAACGATATGAGATATGGAGAAAAAAAAAAACATAAGAGAGCAAAGTTGTAGAGAACTTTTTTCCTCTACAAATTCGGTTATTCAATTTTCGTGTATGATGCATGGTTAAGCCGTTATTTTCATTTAAATTTCGAGCTGTCAAAAGATGATCGCAAAGGCCCACTTTCAGTGTTACTACCGTAACCTAAAGTGGGCCAAAATTGATACTATCCCGATTTCAACTTTTAGAATGGAGGCAGCATGGGGAGGAGGGGCTGGAGGGGATGGATGCAAAGTATGGGTGGAGGAATAGTGTTCTTATTACATACGCCAGGCTAGGACGCTAGATGCCGCGTTGATCAGTAGCTGTGGAAGATAGGGAGATGAGGAGGAAGGGAAGAGGGAGAGACTGCAGTGCATTCACAGAATGAAAGGCATATGTGGGGCTGGACTGTGAGCAGGGAAGGGGAGAGGTGGGAAAGAATGGGAACTGAGAAAGGTTGACGTCTGCAGCTTTCAGGAATACAGGATGTAATGTAGGGACGGTTTCCGCATGTACAATTTAGAAAAGCTGTTGTAGTAGGAAGGAACTAGATAGCACAGGATGTGACCAGTCATTAAGTGAACAATACTGTGTAGGGCCAAATGCAACTGCAACTGTGGTCAAGTAGTCCTTTAGCCCCAGTTTGCAATGGACATTCACACAAGACATACAGCTTGTCTAAAATTTCCTGGCAGATTAAAATTGTGTGCCGGAACCGGGACTCGAACCTGGGACCTTTGCCTTTCGCAGGCAAGCTCACTACCGACTGTGCTATCCCAACACGACTCACAATGCCGACTCACAACTTTACTTCCGCCAGTACCTCGCCTCCTACTTTCCAAACTTCACAGAAGCCTCCTGCGAACCATGGAAGTTTGGAAAGTAGGAGGCGAGGTACTGGCGGAAGTAAAGTTGTGAGGCGGCATCGTGAGTCGTGTCGGGATAGCACAGTCGGTAGTGTGCTTGCCCGCGAAAGGCAAAGGTCCCAGGTTCAAGTCCCGGTTCCGGCACACAATTTTAATCTGCCAGGAAGTTTCACATCAGCACACACTCCACTGCAGAGTGAAAGATTCATTCTGGAGACAGCTTGTCGGTAATCGTGTCCACGTAGAGAGCAGATCACATGTCTGCTTTCACTTGTTTAAGTAAAATGGGGACAACTAACCAAGAAACTTCTTAGCATATGTTAACCTTAAAGATATATCAGATATAAATAATATGAATAATGGCTGGTCTGCTGGACAAGAAATTTTTCTAAGTAGCTGGTCCTTGAAGTGCTAGTTTTGAATGCCAATCAACTGGCCCACAATTTAAGACATTCACCATACATTCTCACTCTTTAAAAACTCAGTGGGCATAAAGGGTAATTTACTTCAGAAGTAATGCTTACCAATCCATTATGAGCAATGATTTTCCACAAGTTGTTAGAAATGTAACTTCACGTTCATCCTTATCAAAAGTAGTATTGCATTTTGCATAGTTTTCGTTCTAAAGCTTCCGACACATTTTGTTGTTGGAAGAAGCTTGGGTGTGCACCGCGATTTTGTTGTAAACTGTGCATTTTCTTTGCATCACACGCTTTAGTTCTCTCATCTATGAGAATCGGATGCTCCTAGTAGGCATAAATAAAGTATATATAACATAAATCATCAGTACTGCTTTCCTCCTCCTTTCTAGTGCCCTTTATCAAGACACTGGGTTGAGACTTAATATGGTTCTTTAACTTCGCGGGGAACCAACTGCCCCTATCTTTATGTAGGCTGTTATTGAGACAAGGTCAGTGCTGCAAACGGCACTTTAAACATATTGACTGCAACTCCCCAGTGAGGAATCTCTGTATCCCACTTAAAAAGGCTCATTTAATAGTGTGGGCAAATGTGACATTGGTTTTTAAAACTATGATCTTTCAATCATAGCCTTCGTTCTTCAGCAGAAAAAGAGAGTACTGTATATTTCCGCAGATAAAACGATGGCTGAATCATAAAAAAAAGGCCCCAAAATCCGAGGTCGTCTGATACGACAGTACAAAAAAAAGTTAGACTGAAATTTAGTCTGAAATTGGTAATTTCGCAGAAGTGCTGCACAGAGCGGCTTCGACCTCCAAACGATATATATTGAAGCAGTTAAGTATCGAAATGATACATATCGAACTGGCGAATGTTATGACTTTTATAAATATGTTGAGATTTTAAAGGATGTGGGTAGGCAGGAACCTAAGAGAACAGCTTTCTGGGTAACTTACAAGAAAGCTTACACTCGAAGTAGCTCAGCTTGAAATGATATATATCGAACGTACAACTATAAATCGATTTAGTGTTTCTGAACCATAGATTCGGACACTACGCACCCTCATGTACTAAAATAAACTTCTTGTTCAAAGCAGGGTTGACATGGACATGAATCGCTGGCGCATGTCGATGTGCACACATCAAGATTCTTGCGTGAACCCCGAAAATCTCAACTGGCAAACGTAGAAACGAAAGTTGAAGTCAGGTCTACTTATTTGCGGAAGTTGGATTCCCCCACTACTTTTTTGTCTATTCCGCAAGATGGCTGTTGCTGTCGAATAGCTTGTTTATAGCGTCTGTACGTTCGCGTGTTGTAACTTGAGTATAATATTTTGTATCTGAGTTAAGAACAATGGCAGTTGCTAAAAAGTGGCCGTTGAAATATACAGTTTAGTTTATGAAAGTATATGAAGAGCATCCATGTCTGTAGAACATACATCTGCCTATTTATAAGTGTATATGATTAATGATGAAAATTCTCCTCAGAGATGATAAGTATTGTTGAAACGAGATAGAATGGCTGGCCAGTACTTACCTTTGTGCTGTACCGCCGATAGTAACACAAATGAAGAAACAGAAAAAAAGGGGACAAAAAGGTCAAGCTTTCGGAACACAGTTCCTTCATCAGGTGGGAGAGAAGGGAAGAAGAAAGGATGGGAATGGAAGGGAAAGGTAATTCACAAACCTAGGTCATGAAGGTGGTGTTACGGGAGTGTGGACGTCAAAGATATTCTATGTATGTACTGAGCCAAGCCAGAGAGGATATATATAACCAAAGAGGAAAGATCAAGTAGTAAAGAGAAGAAGATGAGTGAACTGAATGATACTGAGGGGTGTAGGATGGGCGGGGGGGGGGGGGGGGGGGTTGTCTAAACCGTTTTTCATTAACAGGGAAAGATGGATGGACACACACACACACACACACACACACACACACACAGACAGGGGAGAGAGAGAGAGAGAGAGAGAGAGAGAGAGAGAGAGAGAGAGAGAGAGAGAGAGAGAGAGAGAGAGGTAAGGAAGGATAATGAATAGGTGAGCTGAGGATGGAGGAAAGGGAGGGGTTAGCGTAGATTTAGACCAGGGGGGTGGCGGGAGGAGAGGACACATGTCAGCTGGTATATGACGTTCACTGTTCAGCCTTTTATGTTGATATGACTACTAACAAATTGGCTGAGCGGATGAATGGGCACAGACGGACTGTTCGCCTGGGGGACACCCAATATCCTGTGGCAGAACATGCCCTCCAGCATACCTCCAGGGACCTGGGCACGTGTTACACCACACGTGCCACTTGGATAGTACCAACAAACACCAGTCCCTCAGAGCTACGGAGGTGGGAACTTGCCCTGTAACACATCCTCTCCTCCCGCCACCCCCCTGGTCTAAATCTACGCTAACCCCTCCCTTTCCTCCATCCTCAGCTCACCTATTCATTATCCTTCCTTACGTTTCTCTCTCTCTCTCTCTCTCTCTCTCTCTCTCTCTCTCTCTCTCTCTCTCCATGCATGTGTGTGTGTCCATCCATCTTTCCCTGTTAATGAAAAACGTTTTAGACAACCCCCTGCCACTCCTACACCCCTCAGCATCATTCAGTTCACTCCTCTTCTCTTTACTACTTGATCTTTCCTCTTTGGTTATATATATATCCTCTCTGGCTTGGCTCAGTACATACATGGAGTATCTCTAACGTCCATACTCCCAAAACACCACCTTCATGACCTAGGTCATAAATTACCTTTCCCTTCCGTTCCCATCCTTTCTTCTTCCCTTCTCTCCCACCTGATGAAGGAACTGTGTTCTGAAAGCTTGTCCTTTTGGTCCCCTTTTTTTCTGTTTCTTCATTTGTGTTACTGTCGGCGGTACAGCACAAAGGTAAGTACTGGCCAGCCATTCTATCTCGTTTCAACAATACTTATTTATAAGTGTAACGTAACAGTCTTCAAAATACTGATTAAAAAGGACAACGAATTACCTTCAGATGCACTTCTAATGCCTTGTGTATTGCATGCAGCACTTCAGATTTGAACATGGATATGGTGGACTTGGGAAGGCGATATGTATATTGCAGTGAGGCAACTGAATTGCCATAAGCCTCAGAGCGACTTGTGACTTTAAACGGGCAGGAATAGCATACCGCATTACAGAGTTCTTTCTTTGAAGTCTTAATAAATGTTCAAATTTGATTATGTTCATCCTAAAATGACTTTTAAAGGACGCTTCGTCCTCTTTTTCCAGTTCCCTGATCAACACCAATGACGCCCCCAACTCATTCCTCTTTGCAATCCACTTGCGTATCCAACATCTGTGTCTTTTATTCTTTCTGTTTAAATATTCTGTCATTTTCTGTATGGCAAGTACAACCACTAGTCAGAGGCCTGCACATAGCACATCAGTTGGCACCATGTTAAAAAGCTACACTGGACTTGCTTGGACTAAAAATTTCCGTGCTCGTGTGAACGGTCACTTGCATAAGTTGAAGTCTATCGGCACACCTAAACACGATTGTCTACTTAACCTATACCTAATATTCTAAAGGCTACACTACAGATAAGTAAAGTAAAAAGCAGTCAACAATCTGAAGATTGGTTTGAACACCACAGTGCTTTACTAGGCATGGTCCTGTTTGGAGGTGGTATGCCTTTGCCTGCCTCCGACCTTCGAACTGACTTACCCGCCAGTTATAGGGGGACCTACAGTTTAACGTGGGTTCCGAACCACGGTGCTACTCAGTATTTTTCACATGAGCAATACTGCCAGACGTGAAAGAAGTGGAAAGTGACAGATAAAAATCCTAGGACCTGGCAGGGATTGAACCCACGACCTTTGGATTTGTAGTCTGGCACTCTACCACTGTGCAACCGAGGAAACTGTTTTAAAAGTGAAGTTAGGTTAGGTATAGGACAAACAAGAAATTTTTTTAGTATGTGAATGCACATGATGTGTGAATCTCTGGTTCAGAAACATTGACTTATTCCATACATATTGTTTTGAAACATATCGATTCGATATATATTGTTTGGAGGTCGAAGCCTCACTATAGCCGCACCTTGCAGAACATCTGCAAATTACCCTGATGACATTTACATCGCGGAGGAAAGATTTACGAAAACAAAGTTTTGTGCAATTAAAAAAAAAAAAAAAAAAAAAAAAATATATTCGCTTTTCTAGCTTTATTAATTTACTTAGTGGACAAGGGTACATACGATAACTTATATGCCATAAAGCAGGAATAGAATTAATTATTTACAATGTAGCTTAATTTTACAATGTCTCTTGTCAAAAATAATTTCTCAGTATATCCCGAGTCACATTGAAACAATTAGAGTATATTTATGTAAGGAGCAGTGAAAGGGTTAAAATATTTCGGAGCTATACGCAACAACTGTGACTTCATTCAAAATCCTTTATCTTCTATTCTCAGGCAATTTTGTGTGTTTTCATCCACATCATATGTGCATCGGTGTGAGTAAATGTCGTCTCGGGCAATAAATTACTTTTTTTTGAAACTTTGCTGAATGAATAAAAAATAAATAAATAAATAAACGTGCTTCTTCATGATCGGATACAACATAGCACTACACGCGTGAAAGTTCAAACGCAGACCGCAAACACTGCAACAAAGGATGAAATACAAGTGTACCAATTACAGAAACTACTTATGGCGGCTTCTAATGGCATTTTTCATAACTTTCTGAAGCTTTGTCTCCGAATCTGTCACAGGCATAGTTTTAGATCCCTAAAACTGAAAAAAAAGTGCAGCATGCATTCGGGTAACTAAGGTAACTTGGTGGTCATCTTATTGGCAGATATATGCTTAAAATATAAAATTTTTATGAGACTTTATACCTCGTCTTACCTGAAAGTCCTCTTATCTGCGGAAATATATGGTACATACACAATCACAGACACAAATTGCACACAAATTATTGCTGTCTCCCACCATTGAAACTTAAAGCATGGTTCCCGGAGGTGACGGTCGTCTGTGCTAGAGATGTGCATGTGTGATTGTATGGGTGTGTGCAATCTCTTTCTGACAAATACAGCTCTTAGCTGTGTACATGTGAAAGTGATTGTCTTTTATATTAGCCTGTCTGCAGCTCAGTGACCGCCTTTATACTGTAGTGAGTAGTAACTTATCTTCATTATATTACTGATATTTTAACAATGGAAAATCCGATTGGAATGTTAACAATTGAGGATAGGTAAAAACACTATAAAGAGGCTCGCTGAACTGCTGACAGGCACAAAAATGGATAATTACATACACACAACATAAATGTTTGACCATGGTCTTCACCGAAAAAAAAAAAAAAAAAAAAAAAAAAAACACACACATACATTCACACAATCAATCAGACAACTATACACACACAACCACCATGTCCGATTACTCCAGTTCCTGAGCACGGTCTTTCAGTATGTGCTCCAGCGCATATTACTGCCTGGACATGGTCGTTGTGTGTGTATAGTTGTCTGAGTGATTGTGTGAATGTATGTGTTTCTTTTTCTGATGAAGGCTATGGCCAAAAATTTAAGTTGTGTGTATGTGATTATTTTCGTGTCTGTCAGCAGCTCAGCAAGCCTCTTTATGATAAGTTGCTACCTATCCTCCATTATATTACTGACACAATATTTTAATAAATTAGTTGTAGTTATTAATATAGTAATAAGGACAGTTTACAACCCACCAAAAAGACGTGGCGACAAACCGCGACAAGCACATACAAAACACACACACATACAATACTTTCAGCTCAAAAATTACTAAAAATTTTCGGGCTGTTATGCTGTGGTCTAGTGGATTTACTATTAAAACCCAACATTTCGTCCCTGACTGCGGAGGACATTCTCAAGGGGAATCGTGGCACTTTTGGATGTCCGAATCACACCCTGGCTCGCTACTGACTGAAGCCAATTTTCATTTACAAGGGCTCGTGCGCAGTGGTGTGACGTCAGATGTTTTCGACATGCGCCCGCAATTCGTCGTTGCCGATTGCCTCCGTTCGTTAATGTCTTCCCATGGTGGAAGACTGTTACATTTCTTCTTCAAAACCGGAATCCAGATATCATTTAGTTTTACGCCCTCCTCATCCTATTGAAATTATTGGGGTGTTTTACAATTCCCCTGGTTGAAAAACATGTTCAGCAACAGCTGATATGTCTATCTCTCCCTTTCTACAGTTCCCCTTGTGCTCATCTAGTCGTTTTTTGACTGTTCTTTTTGTGGTACCCACGTATACGTCCCCACAGCTACATGGAATCCTATAAATCCCTGCTTTTTCCAGCAGTTTGCGAGCATCCTTTGCAGATTTCAGGTGATCCTGTATCTTCCGAGTAGGTTTGTAAATGACGGCAACATTCCGTTTTGTCAAAATTTTACCGATGCGGTTGGTGACGTCCTTAATAAAAGGTAGGAAGACTTTAGATTTCACAGGAACTCTTTCATCGTTTTCAACTCTATGTGTCGATCTCAAAGCTCTCCTTATCTCTGTAGACGAATAGATTAGCACAAGGGGAACTGTAGAAGGGGAGAGATTGACAGATCAGCTGTTGCTGAACATGTTTTTCAACCAGGGGACCACCTTATTCAATTTGATAAGACTCAAGCTTTAGCAGCCACAAACGGATACCATGAAACACTGTATAGAGAGGGAATAGAAATTGTAAAACCCCCCAATACTTTCAACAGGATGGAGGAGGGCGTGAAACTAAATGATATCTGGATTCCGGTTTTGAAGAAGAAATGTAACAGTCTTCCATCATGGGAAGACATTAACGGACGTAGGCAATCGGCAACGATGAATTGCGCGCGCATGTCAAAAACATCTGATGTCACACCACTGCGCGCGAGCACGCGAAAACGGAATTTGGCTTCAGTCAGTAGCGAGCCAGGGTGTGAATCGGACATCCAAAAGTGCCACGATCCCCCTTGAGAATGTCCTCCGCAGTCGGGGACGAAACATTGGGTTTTAATAGTAAATCCACTAGACCACGACATAACAGCCCGGAAATATTTAGTAATTTTGACCATTCCGGCCGTGAAAGTTTACACACTTTCAGCTATCGGCCACGGCATTCTTCAGACAATAGAACATTCACGCAATCATGAATGCACACAACACAGTCATAAAACCATCACCTCCAACTGCCGCACTTCAAATCATGCTCTGCGGCGTGTAAATAAGAGAGGGGAGGGGAAAGGGGATGGAAGGTTGTATCACGGTGGTAGGAATGAATACAGCACGGCCTAGATGGGAATAATGTGATGCAGCTTAGGAATGGAGTGGAGGGGCGGGTGAGGGAAGAAAAATAATATAAATATAGATTATTTTTCAAAAGTAATAGATTGGCTGGCCAGTACTTACCTTTGTGCTGTACCGCCAGTAGTGACACAAATGAAGGGAAAAAGAAAACAGACGAAAACGGACAAGCTTTCGGAACACAGTTCCTTCTTCAGGTGGGAAAGAAGGGAAAAAAGTATGGGAAGGGAAGGGGAAGGTAAATCACGATCTAGGTCGTGAGGATGGTGTTCAAGGAGTGTGGAAGTCAGAGATACTGTATATTAGTACTGAGCCAAGCCAGAGAGGATATATAACCAAAGAGGAAAGACCAAGCAGTACAGAGAAGAAAAGATGAGTGAACTGAATGATGCTGAGAGGTGGAGGGTTGTCTAAACGATTTTGATTAACAGGGAAATATATTGAGGAAAACACACACACACACACACACACACACACACACACACACACACACACACACACACACACACAAACAAACAAACAAACCCCACCTCCCCCCCCCCCCATACACACACACGCGCGCACACTCATGTACACTCACGCACCGATCAAAATAGGAGAGCTTTAGGATAAAGGTAGGAACTACAAGGTATGGAAAAAAGGGAAGTTATCGTAGGTCGAGACCTGATGATTTCGGGATCGAAGAATGTACTGTAAGGATAACTCCCATCTGTGCATCTGTCATCCATGTCTCAACCTACGATAACTTCCCTTTCTTCCATACCTTATAGGTCCTACCTCTATCCTAAACCTCTCCTACTTTGAGCGGCGTGCGTGCATTCCTGTGTGTGTGTGTGTGTGTGTGTGTGTGTGTGTGTGTGTGTGTGTGTGTGTGTGTATATGCACGCGGTCGTGTGTACGAGCAGAATGCACACATTTTGTTTTTATTTTTTTGTATTTAAATCTATATTATTATTATTATTATTTATTTTTCTCCTCTCACCCGCTTCCCCACTCCATTCCTAAGCTGCATCTCATTATTCCCATCTTGGCTGTGTTGTATCCATCCCCACCACCGTGACGCAACCTTCCTATTGCCTTTCCCCTCCCCGATTTACGCATCGCAGAGCACGATTCTAAGTGCGGCAGCCGGAGGTGATGGTTGTATGACAGTGTTGTGTGCCTGTGTGATTGCGTGAGTGTTCTATTTTCTGAAGAAAGCCATGGACGGTAGCTGAAAGTATTGTATGTGTGTATCTTTTGTATGTGCCTGTCGTAGCTACTCGCCATGTCTTTGCGGTGAGTTGTAAACTGTCCTAATTACTATATTAATAATTCCAACTTGGACTTTCTATTATTAAATTAGTTGTAGCGTAAATAAAGCATTTTGAATGTCAGGATTTTCCAATTTATGCTTGTAATTTTATTATTTATAATTTATGTACAATCTCTACCAGTATATGAATTTCAATATAACCAGCATATCTGAGTGGAAAATTATGGCTTTTCAATTTATCACAAGGTACAAACAAGACAACTACACACTCACCTCCTCATATTGGAACTTGCGCTTGCTCACAATCACATCCTCTATGCCAGTTCTGTCACCATATTTCTTTTCGTGGATGGTATATGCCTTGTACAGTTCCTGAGCACGGTCTTTCGGTATGTGCTCCAGTGCGTATTTGTAGATTACACGAGCTCTGTCATGCTGGAAGAAAAAAAACTGATATCAACCACACTATCAAAGTAATGTGCATGATAAATGTACCACCCTAAACTAACCATTCCCACCCCCACCACCACCATACACACATAATTACAAGGTGATATCTACTTTATGATGAAATCAATGCCGGAAATATTAGATTCTTGACAAAATATGTTCCCACCTAATGAATTCCTATGCAACTGCATGAGAGTAAAATTTAACTGCAAAATGTTTAAGTAGTACTGCAATCTCTCAAGTCTCTTTAAGACCATCTATGTACAAGTTGGTTGAGGTACTACTGCTGTCTAATATGGAATGAAAAATTAAAACCTCTTTTTATCCAGGATCTCTAGGAGAAAGCACTGGCATCAGTGAACCTCAAATCAATTGCTTTTTGGAGGCACATGGATGATATTTCTATGTTTGGTCTTATAAAGAACAGAAGGTAATGGAGTTTTTACATCAACTCCATTGATGAAAACATTAAGTTTGCAAACAAAGTAAAGAAAGAAAGTTGCCTCACATGTTTTGTTTGGACAAAAGAGTGACAGCTCTCTGGGGCATTCAGTGTATTGTAAGTCACTCATACTGATTAGTGTTGCATGCTTCAAGTTGCCATCATACATTGCAAACTTTTAGTGTCCTTAAAACCCTTGAACACACAAATCAGTACAGCCAGAAGTAGACAGTTTGCCTAAAGAGCTTTAGCATACAAAGACAGTGTCCAGAGACAATGGATAATCTGCTCAACAAATTAACAAAGTATTTCCAATTAAAACCAAGACCCAGAATGTGAATTTGGAGGAGGGCACACAACAGCAAGTCAGTCCCTAACACTGCCACTGACTTACGGAGGTAGATGCTACCCCAAAATAAAGGTGTCGATACAGAGAGAGAGAGAGAGAGAGAGAGAGAGAGAGAGAGAGAGAGCAAAAGGAATGGTCACAACTAGAAAGTGCTTTGACTAGGACCTAGTGGAAATGACTAATGCCAAAACGACATTAAAATGTGTGAGGAATTCTCTACTGCATTCCATAATGTGCTGTACCATACTATAATGTATCCTATCATGTCCATGGCAAGTATCACGAGCTGCAAGCAACACAGATTCTAGCTCCCACATGGAAAAAGGGCAGTTGTACTCTTGCAGTGGTGGACTGGAAAGCAAGATTCTGCTGGGCAGTAGAGGTTACAGTTGCGAAATAGTCCACCACAGTCTGTGCAGTGTCTAGTGGAACAGTGTGGAGAGTGCCGTTTGCCATTACAGCGGCTACTGGCCACCGTCGTCCTCTTCCAGATATCCTCCTTATGGTCTCCCATATTTTAGCGCCAGCTGTGGAACGACTGATGGAATTCAGGAAGAGTTCCCACAATCCGTTCTTACTCTCTCGTACGATCTGGCGACTTTTTGCCCTCGCTACCCGAAAGGCTGAAAGATTCTAGAGCTGTGGGTTGATACTCAAATTTTCGCAGAGCCGTTCATCTCGCCCTACATCTACATCTACATCTACATACATACTCCGCAATTCACCGTAAGGTGCGTGGCGGAGGGTACACTGTACCACTACTAGGCATTTCCTTTCCTATTCCACTTGCAAATTGAACGAGGAAAAAAAGAATGCCTATATGCCTCCGTACAAGCCCTAATTTCTCTTATCTTGTCTTTGTGATCTTTACGCGAAATGTAAGTAGGCGGCAGCAAGATCGTACTACACTCAGCTTCAAATTCCGGCCCTCTACATTTACTTAACAGAACTTCACGAAAAGAACGTCTTTCTTCCAGCGATCCCCAATTGAGTTGCCAGAGCATTTCCGTGACACTCGCGCATTGGTCGAACCTA
The DNA here is from genome assembly GCA_026315105.1 of Locusta migratoria. Lineage (NCBI taxonomy): Eukaryota > Metazoa > Arthropoda > Insecta > Orthoptera > Acrididae > Locusta > Locusta migratoria. The sequence continues at coordinate 54,137,899 of CM048753.1, read as the reverse complement.
CCGGTAACAAATCTAGCTGCTCGCCTCTGAACCGCCTCTATGTCTTCCTTCAAACCGATCTGCTGCGGGTCCCAAATACTTGAGCAATACTCAAGACGTGGTCGTACAAGCGTTTTATACGCGGTCTCCTTTACAGGTGAAGTACGTCTTCCCAAAATTCTCTCAATAAACCGAAGTTGCAATGTTACGCCTAGATATTTGAACGACGCGACCGCATCAAGAAGCTCACTACTGATGCTGTATTCGAACATTATAGGATTGTTTTTTCTACTCATGCGCATCACCTTACATTTTTCTACATTAAGAGCTAGCTGCCATTCTTCGCACCAACTAGAAATTTTGTCTAAGTCAACCTGTATGCTATTACAGTCAGTTACAGACGACACCCTCCCATACACCACAGCATCATCAGCAAACAGCCGCAAATTACAACTTACTCTGTCCATCAGATCATTTATATAGATAGAAAATAATAGCAGTCCTATCACACTCCCCTGGGGCACGCCTGACGATACACTCGTCTCTGATGAACACTCGCCGTCGAGAACAACGTACTGCGTTCTATTACTTAGGAAGTCTTCCAGCCAGTCACAAATCTGTGAACCTATTCCATAAGCTCGTATCTTCGTTAGCAGTCTGCAGTGTGGCACCGTGTCGAACGCCTTTTTGAAGTCGAGAAAAACACAATCCGCCTGTTGCCCTTCGTCCATGGCTCGCAAGATGTCATGTGAGAAAAGGGCAAGCTGAGTTTCAAATGAACGATGTTTCCTAAACCCGTGCTGATTCATGGAGAGAAGCTTTTCCGTTTCAAGGAAATTTACTATATTCGAACTGAGAATATGCTGCAAAATTCTACATGAAACCGATGTCAACGATATTGGCCTGTAATTGTATGGGTCAGTTCTCTTTCCTTTCTTATACACGGGAGTCACCTGCGCTTTTTTCCAATCACTAGGAACTTTGCGCTGAATTAAAGATTCGCTATAAATGCAAGATAAGTAGGGGGCCAATGCCGCAGAATAGTCTTTGTAAAACCGAACTGGTATTCCATCCGGACCAGCAGACTTTTTCGTATTTAGCACTCTCAGCTGCTTCTCTACACCGGAAATACCTATTGCTATGTCCCCCATTTCGGAATTAGTACGTTGATCAAATGATGGTATATTTGTGCGGTCCTCCTGCGTGAAAGATTTCTTAAAGGTTAAATTTAGAACTTCAGCTTTCCGTTTGCTTTCTTCTATTACTGCCCCGGAATGATCAACTAGTGACTGGACAGTGGGCTTTGACGCGCTTATCGATTTTACATAGGACCAGAATTTTTTCGGGTTCTCAGAAAGATCTTTTGCTAAGGTATGGCTGTGATAATCATTGTATGCTTCACGCATCGATCTTTTTATAGACGCACGAATCTCTAATAGCTTTTGCCTGTCATCATTTGTGTGTTCTTTTTTGAATCGAGAGTGCAACAGCCTTTGCTTTCTCAGCAGCTTTCTAACATTATTATTATACCACGGTGGATCTTTTCCATCCTTAATCGTCTTTACTGGCACATATTTCTCTAACCCTTCATTAACAATGCATTTAAATTTAGTCCACAATTCCTCTACATCCATAGTGCCAGAATTAAACGATGCCCATTCATTTTCTAAGTGCGATCGTAACATTTGCTTGTCGGCTTTTCCCAACAAAAACAAGCTCCTAGCCTTCTTGACTGGTTTATGAACTTTGGTCACCATCGACACTATGACGATATCATGATCACTAATTCCTGTCTCTACACAGACATCGTTAATAAGGTCAGGCCTGTTTGTGGCTATAAGGTCTAGAATATTTCCATTGCGCGTGGGTTGCCGGTTTAACTGCTCAAGACAGTTTTCGGAGAATGTGTCCAAAAGTAGCTCGCAAGACTGCTTGTCTGTACCGCCTGAAATGTAACTAGCGAGGTCCCAATCTATACTCTTAAGGTTGAAGTCACCTCCGACTAATATTGCATGGCCCGGATACCTATGCACTACCTGGTGTAGACTTTCCTTGAATAATTCTAAAACTGCTACAGCAGCACTGGGGGGCCAGTAAAAACACCCAACTATTAACTTTACTTCTTTTAGACCTGTTATGCGTGCCCAGATAACTTCACAGTTACTTTCAACCTCGATCTCAGTAGAAACAATATCTTTGTCCACAGCGATGAACACTCCTCCTCCAGTTGTATCAGATCTATCTTTCCGATATACATTCCACGCTTCGCTAAATATTTCTGAACTTGCCACATCATCATTTAGCCAGCTTTCGGTGCCTAAAACTATCTGAGCGCAATAACTTCCATGCAGCGCTGCAAATTCGGGAACTTTGTTTCTAATACTCTGTAAGTTCGCGGCTAATATTTTTATGTTCGAATTTTTGTTCCGAACGTGGCCTGAATTCGCTGTTTGAATGCTGACAGGCGAGTGCTCATCAGAGTTAGCGCCTAGCCTAAAAAACCCCCATGTGCACTCCACAAGTACTTTGCTACCCGAGTAGCCGCTTCCTTAGTGTAGTGCACCCCTGATCTATCTAGGGGCACCCTACAATTCCCCACCCGATAACGCAGATCCAGAAATCTGCAGCCATGACTGTCACAGAGTCGGCGAAGCCTCTGGTTCGGCTCCAAACCAAAGGACCCCGATCAACCCTGGGAACAATGCTGCAAATCGACAGCTCTGCTTGCACCCCGCGTGCGAAGGCAGCAGCCTTCACCAATTCGGCCAGCCGCTCGTAGGACCTGAGGATGTCCTCAGAACCCAAGCGACAAGCGTCATTGGTACCGACGTGAGCCACGACTTGCAGTCGACTGCACCCCGCACCCTCGATAGCCGCCGGCAAGGCCGCCTCCACATCTCAGATGAGGCCCCCCGGCAAACACACCGAGTGCACGTTGGAATTCCTTCCAGATCTGGACGCTATCTGCCTAAGGGGCTCCATCACGCGCCTGACATTGGAGCTCCCAATAACTAATAATCCCCTCCCCCCGTGCACCTGCTCGGACCCTGCTGAAGGAGTGGCCACACTTTCACTCACAGGACGAACGGGCGTGGACGGACGTCCAGCCTCCACATTGGCCTTCCACCTCAAGCAACGCGAACGCCGTACAACCCGCCACTCCCCTTGCGGAGAAGGCGACTCGACGACGTCCGGTACACCTGAAGGTGCCTCGGTAGCAGGGACAGAGAGCGTAGCGTGAGACACCTGAGGTGTCCCACTCGACGCACCAGACTCCCCACCATTGCTGCACCCCGAGACAGCAGCCTGAAGACGGCTGACCGTAGCCAACAGCACGCTCAGCTGTTCGCGAACCGCGGCCTACTCCTCCTGCGTCCGCACACAGCAGGCACACATCCTATCCATCCTATCGATACAATTAACAGCAATTAACAACTTTAAAGAAGCCTAGTACTCTAATGAAGGCGGCTGGCTGCTGACTTAACTGTGGTCAGTTGTAACTACACTGTCGAATCAACAAAACTGAGTCCGGCAGCTGTAGCACTGTTAATGCTGCGGCACTCGTGGCAGCTGGCACTGGACTGACTGATAACGAGCTTAGTAACGGTCTCTGACTTGTTTTGAAATACACCGGTCAAAGACGAAGACTAAACAGAACGGTATTTATAAAATACGATAGAATAAACAAAACAGTAGTACAAACGAAATCTGCAAGTACGCGGGAATAAACCTCTTAAAACAGTACTACCGAAAATGAACTAGACTGGCAAATTAAATTTGACACAAATTAAATTCAGATACTTAGCGCTGTTAACGCCGCGATACTGGTGACAGCTGGCACTGACCCTAATTGCAGATCGTTATTCTTCACTCCACCGAGGGAGAGGCTGCCTTTGGGAATGGGGAGTAGACACTTCAGCAGCACGACGGATCTGTTGTGTAACACGATCCACCCGTACCCGGATGCCATCGCACCGTTCTAAGCCTGCAAGTCGGCCAAACGAGGTCCAGTCTGCCCGTCGAAGCACCTGTCGAGGCGGGGTTTTAGTGGGTCCACTCTGTCTGGCAGACGAATCCAGAGGGGGAAGTGGTCACTGCCACGTAGGTCATCGACCGCTTCCCACCGAGCAGAGTGGGCAGAGGGCGGAGAGGAGAGCGAGAGATCGATAGCGGAGAATGACCCTGCTGCAGCACGGAAGTTTGTGCTCTGGCCCGTATTTAGCAAACGAGGACTGGACGACAAAAGAATCCTCCAATTGCTCTACCCCTGGGGCAGGTGGTTGCAGAGCCCCATAGCACGTTCTGTGCATTAAAATCACAACATACGATGAATGGTTGGGGGAGCTGAGTAATAAGATCACGGAATCCTCATCGAGTGCGTGATTGGGGGGGGGGGGGGGGGGGAGGGAGGGGCATGAAGGAGCAGGTAAAGCGAGCATATCGTCAGATGTACAGACACTGCGACTGCTTGCAGGCACGTGGTGAGCGAGACAGGTGAGGAATGGTAGGTGGTGTTGACCTTCAGCTCACATGCCAGTGAGGTCATCCTTCCTGTAGAGAAAGTATCCAAGTGACTTGGGGGTGTCAGATTCTTTGAAATTAGTTTCTTGGAGAAACATACAGGTCTATCCCAGGTCAACAGTCGTAGTTCCTCCACATGGGTCCAAAATCAGATGAGAGGTCAGGTATGCAGTGTGAAGGTTTATTCCCCGTTTTAACCTGTGCTCGACTCTTCTCCGATACCTTTTTTGACTTAGTGGCCTCGGTTGTAGTGGCTGCAACAGAAGAAGAGGCAGTGCTCAACTTTGAAGTAGGCTCTGCCGTGGATGGTGGCGGGAGATTACCGGCTGTATCTGTCAGTGAGGATGCCAAGAGCTCCATGATGTCAACATCAGTGGCTTTTTCTAATGTATGTTGAGGGGCTTCAGGTGCAGAAACAACTGCAGCCTGATAGGTACATTGAGAAACACAGGTGTTTGAGTTGAAACATAAGCTCTGCCAACTTGTATCTGAATAACAGCAGCAAAGGAGGAGGTTGCATGGCCTTGGAGATCTCCTTGGCCTCTGCATAGGAAATACATTTTGTTGTCTTTATTTCCTGAATATTTTTCTCCTGCAGTTAGATGCTGCAGTCCCTACTCCAAACTGCATGTTCCCCAGAGGAGTTGACACACTTCGGAGGAGTGTGAACAAGGTTCTCCATCACAGGTAGCTTTACCACACTTGCCACAAGTAGCTATGCAAAGTATGACCGAACCACTGGCACTTAAAGCAGCGCATCAAGTTCAGGAATTAGGACAGTACTCTTAAGACAGAGAAAGCCTGCTTTGACATGTTCAGAGAGTTTCAGGCTATTGAAGGTGAGGATGAAGGATTAACTCCCCACCCACCATTTTCACGATATGCTGTACATCAACAATACCTTCTGAGTCCGCTCACCTTTTAGTTCTGCAGTTGGAATATTCAGCAGTACCCACAAGTTACTACACCTTTACTAGAATTTAGTATGCCGTGCAATTCTACTTCGATAGAATATTTGCCGAGACTTTTGGCTTTTTTGCAGGTTTGTTATTTGCTCTGAACTGGATGATTTAACTAACAACGTGTCATTACAGAGTCGTTTGTCAGATTTCAAATTTCTGGTAATATCCTCAAGACCTTTCTCAGTGTAAAAGGTAGAAACATTTTCAAAACTACCTTCTTTATGCTTAATTACCAAAAACATTCTGGCTAGCAGCCTACATTCTGGTACTATTCCAAAAGCTCTGCACCTGGAGGACTGGCGAGCTGAGCCCTCTTAAGTGATTTGGTTGTTGGTACCTGCCAGTGGTACACCAATCCTGCTGGGGGGGGGGGGGGGGGGATCAGAGGAAGTATTTATGCTGGTCCCACGAGCAGCTAGTGTTACTAATGTCCACCTAGACAGAGCCAATGTAACCTTATACAACTTAGGTGCAGCAGTACTCCCAAAAGTTGCTGGCTAGCCCACACGGTGGTCACTGAAGCGTGCCCGGAGGATACGGTGTCAGAGAACTGGTAGCACTTACCAGTTCCCAGCTCAGGGCCATGGGTTCACCAAACCCATGCCCACCAAATTAATGCTGAGCCCCCTGAGAGGAAATCTGTCAAAAAAAAACAACCATGGTTCCCATCTCAGTGATAGCTGTCAAGAGACCCTATTGTTATACTTTTATAAACAACTACAATCTATGTCACAAGTAACAATTGAAGGTAACCCAGGTTTCAGACACACAAAGGATACCTTCTTCAGACAATAAGAGGTAAAAAGGTTAAAAATTATATGTCAAAGATATTAAAAGTACAATAACATATCTGCCATAGGCAGACGGTCATACCATAAAATACGAACAGCTGCAAACAGTTACATCCAGTCGCTGTGGTGGTTGAGAAGCAACTGGATGTGCTAGTGCAGTAAGCGGCTATGCACGCTTGTCACCCTCTAGTGGCCAAATTAATAATCAATATAGCAGCTAATTTACATACCATGAAGGTAGGCATCTGAAGCCTCCATATAATCTGTTACATAAAACTGAACAATTGAAGGAACGTGAAGTTCTGGAGAAATTCAGAGGGAGATTTAGGCAACAATTAACAGAAACAGGGGGAAATAAAACAGTAGAAGAGGAATGGATAGCATTGAGAGATGAAATAGTGAAGGCAGCAGAGGACAAAATAGGTAGAAAGGCAAGACCTACAAAAAATCCTTGGATATCACAGGAAATACTAAATTTAATTGATGAAAGGAGAAAATATAAAAACGCGGTAAATGAAACGGGCAAAATGGAGTACAGACGACTAAGAAATGAGATTGACAGGAAGTGCAAATTGTCTAAGCAGGAGTGGCTAGAAGCCAAATGCATATCTGTAGAAGAATGTATAAATAGGGGGAAAATAGATACAACCTACAGGAAAATAAAAGAGACATTTGGAGATAAGAAAAACAGCTCTATGAATATCAAGGACTCTAATGGAAAACCAGTTCTCAGCAAAGAAGGATAAGCTGAAAGGTGGAAAGAGCACATAGAACAGCTCTACAAAGGAAATGAACTTGGAGACGATGTTGTAGGAAGGGAAGAGGAAGTAGATCAAGATGAAATAGGAGACACTATACTGAGAGATGAATTTGACAGAGCCCTGAAAGACCTAGGTCGGAACAAGGCCCCAGGAGTAGATGACATACCCTCAGAGCTACTAAAGTCTCTGGGAGAGCCAGCCATGACAAAACTATTTGAACTGGTGTGTAGGATGTATGAGACAGGCGAAGTACCCTCAGACTTTAAGAAAAATGTAATAATCCCCATTCCAAAGAAATCAGGTGCAGACAGGTGTGAAAATTATAGAACCATCAGTTTGATAAGTCATGGATGCAAAATTTTAACACGAATTATCTACAGGAGAATGGAAAAGCTGGTAGAAGCTGACCTCGGGGAAGATCAGTTTGGATTCAGGAGGAACGTAGGAACCCGGGAGGCAATACTCACTTTACGTCTTATCTTAGATGATAGATTAAGGAAAGGCAAACCTACATTTTTAGCTTTTGTAGATTTGGAGAAAGCTTTTGACAATGTTGATTGGAATACACTCTTTCAAATTCTGAAGTCAGCAGGGGTAAAATACAGGGAAAGGAGAGTTATTTACAACTTGTACAAAAGCCAGACCGCAGTTATTAGACTCGAAGGGCATGAAAGGAAAGCATCAGTTGGGAAGGGAGTAAGACAGGGTTGTAGCCTTTCTCCGATGCTATTTAATTTGTACATCGAGCAGGCGGTGAAGGAAAGCAAGGAAAAATTTGGAATAGGGATTAAAGTTCAGGGGGAAGAAATAAAAACATTGTGTTTTGCTGATGACATTGTAATTCTGTCAGAGACAGCAAACGACCTGGAAAAGCAGTTGAATGGAATGGGCAATGTGTTGAAGAGAGTGTCAAAAATGAACATTAACAAGAGCAAAAGAAAAATAATGGAATGCGGTCTTAGAAAATCAGGTGATGCTGAAGGAATTAGATTAGGTAACGAAACAATGAAGGTGATAGATGAGTTTTGTTACTTGGGTAGTAAAATAACATGTGATGGTCGCAGTACAGAGGATATAAAATGCAGAATGGCAATGGGAAGAAAAGCATTTTTGAAAAAGAGAAATTTGCTAACATCGAATATTAATTTAAGTGTTAGGAAGTCTTTTCTGAAGGCATTTGTGTGGAGTGTTGCCTTGTACGGGAGTGAAACATGGACGATAAGCAGTGCGGACAGGAAGAGGATAGAGGCTTTTGAAATGTGGTGCTACAGAAGAATGCTGAAGATTAGGTGGGTAGATCGCATAACTAATGAAGAGGTACTTAACAGACTTGGTGAGAAAAGGAATTTTTGGCACACCCTGACTAAAAGAAGGGATCGCTTGGTAGGACACATTCTTAGACATCGAAGAATCATAAATTTAGCATTGGAGGGAAGTATGTGGGGTAAAAATCGCAGAGGGAGACCAAGAGACGCGTATAGTGAGCAGATTCAAGTGGATGTGGGTTGTCGTTCTTATGAGGAGATGAAAAAGCTTGCTCAGGATAGAGTAGGGTGGAGAGCTGCATCAAACCAGTCTCCGGACTGAAGACTATAACAACAACAAAACTGAACATGCAGAGAAGGCATGACACATACAGTAAAATTGATAAAACACAAAATAAACTTTTTGATCAGGGCCACGAAACAACCTCAGTACATACGTCAGACAAATCAGATGTGATATCAGAGAAGAAAATTTATCTCAGAATCTGCAAGGATTAATCCATCTCAGGTGCTTTAAAGTCATTAGAGCAATGGCTTAATGCCACTAAATGGCTACAAGTGGGCATAGCCGCTTACTGCACTAGCACATCCAGTTGCTTCTCAACGACCACAGCGACCGTATGCGGCCCTTAGCAACTGTTTGCCGCTGTTCGTATTTTATGGTACGACCATCTGTCTACGGCATATATGTTATTGTGCTTTTAATTTCTTGGACATGTAATTTTGTGACTTTTCTACCTCCTATTGTCTGAAGACGGTGTCCTTTCTGACATTGAAACCTAGGTTACATTCAACTGTAAGTTGCGACTGAGGGCTGTAGTTGTTTATAAAAGTCTAATATAGTACAGTCGCCGATTAAGAGCCGTGCATAAAGTTTTACAACCCTGTTGTTGTCTAAAGAGAAACTAAAGACTTGCCTTCATAATGGAAACAACTGACTGGCTCACAAGAGAAAATGAGCACGTCGAAGTGAACACCACTGTAATGAAGTCACAAGAACCAGTAACACACCAACAATACAAGTTTATTAGCATACCACATTTACAAGATCAGTCATGAGCAGCTTGCAGCAGACCAGTACATTCATCAGCACGTACAATGCTCTGTGCGAGGTGTCTCGTTCACTAGTCAATATGGCAGATGTTGTGCCATGTGCAATACGTTGAGGAATGCCAACAGTGACCATCATAGAGAATCTGTGAGAAGCAGCCACGCATCAGCTGGCCAACTGCAGAGATACACGTGGCAGTGATTTCGAATACTGCACGGTGGTGGCCCACTGCTATGGCATGCAAATCTTTAACTATGAAGAATCAGCTAATCAGATGATTCAGAAGACAACTATGACAATTGTTTCCTTGTATTTCCCTCTATTATCAACACACACACACACACACACACACACACACACACACACACACACACACACGAAACTTCCTGGCAGATTAAAATTGTGTGCCAGAACCGGGACTAAACCTGGGACCTTCGCCTTTCGTGGGCAAGCGCACCACTGACTGTGCTATCCCGACATGACTCACGATGCCGCCTCACAACTTTACTTCCGCCAGTACCTCGCCTCCTACTTTCCAAACTTCACAGAAACTCTCCTGCGAACCAGAGTGAAAGTTTCATTCTGGAAACATCCCTTAGGCTGTGGCTAAGTCACGTCTCCACCATATCCTTTCTTCCAGGAGTGCTAGTCTTGCATGGTTTGCAGGAGACCTTCTGTGAAGTTTGGAAAGTAGGAGGCGAGGTACTGGCGGAAGTAAAGTTGTGAGGCGGCATCATGAGTCGTGTCGGGATAGCACAGTCAGTAGCGCACTTGCCCTTGAAAGGCAAAGGTCCCAGGTTCGAGTCCCAGTTCCGGCACACAATTTTAATCTGCCAAGAAGTTTCATATCAGCGCACACTCTGCTGCAGAGTGAAAGTTTCATTCTGAACACACACACACACAGTTCCCTTTCTCCATTCCTAATTATATCACTGGCTACAAATAAAAAATGAATAAACTAGAATGACAGATTTTTTATTAGCAGGTTTACTGTCCTATGCTGCAACTGTCTCGAATTAAGGCATCCTGCGAATGAAAACTGTGGCTCGTCAAAGGATTTATTCAGAAAGCTAGCAAGTTTACTTCCTCTTTTGCGTATTCCTGTCAACAAAATAACTTGTTTCTGCTATTCAAAATGTAAATTTGAATGTTGAAGCTATACTTACTTCTTTCTGGCCTTCCTCAAACTTGGCAAATGCAATGTACAATTTCTCGTCCATCATTTCTTCACCGTAGAACTCCACTGCTCGTTCGTATACCTTTCTCGCTCCACTAATAAATCCGTGCTGCTCTTCAAACCTAAACATAAATTATTATTTACAAAGATTCATATCTACATGAAACAAAGACATCTGCTTGTAAGAAAGACTGCTCAGTGCAACAGTCACAAAAAAACTCCTGCAGAAATGCCATACATTTCTCAATATTTAATGCTTAAATTTTATGAAACAAGTAACCTTAATACATTTAATGTGTAACAAAGTGTCCTATACCAAAGACATACTACACTGTTTTACAGAGCAGCTTTCAATAGTGTATATTCTTCTAGCTTAGTACAAAGTAAACTTTCAGCCAGCTGTTACTATGATAATAGTCTGTTCTGATCACCACGATTGCTTTTTTTAAGCTGTTTATTCTGTAAGTCACTGAGTGGCAGGCGGTCAAACGTACCGTAAACTACTAATACTTGTCTCCCCCTTCTTTTTGTGAGGATATCCTTAGAAAGGAAAGACTGGACAGAGGTTATGAGAACTTGACATAAAAAATAATCACCTCAGAAATAAAGCTACAACATGGGGAGAAAATGTGTTTCAGATGAATATGTACATCTTCAACATCATACAACTTTACTTATCAGAAATCCCAAAACTTTTACCTAATATTTGTCAACAATTCTATAATGTCAAACAAAAGGAACTGCACTCTAATTTCAGCTGACAAATTACTGAGAAACCACCCTCATAACCTAGGTCATGAATGATCTTCCCCTTCCTTTCCCATTTCTTTTGTCCTCCCTTCACTATTAACTGATGAAGGAACCCTGTTCCGAAAGCTCGTTTTATTTTCGTCCTTGTTTCTTTCCGTGTGTGACTATCGGTGGTACAGCAAACAGGTAAGTACTGCCCAGCCAAACTATCTCTTTTGAAAAATAAATTACTGTTTGTCAATGACAAAAAGACACATTTAGGTGCAGCCAGTAGCAGAGCAAACTGGTGCCAATTAGAATACATTCGTGTGTGTCCTTCTCATTGAGTGTCCCTACGCTATCACAAAAGTACAAAACATTGGCGATGAGGCCAGCACTGCAGAAAGCAGCAAATACTAGCCTACATTCACCACCCTTTCCCCAGCGGCAGTCCTAGCTCATTGGACAAGGCACCTCTCCTGCCATTCATGATAAGTGAAGCACTTCATATCATGGCCAAACACTACGTTATAAGAAGGTCAGCACTTTATCTTAGCTAGTCATAATATGTAATTACTAGCTTGAAGAGAGAAGTAGGTATCTAACAAAAAGCTTGTAGTGTATCAAACACTACATGCTTTTGGAATGCTCTCGTAATGCTCTTTGCAGTTCTACAAGATGCCCAAATGAAGTAGTTTTTTTATATATTTAGTGAGGTTTTATTAGGTCTGTTACTATCGTGGGCTTTTTATTTCGCAGGTGAAGGCCCAGACAGAAACTTTACTAAGGACACTAAGGAATGTGCAGAGGCAAACCACTGTGCATAATAAAAACTCTGTGAACCAGCACAGAAGTGTTTGCAATGTAATAGAAACAAAGGAACTGTGATTGATAGTGTGTTGTTTTATAATTAGTTACCATTGTAAAGTTGACAAGAGCATAGTGAGGTCACAAAACTGTATGTGTGTTCTGGTTGTAATATTGTAAATCAGAACTGTAAGCAGCTTTAATCATTGTAATAAGGGAAAAATAAACCCAAGATGTTGTTTACGTTGAAAGGAAGACTCTTCTCATTTCATGAGTGAGAAAGTGTGGTGTGCTCAAATCTCTCTCTTCTATGATTTTTATGGAGAAGAATCCCGACCAAATTTAAACTGGAAGTAACTTATTTAGAGGCACTGCATAGCAGGACCTCTAACTAGAAAATCTCATCGACTTAGGGGAGTGAATATCAAATAACCAAACAATAAACTTTAAATATGAGATGGTATTCCTAATTAGGTGGAATTACACGGTCCCATCCAAGCTCTGTCCTTAACCAAATGATTGTGTGCTCACATGATTACTCTTAAATCACTTTGTCACAATTCTGTAAGCTTTCCTTCAAGTTATAGTTAACAGCTTCTCTCTCTCTCTCTCTCTCTCTCTCTCTCTCTCTCTCTCTCTCTCTAATAATTTAAAATTTAAGGAATCTAGCAAATATTGTGCTAAGCTTGCTTCGTTATTCACAGACCTAATTATCACACACTGAAAGAAATTCTTACCTTGCATATTTAATCCAGTTTCTGATCTCTGCATGCACATAGACAAATCGCTCGTATATCCCTCTTGCACGATCTATCTCCTTGTACCGCAGTTCAAACTTTATGTAAGTGAGCCACGCCTGTTCATCAGGTTCCCACTCCATCCATCGTTCAAATACAAGTCTTGCACCTGTGGTCAGAAAGAAAACTGCATCACACACATACCATTTGAAGGTATTAATGCAGTTCTATCTAAAGAATATCCTTTTCTTTTCCTCTAAATTTTTTATTCAAGAAATATCACTAGTCATTATTTGTTATAATTTATTTATTATTTATTGTATGGCTATATCACAAAAATAATATTACAAGTATCCATAAAGTATATCAAACTATAAACCAATATTCAGTGCACTAATATAATCTAGCGACCCCTCCAACATCGCCAGAAACTCTGTTCACCAGTGAAAGCTCTCAGTGGATATTCTTCAACAGTGTGGTGAATAGTCTATTTTTCAGTGCTATAGTCACAGCTTGGAGAAGCTATTTTCTTCCATTTGTACAGCTGCATCTTCCAGTGTTGGTCCTTATGTGGTAATTCAAAACCAGGTGGCTTAGTTGTTATGTGTGGCATCTTTTGTTGTTCCAATATTCCATTACTTTGGCATGTTTATCTCCAGCAGTCATAAGTATTAAAGCTGTTGCCAACTAATATTCTCACACTTTCAAGGGACGGGTGCCAAGAGCAAAGCCTTCCTTTACTGATGATTGGGATATCTCCATGTACAGCTGAGGACTTTTCTGTAGCTTTTTGTACTTGCATTTTTTTGCCACAAAGATGGAGGTAGTATATGACTAAGTACGAGTAGCCAGAGAGTCTGGTGGGCCTGATTTTTGCCAGTTACAAAGCTGTGTGTGTCAACACATTTTGGTGTTCACTGTTCAAACAAGCTGGTGCGCAATACTCTGCAATTCGGTAAACCAGTCCTAGGGCTGAAGTGCGGAGTGTTGGTGCAGAGGATTCCCAAGATGTGCCACAGAGTTTTTGAAGCATATTGTTAAGAGTTAATTTTGGCAGCAATTTTAATAGATGTTGCTCATAACTACGCATTCCATCAAGCGTGACCCCTAATATTTTGGATTTACACTGTGTTTCAGTAGTCTTCCTTCAAAATACACTGAGAGTTCTTTGTTGGCCAGCTTTTTGCTTAGGTGAACATTGCAACTTCTGTCTTGGTGCCACTTGACTGCAACCTCCATTTCTAAAAGTATTGAACAATTGTTGATAAATCAGTAGACTATGTGGAGTCTAGACCTTTACGCCTTGTTCTGAATGCCTCAACATTGGCACACCGGAACTTCCTAGAGATGGTTTCAGGCACAGGTGATATGTACGTGATGAACATGAGAGGGGCAAGGATCGATCCCTGTGGCAGTACATTGTTTAGCTTCATCTGTGACCTAATCTTAATGGCCATAATTACATGGAAGCATCGGTTTCTGAGGATTTCATTGATGAGATGGCTAATTTTTGGGTTTGGGATGACTTGTACAAGTTTCAAAAATATTGTTACAGAATCATTATAATTCAAAATTTAAATGTTCTACAGAATATAAAACCTCATATTAACATTTCAAGCATGTATGGTTAAAATTAAATGAACTAACTGAAATGTGATTACATAATCATGTTTGGATTTGGTAGATGAAGGACAGAGCAAGATGGTCACAAAACACACACACACACACACACACACACACACACACACACACACACACACACACACAAAATACAGTAAAACATTGTTTTTACATTCTCGGTTTTTACGTTTTCCCGCCATTTACACCATTTTTGTCAGTCCCGTCAAATTTCCTATCTTTACAATGTTAATTTGCCCTCGTTTTTGCGTTAACATATTTACACATTTCCCACGTTTTATGCTTTTTGAAAGCATGTTCATGAAGAAAAATGACATATTGTACATAAATTTATGCTAGCATGGCTTTCCCCATAAAGTATAGTGCTTAAAAATTATTCGCAATCGAGTTTCTTGACACTTTGCATTTATTCAAATGTAAATTTCGCATTTCGTTGTTGACTTATGACGCGCCGATTTGTGGCAGTGTAGTTCCTCTTTCCGCTAGCTTCTTTGCCAGAGAGTCTGGGTTCTAATCAAACAATTAGATCCAGTTGCTTTGTTGAAGTGAGAATAAAATAATAAAGAGTTGCATTGTTTTTGTGATACATATTTCTGATTAATAAAGAACGTTATCTGTCAAAGTTGGGTATCGTAATACCCACAACCTCAAAAAAGCGATAATAGTGAGAGATGCCGATCCTATGCAAACATTACAAAAAAAATATGTATGCACATGTTTGTACTCGAGAACGCGAATAAATTCTCTAATATTGTCGAGTGAAACATCTAAAAATGCAAAAAAGAATGAAACTTTTTGAGTTTTACTACGTAAATAATTAATGCCGGTAAAAGGCAGTAATTTTGAAGATGTTACATAGCCCAGCAGTGGCGCCCTTGATTATAATGTATGAAATTACGTCAAAAATTTCTACGTCTCATAAAATTACCAGTTCTGCCTGGCACATAAAATTGTGGCATCCTCGACTATAATGAATGAAATTACGTCAAAAATTTCTACTTCCCATAAAATTACATTTTGCCTGCCGCTTAAAATAGTAAAAATTTGGATAACCCTTATTGTATAATAAACTTCCTGGCAAGTATTTAGATGCATATTACGTACATATATCACAAATAAACTACAAAAATGCAAGGCTGATCCAGTAAGCATATTTTACCATTTAAAACATTATTTCCTGCATTTTACACCATTTCACTGAAGTCCCTTGAAAAGCGTAAAAATGAGGTTCTACTGTATGCAGCTTTCGGCAACTGCAGGAAGGTGCTTCCTCGCATGGGGGCAGAGTGGAAGGGGAAGAGCTACAGCCCAGTGCCAGAGGATGTCTCATTTTTGGGCATGATTTTCGGTCATTTACATTTGTGCTTGAGTTGTTTAGAAGAGCTTGGGTTTTTACCACATTAGACCTCAACCAAGCTTGCAATCAGATGCCTTCAGAAGGAAGAGTCCAAACCTCCAGTATCCTGGCCCGATCAGTTTGAAAGCCCACCAGAACGCACGGACTCTAACAGTGGCCATTAAACACTGTGGAACGTGCGTGTGCTGCCATCACCGTTAGAGCGCTGTGCAGACATAGGAGGAGCTACTTTTCCAAACGCATTATGTCCCAAAAAGTAAATTTTTCAGGACAAGCGAAAAACGTATACCACAAAAAATATTCGATTAATTATTCCGAATTTTACACCACATACCCAGGAAGGGCTTCTGATCTAAATGTGTTTAATACAAGGAAATTGCTTTTTATACTTTCAAGCTATGAGCACTATACTGATGGACAAAGTGCATTTTGTTGGGTTCTGTTGCACAATCTGCCCTTTTTGATTTTCTCTTCATTCGTTTTCGCTATAATACTCTCCATCTTAGCACAACAATGATTTTACGCCTGACTTCCTAACAGACAGAATGATAAATTTTCATACACAACAATGCTGTAATACTGAAAATGAATATTAACTGATCATTGTTGGTCAGCTAAATGGTTTAGCTTTAGTCCACGAGTCTTACATTGCAGCCAACATAGCTTAATAAAACAAAAGAAAAGGCAACTGTTGGACTTAATGCAGTTTGATTCAATCATACTAGAGGACGAAATGCTATTTGTTGTATCTGCTACTTTTCAGCGCTATTTTTGAAAGTGTTAAAATGCGTTTTGACACAATCTGATTGCAGGAGTGTGTGGAGCAGGTAATAAAATACCAGATTCCATATCAAACTCAATTTTGTTCACCAGTGGACATAATGCGTTTTGAAAAGTTGCTCCTCATATGCATGCCACACAAAACTAAGTGTGTTTCAACTGTGCTCTGGTAAAGTTCGCTCATTACACACACTGTGCGATCAAAAGTATCTGGACACCTGGCTGAAAATGACTTAAAATTTCGTGACACCCTCCGTCAGTAATACTAGAATTCCATATGGTATTGGCCTGCCCTTAGCCTTAATGACAGCTTCCACTCTCATGGCCATCTACATCTACATCTACATACATACTCCGCAATTCACCATAAGGAGCGTGGCAGAGGGTACACTGTACCACTACTAGGCATTTCCTTTCCTATTCCACTCCCAAATTGAATGAGGAAAAAAAAGAAAGCCTATATGGCTCCTTACGAGCCCTAATTTCTCTTATATTGTCTTTGTGATCTTTACGCGAAATGTAAGTAGGCGGCAGCAAGATTGTACTACACTCAGCATCAAATTCCGGCCCTCCAAATTTACTTAACAGAAATTCACGAAAAGAACGTTGTCGTTCTTCCAGCGATCCCCAATTGAGTTGCCAGAGCATTTCCGTGACACCTGCACATCGGTCAAACCTACCGGTAACAAATCTAGCTGCTCGCCTCTGGACCGCCGCTATGTCTTCCTTTAAACTGATCTGCTGTGGGTCCCAAACACTTGAGCAATACTCAAGACGTGGTCGTACAAGATTTTTATACGCGGTCTCCTTTACACGTGAAGTACATCTTCCCAAAATTCTCCCAATAAACCGAAGTCGGCTGTCCGCCTTACTCACAACTGTCCTTACATGTTCGTTCCATTTCATATCAGTCTGCAATGTTACGCCTAGATATTTGAACGACACAACAAAATCAAGAAGCTCACTACTAATGCTGTATTCGAACATTATAGGATTGTTCTTTCTACTCATGCGCATCACCTTACATTTTTCTACATTGAGAGCTAGGTGCCATTCTTCACACCAACTAGAAATTTAGTCTAAGTCATTCTGTATGCTATTACAGTCAGTTACAGACGACGCCCTCCCATATACCACAGCATCATCCTGAGCAAGCCTCTTCATCTCCTCATAAGAACGGCAGCCCACATCCATTTGAATCTGCTTACTATACGCGTCTCTTGGTCTCTCTCTGCGATTTTTACCCCACACACTTCCCTCCAATACTAAATTTACGATTCCCCGATGTCTAAGAATGTGTCCTACCATGCGATCCCTTCTTTTAGTCAAGGTATGCCAAAAATTCCTTTTCTCACCAATTCTGTTCAGTACCTCTTCATTAGTTATGCGACGTACCCACCTAATCTCAGCATTGTTCTGTAGCACCACATTTCAAAAGTCTCTATTCTCTTCCTGTCCGCACTGTTTATCGTCCATGTTTCACTTCCGTACAAGGCAACACTCCACACAAATGCCTTCAGAAAGGACTTCCTTACGCATAAATTAATATTCAATGTTAGCAAATTTCTCTTTTTCAAAGATGCTTTTCTTCCCATTGCCATTCTGCATTTTATATCCTCTGTACTGCAACCGTCATATGTTATTTTACTACCCAAGTAACAAAACTCATCTACCACCTTCATTGTTTCATTACCTAATCTAATTCCTTCAGCATCGCCTGATTTTCTAAGACCGTATTCCATTATTTTTGTTTTGCTCTTGTTAATGTTTATTTTATACGTTCTCTTCAACACACTGCCCATTCCATTCAACTGCTCTTCCAGGTCCTTTGCTGTCTGACAGAATTACAATGTCATCAGCAAAACGCAATGTTTTTTTTTTTCTTCACCCTGAACTTTAATCCCTGCTCGATGTACAAATTGAATAACATTGGAGAAAGGCTACAACCCTGTCTTACTTCCTTCCCATTTAATGCTTCCCTTTCATGTCCTTCGAGTCTAATAACTGCAGTCTGGCTTTTGTACAAGTTGTAAATAATTTTCCTTTCCCTGTATTTTACCCCTGCTGACTTCAGAAATTGAAAATCAACATTGTCAAAAGCTTTCTCTACATATACAAAAGCTAAAAATGTAGGTTTGGCTTTCCTTAATCTATCTTCTAAGATAAGTAGTAAGGTAAGTATTGCCTCCCAGGTACCTACTGAATCCAAACTGATCGCCCCGAGCTTTTCCATTCTCCTGTAGATAGTTCATGTTAAAATTTTGCAACCATGACTTATCAGATTGATGGTTCTGTAATTTTCACATCTATCTGCGCCTGATTTCTTTGGATTGGGGATTATTACATTTTTCTTAAAGTCTGAGGGTATTTCGCCTGTCTCATACATCTTAATGAGTGTATTTGAGTGTATTCCAGTCAACATTGTCAAACGCTTTCTCCAAATCTACAAAAGCTAAAAATATAGGTTTGCCTTTCCTTAATATATCTTCTAAGATAAGACGTAAAGTGAGTATTGCCTCCCGGGTTCCTACGTTCCTCCTGAACCCAAACTGATCTTCCCCGAGGTCAGCTTCTACCAGCTTTTCCATTCTCCTGTAGACAATTCATGTTAAAATTTTGCAACCATGACTTATCAAACTGATGGTTCTGTAATTTTCACACCTCTCTGCACCTGATTTCTTTGGAATGGGTATTATTACATTTTTCATACAACTTACACACCAGTTCAAATAGTTTTGTCATGGCTGGCTCTCCCAGAGACTTTAGTAGCTCAGAGGGAATATCATCTACCCCCGGGGCCTTGTTCCGAACTAGGTCTTTGAGGGCTCTGTCAAATTCATCTCTCAATATAGTATCTCCTATTTCATCTTGATCTACTTCCTCTTCTCTTCCTACAACATTGTCTCTATGTTCATTTTCTTTGTAGAGCTGTTCTATGTACTCTTTCCACCTTTCTGCTTTCCCTTCTTTGCTGAGAACTGGTTTTCCATCTGAGTTCTTGATATTCAAAGAATTTGTTTTCTTGTCTTTTATTTTCTGGTAGGCAGTATCTACTTTTTCCCTTCTTATACATTCTTCTACAGATTTGCATTTGGCTTCTAGCCACTCATGCTATTTTGCACTTCCTGTCAATCTCATTTCTTAGTCGTCTGTACTCCATTTTGCCTGTTTCATTTACTGCATTTTTATATTTTTTCCTTTCATCGATATTTAGTATGTCCTGTGATATCCAAGGATTTTTTGTACGTCTAGCCTTCCTACCTATTTTGTCCTCTGCTGCCTTCACTATTTCATCTCTCAGTGCTACCCATTCCTCCTCTACTATTTTATTTTTCCCCATTTCTGTCAATTGTTGCCTGAAGTTCCCTCTGAAATTCTTAAGAATTTGAGGGTCCCTCATTTTATCCAAATCCCATCTCCCTATTTTCCTACCTTTCTGCAGTTTTTTTCAGTTTCAGCCTACAGTTCATGACCAATAAGTTATGGTCAGAGTCTATATCGGCTCCTGGGTATGTTTTACAGTTTAAAACCTGGTTCCGGAATCTATGCTTCACCATTATAAAATCTATCTGATACCTTCCTGTATCTTCTGGTCTGTTCCATGTATGCAGTCTTCTTTTGTGATTCTTAAACCGGGTGTTTGTTATGATTAAATCATGTTCCATGCAAAATTCTACCAGGCGACTTCCTCTTTCATTTCTTCTACCCAGTCCATATTCACCTACTACCGGATTCCAGTCTCCCATCACAATTAAGTTTTCCTCTCCCTTAATTGTCTGAATAATTTCCTTTAACTCCTCATACATTTCTTCAATCTCCTCCTCATCGGCAGAGCTAGTTGGCATATAAACCTGTACTACTGTTGTCAGTGTTGGCTTCGTATCTATCTTGACAATGATAATGCGATCACTGTGCTGCACATAGTAGTTAACTCGCATTTCTATTTTCTTATTCATTATCATTCCTACTCCTGTGATACCCCCCAACTGATTTTGTATTTATACCAGAAATCCTGTTCATCCTGCCACCGAACTTCACTAATCCCCACTATATCTAACTTAAACCTATCCATTTCCCTTTTTAAATTTTCTAATTTTCCTACCCAATTAAGGGATCTAACATTCCACGCTCCGATCCGCAGAATGCCAGTATTGTCTTTTCTGATGACAACATCCTCCTGAGTAGTCCCCGCCTGGAGATCTCACTTCTTCGGTCAACCGGTCATCCACAAGTTGCTCCCAATTCAGTTTGACTTCAGTCACAATAATTGGTGATGAGGTAAAAGGTTAACATTGTCTCTTGGAAGAAAAACTAGTGCAACTCATGGAGCAGAAACAACAACAGCTACTCCTGCAGCAGCAACAAATGACTTGTTATGACAATAAATTTAACTTTAGGCAGAATTGCTTAAAGGTTCAGGGTTTGCAACCCGTACAGGAGGTAGTCACCTCACAGGCATATACCTGTTACATGTGTCCAGATAACCTCAAGGTCTATATCAACTTTGAGCTCAGCAGAAGGAATACTTTTGTGGACCGCTACGAACACCCCCCCCCCCTCCCACTGTAACCTGAACTATCTTTGCGGTATACATCCCGTTCTTTGCTAAATATTTCAGTTCCCAACATCGAGATTCAGCCAACTCTCAGGATTATTTGAGTGCGGAGACTTTCCTACAACTTTAAATCTAATAGTTTGAAAATTTACTGCTAATATTTTGAAAGCTAAAGAGTCTTTCATGTGACCTGACTTCACTGTTTCTATATCGATAGATGAGTGTTCATCAGAACAATTGCCTAGCTTAGGAAAAAAAAAAAAAAAAAAAAAAAAAAAAAAACCAGTGCACTCCACAAGTACTCTGCTACCCAAGTAACTGCTTCTTTATTGTAGTCCAGCCCTAATCTACAATTCCCCATCCAATAACATAGGTCCAGAAATCTGCACCCACGACTGCCACAGAGTCGACAAAGCCTTTGGTTGAGACCCCCCTTGTGGCTCCGATCCACTCTGGGAACAATGCTGCAAATTGTAAGCACCCCCCCCCCCCCCCCCTCCGTGCAAGACCAACAGTTTCAACAATTCTGCCAACCGCCTGTACGATCTGAGGATGTCCTCAGAACCAAAAGGACAGGAGTCATTGGTGCCGACATAAACACCAACTTGCAGACAACTGTACCATGAACACTCGCAGAGACTAGCCTGCTTAGCCATAACAGGCGGAATTAGCAGCACACCAACTGCTGGGATGGAAACCATGCTGGATATGCCCCCATTACACCTTTGGATCAAGATGGATGCAACGGCTGGTGCATGCAGACTCAAATCTGGCAACAACTGGAACTCTTCGGAATATCCAGAATCACACACTAAAACAGTGAGTGAGGTAAATATAGGAAAGGTTGGGGAAATGCCAACCGACTATATTATAACCCCATACTGCTTCAACAAGCGTTTCAATATAACAATTGGAAGTAGGGAGCAATGGGAGAAAATAGTTCGACACCGTAAGGGGGATATTGTCTGGTTCACTGACGGGTCAAAATCCATCCAAGGTGTTGGGGCCGGGGTATATGGGGTACAGCCAAGACTGGAGGGCGTCATCTCTCTAGGAAACCTGGCCTCAGTATTCCAGGCCAAAATCACTGCCATCAGGGCGTGTGTGGAGGAGAATTTGCGTAGGTGTTACAAAGATCATAGCATCTATATCTATTCAGACAGCCAGGCAGCCCTGAGATCACTGGCAGCTCATGCAACAAGGTCTAAAATTGTTGCAGAATGTCACAGGATTCTGGTGGAGCTAGGGGAAAGCAATAGAGTAAACCTATTGTTGGTCCCTGGCCACTCGGGGATCAGTGGTAACGAACATGCCAACAGATTAGCCAGGATGGGGGCAGAGACTCCATTTATTGGACTGGAAACTGTCCTGACAATCACCAAGGCAATGATCAAATTGGAGCTACGTAACTGGCTCAGAAGACAGCACGTAGAATATTGGCCCAAAGTCTACCAACAAAAACATGACAAGGTAATGATGCCAAAGCCATGTTTTAAAAGAAGCTCTGCAATCCTGGGTCTGAACAGGAGAAAGATGACTCGTGGTTGGATTGCTGACAGGCCATGGGAATTTAAAAAAACACCTACATACAATGGGAATAACAGAAGAGGACCCTAAATGCAGGATCTGTGATGATGGTGATGAAACTGCATCACATCTAATCTTCGAATGCATTGCATTGGAGAGTAAAAGGCACAGAACATTTGGACAACTAGACCCGAAGAAATTGTGTCTAATAAAGAACTGGTAAAGGAACTCCTTGATCTGCTCAAGGGCATTGGTTGGCTTTACTAGATAAACAGGGAGCAATACTGCACAATAAACTTAGTTTCGGTGCGGGCAGTGGCGGGTTAGACCAAGACTGTTTTGGCTTCCCTGGAAAAATCAAATCAACCATGAACACTCAATAGCCGCCACCATATATCAGACGAGGCTCCCCAGTAGACATACCAAGTGCATATCGGAATTCTTTGCGGCCCTGGATGCCATCTGCTTAAGGGGCTCCATAATGTGCCTTACATTGGAGCTCCCATTAACTAACAGACCCCTCCACCCGTGTGCCTGCTGAAGGACCGTCCACCTGATGCCTTGCAGAATGAGCAGGCGATGCCACACGGCCGGCCTCCGCATTAGCCCTTCGCCTCGAGCGACGTGAATGTGCTACCTGCCACTCACCTTGCGGCAAGGGCGGATCGACTGTGCCCGTTACACGTGAAGGTGCCGCGGCATCAGAGAGCTTGGGCTACCCGCGCAACACCTGAGGTGCCGTGTGCGACACTCCGGACTCCCTACCGCCGCCGTACCCCGAGGCAGCAACCTGCAGAAGGCTGACCACGGCCAAAAGCACATTCAACTGTTCGTACACATCTACATCTACATACATACTCCGCAATTCACCGTAAGGTGCGTGGCGGAGGGTACACTGTACCACTACTAGGCATTTCCAATCCTATTTCACTCCCAAATGAAACAAGGAAAAAAATAATGTCTATATGCCTCCCTAATTTCTCTTATCTTGTCTTTGTGATCTTTACGTGAAATGTAAGTAGGTGGCAGCAAGATCGTACTACACTCAGCTTCAAATTCTGGCCCTCTAAATTTGTTGTTGTTGTGGTCTTCAGTCCGGAGACTGGTTTGATGCAGCTCTCCGCAATACCCTATCCTGATCATGCCTCTTCATCTTCACATAAGAGCGACAACCTACATCTGTCTGAATCTGCTTACTGTATCCATCTCTTGGTCTTCCCCTGGGATTTTTTCCCCATACACTTTCCTCCAAAGCTAAATTCACAATTCCTTGATGTCTAAGAATGTGTCCTACCAATCTATCCCTTCTTTTAGTCAAGGTATGCCAGAAATTTCTTTTCTCCCCAATTCTGTTCAGTACCTCCTCATTAGTTACGCGATCCACCCACCTAATCTTCAGCATTCTTCTGTAGCACCATATTTCAAAAGCCTCTATCCTCTTCCTGTCCGCACTGTTTATCGTCCATGTCTCACTCCCATACAAGGCAACACTCCATACAAATGCCTTCATAAACGACTTCCTTAGGTTTAAATCAATATTCGATGTTAACAAATTTCTCTTTTTCAAGAACGCTTTTGTACCTATTGCCATTCTGCATTTTATATCCTCTGTACTGCGACCATCATTTGTTATTTTACTGCCCAAGTAACAAAACTCATCTACCTCCTTTATTGCTTCATTTCCCAATCTAATTCCATCAGCATCACTTGATTTTCTTATACTGCACTCCATTACCCTAGTTTTGCTCTTGTTAATGTTCATCTTATATGCACCTTTCAACACACTGTCCATTCCGTTCAATTGCTCTTCCAGGTCCTTTGCTGTATCTGACAGAATTACTATGTCATCGGCAAAACGCAATGTTTTTAATTCTTCACCCTGAACTTTAATTCCTTCACCAAATTTCTCCTTGCTTTCCTTTATAGCTTGCTCAATGTACAAATTGAACAACAATGGTGAAAGACTACAACCCTGTCTCACGCCCTTTCCAACCACTGCATCCCTTTCATGCCCTTCAACTCTGACAACCGTTGTCTGGTTTTTGTACAAGTTGTAAATAACATTACATTCCCTATATTTTACTCCTGCTTGCTTCAGAACTTGAAAGAGTTTATTCCAATCAACATTGTCAAAAGCCTTCTCCAAATCTACAAAAGCTAGAAATGTAGGTGTGCCTTTTCTTAATCTATCTTCTAGGATAAGCCATAAAGTGAGTATTGCCTCCCGTGTTCCTACATTTCTCCTGAACCCAAACTGGTCTTCCCCGAGGTCGGCTTCTACCAGCTTTTCCATCCTTCTGTAAATAATTCGTGTTAATATTTTGCAACCATGACTTATTAAACTGATGGTTCTGTAGTTTTCACACCTGTCTGCACCTGCTTTCTTTGGAATGGGGATTATAACATTTTTCTTAAAATCTGACGGTACTTCGCCTAGCTCATACATCTTACACACCAGGTGAAACAGGTTTGTCATGGCTGGTTCTCCCAGAGACTTCAGTAGCTCTGAGGGAATATCATCTACTCCAGGGGCCTTGTTTTGACTTAGGTCTTTCAGGGCTCTGTCAAATTCTTCTCTCAGTATAGTATCTCCTATTTCATCTTCATCTACATCCTCTTCCCTTCCTACAATATTGTCTCAAAGTTCATTTCCTTTGTAGAGCCCCTCTATATACTCTTTCCACCTTTCAGCTTTCCCTTCTTTGCTGAGAACTGGTTTTCCATCAGTGTCCTTGATATTCATAGAGCTGTTTTTCTTATCTCCAAATGTTTCTTTTATTTTCCTGTAGGCTGTATCTATTTTTCCCCTATTTATACATTCTTCTACATCCTTGCATTTGCCTTCTAGCCACTCCTGCTTAGCCATTTTGCACTTCCTGTCAATCTCATTTCTTAGTCATCTGTACTCCATTTTACCTGTTTCATTTACTGCATTTTTATATTTTCTCCTTTCATCGATTAAATTCAGTATCTCCTGCGATATCCAAGGATTTTTTGTAGGTCTTTCCTTCCTACCTATTTTGTCCTCTGCTACCTTCACTATTTCATCTCTCAATTTTACCCATTCCTCCTCTACTGTTTTATTTTCCCCTGTTCCCGTCAATTGTTGCCTAAAGCTCCCTCTGAAATTCTTAAGAACCTCAGGTTCCTTCAATTTATCCAGGTCCCATCTCCTTATTTTCCTACCTTTTTGTAGTTTCTTTAGTTTCAACCTACAGTTCATAACCAACAAGTTATGGTCAGAGTCTATATCTGCCCCTGGATATGTTTTACCTCTAAATTTACTTAACAGAAATTCACGAAAAGAACATCGTCTTACTTCCAGCGATCCCCAATTGAGTTGCCGGAGCATTTCCGTGACACTCACGCATTGGTCGAACCTACCGGTAACAAATCTAGCTGCTCGCCTCTGGACCACCTCTATGTCTTCCTTTAAACTGATCTGCTGCAGGTCCCAAACACTTGAGCAATACTCAAGACGTGGTCGTACAAGAGTTTTATACGTGGTCTCCTTTACAGGTGAAGTACATCTTCCCAAAATTCTCCCAATAAACCGAAGTCGGCTGTCTGCCTTACTCACAACTGTCCTTACATGCTCGTTCCATTTCATATCGCTCTGCAATGTTACGCCTAGATATTTGAACGACGCGACAAAATCAAGAAACTCATTACTAATGCTGTATTCGAACATTATAGGATTGTTTTTTCTACTCATGCGCATCACCTTACATTTTTCTACATTGAGAACTAGGTGCCATTCTTCGCACCAACTAGAAATTCTGTCTAAGTCAGCCTGTATGCTATTATAGTCAGTTACTGATGACACCCTCCCATACACCACAGCATCATCAGCAAACAGCCACAAATTACAACTTACTCCATATGTTCGATCAGGTGCTGGAGAGTTTCTTGGGGAATGGCAGCCCATTCTTCACAAAGCACTGCACTCAGGAGAGGTTTCTATGTAGGTCAGTGAGGCCTGACACGAAGGCGGTATTCGGAAACACCAAAAGGTGTTCCATAGGATTCCAGTCAGGACTATGTGCAGGGCAGTCCATTACGGAGATGTTATTGTCATGTAACCACTCCAGCAAATTCCATGGATTATAAACAAGTGTTCAATCAAGTTGACAGATGGGATCATCAGCACCGAATAGTTCTTTAACAGTGGGAAACGAGAAGGTGTTTAAAACATCAATGTAGGTATATGCTGTGATAGTGTCAAGCAAAACAACACCACACCATAACACCACCATTTCTGAATTTTACTGTTGACACTAAACACGCAAGCAGATGACGGTCACTGGGCATTCACCTTACCCACACCCTGCCATCATATTAAAATATTGTGTACTGTGATTGATAGCTCCATACAAGGTTTTTCCGTTGTTCAACCACCCAATGTCTATGCTCCTTCCACCAAGCGAGCTGTTCTTTGGCATCGACCTATGCGATGTGTGGCTTATGGGAACAGCGGCCAATTCTTCCAGCATCCACACACAGCATGCAATCGTCCTATCCATCCTACTACCGCTACTGAAATACCGTATGAGTGAAAACAAATAAAGCTTCAATTCGCTGCTTCACTAGTTCTTTCCTAATGGAGGCTGGTAACAGTGAGCTGTGATAAACGTCCCCCACTTTTCGAGACTCTTAAAACAGAAGCTATAATGAAATCTGCCAAGTACACATGAATACAACTCCTAAAATCATAAACACTAATGAATTTTAAAAAGCTACCCGTTAATGAAATATACAAGTTTTAAATTATGCTACTTATCACTCCAAACAATGTGATACTGGCCACAGCTAGCAGTAGCCTTGTTGGCAACCGATGCTCTAATACTTTTCTGCGAGTCACAATAATAGAAGTGTTCTTCGGTTGCACAATGGTAGAGTGCTAGACTACAAATCCGAAGGTCCCGGGTTCGATCCCCGCCAGGTCCTGGGACTTTTATCTGTCCCTTCCACTTCTTTTACCTCTGGCAGTATTGCTCATGTGAAAAATACCGAGTAGCACCGTGGTTCGGAACCCACGTTAAACTGTAGGTCCCCCTATAACTGGCGGGTAAGTCAGTTCGAAGGTCGGAGGAAGGCAACGGCATACCACCTCCAAACAGGACCATGCCTAGTAAAGCACTGTGGTGTTCAAACCAATCTTCGGATTGTTGACTGCTTTACCGTTTTTACCTGTTCCGTAACAAAGTGTGATCTTTTGACAATGAGACAGCTTGTCATATTATTATACTGACAAACAACTGATCCAAAGTACAGGTTGCAGTACAGTTTCATACATAAAACAAGCACGGCACAGAGATGGAAACTATGCAGTGAGAAAAGGAAGATAACCATACTGTCCAAAATCACTGCAGTCGACAGTAATGTAAAAATCTCAAATTGTTGACATGGTACAATCTTACTCAGATTGAATCAGGTCCTAAGGGGAATTCTGACTTCAACTTCGGCCTAGGTCTGCGTGGGAGGGGGGAGGGGGAGGAAGTATAGTACATGCCACATGCCGTCTTTCCCACTGGTGTAGCCTGATCTGTAATTGGTAGTAGTACTGTTTTCTGTGGACAGTGATATTGTTGTCTGCAAGTTGGGGACAATGAAGTGTGTTGTGGTCTGTCGAGTGGACCCAAGATTGTGGGTCATTCTCAATCGGCTAAAAGGTATACTTGTGAACTCACTGCTCTGTCTGATACAGCTGCAACGAACGCACAGACTGGGATTGGGTATGTGGTAATTTCCAAGAATGTTTTCAATTGAAGTGGCTGAGCCGAACTGATATATAACAAATGCAAAACTCTAACTCAATTACATGGCTATTCATGCACGGCTTATGAACAATGTTTTGTTCGTAGTCATGGGAATGTATTTTATTGGTTTCTACAGTCATGAGTGTCAGTGTATTCTTTCTGATTCTTTATGACTTAAAAGAATTCATAGTCAAATAATAATATAATGAGGACAGTTTACAACTCACCGCAAAGACGTGGCGACGAGCTGCGACAGTCACATACAAAAGACACAGTGTGTGTGTGTGTGTGTGTGTGTGTGTGTGTGTGTGTGTGTGTGTGTGTGCGCGCGCGCGCGTGTGTGTGTCTTTATATGTGCCTGTCGCAGCTTGTCGCCACGTCTTTATGTGAGTTGTAAACTGTCATTACTATATTATTAATTCCAACCTGCACTTTCCATTATTAAATTCATAGTCAAAGCTTCACAAAGGAAAAGGAAAACTGTCATAACCATATAGTAACTACGTACTTCTCTAAAATTGCTACAAAAGATCTTCAGAAAAGGACATTGAGAACCAGTCACTACATGGATGTGATAGGCTGTGGTTTCCACCCTCTCACCCTTTTACGTTAGTTTGACAGCGCAGTATTTTAAATGTATTCCACTCCATCACGTTGTCTGGCACAGCCACAAATCCTGCCACTGCCAGGCTTTGGTGTGAAATCCTTTCACAGCTGACTGATGTAAAATATTATTATAAAGTCAGTAGTAATCTATTTCTTACTTTCACTGTTCATATGACTATGCCTGTAAAGTTTCCCCAAACTTCTTCTCCAGATTCTGATGATGCCCCAAAAAGACAAAACACATTAAGTAAAATAAATCATTGCAACCAAGACAGAGCTTTATTACAAGTTTTATTTTAAATGTTAGGAAATCAATGTTATTGCCAAATGAAATATGTTAAATTTCCATTAAAAACTGTCACAACCATTTTAGTGACTTGATCTTGATGTACTTTTCTGAAGATACTCTGCAGCAATTTATTATGTGGCAAAAGTCGTGTCTATAATTTTTATGTCTTTATAAGAAAGCAATTGATGATCTTTTGTCCTCGCTCATCTCAGAAATATATACTGCATGGATACCTAACATATATTCCAAATTATATTACCATGTATATCATAACAAATATTCAACTATTTTCTACAAAAGGTCAGGATTTCCGAACATGTTGTTACATAAGACGTAAATTCGATTCGAGATTGTTACAGCAGTGACATTTACACTAAAATTAGTGAAAAACTTTAAGCTATTTCCTAAGAATATGCCATCATTCTGATGTAAAAACATTATGTTCAATGAACTTTACATTAACACTCGTCAAAATTACTTTAATGTAATTAAATGCCAATAAAATTCCTATTTTGTCATCTCATGCATCTATGCTCGCATAATCAATTTACAGTTGCATGTTCGATATATATGGTTTAAGGCTGAACCGGTTTGATTACAAATTACCGTGTGTGATATACAAGGGTCATTTTTAAAATAAGAAATGCCAGTCTCACTCAATTCTGCTATTATGTTTCATGACTCTATTACAAAAATGACTTTAAAAAAGTTGTTGGCTGCAGCAATGATGAAAATCTGGATGATGGTGAAATATTTATTCCTCTCACGCGTTTTGGGTGATGCTTATCATCAGAGAATCTAGATAAAACACAAATTTTAAATAAAATTACAGTCCTGAACAATGATTTCTTAAAACCTAATGCCTTGCGAAATTTTTTCCCCCTTTGGGGTTCATCATGGATCATGTGTACATGCCTCTGCTACCAGCTGACCTCCCTGAATTAAGAAACTGGACTGAAGCATCTGTTGCTACAATCACTGAAGACACACTTGTCAACTTTTGGGGAGAACTCGGCTATAGACTTGGTGTGTGCCGTGTGACAAACGGTGCTCACATTGAACATTTATAAGGTTCTTGCTAAAACTGAGTTGCTCTTTCATTTGACATATCATTTATAACTAAGTTTAATATATTAAGTATTATAAAGTGTTAAAACCCAGTATTCATTTAAACCCTGTATGTCGGACAAGATGGAAGAGAATTTCATGTTAGATTTTGTGAAGACAGAGACATCAGTAATAGCAGTGCCTTGGGTGAACATTCACAGGAATATCAAAACCATTTAAATACTATTGACAATAGTATGTCTGTCCTACATTCTGAAAGCAATCATCTGGAGTGTAATGTTGTATGGGAGTGAAACATGGACAATAAGGAGTTCAGAAAAAAAAAAGATGATAGAAGCTTTCGAAATATGGTGCTACAGACGAAAGAAGAATATTAGATGGGTAATTAGATATAATTAATGAGGTGCTCAACAGAATTAGAGAGAAAAGGAGTTTCTGGCAAATCTTAACTAAGAGAACGTATAGATTGATGGGATACATTCAGAAACATCAAGGAATCGTCGAGTTAGAATTAGAAGGAAGTATGTGGGGTAAAAATCTTAGCGGGAGACTGAGGGATGAATACAGTAAGCAGATTCAAAAGAATGTAGGTTGCCATTCGTATTCTCAGATGAAGAGACTTGCACAGGACAGAGGAGCATGGAGAGCTGCATCAAACCAGTCTGCAGACTGAAGATCACGACAACAACTTACAGAACACACACAGCAGAGCTATTGCTCAATGATGGTCATTTTGTAATCAAAGATAGTGATTGTCTGATTTGATTCAGAATAAATTATTGTTAATTGCTCAAGAGCTCAGATGAAAAGCCAATACTAAGCAAAGAAGGGAAAGCTGAAGGTGGAAGGAATGTATAGATGGCATATGCAAAAGAAAATTAACACTAAAAATTATTGCTCTTATTTTATGTGGTTGCTTCTGTGAGCAGCATTTCATGGTTATTATTTACACTAGCATTATTGCCATAAGCAAAATTTTATCCAGATTCCTTTATAATCTAAAATTAAAAGCCATTAAGTTGCTCCTGCTAGCTTAAAACACCCCAGTCTGGGCAACAACCTCAAATATTACCAAACACAAATACAAGTTAACAGACAAAATTGCATGATAACAGTTCCATACTCCAAAATGCCTGAAAAAGGTAAAAATGACTTCTCACACTTATGAAATAAAAAATAAACATACCAGCTATGTTCCCCAACATTTCCTCCATATATGTATATTTGTACCAAAACTGGTTGGCTCGAGGCAGTATAGTAACTGCTCTGTCCCAGAGATTGCGTGCATGGTTTACTTGTCTGTTCCGCATTTCCATTTCGGTGTACTTCAGCCATAGGGTAATGTTTCGATGATCTACATCCAATGCACGCTCGTAAATGGAGCGTGCTCTGAAAAGAAAGATATAGGCCTATGTGAATGATGAATGAACAAACCATTACAAAAATATCCAAATTATACTTATCCATGACTTCTCAGGAATGTATAGTAGTATAAGACACATAATATATTTCTCTTAAACATGTATAATATAGTGAGGAGAGTTTACAACTCACCGCAAAGACGTGGCATTGTATGACTGTTGTGTGCCTGTGTGATTGCGTGAGTGCTCTATTTTCTGAAGAATGCCATGACCGATAGCTGAATGTGTTGTATGTGTGTGTCTTTTGTATGTGCCTGTCGCAGCTCGTTGCCACGTCTTTGCGGTGAGTTGTAAACTGTCCTCACTATGTTAGTAATTCCAACCTGGACTTTCCATTATTATATCTCTGAAACATGTGGCATAATTGAAGACTGTGAGATAACCCATTGGCTCTGACCAAAGATGTCATATCTGAGTCTCTCAAGACACGCCACATAGATATACCAACTAGCAAAACAAACACTATCAACGAATATAAACATATGGGATAATGTTGTAATATTTACGTATAGTGGATAATAAATAATATGTGATGATCCTCATAAATTACAAATTACAACAACAGAATGTACCATCGATCACAGGTCTCAGCCCAAATATTCGTGCCTTTGGTGCTAACTTGCAGAAAAAAATAATAACAAATAAAACTGTATGTTATCCTATACCTAGCTATCAGAGAGAAGCTACAGATCACTCGGTAAAACTGCAGAGTATGTTGCCCTCAATATTAGGATGATGCGTATGTTGGCCACTTCGCCGCAAGCGACTATGTGAAAGCAATAATTAGTGTGTTTCTAAACTGGAGATTCGGGTGCTACGTGCCCTCACATGCTAAAAAAAATAACTTCTTGTTTAACCTATAACTAACCTAACTTTCACTTAAAATGATCACTATTTTGTACAGTTCATAAAATAAATGTAACATAATATCGTTGCTCTATGGTTGACTGCTGTGGTGTATACATAAATGAATGTAGTGTTGCCAACATTTGCACCACATGGGCAACAGACTCTGCAGTTTAGCCTATCACTCTTTAAACACAAAATCATAATCTATGTTCTGACTGAAAAGAGAGAGAGAGAGAGAGAGAGAGAGAGGAAGAAAAAAACTATTGTCTTTAATTCAGATATGACATCATTGCCATCAAAAGCCAATAGGTTGTATCATGGACCTTCAACTAACCCCAAATATGTTCACTGGTATTCAAAACTGATATCAGAATAAAACAATATTAGGGTTTAAGATGGTAATTAAAGAAAGATCACAAGCTAGGATGGGGAAGAAAACTGAGCGTGCCCTTTTAACCCTAAAACAAACAGGCTGGATCTGTGAGACCCAAGTGGAATTTTTTTTTTTTTTTTTTTTTTTTTGAGCAAAGTTTTTTTACAAATGTCTGCCTAGGTGTGTTTGCATTTGGATATGTGTGAGTGTGTGTGTGTATTTGTTTACCTTCCTTTCTTTCCCCTAAGGTAAGTCCTTCCACTCCTGGGATTGGAATGACTCCTTTTCCACTTCCTTAAAACCCCGTATTCTTCCGTTTCTCCTCTCCTTCCTCCCTCTTTTCGTGAAGAAGTGACCAACAGTTGCGAAAGCTTGTGTGTGTGTTTGTGTGTGATTTTATTTGTGTCTGTTGACGAGCCTGTCCTTTGGGTAAGTCATCTGTTTTCTATTAAATATCCGCCAGACTACACTCCTTATGAGTGAGCCACTAACGGTAGCTTTCAGTTAATGTTGCTAGAGACCACTACTTGTTTTATTATTCCTCTCTGTTTACCAGTTAATTGTTGGTACGGAGAAAAATGTGTTGTGGGTCTGTCAGGCGAAGCCCATCTGCTTGTATATATTTATTGTTGTACTGAGCGTGAACAACAGAAGTGCCTGAAAATGGCTTGGCAGCTTCCATTAAGCTAGGAAGAAATTCAAAAACTGTTATTGGAAAGTAACAATGACAATTTGGATATAGATCCTGATTTTCTTCCTGATGGTGATCACAACACAGACAGTAAAATGAGTGATGAACATCTGGACAGTAAAGAGAACGTCATTATGCCTGTGAGAAACGTGAGTACACTCTAACACTTATCCAAATTCTGTATCAACTAGTATGGTTGGTTCTGGTTCCGCATTCAGTGAATCGAGAACCTTCCTATTGTCGAAAGAAGGAAGAACTAAATGGCAGAAAAAGGTTCCCAAACAAAATGTCCGTACCAGGTCTCACAACAAAATTACACAATTGCCTGATGTCAGAAGAGGAGCCAGAAATGCCAACACCATTCTTGAGTCCTGGAATCTGTTCATTGATGACAATTTGCTCGATTTGATTATAAGAGTATGTAGATAGTGTAAAACCACAAAAGTGATCCAAATAGGCCTATATGGAAAAAGAGGTGTTCAAGGCATTTTTGTGTCTTTTGTACATTTCTGTCATTATTCATGGTGGAAAAATGAATATGAAAGAATGTTAGGATATTTGTGGCACAAGATCAGAAATCTTACCTTCTCTTGAGATGTCTTTGGTTAGGAACGTAGAAAAAATTTCCTAAGTTGGCCCATGTACATGATGTTATAGAGAGTTTTACAAAAAAACTGAATAACGGTGGACAAACTGCAGCTATAATTTTTTGAGGCATTGTTCTTTCAGAATGTACATCCCATCAAAACCTAGAAAGTACAGGATCAAAATATTCTTCTTGGTAGATGCCAAAACACATTACCTAAAAAATTTGGAAGTATATGTGGGACAAACAACCTGCAAGTGTCTTCCAAGTGAGTAATGCATCTGATGATGTTGTAGTCAGACTTATTGAGCCAGTGAAGGGAACTGGAAGAAATATTATTCTTGACAACTGGTTCTCAAGCTACAGTCTTGCTAAAAAGCTTCTCACAGAAAGCAAGCTTACATTAGTTAGAACATTGCACAAAAATAAAAGAGAAATACCTCTAGAATTCTTGCTCACAAAAAGCGAGAAGCACATTCATCCATCTTCGATTTAGCGATAACATGACATTGGTGTCATACGTGCTAAAGAAAAATAAATGTGTAATTTTGCTGTCACCTATGCATACAAATAGTATGTCTGCCTAGGTGTGTTTGCGTCTGTGTAAATGTATGGGTGTGTGTGTATTTGTTTACCTTCCTTTTCCTCCCCCAAGGTAAGTCTTTCCTCTCCTGGGATTGGAATGGCTCCTTACCCCCTTCCTTAAAACCCTCATCATTTCCTTTTCCCTCTCCTCCCTTCTGCCTGATGAAGCAGCTAGGCTGCGAAAGCTAGCATTTTTGTGTGTGTCTGTGTGTTTATTTGTTGCTATTACTGCCTGTGCCCCTTCACCTGGTAAGTGTACTTCATCTACTTTTTACATATATATATATAAAGTAGATGAAGATTATTCACCAGGCAAAGCAGCATAGGTGGTGATAGTAACACAAATAAAACACACACACACACACACACACACACACACACACACACACAAGCTTTCAGAACCCAGTTGCTTCTTCAGGCAGAAGGGAAGGAGAGAGAAAAGGAAATGATGAGGGTTTTAAGGAAGGGGGTAAGGAGCCATTCCAATCCTGGGAGAGGAAAGAATTACCTTGGGGGAAGAAAATGAAGGTAAACAAATACACACATAATCACACATTTACACAGACGCAAACACACCTAGGCAGATATACTGTAGAAAGCAAAGAAGTTGAACTGCGAACGACTGAAAGCAAGGGGAAACACAGTCGTTACTTTTCCTGAGGACATGCAGCTCTACTGTATGATGATGGCGTCTTCTTGGGTAAAATATTCCGGAGGTAAAATAGTCCCTCATTCAGATCTCCGGGCGGGGACTACTCAGGAGGACGTCGTCATCAAGAAAAACAAAACAGGCATTCTACGGGTCGGACCGTGGAATGTTCTAACCCTTAACTCCATAGGTAAGCTAGAAAATTTGAAAAGATAAATGAATAGGTTAAAGTTAGATATGATAGGGATTAGAGAAGTTCGGTGGCAGGATGAACAGGATGTCTGGTCATGTGAGTACAGGGTTATCAATGCGAAATCAGTTGGTGGTAACGCAGGAGTAGGTCTGATAATGAATAAGAAAATAGAAATGTGGGTAAGTTACTATGAACAGCATAGTGAACACATTATTGTAGTAAAGATTGTGGTGTCGCACAAGTACAAAGTGCGCGCCACCTACTTTCGCCGCGCGCCGCCATGCATGCACGGCGCGGCGTTCTTCCGACGACAGCCACGAGCGGCCTCTGCTGGAACCCCGCTCGTGGCCACCACGGAAAGACATAGCACTTCGGACTGAGATAGCAACGAGTTAGGACCTTCGTAATCAGATAGGCACCAGTGAAGACTTTGCTATTGTACAGGCACTAGGCAGGCCTCTAACAACTATGTATCAACATTCTGCAGTACTATGTAAAAGTTAAGTATTGTTACATTCTGTGCAATATATATCTCTTTCTAATTTACTCGAGTGTTTATAGTTTCTGGCTGCTCCCCTCCATACCTGCACCAGCGTGTCGGTCTCCTTCCACTCGGCCACCGACACCTACGACGAGGCTGGGACACAAAAGCGGCGACGAAGTTGGGACACAAAAGTGGCGACGAGGAGTGATAGACGAACCGTGGACCAGCCCGCTTACAGCAGCAGTCGGAGCACGCAAAAATTGCTCCCGCCCACCCACCCTTATTATAAGATTTTTGGGGGAACATTTTCAGTTACGTGTTTGTGGACTTTTTTGTTGCAGAGCGAGTCCTCTTTCATATTGCATTTGTGTTTTGTTATAAGTTACTTGTATACGCGGCGCCTAATCGGTCAGCATGGCCACTACCCCGAACCTGAACTTAATGGAAATTATTCAGTTACAGACGGCGCAAATCACCCAGCTTCTCCAAGCTGTGGCCGAGCTCACAGCGCAAGCAGCTAACCAACAACAACAACAGCCGCCGCTTCAGCAGCCCACACCTGCCGCCGCAATGCTTCCTACGTTCCGCCAGTACAACGAACGTGAGGAAGAATGGAGCGACTATTTCGCGCAGTTTCAAGAACTCGTCGCGGCTCATCAACTTACAGGTCAGACTGTTAAGCACCTTTTATTGTCCGTGGTGGGCCCCAAAACCTTCGTATTACTGCAGAAACTATTCCCGCAAGCATCTCCTCGTGATGTAGACTTTGAACAAATAGTAGAGGCACTAAATGCTCATTACGAGAGAAAAGTTCTTGTAGCCGCTGCACGGTACCGATTTTTCAGACTTAAAAAATTACCTGAGCAGTCACACCAGGAATGGATCACGGAACTGAAGGGCTTAACCCGCAAATGTAAATTTACTTGCTCTTGTGGACTTTCGTATAGTGACGTGATGTTGAGGGATGCGATTACGCAGAACATTCAGGACCCCAGAATTAGGGCAGCAATTCTGAAACAATCTGACCCCTCATTGGACAGTGTACTGCAGCTTATAGAAGCGCATGATACCTTTGACTTAGCAGATGTAGAAATGCAAAGCCACAGTGTAAATTCAGTGTGCCGTAACGGACGCTTTCCTAGCCGTAGTTCTCAGTATAGCACTAGTGATTCTTATTTTTCTACCGGCCGTGCTGAACAGACAGTGAACAGTAGCCAGTGTAAAAGTGCGACACAAAGGTCGCCCCGTCGTATTAGAAACAGTGATTTGCATAACGGGCGCCAACGCTCATTTCAGAAAAATGTACGTAAATCTTGCCCTCAGTGTGTGTCTCGCCACAAGCGTGCTCATTGCCCTAGTCGCAACGCAACCTGTTATCAATGTGGCAAATCGGGACATGTGCAGTCTGTGTGTATGCAAATTAAAAACTCAAAGAACGGTGCCTTTCGGAACATTGCTTCGCAAAGTGCGAGAACCGTGCATGCAGTAAATGTTATAGACGCTGTGGACTTGAACAGTGCTTTCCTTGGATCTCAATTGCATGACAGTAGTTCTGCGCCTATGGCAAAACTATATAGTGCACCACGTAGCAAGCGCCGACGAGCGCGTAAAACAGTGCAACGGAAAAGGGTTCGGGACAAGCAAAATGACTATGAACAGTGCATTCCTGTAGTGAAAATAGTGCCTTCTGCAACTGCTCCTTGTAATAGTGCCCAGTACTGTGTAGCTAGTGACAGTAGACATCAAGTAGCTACTCAAAAGTGTAGTGCAGTAGTTAGTACATCTGGAGTAGCTTCGCATGCTTGCGCGGACGCCGATCCGGCGGTAGTGACATCTAGTGACAGTGATATTAGTCTATGTGCCGAGTCTGCGCCGCTTCCTTCACTACGCGGCCCGCGCATACGCAGCAAACAAACCGTAGCAGACGTTGCCCACATTCGCGCACCTGTCGTGCGCCAGAAGCACAAACTTTTTGTAAATCTCTCCATAGAAAATACGACTGTGCAATTTCAGCTTGATACTGGTTCCGCTGTTACATTAATTAATAAAGATACTTATGAACTTCTGGGTTCGCCAAAATTGTCGCCGTCACAGCAAGTGTTAACAGCTTATACCGGTCAAAATATTCCCGTGCTAGGAACGTGTAGCCTGCCTGCCTCTTTTCAAGGTGTAACAAAAACAGTTGCTTTTGTAGTTCTTCAGGCCAAATCGACACAGAACATTTTTGGACTAGATGCTTTTGACTTGTTTGGTTTATCAATTCACAGAGATGTGCTTCAAATTTCGTCAATAGTGCCTCAGGATAAAATCAATGCATTGTGTGACAAATATAGTGACTTGTTTTCGCCGGAACTAGGTTGTGCAAAAGACTTCGTGGCACATGTAACTTTAAAAGAATCTGCAGTTCCAAAATTTCGTAAAGCTAGACCAGTGCCTATCGCCTTGCGTGATACAGTTGCCGAAGAACTTAAACGTTGGCAAGATAGTGGAGTGATTTCTCCTGTTTCTGCGAGTCAGTGGGCCTCGCCTATAGTAATTATACCCAAGCCGTCAGGAAAACTTCGTCTCTGTGCGGACTTCAAATCAACTGTCAACAGTCAAACAATTGTAGACACTTACCCCCTGCCCAGACCTGACGAACTGATGGACAAATTAGGACAGTCTCGCTTCTTTTCCAAGATTGATTTAGCAGAGGCATACTTACAAATTCCGCTTGATGACGAGTCAAAAAAATTTTTCGGCATTCATACTCACATGGGCCT
Organism: Locusta migratoria; assembly: GCA_026315105.1. Lineage (NCBI taxonomy): Eukaryota > Metazoa > Arthropoda > Insecta > Orthoptera > Acrididae > Locusta > Locusta migratoria. The sequence goes on along the minus strand of CM048753.1, from coordinate 54,098,947 downwards.
TTTTCAATTTCAAAGCCTACCCTTTGGCAGTTCTTCCGCTCCCGCTATTTTTCAGCGTTTTTTGGAACAGCTGACAGTTTCTGTACCGTGTTGTTCGAACTATTTAGATGATATTGTGGTATCCGGACATACAGTTGAAGAACATTTAGCAAACCTGGAGTGCCTTTTCAAAGTTTTGACTGCAGCAGGTCTACGTTGCAATAAAGCAAAGTGTTCGTTTTTTCAAACTGAAATAGAGTACCTAGGCCATGTGATTAATGCCCAAGGAATTCATCCCTTACAGTCACATCTTCGAGCAATCAAAGACTTGCCTCCTCCTAAGAATGTGCATGAGTTGCAAGCAGTGATGGGAAAGCTTAACTATTATTTCAGATTTATTCCCAATGCCTCTCAGATTGCAGCTCCACTGCATCACTTACGTAGGAAGAATGTTCCTTTTGTATGGTCCAAAGATTGCCAAGTTGCCTTTGACAAATTAAAGTCTGCACTACTCAGTGATGCATGTTTGATTCCCTTTGACCCACAGAAGCCTGTAGTGCTAGCAGTTGACGCCTCGTCGTACGGTGTGGGTGCAGTTCTGTCACATCGTATTGGATGTCATGATCGTCCTATTGCCTTTGCATCCAAGCTACTGACGCCGACGCAACAGAATTACAGTCAGATAGAAAAGGAGGCCTTAGCAATCATTTACGGCGTCACAAAGTTTCATCATTATCTGTATGGCAGAAAATTCTATTTGTTGACAGACCAGAAGCCTCTCACGTCGTTGTTCTCACCCACAAAGCCAATTCCGCCACGAACGGCACAAAAGCTTCAGAGATTGTCCTTGATATTGTCAATTTATCAGTATGAGATTTTGTACCGACCTACCACTAAACATGCCAACGCGGACACACTTTCCCGACTTCCGGTTGGCCAGGATGTATCATTTGATTCTTCAGAAATGGCATGTTGTCAGATAGATTCCAGAGATGCTTCCGCTGTCGCAGACTTTCCTTTGAACTCTCGTCGGGTTGCACAGGAAACAGCTGTGGATGCAGACCTAAGTGTGGTAGCACGTTTTGTTCGCTCAGGGTGGCCTGCCAGAGCCAAAGACATTGATCGGCCTCTGGTTCGACGTTATTTTGCACAACGTCATGCATTATCTTTAAGTCAGGGTGTACTGTTGTTGCATACCGACAACGACCAAGCAAGAGTGATTGTTCCTCGTTCCCTGCAACGAGAAGTGTTACGCCTCCTGCATCAAGGACATTGGGGCATTGTTAGGACAAAGCAATTGGCCAGACGTCATTGTACCTGGTTTGGTATGGACGCTCAGATAGAGAGCATGACATCACAGTGTACAGTTTGTGCGGAGCATCAGGCGGCTCCTCCACAGCGTTTCTCAGACTGGCCACGCCCCAAGGGACCATGGCAACGTTTACATATTGACTTTGCCGGACCATTCTGGAATACGCGCTGGTTAATTGTTGTAGACGCTTTCAGCAAGTTTCCTTTTGTGATTGCCATGAACTCAACGACAGCTTCTAGTACAATCAGTGCCTTAACATCAGTGTTTTGCATCGAAGGCTTGCCTGAAACTATCGTCAGTGACAATGGACCTCAGTTTGTTAGTGTGGAATTTCAACAGTTTTGTCGTGTGAATGGCATTCAGCATATCACCACCGCACCTTTTCACCCTCAGTCCAATGGTGAAGCAGAACGTTTCGTTCGAACATTCAAGTCTCAGATGGAGAAGATGAAAGGTCAGCACTCCAGGTAGCAAGCTCTTCAAATTTTCCTGTCTACGTATCGGTGCATGCCGCGTGACGGCCCGTCTCCTGCCGAGCTGCTACACGGCCGCCGTCACCGCACTCTCCTTCACCTGCTGCAGCCTCCCACGCACCGAGTCGGTTCGTATGGCGCTACGCGTTTTCAGGTTTCCACGCCGGTGCTGTACAGGGTGTTTGCTGGAAACAAGAAGACACGGTTGCCGGGCACCATTCAACGCGTGCTTGGTCGCAATATGTTTGTTGTACGTTCTTCCACAGGGTCGGAGCTGCGGCGCCACGCAAACCAATTGCGCCTGCACAGGCCGCGCGATCCTGTCTCCGGTTTCTTGATTCCAGACCCAGTTCATCGCCAGGGAGCACAGCCACATCGTTCGTCCCCGGACTACGAGATCCCTATGGACGTCGACGTACATCCGACGCAGTCGTCGCCGTCGCTGTCGCCGCCGCAGATGACAGCGTCACCGAGAGGGACTCCGGGACCGTGCGGGCCCCCCCCAGCTTGGGCCACGCACCTCAGAAGATGACCTGCTCCCTCTGGGCGGGGGCGGGCGCCCTTCCGCTGGTTTTCGCAGGTATTCCGGCGGATCGCAAGGTGTATACCGGGGCGCGGACGGCGTCTCGATCCCAGACTCAGCTACGACGCCCGTCCCACCAGTAACGCCCCCGCCCAGGCCCTCCTCCCAGTGCCGTCGCCGTGGCCCTCAGCCCTACGCTACGACGGCGCGGCGGTTTGGGGGGGAGGGGTGTGGTGTCGCACAAGTACAAAGTGCGCGCCACCTACTTTCGCCGCGCGCCGCCATGCATGCACGGCGCGGCGTTCTTCCGACGACAGCCACGAGCGCCCTCTGCTAGAACCCCGCTCGTGGCCACCACGGAAAGACATAGCACTTCGGACTGAGATAGCAACGAGTTAGGACCTTCGTAATCAGATAGGCACCAGTGAAGACTTTGCTATTGTACAGGCACTAGGCAGGCCTCTAACAACTATGTATCAACATTCTGCAGTACTATGTAAAAGTTAAGTATTGTTACATTCTGTGCAATATATATCTCTTTCTAATTTACTCGAGTGTTTATAGTTTCTGGCTGCTCCCCTCCATACCTGCACCAGCGTGTCGGTCTCCTTCCACTCGGCCACCGACACCTACGACGAGGCTGGGACACAAAAGCGGCGACGAAGTTGGGACACAAAAAAGATAGACACGAAACCAGCACCGTCCACAGTAGTGCATGTTTATATGCCAACTAGCATGGTCAATGATTAGGATATTGAAAAAATGTATGAGGAAATAAAAGAAATCATTCAGAAAGTTAAGGGAGATGAAAACTTGGTTGTAATGGGGTACTGGAGCTTGGTAGTAGAACAGGGAAAAGAAGGAAATGCAGAAGGTGAATATGGACTGGGAAAAAGGAATGAAAGAGGAGATCGCTTGGTAGAATTTTGCCCAGAGCACAATTTAATGATCACCAACACTTGGTTTAATCATCATGAAAGAAGGCTGTATACATGGAAGAGACCAGGAGGCACTGGAAGGTACCAGATTGACTTTATAATGGTAAGGAATAGACTTAGAAACCAGGTTCTAAACTGTAAGACATATCCAGGGGCAGATATAGACTGACCATGCCTTGTTGGTTATGAACTGCAGATTAAAACTTAAGAGACTGCAGAAAGGTAGAAAGGTTAGGAGATGGAACCTGGACAAATTGAACGAACCAGAGGTGGTTGAGAGTTTCAGAGGGAGCATTAGGCAAGGATTGGCTGAAACGGTGGAAAGTAATACAGTAGAAGAAGAATGGGTAGCTTTGAGCAATAGGGTAGTGAAGGCTGCAGAGAACCATATAGGCAGAAGGACAAGGCCTAATAGAAATCCTTGGATAACACAAGATATACTGCAGTTAATTTATGAGAGGAGAAAATATAAAAATTCAGCAAGTGAAACAGGTAAAAGGGAGTACAAACGTCTGAAAAATGAGATTGACAGGAAGTGCAGACTGGCTAAGCAGGAGTGGCTACAGAACAAATGCAGAACTGTAGAAGAATGCATAACTAGGGGAAAGATAGATACTGCCTACAGAAAAATAAAAGAGATATTTGGAGACAAGAAAAGCACCTGTATGAATATCAAGAACTCAGACGGAAAACCAGTACTAAGCAAAGAGGGAAAGGAATATATAGAGGGCCTATACAAAGGAAATAAACTGGAAAGCAGTATTCTAGAAATGGAAGATGAAGTGGAGGAAGATGAGATAGGAGGCATGATACTGCCAGAAGAATTTGACAGAGCGCTGAAGGACTTGAGTCGAAACAGGGCCCCTGGAGTAGATGATATTCCGTCTGAACTTCTGAAGTCGTTAGAAGAGCCAGTCATGTAAGATGTATCACCTGGTATGCAATATGTATGAGACGGGGGAAATACCCACCGACTTCAAAAAGAACATTGTAATCCTAAATTGCAAAGAGAACAAGTGCAGACACGTGTCAAATTACAGAACTATGAGTTTAATAAGTCTTGAGTGCAAAATACTAAAATGAATTATTTACAGATGAATGGAAAAACTTGTGGAATCCAGCCTCGGGGAAGATCAGTTTGGATTTAGGGGAAATGTAGGAACACGGGAGGCAATACTCACATTACGACTTATCTTAGAAGATTGGGTAAGGAAAGGGAAACCTATGTTTTTAGCATTTGTCGATTTGGAGAAAGCTTTTGACAATGTCGACTGGAATACACCAAATTCTGAAGGTATCAGGGGTAAAATATAGGGAGCGAAGAGTTATATTCAACCTATACAAAAACCAGACAGCGGTTATTAGAGTTGAAGGGCGAGAAAGGGACGCAAAAGTCGGGAAGGGAATAAGACAGGGTTGTAGCCTTTGCCCAATGTTGTTCAATCTGTACATTGAACAAGCAGTGAAGGAATGGAAGGAGAAATTTGGAGAGGGCATTAAAATGCAGGGAGAAGAAATAAAATACATTGCGGTTTGCTGATGACACAGTAATTCTGTCAGAGACTGCAAAAGATCTGGAAGAGCAACTGAATGGGATGGACAGTGTCTTGAAAGGAAATTATAAGATACACATTAACAAGAGTAAAACGAAGGTAAAGGAATGCAGTCCCAGATAATCAGGCGATGCTGAAGGAATTAGATTAGGCAATGAGACAAAAAAAGTAGTAGATGAATTTTGTTATTTGGGTAGCAAGATAACTTCTGATGGCTGAAGTAAAGAAGATATAAAATGCAGAATGGCCTTGGGAAGAAAAGCGTTTCTAAAGAAGCGAAACTTATTAAAATATAATATCAATTTAAATGTTAGGAAGTCCTTTCTGAAAGCATTTGTCTGGAGTGTAGCACCGTATGCGAGTGAAACGTGGACGGAAAGGAGTTCAGATAAAAAGATGATAGAAGCTTTTGAAATGTGGTGCTACAGACGAATGATGAAAATTAGTTGGGTAGATCACATAACTAATGAGAAGGTGCTTAACTAAATCGGGGAGAAAAGGAGTTTCTGGTATATCCTGTCTAAGAGAAGGGATAGATTGGTTGGACACATTCCGAGACATCACGAAATCACCAACTTGGCATTAGAGGGAAGCGTGTGGGGTAAAAATTGTAGAGGCAGACCGAGGGATGAATACAGTAAGCAGATTCAAAAGGATGTAGGTTGCCGAACGTATTCTCAGATGAAGAGACTTGCGCAGGACAGGATAGCGTGGAGAGCTGCATCAAACCAGTCTGCGGACTGAAGACCACAACAACAATGTATATTGTAAAGAGTGGCAATCATACTATGGACTAAATGTGTAATCCTAAATGCATAATGTATAAGAATATGAACTGTAAGAAAAAAAGGATCTAAGTGCTAAAGAATACTTGTAAATACAGAATAATAAGATTTTCAGATTTTGGATGAAACATTATTTTTAAAGAAATGTTGGTACATTAAAATTCTAATAAACACTAAAAAAAGTATTTTTGGTACTTTTGATGAAAGCATATTTTTTACTCATTCTAGAATGTAAATAAACTGTTGGATCTGTCAGACCCTGCCTGTCTGTTTGTGCTACTTCTTTTTTATTTATTATTTTTTTTAATTTTTCCCCTGTCCGTTCTAGGGTTAAAGGAACCATCCTGGAATTAGCATGATATTATTCATGGAAATCACAGAACACCCAACTCTTGGTGGCCGGGAGTGGACTGAAATTGCCATCCTGCTGAGAGTTTAGTTTGTAACCCTTATGGCGGCAATACTGAACAACCTGATACCACCCGTCTGCTTTGACCCATGACATCATTAGTGTAGACATAAATGGTTGCAAATGCGGAAGACAACATTCTGAAAAACAAAACAATACTTCTGAAATAAAAATTTCCTTTGCAAGAGAGTTCTTCGAAGCAGTTGCTATTACGAATGATTAACATTTCAAGTGATTAGCACTTTTAAATAAAACAAAGGGCTTAGGTAGGTGGATGGGTGAATATGTTTTAATCCGTTTGTAATATAACGTTCGTAACAAAAGGAAGATGATCAACGTTTCGAGTGACACGACGTCAGTGGTTGATGGCGACAGGTGGCTTCGTGTATTCCAGCTGACACTTAAAATTGCTATTTGGGTCAAAGGTAAGAAAAAATACATGTTGAAATGAGCACCGTTAATCATGCAATGAGCTAGGGTAGGAAAAGGATGTGCTCTTTTAAAGATGATTTTCGGTAAAACAATGCTGAATGAGAAACTACAGTTACGTTTAGGTAACATATTCAATAAATGGATTGTTTCACGACGTTAACATGACCATACATACAGATCCTACCTTTGGATTTCCTTCTGACTTTCCTCCCATTGTGCGTATTTTATCCAGTTGCTGATAACAGTCCTGTTTTTCCTAAGACTGTCTTCGAAACCCCTTCGTTTCCTATGTTGGTAATCAGCTAATTCTTCTGGATCCGAGATTTTTTGTTTAGGAGGCTGAGAAAAGGAAAAAAATGAATTTTTATTCACAAAACATAGCACATAAGTTCATACGTTACGTATTTAATCAAAGTCAGTATCGACGTACTGGTGGTAATATCTCAAGATCCCTCTCCTTTGCTTCACGCAGAAGCTGTTCAGCAGTAATCTGGATTTCAGCTGGGGCTTTATTCTTTACCTGCAAATGAATAACTCAATATCAAAACAATGTGTAAACATTGATTAATAACGTACATACCAGCAGACATATTTGTAGTCTGTCGAAAGTAATTCACAAACAAATCCAACACACTCACTTTTGCCACTTTGGGCATTTTCTGGGGTTTGGTTTCCATGTTCTTCTTCGTAACCTACTATACACAGCCACACAACAAAGTACTCGCTGTCAACAAACTCATAGATTGTGTTGTGTACTGTGCAGACATGTCAAAGAGTATATTCAACAATATCAAAGATAGGAAGACAAAAAGACATTTCAGTGATCTCTATACTAGTATAGAGATCACTGAGACATTTGAACTCAATGAATTTACCCAAAGAGATATAAATTTTTATTTCTCTTTAGCTTTTACCAAAGTAAAGAGGGCCTCACACGTTGTATAATATTATCAAACCGTCAATATAGTGATCGTCTGAGGGCGCGCACTGACGTATTGTCAATACTTTTCTCAAGGTTTTCCAGTAGAAAACGCTATATATACCTTCAATGATCAAATATTAAATGCTGCGAATAACCGGAAACCACCCATTGGTATTTCTTGAAATTTCTCACTGCCTTCATGACTGTCAAAGGCCTGTGATTGTGTAAAGGCCAATGCCCGTCAAGTCACGTCACATCACCGTCTGTCAGAACATTCCGCAATGTATTTCTAATGGCAGCATTCACAAATTCCGTCATCGCACCGTCAAGTCACATCAAGCTATCTCGAGAAGAATGTTTTGATGGAACGATCATCTACTAACACAGGAAGAAACCTATTTCAACACGCGATTTTCATGTTGTAGTTGACGATTACACGGTTTACATACAAATTTGTCTTATTGATCTTTATTTTATCGTTATACTTTGTTTTAGCAGTAGATTCAAAATGTCTCATGACGACTTAAATCCATGTCTTGCATCATTCTACCCTCAGAAGATTAATTATGATCATATTACAAGTCGAAGACAATATTGTAACAGTTACATAATTTTGTATACTGGGAATCGAATTGTATTTGTGACCTTCCAGTAACTTTCGGGTGTGCAGCCAGATCCCATCATCAGTCTGACACGATATTTCGGCCTGGAATCGTCTGGCCATCTTCAGATGAGTAGCAAGTATTGAAAAGCCAACATTGTCTGAAGAGAAGGCCTGCACGCTGCCGTGCCTTGTCACACAGAGAAGGTCGCGATCGTTAAGCTCACTGCCTGGTCGTTGGCCCCGGCAGAGCGAATTGACGCTATGCTACGATGCATGAGGCTGTTCCCCGTTGGGAATTCGAACCCCCCCCCCCCCCCCCCGGTCATGGTTGTTTGTGTCGCCTTTAGTATAAGGTTGTTCATAAGTAGTTTATAAGTTTAGGAACTATTCATCATTTTCTTGATTTGCAGCTCTTCTTCCATGTTTGCAGTAAAAATTACTGGGTATGAGGTCCGCCTGATATGCAAAACACTGTTTTTATTTGACACCCAAACTAGTTTCAGCACCTCTGTGCCATCATCAGTAGGCTTCATATTTATTTCATATCCCCAGATGCCAAAATTACGTTTTTGCACCAAAAGTAGCGATTTAAAAAAACCTAACAATTTGTTAAAAGAGAGAATTTTGGTTGCAGATGACAACGCTACCACTTAATAAGTATATAAAAAGGGTCCCACATGACCACCAAATGTAAATTAAGGTAAAAAAACCAAAATAAGACTGACGACTTTTTTAGGCCTAAATTTACAACTAGCACAATAGTAAAATAAATGTAATTTGTTTTGCACAGCATGAAATAAATATAAAGCCCACTGATGATCGCACAGAGGTGCTGAAACTAGTTTGTGTGTCAAATAAAAACAGTGTTTTGCATATCAGGCGGACCTCATACCCAGCAAGTTTAGGAACTGATGAGCCCGCAGTTAAGTCCCTTAAGCTTAAAAAACATTTGAACATTTGCTGGTCGATGCAAGGCGGCGGGCTGTGCCCCAGTGGCCAGCGAGTGAGCTTCGAGGTCGCTACCTACTCTGCGTGACGTGGCACAGCAGCGCACAGGCCTTCTCTTCAGACGGTGATGGAAAAGCCCAGGTGCATCGCGGCATGTGTAGTGATTCTTGCGCATTCAAAAAGTGCTGGCGTCGTTTTGCGCATGCGTTAGGTGGTGTCATGCGCGATAAGGCCGAGTTGTATGTTATGTCCTCGGTGGGAGAAAAGGAACAGTCTTCTACTCATTGATAATCGATTGATGACGTCGATTATGGTGTGAGTAGATAATATTAACCCTTAACTAACATAGACGTTGACAGGAACGCAACTACTATGGAGGGGTCTTTCAGACTGCTCTCTTATTTTCCATATATTAAACTAGTGTTTTGCTAAATATATATTTTCATGACTTCCTGTCGTTCCTTACACTTCTTAGAGGTGGTAGTAGTAGAAATTTGACTCTTTTAACGATTTAGTATGAGTAACATGGCGACAAGAAAACACAGCGCAATTTGCAGTACATTTTTATTTTTTGTGCTACAAAAAGAACAGCAAGTAATTATTTCTATACACTCCCACAGATTATCATTATAGAGATTATATTACAAATTAACCGCGTGATTAGATACAAAAATCCCATTTCAATTATAGTAAATTGTATGCGAAATCTTCATTCCATTTACGATTCTCCCACAAAGGTTGCCACATTTTCCTTATGAAACTAAAAGTACAAACTAAAGATATCCTTCTGTGTGCCACTAAATACTCTTTTAGTCGCTTTGACCCCGCATACACTTCACGCAGACCTTTCTAGTACACCCCAAACAAATTGAAACACCACACCGTTGACACGGATATCGTGTTTTCCTCTTCAGATGAGGAGGACAAAAGGCACACGTTCTTCGATTTTCAAAATATGTATGAGGCTTATCATGTAAATTCAGTAATCTTCTAATGGTGCCACTCACCTCTCGTGGCAAGTGTCCAATAGAAAGTCTACGCTTCATGTGAGGCTCAAGGTACAAGCATTTCATCGACACATACTGTTGTACCTACCAGAATAGCAAAGTTGTCTGTTTTCGATTATACACAGAAAGATTTGTGAAACTGCTGCTGCCTTGTCTATTTCCTTTCTTTTCTCCCGATCATCTGGGTTGTCAAATCGTAATGAATACAGTAAAAACAGAAATCTTTCCTTACTAACAGTGCATCTGAAAATATCTCTGCCTGTTCCATCGGTTGCAGACAGGTTGTAAACGGATTCGTGCCCCCATTTGAAAACCGCTGAATACACTAAAAGGCCAATTAGTGCCTTCAATTCAATAACGTCAACATCTTGCAGATAGAACAAGCGATCATTCGCATACTGTGCTCTAAGCTGCAATATTTTCAGTTTTATCCACATAACGATTTCGTCTACAATATCTTGTGTAAAGAACAGATTCCATACCTCCAAAGCAGAAGAGTTTTCTCCAAGACTTTGAGCCGTCTGTCGCAGTCCAGGATGCCTTGTTCTTAAGTTGGCTGCTGGCTGCTTTTTTCGCCATCGGAAACATCTGTTCTTAACAAAGAAGTAAGCTGCTTCGTCATCATCAGGTGTCACATCGTCATCACTTTTAGGTTCCTGCTCTGAATTAGTGTCATGTCCACTACATACCTCAACATCAGGGTCATTATCGCTGTCGTCAAAATCATCGGAGCATTCACCGAAACGTTCTTGATGATCCACATCTGCTTCACGTAAAATGCGTTGCATAGAAAGTTCGGCTTTTCCTGCCATTGAGAAACACGACACGGAACAACAACAGCAAGAGAGAGGCCACAGCGCTGTCGCTTAGCAGAGCCTGCGCCAGTGGCACGCTAACACTGTGGTTGGTCAGTGAGGCCGCGCAAGGCTCATAAATACGGAACAAAAAGCAGCAATACTGCAAGAATGCTGTCACGTGGACCTTGTCGGCCACCAGGAAGGTACACGGAAAAGTCGTTTTAGCTTGGCAGGGGTGTGTGAAATATCTCGACTCAAAAAGTCGTAGCGGTCTGAGAGACCACAGATATTAGTTAAGGGTTAATCACAGGATTGGAAATTTGTCCAGCCGTTGTTACGATTTATAAGACTGTTGGCAAGACATATTTCCTCTGATTCTTTAATAACTGAATCCCAGAAACTGGAGTCAAAATTTTTGTTTCACTATATTCCATTGTGTGTCCTGTGGAAACGCAGTGTTCTGCTACAGTACTGCTGATTTTGATGGTTGGAGAAGGCGGTTGTGTCTTTCATGTTCTACATATCATTCCTGTACAGTTTGCATTGTCTGCCTTCGACGTCTGGCTTGCAGGTTGTGCGGAGTCCCAGAAGCACCAGGGGCAGTGTATTGCGGCACATGAGGGCTGCTTTCCGAGTTTGGTGCCAGCACTCAACCATTCTGTTTCCTTAGGGTTGATAGGCAGTAGTGTGTATTCTTTTTACCCCGAGGATAATCAAAGGTTTTGGAGTAGAGATGATTCAAACTGATATCCCTGGTCTGTGGTAATAAGAGAGGGACGGCCAAAGAGTGAAGGCCAATTCACACTGTCCGTCACGTCACGTCACGTCACCGTCCGTCAGAACATTCCGCAATGTATTTCTAATGGCGGCATTCACACTGTCCGTCACCGGACCGTCACGTCACGTCAACGTCCGTCAAGCTTTCTCGAGAAGAATGTTTTGACGGTACGGCCATCTGCTAACATCGGAAGTTAACCTATTTTCATCACGCGAATTACGTGTTGCAGTCAACGATTGCACTGTTTATATGCAAATGTGTATTATTCATCTTTGTGTTGTTGTTTTACCTCGTTTTAGGGGTAAATCTCAAATGTTTCATGACGACTTAAATATTTTTGTCAATTGAGTGTCCCCCTAAAATCGAGGTCGGATATCTGAAACCAAAAAATGGTTTATGGTACGTAACATTGTAACAGAAACGACTGAAGCAAACTGTTTATTTGAATAAGATTGTAATTTGATTACGCATTTTTCATTAAATAACACTTTAAATGAAAATGTCAGTTCTAATGAAAGACAAAAATTCAGTTGTTTATGACGATATTAACAATGTCAGCGAGCAAATCGTAATGGTTAAAGTATACAGGCGCTATTTATGCTCTTACAAGTAAGGTTTCATGTCTTCATTTTTTATTTTTATTTTTTTTTTTTTCGTTTGAAAATAGATGTCGATGTCTTGAAATGTTGTTTCAGTTGGCCATAAACATACACTGTAAAGTTTTCTTTGGCCATTAATAACATTTAGCGTTGTTGTTCCCCCTTTCTAGTATTAAACTATGACTTTCTACATAACAGATCGCCACTCATATAACCCCACTTTCAACATCGTGTATTGAGATGAACGAATTGACGTGACGGACACGGACGGACAGTGTGAATACAACTTGACGTGACGGTTCCGTGACGTGACGTTGATGTGACGGACAGTGTGAATTGGCCTTGAGACCCGTGCATGCACTAAGGCATGTGCTACTTTTTCTTCTGTGATGGCTGGAATAGGCATGGCATCCACCCAGCGAGTGGTCCAGTCGATAGAGGTGAGCAGGTACTGGAAATCCACAGCGGGGGAAGGGAGTATACGTTAGCGGCGGAAAAATACCACTTCCGGTTTGGACCAGAGACTATACACAGCACGGATAGAATCTTTGGTGCGATGTGACAGGCGCCATTTTAAATTGAGCTTATTCAGAAATTGTGAACTTTAAACATTAAGAATGCAATTATGATGCCTTTAAGAGTAATCACGAAAACGCTTACATTACAAATAAATAGTAGTTTGTAGCAAATTAACAACATGAAGTATAGGAATAAGTAATAAAAGTCATATGTAAGCTTATGTCATCACAGCGTAATGGCTAGTGTTGTGTATTTGTACTACGTACCGATGTAGGTTCGGAGCCTTTCCACCCTTAATATTTTTTTTCGTCTTTACGTTTTTAAATGAACTTTTCTGAATGTATTAAAAGTTAGTTCTATGTTTCTGTCTTTTATTTACATTTACAACTGATTAGAAAACAAACGACGAAACAGTTATTTGGATAGTAATTTCCGAATATGTGACGATTTCCGAGTGTGTGTTTAGTGGAATACAGTCATAATAATAAATCACTATAAATGTAATAATACTTTCGGATGGGTAGTATCACTTAACAAAGTACATTGAGAAGGATAAATATTTCTGTATTTGAGACTTGACAGTGGACATTATTTATTGGTGAGGTTATTACTAAAGAAAACGATGATAGCCTAATACAGGTTTGTCTGAGTAATGTGATAATACAAATATTTTATAAGCAGCTTCTTATTCATCCGGCTAATTCAACAGGGGCTAATGACACAGTGTGCATTAAAATGTTTTATTTTGGGTACAAGGTAGGTACAATCAAAACAATCTACTGGAATCGGCAATAATAAGATAAATAACGGTCGCAGCTATTGGAGTTTCAAGATATTGAGAAACACAGATGTTTAAAGACGTTTCCCAAGTTCTTAACTATTGCACATTTTAAGCTTTTATGGCCGTTTGTTGACATGTTGTCAGTTGGCTATATCGAGATTTTTGTCGAAGTTTGAGGTTAGTCAGACGTTGCACTCCATTATGAGCTACTGACATTGCCAAAGTTTCACCCTCCAAGAGCAATGAAGTATAAAATTTTAACAGTGCTAGCCAATCTGAATCTAAATTGGTGGTAGCGAAACGTAAGCTGTAAAATCAAACAAACGTTGGCTGAAAACTCCTAGACAGAAGCAAGCAGGGCCTATGTACAACATAGATTGTGGCTGGGTACACGATTTAAAGAAAGTTATTATAAGTAATTGAATAGTCACTGAAAGATATGTACTGTCTGTGAAACAGTGATTGTTCACTCGGACAGGAAAGAAAATTACGTAATACCTAAAGAAACACCAAGCTACTTCGCGAGTAATGAACAGACTGAGGTAAACACTACCCAAGTGTCAACACAAAATAGCAAGATCGACTGCTTGGTTTTCATTCTGAGCTGTCACTTTGCGTTGCGTAGCCTACCCAAAGATCTTAAAGACATAGATACTATACTTCTGACTGCAAAATTACAGGCACTTCCGGTTGGTATTTTTCCGCCGCTAACGTCATGTGGGGGAAGTGGGCTGACAAGATCAATGTGCACATGTTGAAAGCGGCGTGACAGGATTGGGAATGAGCCGAGAGGGGGTGGCAATCACGCTTGATATCTCGCCAGGTTAATCAGTGACCAACTTAGTGGAAGCTTTGACACCAGGGTAAGCCAAACAGTGAAACTTGTCAAAGATATCCTGATATAGGCAGCAGGGGACACTAGACCTTAGGGACCGACGAACACCGGAAGTGACGTATTTCACAGAGCATATTGGATATTATTTTGACAAGTATACTTTCTTTTGCACTAAAGATCTTTGGTGCCTTTGAGCATGAAACGCTTTGTTTATGTTTGTGTATGTACATTGTACAATGTGGCGTGTGTAATTTTACGATTACAATTTGTGTATTTATTATTCAGTTATGAGGAAGGGAGTGCCCAGAGACTAAAGATAAACAAAATTTGGCATTCCAATTATTTTAAACAGGGTTTAGGATTGTAAGTGTATAACTGGGGGAAGCGTAAACTCGGGTTAATATTTATCCTTCGTGATAATTCCTAGTGTTGGCTATTTGTTGTAGTACATGTAGTTCCCTAATTAAAAGGCCGATTACACCCAATAAAGGTGACAGAGATTTCAAAGTGGTTTAGAAGATATTAAACAATCCGTGACAAGGTGGCTCCAAGTCGTGAAAGAAGAGTGTATTTTGGATACTTAATTGTGTACATAATTTCTGTTAAATTAAATAATGTTTTATATATGAACATATTGGTTTTCGATTATCTTTAATGCTGTTATTTTAAACATTAATAACGACACAGGATTATTATTTTTTTTTAATGGGGTGCACACTTTCCACATATACCACTCAGAAAAACTGTGTATTATAGTTTACATTTTCCCCAACTGAACCAAGTGTAGAAATGAGAGAAGTACTGTAGTTTGATGTTTTGTTTTCGAAGTTCAACATAAACTGAACTCACAACAAACATAGTCTGAACCAGAAAAACATTGTGCACTCTTGCTCCACTCATATTCCTACACCACCAACTGTATAGAGACATTAGTCTGAATATACACTACCTATATGCGATAATGACGGTGATCACACAGAAATTAAAATTATTATACCATTAATGAAGTCACATGCAAGACATTGAAGCATTTTGTTAAATAAATCCCATACGTATCAAACAGTTTGATAAGGATAACACAGTTCTTTCTCTTTACATAGGCCTACTTTTGTGAAGTTGATGTAGGCTAATCAAATTCTGAGTTGCACTTACTCCACCCCATTTTAGTATTAGCCAAGGTTTTGTTACATTCACATGACAGGATAAATTTTACTTATTGTTGGTGGCGTGGTGTGCTAATGTTGGCATCGAGCCTGTAAGAGAATATTTAATTTACTGACTGGACAAGGGCACAGCATTAATTATTTATTTCATGGTCAACATGGATTATTTTCCTCACTCTGTATGATTGCTTTTTTGAAGATCGTAAAGTAAAACTTTAATATTTTGACATGTTGCCTGATGATTCAAGTTTTGCTGTAAGGGATTACTCTGTACATCTTACTTCCCCTATGTAAAATAAAAGAATCTGTTGGGAGTAATATTGGATAGGAAAACATTCTTAAAGCCCAGAGTGGTTAAAATTTTATTGGGTAAAATTTTGGCAGCGGCTGTAGCTGTCCAGTAGTAGCACAGATAATAACAGCCAATCATATTTTAAATGCAAAATTGTTATCTATATTCTTGTTGTACTCGATCTATTGTCTTTAACTCAGATACGAGATCATTGGTCACAGCCGACGAGTTGTACACCAGTCTTTAATTGAACCATAATTTGACCTTATTGATTTGTAATAAATTATTACTTTTTTGTACTGACAATGAAGTAAGTAATTAATGCTGTTCCTGCACTATTGTTGTCAAGTTCTCACTGTAACTTTGTCCACTCAGTAAATTGACTGTAGTCGTCACTGGAACAATTAATAACAAAACAGTAGTGTTAGTGTGAAACATTCGAATATTGTGTGACTAAAAAACAGTGAATTTCATTGGCTGCTGTGTACTACCACCTGATTGCCTAGTCACATGCAGTGGCCATAGCCAACATCTGAAAATTCTACACTCTGCCATGACACGGATTGTAAAAACGCTGCTGTTTAAAGTGTTTACATATGACAAAAAGGAAACTAGGCAAGACATATGCACCCTAATTTCATTTAATCAGATTACAAGATGGGGCCAATATTTCAAGTCTTCTTGATTTACCATTGCCACTTTTGAGACAAACACAACTACATGTTTCCCTAGTTCTCTTTAGGACACTCCACTACTTGAGCAATTTTTTTTCTATTGTAATGAAGTAAATAAATGTTTAAAAAATATTAATGAAAAATAGTGGTTTGTTTTGCAGTTATTGACTATGATTATATGGTAATTGATCAGTTATCTAATATTTGTTGATTTATCAGAAAAGAGTCACTTATGCAAAATAAAATCCCAACAGCTTGCTGATTCCATATTCTGCAACATTGATATAAAAATGATTAGAAACACTAAATAGTTTGACATGAATTGATATCACCTATTCTTTAGATTTCTTCCTCCGGGACATAGGGTCTGCATCCAGTATTAGCCATATTCCATTGTAATTCCTCTTGATGAGATAAGAATGCAGAACATGCTTGGGTTTTGAAAATCCCGTAAAGAATCTTACTGTTGGCTCACAATATAGGTTGATAAAAGCAAACTTTTTGATAGGAATGAATGTCATTTATATTCTCCATTGTAGTAAGTAATTAACATAGAGTATACTACAATAACTTTGTACATTCAGGATGTAGCGAGAAACGACAGATGATTCTTCAGTTTTTCAATACTAAAAATTGTTTACAATCTTCTTCTAATGTATCAATATAGGAAACTTTCTTGTTTCAGAGATAGGAAAAATCTCATCATTTTCTCAAAGAAAGAAATTAATTAGGTACCGGTAGTTGTTCTGTGACTGAATCTCCACAACCTGTGACTGCTCCACCATACCTCGTGCATATGTAACTCCACAACAAAATAGTTTATAAGTTCCCTTCATTCGTGATCTTGATGACTTTGATTGCATTAGTTGTGCATTGCAGAGTGAGAAGTTTATCTTCTAAGCAGTGAAGTAATTTACGTTTAAAATTTAATGTGTGTGTAAGTGGAAGTTGTTTACTACACTTATGAAACTTAATTCTAGAGAAATAATTTTCAGGTGCAGTGTGTAAATTATATTAAAAATAGCAGTTTTAAAACCTTGCCCATCAGTGTAAATTTCAATGTGTGACCATGCATATAGGGTCATTCCATGCCAAGTGGTCTAGAGGCTCCCACATGACCCTCATGGATTTTGATGAAATTTTGTATGAACATTCACACATGTTCTGAATGAACACTGGTAAAGTTTCAGTTTCAGAAATTCAATACTTTCGGAGATACAGTCACTTGTTTAAGACCATAGCACAGCTTCCAACAGTGCGTCCTTGAATTTTCAGCAACTTTGAGATGATATATCTCTGGTAGTATTTGCATGAAAGAAACAAAACTTGGCCATCTTATACAACTTTTAGGGCTCTATAAAGTAAAATATTAAGAACAGGATTTCTGAGCAATTTTCATATAGAAAATTTGGGGCAAAGTTGGGCGAAAAAATTGCTGGTAAAAAAAAGTGCGAACTTCAGTTTTTAATATCTCCGGAAGTAATTGTGGGATGTACATGAAACTTTGCACACCATAACTCACCAACACAAGGTCTTAGAATATAAAGTTTCATTCTCCTATTGCTTCCCATTATTTCACAAATCTAGGGTAAAGTTGACGATTTTTCAAAAAGTTCTAAAAATGGGTATTTTTAGTCAAATTTTTCAAAAAAGTGTTTTCTCCAAATTCCTTTTATCTATGCTCATTAGAAAGAGCATATTTTGAACTATCTAGAAAAGTGGATTTGGTTTTGCAATGCAAGCATATAAGGCCCTAAAAAGTAGCATAATCCTAGAGGCGCACTGGAAGTTTGAACCCATTTTTCTGTCACTCAGATTATACCTAAAATCTTTTATTATGTCTAATAAATGTTTGTTAATGCCTTGGATAAGTGAAATAATAAGTCCTGATGGATAGGACATAGCTTAAGTCCGAACAGAAAAAGAATAAAATTAGAAACAATGTTATTTCTTAATTGTTCCCCCTCCCACAACTCTCTCTCTCTCTCTCTCTCTCACACACACACACAACATTATTATAATTTAGAATGAATGTAAATTGTAAAATTTATTTGCACAATCATTAGCTAATTATTAGTAGCATTTTTAATGGACACCGCCAGCTTACTGAAGGAAAATAAGTTGTTGTGGTTTAACCACTGCTAGTTTCATTTCACCTGAGAAAACCAGCATCTCCATCACCATAGGGGCTACATTCGAGCATCAACAGCTATGGGTGAGTTTCTTTACACAGGTTTCCAAGCCTGATGATTATCAACAGGAATGGTATATTGCCGGCTAGACGAATTTACTGACGGAGCTGGAGTAACTGCAATAATGTGGTGTTATGGAACCCAGCTCTTGTCACTTATTGGTGGTCAATAAAATGAATCTGCTGGACCATGAGGGTGCATAAAGTTTACTAATTCTCCCTTTGTTCAGTGGAAGTCTCACAGATATTTCCAATCCACCAAATATTTTCTTAGATGCATGCAACATATTGTCCTGGTTGGAGAGCAGACATTAATATGCCTTCTTTAGTTCTCTGACTCATTGTAGCTAGAAAAGATGATCAATCATTTGAAACTCTGCTGACCTGAATTACTGTTTTATCAATAGGTAAAAAGTGACGATTTTCTCTAGTGCCTGCTACAGTTTGTCCATGTTTAAACCTCACTTCTTGTGACAATTTTTTTTTATTTCCCCAATTTCATCTTTACTGACGAAAACAAATTTTATACCATTAATGTTTTCAGAGCAAAAATGAAACAGATCTAGGCGAGTAAGATTGAGCACTGGAGCCATCACTGAAATTATGAATGTGAGATCTGTGCAAACTGTGCTTTTATATATTTGATGAGCTCCTTGATAAAAACGTTAACTGAACCAGTGTCATGCCACAAACGAGAACTGATAATGCAGGAACTTAAAAGATTCCACTTTCTCATTTTGATGAAAGTAGATAACAAATGGATGAATTGTTGCTTTCCAGTGGAAGCCTTGCGCAGCATCCTGAATAATAAAAGAATAATTTTCCAAAAAATCCATTAGGACAACAAGCTCTTTGTTTTTCAGATGACATTTAAGGCCTTTAAGATGCAGTTATTCCAGCTCCATCAGTAAATTTGTCTGTCTGACAATACACCATTCTTCTTGATATTCATCAGAAAATTAATGTAGCATAGGGTAAGGTGGTACAAATTCGATATAGGTACAATTCTGATCAACATACGTTTTCAGTCTCTTAGTGTTCGTAGCACTTGCCTTTTGTGGCGTTGCAGTGTAGCAGGTTTCTACAGCTACTCCTGTCTTTTCCAAGAATACAGCACTCTGTGCTAAGGAGATATAAATTTATTCCTGTAAAGATGTACTTGGAGCTACTTCGTCAAAAGTGCTCTTATAAATGTTCTAGTTTCCACACGCTTGTAAACTCGTTATTGTGCAACATTTGGTACAGCAAAGTATGCACTGGTGTCCGAAGGAAAAAGTGCTTTTTATGTGGGGAAAAGTCAGTGATCAAAATTGTACGAGGAAGTCATCATAAATGTACCTAGTGTGGTACATTTTCTATCGATTTTTCTCGATTCTGTAACCTTTTTTGTGTTCATACAAAACATATGTAATTGTCTAATATTTGAGTTACATATTCAATAAACATTCAAGAACAAGTGCCATAGTTAAAATTGTTTTTTTCTCAATATATTTGCAGTTACAATTACATTTGTCCGAAATGATTGAAATTGTACCACCATACCCTATCAAAAATTGAAATAGGTTAGAGCAAACTAAGCCAACCTATGAGTGGCTCCTAATTTTACCCATGGCACTTCAATAATTTTATTATCAGGCTTGGTAACCTGTGTAAAGAAGTGCTTATCACGCTTGGGATATCCTGTGGTAAAGGAACCCACCCGTGGCTGTTGTTGCCCCTATGGCGATGGGATGCTGGTTTTCTCAGGTGAAATGAAACTAGCAGTGGTTAAACCATAGCAACTCATTTATACACTTCTTTTCCATCAGTAAGCTAGTGTTGTTCATTGAACAGGCTACTAATAATTAGATAATGATTATGGAAATAAATTTTATGAATTAGATAGAGTTGGGGGGGGGGGGGGAAACAATTAAGAAATAACATTGTTTCTATTTTTATTCTTTTTCTATTCGGACTTAAGCTACGTCCTATTCATCAGGACTTCTTATTTGACTTATCCCAGGCATTAACAAACATTTATTAGACATTATAAAAGATTTTAGGTATAATTTGAGTGCCAGAAAAATGGGTTCAAACTTCCAGTGCGCCTCTATGATTATGCTACTTTTTAAGGCCTTAAATGCTTGCATTGCAAAACCAAATCCACTTTTCTAGATAGTTCAAATTATGCTCTTTCTAATGAGCATGGTTTAAAGGAATTTGGAGAAAACACTTTTTTGAAAAATGTGACTAAAAATACCCATTTTTAGCACTTTTTGAAAAATCGTCAACTTTACCCTAGATTTGTGAAATAATGGGAAGCAATAGGAGAATGAAACTTTATATTCTAAGACCTTGTATTGGTGAGTTATGGTGTGCAAAGTTTCATGTACATCCCACAATTACTTCCGGAGATATTAAAAACTGAAGTTCGCACTTTTTTTTACCAGCAATTTTTTCGCCCAACTTTGCCCCAAATTTTCTATATGAAAATTGCTCAGAAATCCTGTTCTTAATATTTTACTTTAAAGAGCCCTAAAAGTTGTATAAGATGGCCAAGTTTTGTTTCTTTCATGCAAATAATACCAGAGATATATCATCTCAAAGTTGCTGAAAATTCAAGGACGCACTGTTGGAAGCTGTGCTATGGTCTTAAACAAGTGACTGTATCTCCGAAAGTATTGAATTTCTGAAACTGAAACTTTACCAGTGTTCATTGAGAACATGTGTGAATGTTCATACAGAATTTCATCAAAATCCATGAGGGTCATGTGGGAACTTTTCTCGATATTAGACCACTTGGCACGGAATGGCCCTATACTGTCCTTTCAGCATGGCAGGAAAGATCCTCAAATGTCGTTACATAGCTATGTGAGTAATATGCACCACATTTAAGATGGTTTGGACTGGTGCTACACTGTAATTTGTTTGCAAGATATTAGAGGAGGTGTGCAATATTTCCAAACATACAATTCCTTTATCTGTAAATCTGGTTTGTTATGCTCTGATAACATAGTTTATGTCTAACCAGTAACTGCTTGTCCTCTAGCTTAGTTTTGTTTAGAAATGTTGTTACCGTTGCAGAGGTGCCCCTCCCCCTTGGCCATTGATCACCTCCCCCCTCCCCTTTGGCTGATGACCATCCCACCCAAGAAATTGGGTCCTGGATTCAGAAGATAAAATTCATTTTGTATATAAGCCTCTAAAGGCTGGACAAAACTACTAATTTTTAACACACTCCAGAAATTTCAATGGCGTAGTTTGTGTCAGGGATACAGCCCGTCAGCTTTGACTCGTGATGTCATCACATCACGACAGTTTTGAGGTGTTTGTGTGTTTGTAGAAGGTGTGGGTAATTATGTGGTGGCTGAGTTAAAGACGATTGTTTACAAACATAACAGATTATAGATTGATATTTTGTAGTTAAAAATGATCTGTAACTTTTCTCTGATGATAAGATATAGGTTAGGAAAGAGGTTTTTTTTCGCTTGTGAGTGCCTAAGGCGCGAATTTTTGGGCTCAGACCTGTGATCGATGGTATATTGTTATCTGTAATTTACGAGGATAACTACAGATTATTGTTTACCTACAATACAGAACTATTAAGAGATCCTGTATCGGGTTTTCTGACATGTTGTTGACGTCATGGGTCAAAGCTGAGGGGCGGTATCCCAGTCGTCAGTTATGCTGAATACTGTGTCGTGTCACTATTTCAAATCGGTAGATAAAGAACTTGCAGAGATTTGCTATTAGAAACACACGAACCAAATACGTATATGTTACCAATTGCAAATCGCCGAAAGTTCATGACTGATTTCTTTGAAATTTTGATACGTTGGATTTGAATACTATTCTGTTTAATGTGTTATGATATTCCAACACATACCAGATACCAAAATATTTTTCTTTTCATGGCATTGCAAAACATGCCGGGTACAGCTAGTCTATATAAACAAAATATTTGCCAACCAAAATGCAAGCAACATCTGAATTCCATCCACGGATACCATATTTTTAAAAATGTTGAAAACATAAATTTCACTTGTAGTCTCTACTCTTCCTCAGCTATCTCTGTACCAAATTTAATCCAAATCTGTTCACCAGTAGTTTCGAGAAAACATAACAACATATTTAATAGTGATAGTTTGGATGAAACATGACACACTAAAAAGGGCATAGTTTTTGATTGTGTTGAATCATGTTATGCAGAAAATATTGATCAAAAAGTAAGAAATTTTACAAATATGATAAGGTTTAAAAGTCAGAGAGTTTAAATTTTTTTTCCCCAGAGAATTAATATTATCCCATAATTTGCATGATGTTCCGAGCAATAAATATTCTCAGGGGAATTATTTTGTACAGCATAAAGCTGTGGGTAAATGATGACTGCTGCATTGCATGAAGCCATACCTCTGCCCAAAATTAAATGTACTTTTTGTAGAGTTTCTAGGAAAAATACAATAAATCCCCGAGTTTTGCAGGAAGCTTGACACCCTGCCAAAGCAAATTAATTTTGTCCTAAAGAAAACACTGATCCTTAACACATTGAATGCTGTGTGCCCCAGCAGCACCTGATGTGGCGTGGCCAGTGGCAGCCACAGCAGTGCCCCGCACCCAATACTGTGTGTCTGCTGGTGGCCACGAGTCCCATGTTGCTGTTGGCATCCCAGATTGTGCCCCTTTTCTCAATGATATACTATAAAGGTCATCTATTCAGTACATACTGAGTGACATAACTATTTCTGATGCGATCTCCAAACTATTTTGATGATGTGAACTGGCAAGACGTGTTCTGCACTTGCCTCGCTATGGAGGTGAAACATCCACTGCTAAGCGCGCAGCAGCCAACTACAGTGGAACTAATGTAGTAATGGTTGTACAGTTTATAAGTGACTATACATGTATCATGACAAATGCAAGACTTGGAAAAAGCATAATCGTGGAAGGCAACAAATAAAGCAAACGAGGCTGGGTACTCCATTTGCTGTCTTGTAGTAAGGTCCCACTTTCAAACATGGTTGATTTTGTTATCATTCAGTTATTAATTTATGTAAGAAAAATGTGGGATGCTATGACAGCCTAAGACAGCAGTACTCAGCCTGCAGGCCACTTGTGGCCCGGCAAGCTAGTCATCTGGTATTCAAAATAATAAAAATCTCTGACTCACCTGTAGACAGGGATACCGCCCGGCAGCTTTGACCCGTGTTTGTAGAAGGCATGAGTGATTATATGGTGGTTGAGTTAAAGACAATAGTTTGTTTACAAACAAAATAGATTAATATTTTGTGTTTAAAAACTGATCTGTAGCTTCTCTCTGTTGGTTAGGTGTAGGTTAACCGAGAGACTTTTTTTTTCCTATGTGAGCGCCAAAGGCGTGAAGTTTTGAGCTAAGACCTATGATCAATGATACATTCTGTTATCTATAAGAACTACAGATTATTAGTATCTACAATATAGAAGTATTAAGATATCCCGTACATCTACATACGTACTCCGCAATTCACCGTAAGGTGCATGGCGGAGGGTACACTGTACCACTACTAGGCATTTCCTTTCCTATTCCACTCCCAAATTGAACAAGGAAAAAAAGAATGCCTATATGCCTCCGTACGAGCCCTAATTTCTCTTATCTTGTCTTTGTGGTCTTTACGCAAAATGTAAGTAGGTGGCAGCAAGATCGTACTACACTCAGCTTCAAATTCCGGCCCTCTAAATTTACTTAACAGAAATTCACGAAAAGAACGTCGTCTTTCTTCCAGCGATCCCCAATTGAGTTGCCGGAGCATTTCCGTGACACTCGCGTATTGGTCGAACCTACAGGTAACAAATCTAGCTGCTCGCCTCTGAACCGCCTCTATGTCTTCCTTCAAACCGATCTGCTGCGGGTCCCAAATACTTGAGCAATACTCAAGACGTGGTCGTACAAGTGTTTTATACGCGGTCTCCTTTACAGGTGAAGTACATCTTCCCAAAATTCTCCCAATAAACCGAAGTCGGCTGTCTGCCTTACTCACAACTGTCCTTACATGCTTGTTCCATTTCATATCGCTCTGCAATGTTACGCCTAGATATTTGAACGACGCGACCGCATCAAGAAGCTCACTACTGATGCTGTATTCGAACATTATAGGATTGTTTTTTCTACTCATGCGCATCACCTTACATTTTTCTACATTGAGAGCTAGCTGCCATTCTTCGCACCAACTAGAAATTTTGTCTAAGTCAACCTGTATGCTATTACAGTCAGTTACAGACGACACCCTCCCATACACCACAGCATCATCAGCAAACAGCCGCAAATTACAACTTACTCTGTCCATCAGATCATTTATATAGATAGAAAATAATAGCGGTCCTATCACACTCCCCTGGGGCACGCCTGACGATACACACGTCTCTGATGAACACTCGCCGTCGAGAACAACGTACTGCGTTCTATTACTTAGGAAGTCTTCCAGCCAGTCACAAATCTGTGAACCTATTCCATAAGCTCGTATCTTTGTTAGCAGTCTGCAGTGTGGCACCGTGTCGAACGCCTTTTTGAAGTCGAGAAAAACACAATCCGCCTGTTGCCCTTCGTCCATGGCTCGCAAGATGTCATGTGAGAAAAGGGCAAGCTGAGTTTCACATGAACGATGTTTCCTAAACCCGTGCTGATTCATGGAAAGAAGCTTTGCCGTTTCAAGGAAATTTACTACATTCGAACTGAGAATATGCTCCAAAATTCTACATGAAACCGATGTCAATGATATTGGCCTGTAATTTTATGGGTCAGTTCTCTTTCCTTTCTTATACACGGGAGTCACTTGCGCTTTTTTCCAATCACTAGGAACTTTGCGCTGAATTAAAGATTCGCTATAAATGCAAGCTAAGTAGGGGGCCAATGCCGCAGAATAGTCTTTGTAAAACCGAACTGGTATACCATCCGGACCAGCAGACTTTTTTGTATTTAGCTCTCTCAGCTGCTTCTCTACACCGGAAATACCTATTGCTATGTCCCCCATTTCGGAATTAGTACGTTGATCAAATGATGGTATATTTGTGCGGTCCTCCTGCGTGAAAGATTTCTTAAAGGATAAATTTATAACTTCAGCTTTCCGTTTGCTTTCTTCTATTACTGCCCCGAAATGATCAACTTGTGACTGGACAGTGGGCTTTGACCCGCTTATCGATTTTACATAGGACCAGAATTTTTTCGGGTTCTTGGAAAGATTTTTTGCTAAGGTATGGCTGTGATAATTATTATATGCTTCACGCATCGATCTTTTTATAGACGCACGAATCTCTACTAACTTTTGCCTGTCATCATTTGCGTGTTCTTTTTTGAATCGAGAGTGCAACAGCCTTTGCTTTTTCAGCAGCTTTCTAACATTATTATTATACCACGGTGGATCTTTTCCATCTTTAATCGTCTTTACTGGCACATATTTCTCTAACCCTTCATTAACAATGCATTTAAATTTAGTCCACAATTCCTCTACATCCATAGTCCCAGAATTAAACGATGCCCATTCATTTTCTAAGTACGATCGTAACATTTGCTTGTCGGCTTTTCCCAACAAAAACACCCTCCTAGCCTTCTTGACTGGTTTATGAACTTTGGTCACCATCGACGCTATGACGATATCATGATCACTAATTCCTGTCTCTACACAGACATCGTTAATAAGGTCAGGCCTATTTGTGGCTATAAGGTCTAGAATATTTCCATTGCGCGTGGGTTGCCGGTTTAACTGCTCAAAACAGTTTTCGGAGAATGTGTCCAAAAGTAGCTCGCAAGACTGCTTGTCTGTACCGCCTGAAATCTATACTGGTTTTCCGACAGCTCTGCTCTTCGTGATTGTTTCAACACCGTGAGTATTGTAGCACACAAATTACAGACTCTTTCAAAATGTTTAATTGTTTGTAGAGCTTATGGGACTCAACTACGGGGTCATCAGTCCCTAAACTTACAAACTAGCTTATACTAAAGACGGCACAAAATCCTTCCCCTAGCGGGGATTCGAATCCCCGACGAGGAACGGCCTCGCACATCGTAGCATAGCGCCTCAATGTGCTTGGCCGCTCCGCCGTAGCACAGAATCTTTACTAACTTTGAGGATATTGACGTTGGTACAGTATATAAACAAACAGCACTGTGTTTCCAATCCAAAACTTCAGAAGTGAGAAATTCGTAATTGAGTGCCAAAAACTGTGTAATATAACTCCTCTTTAATTTAACTATTGTCCCTCTCTCAGAGAGGTATAATTTTTTTTCTGTTGTGATAATTGATACATCACTGGACTGTCCCTATTGGATGTGGTGCACAGATGCCAGAACTCTTAGGACTGTTAACACACCACACACTGCTGTTTTTCTTATTAATCCCCAGTGCAAACAGAGAGGTGTTGTAAGACAGTGTTATTGTAAATCCAATTTGAAAGCAGAGCTATTCTTCTTTAAACTACGTTCCATGAAAAGTCTGTTGAGCCATTTAAATTTCAGCAGCCAAGTTAATTAAGAATATTTACCGCCAGCATTCTCTCTTGATATATGCAATTACATCAAGTTAGGTAGTACCAGGTTGTAGAGTTCTAAATAAAAGCCAGCTGTCAACATCCATAGTAGATTTAAAAGTTAAATCAAATTTGAGAGAGAGAGAGAGAGAGAGAGAGAGAGAGAAACTTTCAAACACTGACATTTATTTACTTTTGGAACATGAGCAGGTGATTGTCAAAAGCTGTATCAATTTACCTAATAAAGATTTTTACTATTTTTGATACTTGAGTGTATCTAACACAACAACTGTGAAAAAGGAAAAAATAGTAAAGGCAGAGGAATACATATATGACAATGGGCCTACCGAAATTACCATTTCTGCAAAACATTTTCACAGTTGCACCCGAATAGCTGTGTGCACTGAGGCACTGTCCTGCAGTGTGCACGGCCATTCGCCGCCGGAGGTTCGGGTCCTCTCTCGGGCATGGGTGTATATGTTGACCTTAGGTTAGTTTAATTTGGTTCAAGTAGTTTGTATGCTAGGAACTAATAACCAAGCAGTTAGTCTCATAGTTTTACAAACATTTTTATTTTTTCACACACTCAACATTAATTGCAAATACTTATTGGTGTGATGTCTTTCTAAAGAAGACATCACACCAATATGTAAGTAGTATTCACGTGTGATGATGGCGCTCTGGGTTCCAATCTTCATTGCTAATCTGATTAAATCGTTGGACCTTGTGCGTGAATCCCTGATGGTGAACAATGAGGAATATGGTCAAGGGACGCTACTTTAGTAGTGTAGGACTAATGAGAATTGTGGGCGGACGGGAGATGCACTCTGGATATACAAGAAGTTAATGCAACTGCTGGCCTAAAGTTTGTAATCGATTAATAAACATTAACGCAACATTTTATCTTTATCCCGAAGTCTTCAGTTCTTTCCAGCACTCTTATCACAGGGTGCAATAATAACAATAAAAAAAATTAAGAAAAAATTAATATGATGTAGGGTATTATGTTTTACTTAATTTGCTGTATTTCAGTGGTACGACAACACACCCACACGAATATAAATTCAGAGACTGAAGGCGAGATTTCATGGCTGCACAATACAGTTCCGCGTTAACTTTTTAGTAACAGGTTAATTATGTTAACTTTTTGGTTAACGGTGTACAGCTCTGGCAAGTACCATAGTGGCAGTTCACAGTAATCACTCACCGTGTCTGCCTTAAAATAATCGCTAAATGTCATATTCCATTGATTAACATATGTTACGGACAAAAAAGTAACTGCTTGGAAATGGCTGTCAAAAGGTTCCGGCAGAGTTTCAGATGGCTGCTCAAACTTTTGAAGTTCTTACATATCTTTCTTTGAAATTAATTATGATTTGGCTAAAGAACAAGTGCACAAATTCTAAAAAAAATAAGAAAACCTTAACAATACATTCAGCTATATTTCAAAAAGCAATGTACTCTGTTATTAACAATTATATATTAAAATAGATTTTGATGATAAAAGAAATGGGTGTAGTTATTTCACAGTGTAATTTTGCCCTGTGATAATGTTGAGGCCCTTTTGAAATAAAACTTTCGAGATTTTGGCCCAAGGAGTTGAAAAAAGTTGAGTATGTCTGGTCTAAGAATACTTAATGTTTCACACCTACCATAGTGGTTAATTTCTATTATCTCCATAATTAAAGCTATTTGTTCACAATTACAATGGAATGAACTGACTCATTCCAATGACAGACTTCATGTTTACAATCTCCTTGTAATTTCATAAGTTTCTCCACTGAATTTTCCTTTAACAGAATGATTGTTTTCAACTTTTAAAACTAGGTAACACTTGTTCAGTCTTCCCCCCCCCCCCCCCCAATTCAATTAATTAAAAATTTTGTACTTAAAATTTTATGCTTCTAAATGTGCCGGGAAAAAAGTTTTTATCTGCAATTATATCCTCAATCTTGCCAACCACCTCCCCACATCCATTACAGTTTAAAAATACATTTAGTGTTTGAAATTAATATTACATTTCTTTTTAAAAAATATATGTTGTCAATGTTGAGGGCACAAACAATGTAGAATAAAAGAAAACCAGCCAGAGCTTAGTATTAACCAAATAAAACTAAATGCCCCACATAATTTTATTACAATATCTTGTACTGGGGGGAAAAAAAGGGGGAATAGCATCATTCTTACCAAACCTTCTCAATTATCTCACTTTCATTTTTTTTAAATGACAACAGGATTTTTTTTCTGAACACACAGGAAAGAAATTAACAAGTTTCTCAAGTTAAAATAAATTTTATTTACAGTTTAACAGTTGCTACAAATTATCTGAAGTCAGCTTTTTTCCGAAGCCAGATAGAAGAAAGTAACTGCATATTAGCTTATTAAATGAAATTTTAAAGTACACTACATCAGTACAAATGTTGTTTGCAAACAAGTTATCATAGAAATTATCAACCCACAATGAGAAGTTCATAATCATAAAATACATAAAAAATTTACAACTTCTCTTGTGACCACATTCATTGCAACATGAGATGCAAGTATTACGACATGTACATAACAAGGTGAAATGTGTACACATCTTCATTTTTTAAATTGTATCTGTTGTTGATAGTAACATTATTTGATATGGTACTCAATTTCCTGCAGAAAGCAAAATTAAAAGAATAATGTTTAGCATTGACCAGTCTATCCTTCAGTAACAATTCCAGTACATATAAAGTAGAAGCAGAGACTGGATGTGTATTCTTGCAGTATTGACGTGGACCCAGGTATGCAATTTGTTTCTGAAAATAAATCAAAATTATACCAATTGAATTACTTAATCTTTTTAATCCAAACATAGCAGCAGTTAAATTTTACTTAAGGCAACAGTGGTCTAATGAGTTAATGTTGGAACCAAAATGTTCACTTATTAGAATAACTAATTTACTGATCAGACAATGATGCATGGAAGGACATATCAACCATAGAGCAGAATCAGCATTATTTAATTCATGGCCAATGTGAAAGATTTCCCTCAATCTATGTGATAAAGCTTTCAATTATTGTCGACATCAGCATAATAAGAACCCAGTGCCATAAGTAAAATGGTACCCATGGGAATAATGGAAAAGCAAGGGCACACACAAGGACCTGTCAGTCATAGTGCAGAAATAGCATTAATTATTTACTTCAGTCAACATAAATAATTATTGCCGTCATTATGTGACTGCATGTTCAAAGATCATCCAACAGTTGTTGCCAACATCACCACACTAGGCTGCCAACACAGTGAATATAATTTTACCTCTACTCACTGATTTATTTGGAATGTTGTGTACAACCACCAACCTTTACACCACAATTATTTTAAGAGTATTTTTAATTGGAATTTAGAAGGAAACATAGTTATTTATACCAAAGTCTGAAAATGGCTCAGAAACATGTTCAGCAATGACCACTTTTTTGTTTTGTTTTATCAACTACCAAAGTAGCTGGCAAGTAACAGCACAAATTTTGAATGTTCACTGAAACTTTAAAAAGATAAGTACTTAACTTCCAGCATATCTAGCATAGATGACACAAATAATTTGATACTGATATGCACATGATCCAATCAAGAATTGTACCAAATACAGTAACAGTACTAATTACAGACTAAAATGTTCGTAATACTACTTTTGAGTCAGCAAGATAGTGAGTAATATGTAATCTAAATCATTTTCATATGACTAGCCATGACCTCAAAATGAGTGGGTCAAGCAGGTGGAGCAAGCTATTGGGAGAGGTTAAAATTTGCCAGAGTTTATGCCCATGGACTGAGGACCAATGCATACTCCACAGTAACACTACATGCCGACAGACAATTGCATGAAGATCATATGAGGAAACAGAATATCTGGCAGGTCAAGGGAGGAGAGCAGCAGTGTCATTCCCTTGCATACTAACGTAGCCATGAACGCCACGTTGGCTCCCCTGACAGAAAGTTAAGAGTCTTGGATCCATTCTACTAAGGGGTGGACGGAGTGCAAAAAACAAAAGCTCTGAAGAGAATTAAGAAAGTCTCAGCATACAACACTTTTTGTGAGTTTGTGTTGCCTAATGTATTGGATGGCCTGGTATAGAGCCTAGAGCTCAGCAGTGAATATCTCAAACCATTCAAGTAGCCAATTGTCGGAAGGCTCATCGTAAAGTACAAAAACACACCCAACACCACGATGTTTTGAAACCATTGATATAGATAAAACTTTAATCCTCAAACAGTACATAAAGCAGGAGAAACTCATCTATACAGCTGGTCATGGGTAGCGAACTTGGGAAGCGTATGAAGTTAAAAATAGACATGAGCCAGGGTGGTGAAGAATTCACACCTGCTGGCAATGTGAGTAGTAGTGCAAGGCAGAGCTGCTGGAGCAGCATACAAAAGCAAACTCAATGAGGCAACAGATTCTTTACAGGGCCAGAACAGCCATATCCTGTGATAGTGGACAGTGTTAAGGCAACATAAGATGGATGGTGAGGCAGATGAATAAATGATGCAACCATAATCCATTTTCCAACAGACAAGGCATCATTATAAATGAAGGAGGTTGGTTCGATGACAAAGGTGTGATACCTATTACACACCATTTAAGACACCTAAACCATTAGGATAGCAACCACAGCAAGCTGCCAAGTAAGAGATGTGGGAGGAACAACTAGGTTTCCTGAAGGCGAGGCCCAAGAATTTTGTCATTTCAATGAACAGGTCAGCTGGGCCGAACTGTAAGGATGGAGGCTGTCTTGTCAGCAGAAGCCATTGTTGATACTCAAGACAAGCACCAATGAAGGTGCCTATCAAGTAGACCCATTCCATAATGAGCGGCACAGTGCTGATGTTGGAAGCTAACTGTTGATGTTAAATGCAATGAATGAGGGGAATAACCTTTTGTATTGAGTACATAATAAATAATGCTGTTCTTCCTCTATGGTTGATAAGTTCTTCTGCGTACCCTGGCCTACTTGGTAAACTTATCAATGCAAAGTGAACATTTTGTTGCCAACATTTGCACATCAAGCTGCCATTGCCATATGTAAAATTTCATCAGAATAGGGAAGACTTTTCACAAGTGCATAAACAGTTTGTGTACACATACACAAAATATTTGGTAAATAAAAAACACGTGTAGTGTTTCATAATTACGAAACCAACAATTTCAGCGAAACTTACAGAATTTATAGCTTAAGATAAGGTATGTACATGGAAAATTAAAAGATAAATTTAGAAAATCACACATTCTCAATCACTTTGTCCGTTTTACTAATAAATCAGTATTTACTTCCATGCAAGTTAACAGTAACCAAGGAACTAGTGTAGAGTTAATTGTAATCACAATTCTTCCTTGCTGTATTGGTCCTCAGAATGTGTGTATCTAATCAGTGTTCTCCTACTGTATAAACTTTTAAAGCAAAGCATCTAAATACGCTCAAAATTAATACACTCTTGTCCCAGTAAATTTACTCCTTACTAGCAGTTACGATTATTACTAACATAGATTTGGCATACAAACTGTTAATATAACGTATAAATTCATACAAACCCTTATCTTTCAGCTTCTTATTTTCGTATTTCAAATTTACAGTAGTATTTTCAGTTCCACGGCATTTCTTAATTTGCATTTACACACTTTATGTGGCTGAAAGTAAAGTTGAATTCCATTACTTGGCAACTCAAAATGCGAAAATGTCATTAAATTTTTAAATAGCCTTTCAAAACACATTTCTTGGATTACTGGTATGTAGCCTAGACAACAGCTAGTACCCATTCCACTTCTAATCCCCATAATGAAAGCGAAGATTAAACACAGATACACAGGGTAGGCATTTATATGTTACAGAAAATACAATACTGTAGCAACAATTATTTTAACCGATCGTCTTACGTACCTTTAGTACATAGCTTGAATAAACAGCACATTTCTATTTCGCAACAATATTTGCACTTTCGATTATCGTCAAGTATAGATTAAAATATCTGGACTCCTTGTGCCGGGTTAGGAATATAATTCGTTCACTTCCTGCCGCCTGGTAGATGAAAATATGCTTTTATATTCAACAACTACAAAAACGGCTAGTTACTAGTTACGCTACTGTACGTGCCAGAAAACTGAATATCAAAGATACCACTCACACGCTTACAATACTTTTGCTACATTCTCTGAACGTTCGACAGTACGTCACTTCCGGTGTTCGTCGGTCCCTAAGGTCTAGTGCAGGGGACATAGGGGCGGATCTTGCCTGTTTATTCATCACACCAAACCTTGCCAGCAACTCCGGGAAAAGTGGTGCAGATGAGACATAAAGAAGAAGACAGATCTCGAATTAGTTGCATTGTGTCATCATCAGCCGTTTGTAAAGTGGCGAGCTGGGAAACGTCGAAGACGAAAGAAACTGCATCATTGAGGCAGAGGAAATCAGCCATGACATTGTCCGCACCTTTGATGTAGCGGACTTCAGTATTGAGTTGAGATGTAGTCGAAATAGTGGAACTGCCATAGGGGGTGGTCCGGAGGAGAGTTTGAAATGACAGCAGCGAGAGATTTATGGTCTATGAGGACATAGAAGGAGTGACCGTCTATGGAAGAACAAAAATGTTTTTTGGCCTCATAGACGGCTAGCAATTGCTGATCAAAGGCTGAGTACTTTTTTGTACATTATTCAGTTTTTTGGAGAAGGACTGTAAAGAAGAAGTGACACCATCGAAGGATTGGCTAAGGACTGCACCGAAATGAATAGTTCACCATCAGGAAGAGGGTGAGCAATGGTTACAGATTTAGCGAGCAGGTCTTTCAGGGCCGAGAATGCTGAAGACGTGGCATCCATCCAAGGTGTGTTTACCAGCATGAGTGTCTGTGAGTGGGGCCTTAAGTTCAGCAGCGATCGGCAAATGCCGTCGGTGTGATGAACCTTATCAGGTGGTTGGCCGAAACCGTAAAACCTAAGAAAAGCACAGATTCTTGAGGTAGTTGGCATTTATTGTCATTCAATTCAATGCTGACTGCAGCAAAGGTGTCAGGGAGGATTTGTAAATGTTTTTTGTTTTTCTCGATTGAGTTGCTGAAGATTAAAATGTCACCTACGTAAACAAAACAAAACTTTAAGGGAAATAGGTTCTCAATGATAAATCTTTGCCATGTCTGAGTGGCGTTCTTTAGGTCGAAAGAATGACTCCGTAGTGAAATAAACCTATGAGAGTAGTGATAGCAATCTTTTCAATGTCTTCAGAAGCCACAGGGATCTGGTGGTAAGAATGCTTGCAGTCCAATACCAAAATCACTTTCGCACCTGCCAAAATCTGTTTGAAGTCAGTAATGTTTGGAAATGGATAACTGAGTTGTCTGTTATCAAAGACAGACATCTGTCGTTTGCCAGAAACTAAGTTAAACGCCACTTTTCATTGCGAGATGTAGAGCAAATATATTTACAGGCTGATTTGAGCATTATCAACTTTAATAGTCGAGGATTTATACCTGTATGTGGCTAATATCAATTTGATTACTCAAGCACCTTCAAATTGTGTTTGAAAATACAGATGTACGTCTTTGAAACCAAAACGTGTAGGTGGCCGCTTTTGATGTGAATATGCTTTCAGATGTCTGTTTTTGATACACAGAGCCCACTTACTGCTGACGAGAATCTTTTACTGGTATATAATCTGGGCCGGCCGCAGTGGCCGAGGTGACTGAGGCGCTCCAGTCACGGTCACACGGCCACTACGGTCGGGGGTTCGAATCCCCCCTCGGGCATGGATATTTGTGCCGTCCTAGTTCGTAAGTAGTTCATAAGTAGTTTGTAAGTTTAGGGACTGATGACCCCGTAGTTAAGTCCCATAAGCTTTACAAACATTTGAACATTTTGTATATAATCTGGGAAATTATAGGAATATCGACATAAAGTGGAAAATATTAAATTTTGAACTCTATTACATATTGCAAAAGTGAAGAACTACAATAATCATAATAATGTTCTTAATTTTATATACAGAAAGAAATGTTATGTTTACAGTGTTTTGAGTAGCCTCTTTGTATTTCTGAAGTTACTATAATGTGTGGAAATTCTCAAGCAACTTAAAATTTTACTTTATATTTGAAGATGAGCATCTAATTTCAAATTGCCATTAAAAAGGGATAATCACCAAAATCGCTCTTCTCGATTTCACATTCACACTGATCGTCAGCCAGATCTGAGTGGCAAATTGCTACTGTAGTAATTGTTTGTACCACTCAAGAGTGGTAAGTCTCCCAGTTATCTCCGAAATGTTTTGTTAGCAACTTCTCATCATCTCGAAGTTTTTCTGCCTTCATTGGTACACCAATTGTAACAGTCTGAGGATTTATATTTTCTGGTTTGCTGTTCACTCCGTAGATTGGTCTCTCCAATGCCAC
Source organism: Locusta migratoria (assembly GCA_026315105.1). Taxonomy (NCBI): domain Eukaryota; kingdom Metazoa; phylum Arthropoda; class Insecta; order Orthoptera; family Acrididae; genus Locusta; species Locusta migratoria. The sequence goes on along the minus strand of CM048753.1, from coordinate 54,063,553 downwards.
ATCTAAGTACACAAGTTCACCTCTGACAACAATATTGTCTGTCTTCATTTTCTGGAAAATTATCCGCTTACATGTTGACATTTTGAAATGGAGCTGAGGTGCTGTCTGGCTTCTTGTTTCCAGTCTTGAGGTACCCAATCTCTTCCAATTAGTTTTACTGTTCCGTCCTTCTCGAAAACTATTATATTCTTCTTTATTAATGATGCGACACTTTTTTCTTAAATCTCTTTCTGTTATGCTGAACTATCTGAAGCTAAGAAAGGGTGGTCACATTTTTCTGTAAACATCCTTACATTATTTCTGACATTGCACTTCTTTCCAACAAGTGATAATTTCGTACAACACACATTAAAATAGAACAGTGTAGTTTACAAGCTAGTCTTACCTTTGCTTCTTTTCAATGTTTATTTTCCACTTTTCAGGTTGTCTCAACCGCTTCCTAGTTTTTCCTTCGGACGCTGCTGATATATTAGGTTCCATTTCACTCGTGTTAAGAAGGTTATTAGTGTTAATACTATAAAAAAAATACTGAAAAACGTAAGTACGGGCTAATACGTCTTGGTACCTGGCACATACTGTCGCCATGTCTGATTTTCAAAGTCATGTGATCATATACTGTGTTCCCAATCCCACTGGTGCACACTGCTTTATTCAACAGGTGTCTGAATTTGATAGCAGACTCTTATGTAGGTGACCACTTTCGATGGGAACAGTCAACTTTAACGTGTGATTCATCACATTTACGTCAATTTTTGGGAAAAACGGACTTCACCAATGGAAAGAGCGGAAAACGTCCTTTAGGATCGACTGCAAAATAAATTTCGACAATTACGTCAGATGTCCAGGTTTGATATTAGGCTACTCAATTGTCCATTATGGTGCGAGAATTGAGGTGGCAATAGTCGCCACACATATCCCGAGAACCATTCTCCTTGGGTACTAAATGAATGGGACAGGACCAGCTGATGGATGACACCTGACTTTAAAAGTTCAGAAATTTGTTCATTGACAGCCTCCAATTTCTTTAGCAGCTTGGTAGTGATGGGTGGACCAGCTATAAGTCTTGCTAGTGATGGGTGGACCCAGGGCCGGCGCAAGGCACGTGCGAAACGTGCGACCGCACGGGGCTGCACTTTCCGAGGGGCGGCAAATCTGCCGCCCCCACTTTTTTAGGACAAACTCAACATTCATCCGCAAGAGGGGATTCGAAACAAAATCTCGGAGAGAGCGGCTTCGGAAACGGTGGCTTGGCGCCTCGACTACCTGCCGGCCGCCCCTGTTGAACAAGGGGAGGGAGGGGGACTGATTTCTTTCTCACCACGATAGCAGCACCGTCGTGGTTACGGCAGAGGAACAGATAGAGCGATACACGCCAGTATTCTTATGAGTGGAGCGCTGCCTGTCTGTTACGCGCCGTGCGTTTACTCACAACAAATTTTGCAGAAGTCGAAATCTAATTTGTATATTCGAATGGAATATTCGACACTGCGGTTACGTGTTAAGCCTGAAGCAATTTTGCTAAACACTTCAAAGGGAGTTTTCGAGTGTTTTATTCTTCCCGCTTTATGGAAAATAATCGTTGAACATTACTACATCAAACATATCCAAAACCTACAATGGCTAGAAGTATACCGAATGGGTAAATACGCTGCGAGTAATTAGAAGGGATGAAGACATCGGTTCTAAGCCTGGCATAAGTTGGGTTTCGACGCATTTTTCTTTCAAAATTTTTCTATCCGTTTCTGAGTGATAGTCGAACGTTTTGGTTTTTGAGCCATGAAAAACCTGTCTGCGCCTGCATGAACAACAATTAAATTCTGACCGGCACTTTTGTTTGACAATACTACTACCACACTATCACTTTTCCAACATTTATTTACTGTATACAGTTTAACGTTGAATACATTATCTGTTAACAACGACTGAAAAATGTTTATTTACGTTAATTGTAAGTTCATGCCGCGCGAGATTAGCCGAGCGGTCTAAGGCGCTGCAGACCATAGATCTCGCAGAGGTTCGAGTCCTCTCTCTGACATGGGTGTCTGTATTTGTCTTTATGATAATTTAGGATGAATAGTGTGTAAGCTTAGGGACTGATGACATTAGCAGTGAAGACCCGCAAGATTTCATACATAGTTGAATATTTTCGTAAATTCACAAGGCTTATTAAAATTAGCTAGATATCTTCAATCAGGTTTGACTCCATTTTTGAGTTAGGGCCCAGCAATTGCTTTGTACGAATCTGTAGAGAATATCACCAATCAGTCGCAATTTTTGTTTTTATTTCCCAGATCTCCATAGATTTCTGGCACAGTGTGGCTATTCTCAATATTTTATGTTTACATCTATACTGTCATGCTGAACGTAACTGTCAACATGACGGTTTAGATGTAAGCACATATTAAAAGCTTTGAGACTGGCCACCCAGTAGCCGAAATATAGGTAGATCTGAAAAGTAAAAACAAAAATTGCGATTGTTCAAATGTTTGTATAGCTTATGGGACTTAACTACGGGGTCATCAGTCCGTAAACTTACAATCTACTTATGAACTGCCTTGTGCTAAAGACAGAACAAACATTCATGCCTGAGGGGGGATTTGAACCCCCGAGCGCAGCGTCTGTGCAGACCGTGACTGGAATGTCGCAGACCGCTCTGCCACTGTGGCAGCAATTGCGATTGATTACTGACATTTCCTTCAGACTTGTTTAAATAAAATTCAACAAATGTTTTGAAGAACAGAAAAAAAACTGGTGGGCGGCAATTTAGCAGCTCGCACGGGGCGGCACTTGGGCTTCGCCGGCCCTGGGTGGACCAGCTATAAGACTTAGCTTGTGCATCGTGCCATTCGTAGCCACTGATACATCACGAGCAGCAGCTGCAGGGCTTTTTTTACACTCGCAACTAATGTTTGTTGTGACGGGTAGGGCGGGAGCCGGGGAAGGAGGCATGGCCTGGTGTGTTGCACATGGAGACACTCACTATGTTTACATGTAACACATCTTCCGGAAGACGAAAACCGATTTTCGTAAACCGCTTTACGCTGTCGTGTTTACATGGCACAGCCTGAATCGGATTTCCTAATCCACCTAATGGCGGATGAAAAACAGCTGATTCAGTCCCCGATTCAGTCAGCATAATCGCTATTTTTCTTTACTTAAATACATTCATGATCACTCTAATATTAATACTTTTATTTCACATTAGAAAATATCTCTCTGTCCATATGTGCCGAAAATTCTTACCAAAAAAACACAATCTGACAAGCCAAGAACGCTTCAAAAACAGTTGCGTTTACATGGGCACGAAAATCGATTGTGGAACTGGAAAAGAGCTTTAGAGAAGTGGATTTCCAGAATCGATTTTGGAGTGTTTACATGACCAACCAAAAGCGGAATTGGGAAATCGGTTTACGAAACCCGGTTTTGGGAGCCCATGTAAACGGGGTGACTAGGAGGGAGAATGGCTTGGTTGTGCTCATGGCTGACGGAGTGAGCTGAGGCGCTGGGGCAGGTACAGTTCTGGGCGTATGTTTACCTGGGTGCGTTACCAGCACACTGGGATAAGATAGCATCACATGATAGTTCTTGCAGTGTGCACTAGCTAGAGGAGGCGTGTGCGTCGCAGTAGCAGATGACTCGACTGGTGGAGCAGAAAAAATGACTGCCGCAGTGTGTGTGGAGAAGCTAATGTTCATAGCTGCCGCCAGAGTGGGACACCGCACAGGTTGAGGGTTGCGGGAGGCGTTGGAATGGAGACACCACGTCTGTTTACAAACATCTGTGATGAGCTGTGGGGGATAGCACTGTCACAAAAACTGTTAACATTGCATGCAGGCCCAATGGCACTAGTAGCCAGAGGTGGACTAAGGCTGTCGGAGGCCCGGGGCAGCAGTAGAACTAAATGAGGCCCCCCGTCCATTTGCAAAAACATGTATTAATATAAAAAAATAACTTTTGAGATTCGGAGGCCCCCCAGGACGAGAGGAAGAGAAAAATCTAAGAGGAATAGCTTGTGAGATTTGGAGGCCCCAGAACGAGAGGCCAAGGGCACTCAAAAACTGCTTTCGAGGTATTTGGAGGCACTCCAAGACGAGAGGCCCGGGGCAGACCGCCCTCTCCTCCCCTTAGTCCGCCACTGCTAGCAGCACATTTTGAAGGAACACTCATACTAATCTTAGAGTGTGAGTCCTACTTTTGTATCCCAGCCTCGTTGCCACTTTTGTGTCCCGTTTCCGCCGGTGGGCGTAGGTGTCGGTGGCCGAGTAGAAAAAGACTGACACAGGGATAAAGGATGCATGCGTGTGCAGATACGGAGGTGACCAGCCAGTGGGACAGCAGAAACCGGAACACTAGGCTAAATTAGAACAAGATATATATTTCGTGGAGTCTTGGTAATACTTAACTTTTACATAGTTCTTGACTGCAGAATGCTGATACATAGTTTAGATAGAGGCCTGCCTACTGATGAGTTCTAGTGCCTATCCAATAGCCAAGTCTTAACTGGTGCCTATCTGATTTCCAAGTCTTAACTGGTGCCTATCCGATAGCCATGTCTTAACTGGTGCCTAGCTGATTCCCAAGTGAACGATGTCGTTCAGTGGTGGCCACGAGCGGAGTTGTAGCAGAGGGCGCTCCTGGCTGATGTTGTAAGAACGCTGCGCCGTGCGTGCATGGCGGCGCGCGGCGTAAGTACGTGGTGCGCACTTCATACTTGTGCAACACCACACCTACTGTCTAGAATGTAGAGACGAGAGTTGATGTTGGGCGGAAGCCAACTGAGACTCCGTAACAGCCAGGTAGCAAGTAATGTCATTCTCATGGTGCAGACAGAGCACATATTCACATTCGCTCAACCACTTCGACTCAGACTATTTAATTGTATCACAGCACTAGCACACAACACTTTCTCTCACACGACACAGTTTGATAACTTGTTTGTGACACAACTTAGAAGACAAGTCCTCAAACTTCTTGATAGTTTGTAAACACTCATGAGCAACAGGTGAGTTAACAGAACGAGAGTGAGAGCTTGACAGTTGTTGTGGTCTTCAGTCCAGAGACTGGTTTGATGCAGCTCTGCACCCTACTCTATCCTGAGCAAGCCTCTTCACTCCTCAAACGAATGGCAACCTACATGCATTTGAATTTGTTTACTATATTCATCTCTTGGTCTCCCTCTGCGATTTTTACCCCACACACTTCCATCCAAGGCTAAATTCACAAGTCCTTGATGTCTAAGAATGTGTCCTACCAATCGATACCTTCGGTTAGTCAAGATAGGCCAGAAATTCCTTTTCTCCCAATTCTTTTCAGTACCTCACACATTACTCTTTCTGACTGATAACCGTTGCTGTTTAGTCCCTTCCAAAACCCAACCGCCCACATTACTCTTTCTCCTCTTGTGCGGTGATCTTCTTTTGTTTTGTGCTCTCCCTCCCTGTTGTTTGAGTACAAACCTTAAACTTCATTTTCTCTGACACGCACGCCGCCACCTGAACATGTTCGTCTTGCGAACTGCTCAGACACATTTCACACACAGCCATCTTGTGCTTGTACGACAGTGCCTCCCTCATGCATGCCGGTGGCTGAAGTGTCAACTACCTCGGCTGCTCCAAAAGCTTCCGAGCCACCGCTCTCGCGTGAACCATCGGCCAGCATGACTACTACTTTATATCTTTGGCTCACCTCGGCTGCCATGACAACTTCCGAGCTATCGTTTGCCACCAAGATGCCCTCTCGTGCACCGGCAGCCTACACAACTACTATTTTGGCACCTTGGCTTTCCTCGGCCACCCCAAAAACTTGTGAACCACCGCCCGCCGCCCTCACACGCAATGCCGGTTGGCACATCTACTACTTCATCGCCTCTACAATTTCCGAGCCATTGCCCGCCTTCGTGCTACACTCACGCACACTGCTGGCCGATGCCGCTACTGTTTCAATGCCTCTGCTTTCCTCGGTCATCACAAAAGCTCCTGTGCACAACTTCTGCCAGCTCACTTAGTGCCACACCGCTTGATGTGCGTGTCCCTATACCACCTTGCACTGGCACACAAAACGTTGTGTGCGCAAAGCAACAAACATTTGCCGCCGCACCTGCTGACAAGACAAGACGACATCTGCTGGATTGCGACATTGAACCCTGTCCACCGTCTACAGATGTCACTGCCACAGGTTGCACCTTTGTCATCACAAGCCCTCTCCCCTCATCAGAGTGTACTCCGTACTGCAGGAGGGGGCTGTGTGGCAGCGTGCTCACGTCAATATATATACTAATGTGTATCTTTGGGCCAATATCTTTGGAGCCAGCTACCCCGAGCTCCATCAGCTATGTAGTCAGTCTGAATTTGTACTTCAAGCTATCAACAAGCATTTCTAGCTCATAATATCTGTTGTATTTCTGGGGCGCAAACCCCTCTCAATACCTAATCTAATTCCTTCAACATTGCCTTATTTTCTGACATTAAATTCCATTACCCTCGTTTTACTCTTGTTAAATTCATCTTATATCTTCCTTTCAAGACAATGTCCATTCCATTTAATTGCTCTTCCAGATCCTTTGCTGTCTCTGACAATATCATTATGTCATCGGCTAACCGCTAAGTTTATATTTCTTCTCAATGAACTTTAATTCCCTTTCCAAATTTCTCCTTACATTCCTTCACTGCTTGCTCAATGTACTGATTGAACAACACTCGGGAAAGGCTACAGCCCTGTTTTACTCCCTTCCCAACCTCTGCCTCCATTACTTGCCCTTAGACTCTTATAATAACTGCTGTCTGGTTTTTGTATAGGTTAAATATAATTCTTTGTTTCCTGTATTTTACCCTGGTACCTTCAGAATTTGGAAGAGTGTATTCCAGTCGACATTGTCAAAAGCTTTCTCCAAATGCTAAAAATGTAGGTTTCCCTTTCCTTTCTTCTAAGATAAGTTGTAAAGTGAGTAGTGCCTCCCGTGTTCCTACATTTCTCCTAAATCCAAACTGATCTTCCTCGAGGTCGGATTCCACGAGTTTTTCCATTCGTCATACTATTTTGCAACCATGACTTTTTCAACTGATAGTTTTGTAATTTTCACATTTGTCTGCACCTGCTTTCTTTGGAATTATGATATTCTTCTTGAAGTTGGAAGGCATTTTTCCTGTCTCATACATCTTGCGTACCAGGTGGGACAATTTTTTCATGACTGGCTATCCTAGCGATATCAGCAGTTCAGATGGAATATCAAATATTCCAGGGGCCTTGTTTTCACAAATTCTTCAGAACCATGAAATTCTTCTTGCAGTATCCTATCTCCTGGTTTCTAAATCTAATCCTTACCATTATTAGGCCAATCTGATACCTTCCGGTGTCTCCTGATCTGTTCCATGTATACAGCCTTCTTTCATGATGATTAAACCAAGGGTTGGTGAACATTAAATTGTGCTCTGCGCAAAATTCTACCAAGAAATTTCCTCTTTCATTCCTTTTTCCCAGTCCATATTCACCTACTACATTTCCTTCTCTTCCCTTTCCCTCTACCAAGCTCCAGTCCACCATCACAATTGAGTTTTTGTCTCCCTTAACTTTCTGAATGATTTTTTGTATCTCCTCATACATTTCTTTGATATCCTCATCCTTGGCCGTGCTAGTTGGCATATAAACTTGCAGTACTGTGGTCGGTTTGGTTCTGTGTCTTTGTTACAATAATGTGTTCACTATGCTGTTCATAATAACTTACTCACATTTCCTACTTCCTTATTCATTATCAGACCTACGCCCGCGTTACCACCAACTGATTTTGTATCTATAACCCTGTACTCACCTGACCAGAAATCCTGTTCATCCTGCCATATCTAACTTTAACCTATCCATTTCTCTTTTCAAATTTTCTAACTTAAGGGTTAGAACATTCCATGCTCCAACCCGTATAATGCCTGCTTTGTTTTACTTGATGATGACATCCTCCTGAATAGTCCCCGCCCGGAGATCCAAATGGGGGACTATTTTACCTCCGGAATATTTTACCCAAGACACAATCATCATGTATTCATACAGTAGATCTGCATGTCCTTGGGAAGAGTGTAGTGTCCCCTTGCTTCCAACCGTTTGCAGTAACTGCATGGCAAAGCCATGTTAGCCGATGTTACAAGGCCAGCTCAGTGAATCATCCAGACTGTTGCCCCTGTAACTACTGAAAAGGCTGCTGCCCCTCTTCAGGTACCACATGTTTGACTAGCCTTGCCACAGACAGCCCTCCGCTGTGGTTGCACCTGCGGTATGGCCATCTGCTTTGTTGAGGCACGCAAGCCACCCCACCTCAGCAGTGTCTGTGGTTCATGGGGGTGGCTTATGAAATAAGTTATTAATATCACAAGCCAATTCAAAAGCAATAGCAGTGTTCATAGATACAACACTAGAAGAAAGGATGGTCTACACTATTCAAGGTTAAATCTAACTTTGACACAGAAGTGGGGATAACCTCAAATGTCTGACAGATAGCCAACCACCATTTAAAAACAAATTCAAAGAATTTTTGAATGACAACTCCTTCTCTGGAGATGAATTTTTACACAGAAATTAGTACTTTTACAATAAACAAATAAACAAAAATATAACATTATCTTTACTAAGCTGACACATTCCACATCATTACGATATCTTGTATTCATGGAACAAGTATTAATCTCATCATACAGAAATGTGAAATTATCAGTGATATGTCACACTCTAAAAGTATCCCCATGTGGTCCATATTTAGTGGGTGAAAAATGAGCAATGTCGAATTCTTTTCCCCAAATAAAGGCCTCTTAGAACCACATACAACTTAATCATCACAATGACATGGGATATTCCTCAGCCTTGTGTTGATAAGTGTTTTAAGTTATTCATAATTTTAATGGATTACTGGAAGGGACGTCAAGAATCTTGACACCACTTCACTCTGTGTGTGCAGGAAGCTGAGCTTGGAGTGTGAAGGTTTGGTCTGGACCAACACCTGAGTGAGTCAGTGATAGTGACAGCTGTAGAGGAAATTACTTCCAGAATTCATATGATGTGATTAGCTTCTTTGCGGGCTCTACCACAGGCAGCAGAGCAAAGAAGTTGGCTGGATGTTGCTCTCATTCAGTTCAGTAGTGTCTAAGGTGCCTGACAAAGATCAGGAATCATGTCTCTAACCCTTAAGCGGTCACGTGGGGTGTTCAGAACACCCCAGTCATCTTTGTCAATGGATTATTACATAATGGATAGGAGTATAGCATCATGTTCATTGGTATCTTTCTAGGACATAATATGAAATTTTTGAGTAGCAATAGAATCTACAATGGAAGCGAAAGTTCCAAGAAAACGCACAACAATGTGCCTTGGGGTGTTGTCAGCACCCCACGCGACTCTTTATGTTGTGTTCCGTAGCATCTGCTTGTATTTTGCCGCTCTGTGCAGCTAAAACATCTAGGGATCGTTATGAAATAAAGCAATAAAGAGTGTGGAAGCTTCTGGAAGAGGTCTTAGACAAAACTTTTGGAGGAGGAGAAGGGGATGAGAAGAAAGCAGGCAGCTGTGAAGTGTCATCTCAGTGACACGAAACGGAGGATGAAGACAAGTCGAACCGCAAGCAAATGCAGAGGATAATGAAAGCAAGCATGATTTTGTTTTTGGAAAGAATGTTACAAAATGGATGAAAAATTGTCCTAGTCGCAACGTAAGGACTAGAAATGTTGACCTTGTTATTCGTCTCCCTGGTGTGAAAGCAAAATCTGCGGAAACTGCTGTGAACTGTTTTTCAATATTTGTAAATGATATAATACTTAGAATGATTACATCATGCACAAATATTGACGTACAACACATTGCATGAAATTTCATAAGATAACATGATGCCAAAGCAACAAGTGAGGATGAAATCAAATGCCTTCTTGGTCTGTTCATACTGGCTGGGCATTACAGGGCAGGACACCAAAATCTGAAAGACTTATGGGACACAAATGGTTTTGGAATAGCAATATTTAATTCAACGATGATTTTGCGGCGCTTTCGTTTCTTGTTGCATTGTTTGAGATTCGAGACAGACCACAGCGTAGAGAACTTGATCGCCTAGCTGCGTTCAGAGAAGTGTTTGAATTATTCATGTCAAGCTGTGTCAGTAATTATATGAGTTAACTGAAAAAATGTTTAATTATATGTATAATGTCTTATACCTCTATTACGTTATGAATAATAAGAGAAATAAGGATAGGTTGAAGTTAGATATAGTGGGGATTAGTGAAGTTCGGTGGCAGGATGAACAGGATTTCTGGTCAGGTGAGTACAGGATTATAAATACAAAATCAGTTGGGGGTATCACAGGAGTAGGTCTGATAATGAATAAGAAACTAGGAATGCAGGTAAACTACTATGAGCAGCACAGTGATCGCATTATCATTGTCAAGATAGATACGAAGCCAACACCGACAACAGTAGTACAGGTGTATATGCCAACTAGCTCTGTCGATGATGAGGAGATAGAAGAAATATATGAAGAGCTAAAGGAAATTATTCAGACAGTTAAGGGAGAGGAAAACTTAATTGTGATGGGAGACTGGAATTCGGTAGTAGGAAAAGGAAGAGAAAGAAAAATAGTAGGTGAATATGGACTGGGCAAAAGGAATGAAAGAGGAAGCCGCTTGGTAGAATTTTGCACGGAACATGATTTAATTGTAACAAACACGTGGTTTAAGAATCACAAAAGAGGGATGTATACTTGGAAGAAACCAGGAGACACCGGAAGGTATCAGATAAATTTTATAATGGTAAAACATAGATTCCAGAACCAAGTTATAAACTGTAAGACATACCCAGGGGCAGATATAGACTCTGACCATAACTTGTTAGTCATGAACTGTAGGCTGAAACTGAAAAAACTGCAGAAAGGTAGGAAAATAAGGAGATGGAACCTAGATAAATTGAAGGAACGTGAAGTTCTGGAGAATTTCAGAGGGATCTTTAGGCAACAATTGACAGAAACAGGGGGAAATAAAACAGTAGAAGAGGAATGGGTAGCATTGAGAGATGAAATAGTGAAGGCAGCAGAGGACAAAATAGGTAGAAAGGCAAGACGTACAAAAAATCCTTGGATATCACAGGAAATACTAAATTTAATTGATGAAAGGAGAAAATATAAAAATGCAGTAAATGAAACAGGCAAAATGGAGTACAGACGACTAAGAAATGAGATTGACAGGAAGTGCAAAATGGCTACGCAAGAGTGGCTAGAAGCAAAATGCAAATCTGTAGAAGAATGTATAAGAAGGGGAAAAGTAGATACCGCCAACAGGAAAATAAAAGAGACAGTTGGGGACAAGAAAAGCAACTCTACGAATATCAAGAACTCAGATGGGAACCCAGTTCTCAGCAAAGAAGGGAAAGCTGAAAGGTGGAAAGAGACGATGCTGTAGGAAGGGAAGAGGAAGTAGATCAAGATGAAATAGGAGATACTATACTGAGAGATGAATTTGACAGAGCCCTGAAAGACCTAGGTCAGAACAAGGCCCCAGGAGTAGATGACATACCCTCAGAGCTACTAAGGTCTCTGGGAGAGCCAGCCATGACAAAACTATTTGAACTGGTGTGTAAGTTGTATGAAAAATGTAATAATGCCCATTCCAAAGAAATCAGGTGCAGAGAGGTGTGAAAATTACAGAACCATCAGTTTGATAAGTCATGGTTGCAAAATTTTAACATGAATTGTCTACAGGAGAATGGAAAAGCTGGTAGAAGCTGACCTCGGGGAAGATCAGTTTGGGTTCAGGAGGAACGTAGGAACCCGGGAGGCAATACTCACTTTACGTCTTATCTTAGAAGATATATTAAGGAAAGGCAAACCTATATTTTTAGCTTTTGTAGATTTGGAGAAAGCGTTTGACAATGTTGATTGGAATACACTCAAATTCTGAAGTCATCAGGGGTAAAATACAGGGAAAGGAGAGTTATTTACAACTTGTACAAAAGCCAGACCGCAGTTATTAGACTCGAAGGGCATGAAAGGGAAGCATCAGTTGGGAAGGGAGTAAGACAGGGTTGTAGCCTTTCTCCGATGTTATTCAATTTGTACATTGAGCAGTCGGTGAAGGAAAGTAAGGAAAAATTTGGAATAGGGATTAAAGTTCAGGGGGAAGAAATAAAAACATTGTGTTTTGCTGATGACATTGTAATTTTGTCAGAGACAGCAAAGGACCTGGAAGAGCAGTTGAATGGAATGGACAGTGTTTTGAAGAGAGCGTATAAAATGAACATTAACAAGAGCAAAACAAAAATAATGGAATACGGTCTTAGAAAATCAGGCGATGCTGAAGGAATTAGATTAGGTAACGAAACAATGAAGGTGGTAGATGGCTTTTGTTACTTGGGTAGTAAAATAACATGCGATGGTCGCAGTACAGAGGATATAAAATGCAGAATGGCAATGGGAAGAAAAGCATTTCTGAAAAAGAGAAATTTGCTAACATCGAATATTAATTTAAGTGTAAGGAAGTCTTTCCTGAAGGCATTTGTGTGGAGTGTTGCATTGTACGGGAGTGAAACGTGGACAATAAGCAGTGCGGACAGGAAGAGAATAGAGGCTTTTGAAATGTGGTGCTACAGAAGAATGCTGAAGATTAGGTGGGTAGATCGTGTAACTAATGAAGAGGTACTGAACAGGATTGGTGAGAAAAGGAAGTTTTGGCATATCACTTGGCAGGACACATTCTTAGAAATCGAGGAATTGTAAATTTAGGATTGGAGGGAAGTGTGTGGGGTAAAAATCGCAGAGGGAGACCAAGAGACGCGTATAGTAAGTAGATTCAAGTGGATGTGGGTTGCCGTTCTTATGAGGAGATGAAAAGGCTTGCTCAGGATAGAGTAGGGTGGAGAGCTGCATCAAATCAGTCCCCGGACTGAAGACCATAACAACAACAACAAGAGAAATAAATAATTAAACAAAATATTGTAAGAAAATGGGGATTATTGCATAAGTTTCATATAACCCAATTTAATAGTAAAGTAATATTACATAAAATGATAATGTACCATAAGATAACATAGTAAATAGCCATTTGTGAAGTAAACATATTCATATCAGTGATATGTTGCACAACAATGTCATTATAGATAATTTTATTTGGGGTGTTAGCAACACCACACATGACTATTAACGTTAGGAAAAGTCGCGCGACCACATGAGGGTTAACAGAATGCAGACCCAGAGGTAAGCTAACAATGTCGACTCAGCCAAAACGCTAGCAAAGTGACACACTTCATACCTAAGTGCTTTCAAAATCATAAGCTGCATTGCAGTCAGTGGGCAACAGTTCTGCAGTACATGCTGGTCCCTACACAAGAGACAACAAAGACTCCAGTAGCTGTTCACAAATACAGCAAAAGGTAGCACAAATGCAACTCTTCTGGACACTGTGTGAGGTCGACAACTCCCAAGTCATCCTAACTTGCCTGCCAACAAGTTGTTGGTCAGACAGTAAAGTTTTCACAGATGGGGTAACAAAGAAGACAGCAGAAGCATTTCACAGCAGTGGAGTGCATCAAACTGTACGGCCAGTGTCTAGCGATGAATTCAGTGGATGAACAAAGGCATCAAATCGTGGCACAGCCTCCATGTGGGATTACTCTGAAAACTGTCATATAGACCTAAATGTGTTGACTAAGTACTGATGACTGACTGAGTGAATATGTCTTACTCTTTCAAAAAAAGCCTTAATTTTTCAAAAATACACTCCTACAATATGAGATGGGAAGGGGAGCGTGGGAAATCTACAATGGTACAAATAACTCTTGCTATGACAATATAATGTTCTTGATTATTTACATTCCAACCTGTATTTTCAATTTTTATAATGAGCATATATTGCATCACTGCAGATCCTCAAGCCATAGACAGCATGTAAAACACACACACAAATCAGGTTTCGGACTCAGCCTTCATCATTCACACAACCACACAGGGAAGACTCAGTAACATCACATCTCTGGCTACTGTATTCTGCGTAAAATGCCACGCAATCAACACAAATTGGAGTGGGGATGGAAGAAGAAGGGTAATGGAAAAAAATGTGGGATAATGGTGGCGATAGATAAACTAGTGCTGAATTACACAGCCTGTAAGTACTAGATGGGTGGAGAAAGATGCATCTTAGGCATGGGGAGAGGAGAGAAGGTAGTGACGAGCAGGAGGGGGAAAGTAGAGGAGGAAAATATAATGCAAATAGCAAATAACAAGACAAGAATTGGAAGATTTGTAGCACAGAAGGATGGGAACTGTTGAGTAGGGATGAGAAAAACTGACCGGTTAAAACCAAAACCGGTATTTTAGTTTCGAATAACCGGTTTTTTCGGTATTTATTTGGTGTCAGTTGTAACCGGTATTTTTTAGTTATTGCCAAGAACGGGTAAAAAAACCGGTATGACTACTTCCTGTAGTAGTGGTTCATGAAGTGTTTTTTGTAAATAATTAAAAAAAATTAAAACTAGTAGACCCTAATATTTAGGGCTATTCCTAAAATTTCCACTGCTGTGTCATCTCAATAACTAAGAAAAGCGATCACTGATAATTTGAAACAAAACCGGCAGTCAGAAACACTCAAAAAACGAGTCGCATAAGAACTTAAGAACTGGTGCAGCTATAGAGGCATCGATGCACCTGTTGCCGTGTGGCGTGGCCTATTAGACAACGCGCGTGCACCGGCAGTGTACAAGACCTGCCTCCGTCTGGTCATGCGGCAGTTCCTTCCTGTTGTTGACAGACATCTGTTGTGTCTTAAAAGGCACCATCCCGAGTGTGGAAGTGCTTCACGAAGTACGGGAGCAGTGCAGTACAATGCTCCATTTGCTTTAAAAAGCTGAAAGCGGGTGGAGGTACTACAAACATGCTGTGTCATTTAAGGAGAAAGCATCCAAAATGTTTCTTGGAAGAGAAGGTAAATTCGATTCATATACCTATTATTTAAGTCACGTACTGTAAGCTTGGTATAATAACTTTTAACGTATTATCATATTGTTATGCTAACAAGTTTTATTAATGTGATTCCTTGAAAGCGAGGGGCTTTTTTAATAACCAATATGGGTTTCAATAACATTGATCATGTGGTGCCTCGCGAGGTAGCCGTGCGGTCTGAGGCTCCATGTCACGGACAGCGCGGCTGCTCTAGTCAGAGGTTCGAGTCCTCACTCGCTCATGGGTGTGTGTATATTGTCCTTAGCGTAAGTTAGATTAAGTAGTTTTTAAGTCTAGGGACCAATGACCTAAGCAGTTAGGTCTCATAAGAACTCACACCCATTTGATCATTCTTTGATCATGTGGTACACAGCTTTCCTAGTTAAATTTGCGTAAATTTACACTGACAAGAATCCAACAGTTAGTCGGAACTGTGACTTTACTTTTCGAAATACTTCTATATATATATATTTATTTTATAGAAGGAGACCTTCCAGGTAGGAAAATGGTATAAAATAAAGATTTTTGACTTACCTAAAGTACAGGCTGCTCGATAGGAACACTAAACACACACAAAAACACACAACCATTCGAGCTTTCGCCACCAGTGGTGGCTTCTTCGGGAAAAAGAGGGAGGGAGGAGAGGAGAAAGGGAAGGATACGGGTTTTAAGGAAGTGGAAAAGGAGCCATTCCAATCCCAGGAGTGGAAGGACTTACCTTAGGGGACAAAAAGGAAGGTAAACAAATACACATACACTCACACATATCCACATCCAAACACACCTAGGCAGACATTTGTAGAAACCAAAGAAGTTGGACAGAGATGCCACTTCAGGCAGAGGCTCTGTCCACAGAACCGAGGCAAAGATGTTAAAGATGGCGGGCGGGAGTTAGAATTTAGCGGAGGTTGAGACCAGGTGGGCAACGGGAAGAGAGAATGTGTTGAAGGGCAAGTTCCCATCTCCGGAGTTCTGAAAGATTGGTGTTGGTGGGAAGTATCCAGATAACCCGGACGGTGTAACACTGCCAAGATGTGCTGGCCGTGCACCAAGGCATGTTTAGCCACAGGGTGATCATCATTACCAACAAACACTGTCTGCCTGTGACCGTTCATGCGAATGGACAGTTTGTTGCTGGTCATTCCCACATAAAACGCTTCACAGTGCAGGCATGTCAGTTGGTAAATCACGTGGGTGCTATCGCAAGTGGCTCTGCCCTTGATCGTGTACACCTTCCGGGTTACGGGACTGGAGTAAGTGGTGGTGGAAGGGTGCATAGGGCAGGTTTTACAATGGGGGCGGTTACAAGGGTAGGAGCCAGAGGGTAGGGAAGGTGGTTTGGGGATTTCATATGGATGGATTAGGAGGTTACGGAGGTTAGGTGGGCGGCGGAAAGACACTCTCGGTGGAGTGGGAAGGATGTCATGAAGGATGGATCTCATTTCGGGGCAGGATTTAAGGAAGTCGTATCCTTGCTGGAGAGCCACATTCAGAGTCCGCTCCAGTCCCGGAAAGTATACGGTGACAAGAGGGGCACTTCTGGGGTTCTTCTGTGGAAGGTTCTGAATTTGGGGGGATGAGGAAGTGGCTCTGGAAATTTGTTTCTGTACCAGATCAGGAGGATAGCTGCGGGATGTGAAAGCTGATATATATATATATGTGTGTGTGTATAACGAGATATTGGTATGCGCTGGCTGACAAGTTCAACTTACGGGGTGGTTGGCTCATTATCGCAACTGCTGGATGGAAATACTAGGCCAGTAAATCTGTATGCTTCGTATATCGTGTTCTACGGACTCCTGGCTAGGCTTACACACACTCAAGAAGGCGTAGTATTGGGAGGGATCTTGCAAAATATGGAAAGACTATCAATTTGTCTTATAACGTAAATTTATCTAAATTTTAACTAAATTTCGTATGTTTTGGTTTTGGCCGAAACTAGAAGAACCGAAAATTCGATTACAGTTTCTGTTTTGGCCGCAAAATATGTTTTGGTTGAACTCCACGGAAAATAATAGCAATAAAAAACTGAAATCCAGTTATTTAAGAAAATGGTTATTTTCACCAGTTTTTACAGTGCGGTTAAACTGGAGATGAAAAGAACCGGTATAACCGAAAACCAGTTGTTTCAGCAATAACCGCCATCCCTACTGTTGGGTGTGGGGGTCAGTACTTTACCCTAGGGTGAGGCCTGGGTAATTTCAGACCAGAGAACCTAATGTGGGAATAACTCATATCTGTGCACTTCAGTGAAACTTTTAGTGGTGACGGGAGAATCTGGATGGCCCAGGTTGTGAAACAAATGTTGAAATCAAACATATTATGTTTTGAGGCAAGTTGTTCTACAGGGTGTCTTAACCCTTTCATTACTAAATTATGAATTCAGCTTTGGAAAAATTAAAATTCAGTGTTTTCTGCATTATTACAGTGCACTAAACATCAAAATACGAGTTTTAAAATTTTTGTTTGAACTATTGTTTTTTTGTGTCATGTATTTCACACACAATACAGACGTTTGTATCGAGGTATTTTATTACTTGGACATTATTTTGTTGATAGTTAACACTGCCAGATCAATAATGCCACAGTACCAGAGACAAGACATTCACTGCTGGAATAAAATAAAAGGAACCACAATCACGCTGACACTCTCAGCCACGTAGACAGCACCATAACACAACCTCCAAGGCGGACATATTAATGCCTCAGAAGTGGCTAAATGCCGTACCAAGTGGCAAAATGTCGTCCTACAAGCATGTCGATGATACTGGGAATGAAAGGGTTGACTGCTTTTAGCCAAAGTTTTGTTGAAACGAGATAGAATGGCTGGCCAGTACTTACTCCATGTGTGTGTGTGTGTCCATCCATCTTTCCCTGTTAATGAAAAACGTTTTAGACAACCCCTCGCCCCTCCTACACCCCTCAGCATCATTCAGTTCACTCATCGTCTCTTCTCTTTACTACTTGATCTTTCCTCTTTGGTTATATATATCCTCTCTGGCTTGGCTCAGTACATACACGCAGTATCTCTGACGTCCACACTTCCGAAACACCACCTTCATGACCTATGTCGTGAATTACCTTTCCCTTCTGTTCCCATCCTTTCTTCTTCCCTTCTCTCCCACCTGATGAAGGAACTGCGTTCCGAAAGCTTGTCCTTTTTGTCCTCTTTTTTTCTGTTTCTTCATTTGTGTTACTATCGGTGGTACAGCACAAAGGTAAGTACTGGCCAGCCATTCTAACTCGTTTCAACAATACTGTCATCTCTGAGGAGAATTTTCATCATTAATCGAATTTAGTCAAAGTTTGGCAGATCAAGTGAAGTTCAAATTGTCTAGAAGTTTCCAGTATGCCTTATAGGAATATGAGGTCTTGGAACTTTTCTCAAAGTACATGAGAGACAAAAACGTTTGCTCGACACTCCTCAGTGCGCCTTTCACCACTAACAAGTTGCAACCTGTGACAGGCTTACATAATATCGTGGCACTGTGCGAGGATCCAGAGTTGCAAAATGTTTAGTTTGAAAATATGGTTTCTCAAAGTCTTCTATAAGCATAAAATATCTTTGACATTTCCCGTTGGCTCTTATTCCTTTATTAAGTTAACAGTACAATTCTTAAGGCTAAGGGCATCAGACTTTTGGCCCAATTTTCCTGGTTTGTGTCTGGTAACATGATCAAATTTTTGTGTCACCTGTAATCGGTCTGTGTGGCCACTTGTTCGCTCTGTTACTGCCCTCATCACACAACAAATGGTTCATAAGGGTCTGAAGACATCTGTGTGTCTTTGCCTATATTCGGCATTTGAATCATTTTTCCAATAATACATTTTTGCTTCAACAATGTTGCCTTCTTAATGTCACTAAATGTATGGCCTGCCATCCACCCTCCTAGCTTGGCCATTTTGTACAGGATAGACAGTACCGAGACATGTAAAGTTTCAATGTGATTTGCAGAGATGCAATGTTTAGTGGTCGTTGAGTTAGGAAGACTCTGTACAGGATGACTGCCAGTCTAAAATAGGTTAGGAAAAAATTCAAAAAAATTTTATTTCAAAACTTCGCCTAAGTTTTACAAGTGTTCTTCCACTGCGACATACGCCTTGACAATATGACCAAGGCGGTCCACCTTGCAGGACAGAGCCGGCCAGAACCAGTATTGAATGCTGATTCTAAAATCACGCCACCCTTCTGGCGTCCGTGCTGAAACTACTGACGTTTCCATGCTACCGTGGAGCTAATAGCAGACATCCACGTTTGATCACATGTGCTACTGCTGCAGGACTCAGAGGTGCGAGAATCAGTTGCTTTGCTCTCTTCAGTTTGAGCTCTCGTACAGAACAGATGCACTCTAGAGGCTCAGCATCTGTGCGGGGCGAACGGCCGCATGCCGTCCGCTCCCGCCTAGCGGCTGTTAGGTATCAGCCGCCAACTATGTGAACCATAAATATTACCGTCTTCACCTTTTCCGTTTAGACTGGCATTCATTCATTGCATCCGACACCAGGGCGAGTCCCGCCATGTATCCCGTATTTCAGAATATACTAAATATTAACTTCAATTCTATCTTTTATTTGCCATTCAGCCACCCTTTCCTAGAGTGCCCACAAGCCTTCACCACTTCGCCATCCATCCTGACAATGCTTCCAACCCATTTTATTTATGCAGCACTGGGATGGGTTGTACAATTTTCCTATCATCCGTAGGATAAAGACCAAGTGATGTACAACTCAAGGAAAATAAAAATTAGTTTCTAAATAGGCCAGATGTGATTCTGTAAAGGGACAAGATAGATACTTCTTGGGCTCGGTTTGAATTTATCACTAGCAAAGATATTTTGGTGCTTACTCCTGAATGTATTTCCTCTGAAAGGTAAGAGAAGACTTTCAAGTATGCATGGGGTATGTAAATGGAGTTCTGGCAGTGACACGAAGCAAATGGTCTTCATCCTTGGTGCAGGTTATCCCAAGGTGGGAGTGGACACTGGCAACTGGCCGCTTAAGAGAGTATGGCCTAATTAGTACTTATCTGCATTATGCCACTGGATGTCGACTCTACATTGGCTAAGAGAATTAACTCTCAAGTATTCTATTTGGTGCCAGAGTTTATACATGGGAAAAGGGGGGATTATTACTCATATAATAAAAAATTTCAATTTTCGCCCAGAATTCCTGGTTAAAAATACACCTTTTCCCCCCCTTTTTTTAACTGGGTAAGAATACTATTTTTATCAGTTGAAATGCACCTTCCATGTTATGTAACAATGTACTTTCCCTTTGAACTGTAAAAGTTATCGATTCACTGAAATGTAAATGTTTTATACATTCTCTTAGGAACTTCCTGCCATTAAAATGCACTTATGGTGTCACCAATTGTTTGTGTGCGCAGATTTTAGTAAAGGCATGATGATCGATAGGAACTAAGAAAGTTCAATCATGTGTTAGGGGCGGACAGCGAATGCAAATGTTGTTTTTGTTTTCTTTGTGAAAAATTAAGTTTGCTTATATTTAAATTTTGTTTTGATGTGACAGATGTTATATGAGAATTTCATACTTTCCTCTTTTGTATGAATCCATATGTTACAATTCCCGAGTATGTGGTTAGTCAGGTAACCAAACAACATTTACTTTCCTGTTTCTCCAAAATATTTGGTATTTCCTTTGAATATGTCAGAATATTTTGAGTGTGTAGTTTCTGAACATAATAGTACAATTTTATTTGCTGCAAGTCAAAGGAGTAGCAATCACATTTACACTCTTGGTCATCAAAAGTATTTTCCTGTTTTCTTCATATGTATCACTATTTTCCAAGTATGTGGTTAGGTGGGAAAGTACCATCAAAGTTGATAAATGACCACAACATAGAATTATCCAGAAAGCCATTGACTGTCTTCAGTTTCCATAATTTATAATCTGTGAAAGAACTATAACATATAACCCGAACTAAACTTTAACCTTCATCTTTCTCAGTGTAAGTAACCCTTTAAGATATATCTGACACAAATGATCCAGTACAGTGAGTTCATCAATCCATAATTTAAGACATTCATTGCGCATTTGCACTCTTGACATAATTCACCTGGCATAAAGGAAATTTACTTCAAAAGTATTACTTCTCAAATCACAATCAGCTACATTTTTCTGTGAGCTATAACAAATGTGAACAGTTGTGATGTCACACGCATTGAAAGCAGTTTGTTGTTAAACTTATCAAAAGCAATTGGTTATTATAAGTATTGAATTTTACATAGCTCTTGTCTTAATGCCTTAGACACATTTTTGAGACACTTTTGTGACTCATTTCCTTTTAAACTTGTTTTATTTTTAATTTATTCTCTCCTTTACATTTTGTTACTGCAGTATTATTCTATGGTATCAGGCTAAAGTAAAATTCTTCACTCACAAATTATTATCATTCAAAATTACAGTAATTTACCTGACATCTAAACAATGGAATTCTAAAAGTGTCCTAATTATTTCCCAGATGAATAAATTCTGGGCCCCCACCCCCCTCCCCGGCTACACTATTGTCTGTGCTCCACTGATGGAATGGCAAATAGTATCTTGGACTGTTAAATGTGGATTTGTGACTTCACAATCTAACCTTTTTCTGTAATAATGTGTAACAATGGACGGTTGTGTTCTTGCTGTACTCCTAACCATAGACTGATTATTTGCTTGCTAGTCAAGAACTTAGTGGTTGCCCATGGAAAATTTCTTTTGGAAATGTAGCACAGTATTATGACATTCAATTCCAGGCTATATTTAAGATAAATTTTTCATGCACCGAGGCTGCACTACTCTTATTTCTACGATTCAGTATTTACAGTCTCACAACTGTTGTAGTGAACTGTTATTAGCAATAACACCAGTCTCCCTACCAAACGGTGCATATTCCTATAACCAACCCAGCTGTAACACCTGTCTCATGCATCCTCCCACAAACACTTACTCCAGCCCCACCATAGGAGAAACGTACACCATTCAAGGCAGGCACACATGCGAAACAATGCATGTAATTTACCAAGTGACACTTGTTCACTATACAGCCTTGTATGTTAGTATGACCAACACACATGCTGAATGCATGAATGGTCACAGATGAATTATTCACCTGGGACACAACCAATGTCCTGCGGCAGATCATACCCTACAACATGTGCCAGTTGGAGACTCTCACCTAAAACCGGTACCTCAGAGCTACAGAGATGGGAACTTGCCCTCTAAAACATCCTCTCTTTCTGGCATCCTCCTGGTCTAAACCTACATTAACCTTCCTTTCTACACCATTTTCAATTCATTTATTCATTTCACGTGCCCTCTTCTTCCTTTAATCCCCCCCCCCTTACACACACACACACACACACACACACACACACACACACACACACTCAGCATTATTCGGTTCACTTCTGTTTACATCTTGATCCATCCTCTTTTGTTTGCTACTGGCATGACTCAGCACTCATCATGCAATATCTCTGACTTCCACATATCACCCTTCATTCCATCCTTATCTCATGGTCTAGGTTGTGAGTCTCCCTTCCCTTCTATCCTCCTCCTTCTCCTCCTTCCTTCTACATGATGAAAGAATTAATTTCCAAAAGGTTGTGTATAGATTTACTTTTGTCTTTTTTGCTTTACTACTGGCAGTACTGATGTAAGTACTAGAATAACATTTTTGCATCACATTGAAGAATTTCTTTCACATTAATTCATTTAAGAGGCAAACAGCATGAAGTCATTGCAATCTTTGGAAGGACTTCAACAGCAACAATCTTAATTTATAGCTTGATGTTGATTTGTAAAACATGAAGTACAACTACTTCTATAATATGCCAGAAACTTGTTTAATGAAATTTGAATGGGTAATGTAAATGGTTTAGTTTCAAATTTATCTGCTCAATTATATTTCTGAGGTGTTGAATTCAGGATTCTCCATTTTACTTAAAATATCAAATGTTTTAAATTTTATAGTATTCTCTTTTATGTTTGTTTTTTAAGTTAATTAAAAAATTTTCAACATTATCACTCTTAAAATAGAATTTATTGGTAATCATAGTATTGTGCTAAGTTTCCTTTGTGATTAAGAATATGCAGTGGCGTAGCTATCATAGGGCTAGGCGGGGCAGTGCCCCGGGGCCCCCGTGCTCCAGGGGCCCCTCGGCCTTCGTGACCGACGATCGAAAAAAGTTACAGTAGAGCGTCGAATTTTTTATTTAATTTTTTTACCCTCCCACCCTATCGCCCATCATATCCCCCAGAAACCAAGCTTCCCACAGTAGCCGCACTGGGCCACCGGCTGGCGGAACAATGCTTCTAATTGGGCCTTCACAAGACGCCACTATGTGGCGTTGCTGACAGGCGAAGCTGTCAGCCAATGCGTCCAACAATCGGCACACTTTAGTCGGTAGAAGTAGCGGCAGCATCAAAGCTGCTCACAGCAACAGCTGCGTCTTCCAAGTGTTGCGGCTTGCCGCTCGGCGTAATGTGAAGGATCGCGCTCCTCCAAATACAGTATAAACACATTTACACTACAGTATTTCTTACTAGCAAACAGAAGTGTACAGTTCGAATATCCGAATAAAACGATTTTCCGAATATCCCCAAATTATTTCGGATAATAGATGTTATACTGTTTATAATATTTTAGTTGAATGAAGGAAAGAGGACTTTTAATTTCTCCCGCCGAAATGGACCTCAACATGGACAGTTCGCCAATTATGTAAGGAAATTACAACAAAATATGTATTATTAGAATGTGAGGTTACGGAAGTGTTTACCGCAGTTTTATTCTTCTGCAGCAGCCGAAAGGGCGAAATAGCGAGAAAGCGAGGCCCCACTCTGTCTACCCCATTACGTCGCAAAAGGAAATTACAAGGTGTTTTACAAAGTTATACCGACCCTTCCACAGTGCACCTCATAAATCACAAATGAGGTACTGCGCAGACACACCTGGAGTGTGCTCATTTTCCACGAAATGCGTTGCGCCAGGAAACAGGCATGTTTATTTGCCACAAATGCGTTAATACTGTAATTTTTGCATGAAAGCATAACAAAACAAACAAACTTTCACAATTATATTACAGAGTATGATTAAATATTACCTGCTGCATAACACATAATAATTTACTTAGTAGTATTTGGGTTTGCCTTATTATATCTTCCATTGTTTGTACAGTATTAGTGTAAAGAGGGCCCCAATGTCATTTTTGCCCCGGGGCCCTTGGTGACATAGCTACGCCACTGAGAATATGGATCTGTAAAATAAAACTGTAATTGTCAAATAAATTTTGTTTTTGGGCACCAGCCTATGCCACTTCTAATTCTGTGCCCTTGCTATCTACGTAACACGACTAAACAGAAGAAGAATATTTTAACTATTGTTTCTTATGTGCTCTTTAGACTTCTACTCACTGTATGCACTGATGATCACCTTTCTCCAGTCATGTCAATAGATGAAGCCAATTCTGAACCATACTTTATCATTTACAGAAATATAATTATATAGATAAAAATATCTCCTCACCAAATGGTGTTAGGAGTAAACACACATGAAAGATATGAAAACAGCAGACCTTTAGAACCATTGGCTATTTCTACTGCCTGTAGAGGAGACAAGAGTGATGCAAGAAAAGGACTGGCAAGAATTAAATAATGGGGAGAGGTACAGAAAAGGCACCCAGAACTTTGGGGCAATGAGAACTTACACATGGGATCATCATTTCTGATATTTGAACAATGTCTGCCTTATCCTAGTTTGTCCTTTCAATCCTTGCTTACATGTTATCTATCTTTTTCTTTCTATTGCTTTGTTTTTTTATTAATGATTACTTATCTTAGTACACTTTCACCATATTTTCATGGCATTTTTATATGCTTAAACAGCTGTAAGTAATGTATAATTATAAAAATAAATAAATATTACATTGTGAATTTTACACTGTACAAAGCTATAAGATAATAATACAAAACAGAGGTACAACTACTTCAGTACAGTTACATTTTTAAAAAAAGTTTTTTAGTTTTACTAAATACTACAACCCCAAAACTTCAACAACTTTCAGGATTGCTGCAAGTCACAATTTACATTTAAGCAGGTGAGTCAACTCAGGTTACTATGAATGGTAGGTACGCATTTGAACTACCATCCCTTGATTCTTTTACATATGGAAATGTATCAAACTTTCAAGATAATGATACACACTTTAAATCTGACTTGGCACAAAAGACAGGCACATTCTTAAAATTCTGCAATAGTGTAACAAAGACAAAATAGTGTTAGCAGGTTACATAATCCTGGTCACTGGTTTCATATTTTTCCCTGGATTCTATTATTTTTGTTTTAAAATAAGAGAACATGTCTTCTGTATTTTTTTCATACAGGTTCACCATTGCTCTGCGTATTTCACACAGTCTTGAAAAGCCTGTAGCTGTATCTTCTACATCAAACATGCCACACACTTCTGAAGAAAAAGGGGTTATATTGTTGCTGGAAAGAAAATTATCTATAGCATCTATCCTTGTTTTATAGAAACAGTAAGTGTTGATGTTCATCTCTCTTGTTTCTTGTTCACATTTATATTTCAGCCTTTCATTATCAAAGTCAGTACAATCTTCATCAATTCGCTTTCTTTTCACTCCAACTATTTTATTGTTTTCTCGAAGACATTGATACAATGGATAGTCCATCTTAACAAATATGAGATCACCAGTCTTCTTAGGTCCTTTGTTCTTTGATTTCTTATAATCGACACACAAGGTATACAACTTAGACCACTCAAGAACCCAGCTGAGTTCCTTGTACCTTAAAAAAATGAAAACATTTCATTAAATAATGAGTCTTTTATTTTACTTACTTTACTATAAATGTGATGTGATTTTGAAAGTTATATAGTATTCAAGACAGATGAGAATAACTAAAGAAGTCGCAGGCAGATGACTAGTATAAAATGTAGAAACATAATGTTCTTGACCTGTCAGTCTACAACTGCTAATACTTTATTTACCCAAATATAGTACAGCAACTGTTTTAAGGGGCTCCTGGAAAAAAAATTTATTTAATGTATTATGACTAATCAAAATTAAAAATGGGAAGTATTTGCCTAGGAAGTTAACATTATTTCAATTATAAAATTGCACCAATCATTTATTGAATGTCTATCTTTTGATAAGACAAGGTGAAATAAACAGCAAAAAATCTGGTTTTGTTTTTATCACTATCTGGGATGATAGTTTCATCTAAACAATGATATGTGATAAAAGAAGCAATATATTTCTACATACAAGCAGAAATGAAATTTATAATCAATGTTATTGTCAGGTGACTTAACAGCCAGTGAATATTACATAAAATATGTTTTAAACCATTATCTACTCCAATAAAACATTGAGTATCACCTAATTTCAGTCACTAACCAAAAACAATGGATAAACTGGTTTACATCTTGAAGTTTCATTAAAATAGCTGGTGGTTTAAAAGGCATTTTATGAGATTTATAATCCTGCTTGTCACAAATATTTTGCTGTTTCTTTTGAATATATTGCAGTTTCCAACATTGTGGTTGTAATGAGCCCGAGAACACGGGTTTATTTATTTATTTTTTAAATATATATAAATACGCAGCTGATTTCATATCTATACTGACATGAGAATATGGACTTATTGCTCCTTCCTTCCAGACAGGTCATCTGCCAAGAATAGAAGCAGCAGCTGAGAAACCCTTTGTTCCCATCATACCTCAAGCACCTACAACACTGCTGAGTGAACATGTAGTGAACCAGCAACTAGGCCAACATCAGCCTCAGCTACAAAATCCAGTCTTTTATCATTCCAGCAGAAATATACACATTTTTGAATATTTGCCTCAATTTTAAATTCTTACTAACTATAACTAACAAATTCTAACTACAAATGGAAAGGCAGCTAGCTACAGAATTGTTTAATTTTGATTGATCTTTCACTGCTACCAATAATAGTTCTCTTCTTTTGTTAAAGTGTAATGCATTTTAGCGAAACTGAAGTTAGATTTTGTTCATTGGAGATACTTAACAATTCTCTTTACTTTTGTGATCACTTACATCAAACAGTCTCAAAAAACAATTAAGAAATGCAGAATCACAATTTTGGGGGTCCTGGTGTTCAATTCTATTTGAGCTAGGATCATTGGTTTTTGTTTTAACACAGAGAAGTGGCTATTTGAATTTTCTTACTGCAGCTATGGCACAGAGCACAAGCAAACTTAGAACGATAAACTGGAACTGGGTTCCAAGAAAATTATAGAAATCATTAATTCCTTTTGCCAAAGATGTCAAATGAACTTAAATTAATGTTCAACTAATGGCACCATTTTATGTGTATTGTTAGTATTTTTCATGTAAAGTCAGAATAAAAAGCAATTTGCCTGGGAGGCTTTTGAAACACGTCACTTTTAATGTTGTATGAATCTGGGATGAAATTTTCATTCTGCAGTGGCGTGTGCACTGGTATGAAACTGTCTGGCAGTTTAAAACTGTGTGCTGGACCAGAATTCGAACCTTGGACCTTTGCCTTTCACAGGCAAGCACTCTACCGACTGAGGTAGCCTGACATGCTTCATGGCCCATCCTCACAGCTTTACATTGACCAGTACCTCTCCTCCTACTTTCAAAACTTCACAGAAGTTCTCCTACGAACCTTTCAGGAGAAGCACTAAAGAAAGAAACAATGTGGTAGAGATTTGGTTTAGCCACTGCCTAAGGGATGTATCCAGAATCATATTTTTCACACTGCAGCGGAGTGTGTACTGATATGAAACTTCCTGGCAGATTAAAATTGTGTGCTAACTGGGATTCGAACCTGGGACTTTTACCTTTTGAGGGCAAGGGCTATGTGAGGATGTTTCTTATCAGTACACACTCCACGGCAGAGTGAAAATATCATCGTGGAAACATCTAGGCTGTGGCTAAGCTATGTTTTTCAGAAGAACTTCTGTTAAGTCTTGAAAGTAAGAGGCGAAGTTGTTGAATACTACCTTTCACAACGTCCAACCGACTGTAAGCCTGCAACCTCCATCCTAGTTACCTCGACCAACTATATCCTCACCCATGGTTATTTCCCCTTTGAAGGCATTACCTACAAACAAATACGCAGCACAGCCATGGTCACCCGTGTGGCATCTTCCTATGCCAACTTGTTCATGCGCACCTAGAAGAATCCTTCCTGCCTCCCCAGAATCCCAAACTGCTCATCTGATATCTTCATAATCTGGACTGAAGGTGAGGACACATTCCTTCAGAACCTCAACACCTTCTCCTCCATTTGCTTCACCTTGTCCTATTCAACGCAATGAGCCACCTTTCTCGATGTTGGCCTATTTGTCAAGGATGGCCTTTTCAGTACCTCCGTCCACATCACACCTACCAACTATCAACAATACCTCCATTTTGACAGCTGCCGCCCATTCCACACCAAAAAGTTCCTGTCATACAGCCTAGCCATCCATGTTCGTTACACCTTCATTGACAAGCAGTCCCTCTCCAAATATGCCAAACGTCTCACTGAGGCCTTCACTGACTGCAATTACACTCCAAACCTTGTTCACAAACAGGTATCAAGGGCCCTGTCTGTCCAGTCACCCACCAGCTCCCCGACACCCACTGTCCGGCTACAGAGAAGCACCCCTCTTGTTACCCAATACCACAAATTACTCAAGACAAAATATGCCTTGTTTTCTGATATCAATCTAATCTTAATTGCTGTTGAGATGTCATTAAAGCAAGTGACTGTTGAACCAAGATACTTGAAGGTATCAACTCTTTCAAATGTGTATCAAATTCACACTGAAAGTTGACAGCATATTGGGTTGATATGCTTTCCCACAGGTCAAGTATATAGTTTTATCTTCATTTATCATAAGACCCATTTTCTTACTTGCTTGACTTAAGGCTGTAAATTTTCTTTCAGTGCTGGTACTGTCAATGCTATGCTGTCTATATCATCTGTATTTGCTAAACTCTGCACTGACTTTTAGAAGATGGTACCCCTGGTCTGAAGGCCTGTTTCCCTCATCACCTCGAGTGCTACATAAAATAATAAGTATGCTCATTTTTTATTTCCAGAGGATCTGAGTAATTTCCTTGAACTAAAATGCGGCTTCTTATGCCAGACAACATCATTTTAACCTTTCACCATTCTCAGGAGCTTTCCACATATCCACATCTCCTAAAAGGCATGAAATAACTGGTTTCTCTTTATGCTGTCGTATGCAGCCTTAAAGTGAATAAAGACGTGATGTGTTCCAATTCTATATTCAACAGTTTTCTCCAAAATTTGGTGCAGGTTGAAAATCTGGTCTATTTTTTACTTTCCTCGTCGTAATCCACTTTCGTATATTCAAATTTCTTTGTCCACCTGTGGGAGTAGCTGATCAAAAGTAATATTAGATTACACCTTGTAGCCCAGGTTCAGAAGGGTGATTCCATGATGGTTTCTACACTCCATTAGGTCACCTTTTTTATGTATGGAACAATATTCCTTCATTCAATTCATTTATATACTTCCTGTTTCCATATGAGAGTGATAAGTTCAAACAGGGATTGCTCTAATGTTGCTCCTCCATATTTTAGCAATTCTGCAGGAATGCTATCAGTGCTGGGAGCCTTGTTATTCTTCAGTTTCCTTAAAGCTTTTTTAATGTCGTCTAACCCTCGGCCATCCAGTGACTGTTCATCATCCAATCCCTGCTTCACAATCATTAGAGATATCCTCTGCTTGTTCTATCTCTCAATTCAGCAGGTTATTAAAGTATCTTTGCCATCTTTTCAGAGTCTGTTTACTCTCACTTATTATGTTTCCTTATTCATCTCTAATCAAGCCGGTTATTGGGGCGAATTGTCTTCTAGCATTGTTTACTTTTCTAAAGAAGTCCCTTGTTTCATTGTTCTTCTTGGACAATTCCATACATTCTATTTCAGCCTTAGTCCATTCCCTTTTCTTTCGGCGAAGTGTCATCTTTTCAATTCTTATTTTTTCTTGAGAATCCTCCAACAAGCTACTTGTGCAGTTTGCCTGTAATGTCTTTCATCAAACCATGTGGGCCTTATTGATTTTCTCCCCATCCCTAGTGTTTCCTTAGTTGAAATGTCTATAGCTCTTTTTATTGTCAGCCATTTTTGTTCTATGTCATTACTGTCTCGCATTGTTCCTTGTTCTTGTTCTAGGATCTGAGAAACATTCTGACAGTATGATTAATACATTTTTGTTAATTGCAGTGCTGCAATATTGTACCATTCTTTCCTAATATGTCTTTCTTTCTGAGCATTTGATATCCCTGCTCTTATCTTGGCCATTACAAGAAAATGATCTGAATCCACATTAGGACCACGAAAGGTTTGAACATCCAACAACTTGGTTGTTGTTGTTTAGAGGGGACTAAACTACTTGGCCATCAGTCCCCTGTTACTAATGAAGAAAGTCCATTTAATAGGGAAACAATAGCCATATGGACCTGGAGACATTGTATAAATACTCAAGAGGGGTACATGTCAAAGATGAAGTTTCACCAAAAGCAAAAATAGAGATACCAACAGAACAGATATAGAAAATAAAACAATGCAGTCAATCATGCTAAAATTGGCAATGAGAATCTGTGGCTGGCTGGTCACTGACATAATAATGGACGAGCCAGTCACACAGCACACACGAGTGTCTGCTAGTTTTAAAACACTAAAATACTGTTAAAAGTCAGGTTATGCCTCTGGTCTATCAGTACATGATCAGTTTGATTAACTGTTCTGCTGTCGGGCAACTTTCAAGTGCCCTTGGGTATCTCCTTATGGGGAAAGCTGGTAGATCCCACTATCATATTTCGGGAGGCTGTGAAGAGGATCAATCTTATTCCGTTATTGTTAGTGGATCCATGTGGGCTCCAATTACATGCTGGAACATGTCTTGTCTTCCAAGTTGTGCATTAAAATCACCCAGCATGATAGCAATGCCATTCCTTAGACACCTGTTGTAAGCTTTTTCAAGGGCATCATAAAAATCATCTTTTGTTGGTGCATGTCCATTACTTACACTATAATGAAAGAATCTTCCTTTAATTCTAATCACTGATAGCTGTGGATTAATGGGTGTAAAATTCATCACCAAATGTTTCAGATATTTATTAACAAGGAAAACTGTGCCAAATTCATGTCTGTTATCATCACAGCTATAGAACATAGTGCCCTCTTTCTTTTCCGATAACCCCCTCCCGGTCCATCAAATTTCTTGGATGGTAATAATGCTGTCCTTGAGCTTCCCCTGCTGGTCTAATAACTTCTTTAGAGCACCTAAGCCATATAAAGACCGAACATTCCAGGTACCAATTCGAAGAACAGTTTTCAGCTTTTTAATCATTCGTCCAAGATATGTGCTATGTCATCGTCTAATAATCCGTCCGGCTTCTGTTCTTTGGGTTTTCATAACTTTCCTTTTTACACAGGAAGAGGGTGTTAGCTTCTAGCCCAACCCGCAACCTGGATTTGTATGAGATTTACTACCCTAGGAAAGCTGGCTACACAACGCGTCTAGAGCCCTCCCTGCTCTATGTTGCGCCACACACTTAACCTGGCTTGGGTGACCCTGTCAGTAACTATACCACACCCACCAGCTCACCTCTCAGCTTCACAGAAGCACACAAGTCCTCCTGCCTGGCACTGGAAGTGCCTACAAGGCTGTGTCCCCTGGGAGGGGACTACCTTTCATCCTGTCCTGAAATGAGAAATACCTTACCCAATATCGTTTCTACAATGGTATTCTGCTGCCCATGGAACCTGTGTAATATCTTTGTCCATTCTACACCATATCCCTTGCCTCATGGCTCATACCCCTGCAGCAGACCTAGATGCAAAACCTGTCCTAACCACCATCCCACCCTCCACCTACTCCAGTTCTGTCACAGACATTTGCTATCCCATAAAGGACGGGACAACCTGTGAAGCATTCTTGTTATATACCAACTGAGCTGCAGCCACTGTGCAGCTTTCTATGTGGGCACGACCGGCACCGAGCAGTCTGTACAGGATGACCAACCAGTCTAAAATAGTTTAGGAAAAAATTCAAAAATTTTATTTCAAAAGTTCGCCTAAGTTTTACAAGTGATCTCCCGCTGCAACATATGCCTTGACAACATGACCAAGCCTGACCACCTTGCAGGACAGAGCCGGACAGAACCAGTATTGAATGCTGATTCTAAAATCACGTCACCCTTCTGGCATCCGTGCTGAAACTACTAATGTTTCCATGCTACCGTGGAGCCAATAGCAGACACCCACGTTTGATCATGTGTGCTACGGCTGCAGGACGCAGAGGTGCGAGAATAAGTTTCTTCGCTCTCTTCGTTTGAGTTCTGGTACAGAACAGACGCACTTCAGAGGTCCAGCCTCTGTGCGGGGCGAACGGCCGCATGCCGTCCGCTCCCGCCTAGCGGCTGTTCGGCATCAGCCACCAACTGTGTGAACCATAACCATAACCATTACTGTAACCTTCACCTTTTCCGTTTTCTAATCCGTTTAGACTGGCATTCATTCATTGCATCCGACCCCATGGCGAGTCCCACTATGTATCCCGTATTTCAGAATATACTAAATATTAACTTGCATCCTATATTTTATTTGCCGTTCAGCCATACTTTCCTAGGGCGCCCACAAGCGTTCTTGCTCCGCCTTCCATCCTGACAACGCTTCCAACCCATTTTATTTATGCAGCACTGGGATGGGTTATACAATTTTCCTATCATCTGTAGGATAAAGATCAAGTGCTGTACAAGTCTATGTGGACGAATGACCGTCGGCAAACTGTGGCTAGGAGACAGCAAGACCGTCCTGTTGCAGAGCATAATGTGGCTCAGTTCGATGACAGTTACAAAACCTGTGCCGTACGGATCCTCCCCACAAGTACCAGATTTTCTGATCTGCGCAGGTGGGAACTCTCCCTACAATATATCCTACACTCCTACAATCTCCCAGGACTAAACCTCTGTTAGTTTCTGCCTTCTCCACCCTTCCCTGTCCACACTCTATCCTTACATACATCCCCCATCCGGCCACACAATACAGTCCCTTCCCATCCTTCCATTCTGTCCATTAGATGACACTGATGTATTCCCGCGCCTATTCCGTGTGTCTCCTCCTAACCTCCTGCTTCTCTCTCCTCTCCACTTCATCACCCCCACCACCGGTTGCTCTCGCCTCGGCTATGCCGAGTTTCGCAGACTGGCCTTATCTGTTAGTTTCGAACACATTTAAATCAAAACAGTTCATTACCGATGATAGTCACAGAAAAGAGACAAAATAAACATAGATGCAAACTTTCGGAAATTAAGTCCTTTGTCAGTCAAGTTAGAGGAGAGAGGAAAAAGGAGCTGTGTTAAGTACTGACCCAACACACTATCACTTTTGATTGATATTTTCACATCTCACTGGAGAATAAATAATAAAAAAAATAATCTTGACTAACACACTCTTATTAGTTATCCCTAATTCCACAGTGCAGTGAGCTCACAATCATCATCATCATCATTAGAGAGTGATTATGCCTTTTTAGCGTTCAGTCTGGAGCATAGTACCTCTAATAAAATTCCTCCATGATCCCCTATTCAATGCTAACATTGCTACCTCGTCTGATGTTATGCCTTGCACTTCAAAATCATTCTGCACCGAATTCTTCTTGGTCTACCTCGACTCCTCTTACCCTCCACTGACGAACTCATGAGTCTCTTAGGTAACCTTGCTTCTCCCATGCGTGTAACATGACCCCACCATCTCAGCCTGTTCCCTCTAACTGCTTTATCTATGGTGTTCATTCCCAGCTTTTCTTTGATTTCTTCATTATGGGCACCCTCCTGCCATTGTTCCCATCTATTGGTACCTGCAATCATTCTTGCTACTTTCATATCTGTAACCTCTACCTTATGAATGAGGTAACCTGTATCCACCCAACTTTCACTCCCATACAACAAAGTTGGTCGAAAGATAGAGCGGTGCACTGCTAACTTAGTCTTGGTACTTACTTCTTTCTTGCAGAAGAGAGTAGATCTTAGCTGAGCACTCACTGCATTAGCTTTGCTGCGCCTCGATTCCAGTTCTTTCGCTATGTTGCCATCCTGTGAGAGAATACATCCCAGGTACTTGAAACTGTCTACCTGTTCCAACTTTGTTCCTCCTATTTGGCACACAATCTGTTTGAATCTCTTTCCCACAGACATTACTTTCGTTTTGGAGATGCTGATCTTCATATCATAATCCTTGCACCTCTGATCGAGCTCACAAATATTACACAAAATGGTATGTCATATTACACAACAAAACATGAAGTTCTATGTGAACAAAGTGACATATTAATTTATTAAACATGATGTGATGCACTGTGTTACAATATGGTATATTATGATATACCAAAGGGCATTGTATGAAGTACATAACAACATGAACTGTAATGACAAGTAATTAACATGGTATGACACGTCACCTGATATTGGGTACTTCACGTCAGATGATGTTTCACTTATGTGGCACTTACTAATGTTCGAAGACTTTGCATGAAACTTCCCACATTGGTAAATATGATATCTAATGCAACATATGTGCCTCATATGATAAGAGGGATGTGCAAATAAAAAGGTGCAAAAGTCTTAACAATCAAACGAACTGAAATTTGATTATGCCACTTTGGGATAACGTAGTGTGACATCTAGGGATGCAAAGCATGCATCATCACCTTCCTCATAAAATTCAAGGGTGTGCCCTCAGCAAGCAAGGTGATGTTCACCATCTTTTTCGACATCTGAAGTCAGATACCCATCAAATTCCTTGCCCCCTTGGACAGTTTACAAGCTGCATAGGCCATCTTCCATGTTACATAGCAGTAAATCAATTATATTGCATCATTTTCATTCGATAAAGGTGGCTCCAGTCTTTCTAGTATTAACAAAGAGCATACTCAATATATGCATATTTACATATTACAGATAAATAGATTAGATAAATACTGCACTCATGCTCTCCAGGTATTCAATACACATGAAACTAAATGTATTGCTTACAGTTCTCTTGTTTCTAGTATTATAATATGGATGTTCCTATTAAATGATGCACTACAGTTTAACTTTACAAACATTACAGTTTCATATAGGTATAATGATGGCACTGTCATTATATTCAGTTCCTTAAGCTTGTCTCTGCAGGATTGCCCTGTGGGGATTCCAGCTATACATCTAATGAATGGCTTTCTTTTGCAGTATTAAAAGTCTTTTCATATGCACTTCTGCTGCACCTCCCCATATCACAATATAGTATGATAAATATAGGAAGATCCGCCTATAGTATATTTTTAACAGAATATCTTTGTTCACTGTGATGGACATTTATCTCATTAAAATACATTTGAGATATGTTTCCTGTATGTGATGATGTAAAATCTACCTCAACACCTAGAAATTTGTAGCTGGCAATTTCCTAGAGCAGGCAGTCACCTAACTTGATATTAACGTTATTTCAAGTGTAGCTTCTTTATACCCTAGATCTGCATCTACTCACTTTTAGTGCCATTTATAAACAAGTTTTCCCTCCAAAATATTTATATACACATTCTATACTCTGTATAGGGAAAAAACTTTTGACTTTGTCCATTCATCTATCTTTGTGCAAAGTTTGAATCAATTCATACAAGTTTAAAATCTAGAAGTTGCCTGTTACAAAACTCTCTGAGTATGGGAATTAGATGGGCTGTCGCTCCAGGGGGAGGGGGGACTGCTTTATAGAGATGTTGGTCACGGGGGGGGGGGGGAGGATGGGGAGATCATACTTGACCACAGCAGTAGAGAGGAGCAGAGTGTGAAAGGAATGGAAACCTCAAAATGGGGAAGACAGGGATGTTGGGGAACCCACGGAAGGAGGGGAAAAGGGGGAGGGTGAATTGCTTGAGGCGGAAGCAGGGTAAGCGGATGGAGGAGGAGAGGGGGTAGCCTCGTGCGATGTGAGCAAAGGGAGGGTGACCTTCTCCTGAGGTAGGGAAGTGGGCCCAACATGAGCTGGTTTAATCTGATTTATTGAGATGGTAGTGGGTTTGCCATTGATCAAAACTCTGAAGGTGTTTGGAGACTTCTCAAGAACCCGATGTGGGCCAGAATAGGGTGTCGAAGTGTCATTTCGTAGCATTATGAACTCACAGGAGTCCAGCTCCTACAGGATGCAAATGAGAGGAAGAGAGTGACTGGATGGAGGCGGAGGATTTATTCTGGCACAATGGGTCAAACCCTGTCAACTACGGTGGGAAGATCGAATAAGATAATAAGCTCACTTAGGAAGATCAGAGGTTGTTCTCCATAGACAATTTGTGTGACAGAACCCCGGAGGTCCTCCTTGTAAGTGGCATGAAGTGGACGTTCTCCTTGTAGGTGGCATGAAGTGGAGGTCCTTCTTGTAGGTGGTACGAAGGCCGAGGAAGAACCTTCGTCCAAAGAGTGTCAAGTCATAAGAAGGTGGTTTTAGTGTCCTGTGGCACCGCACTACAAGTCCACTGCAGTGGTGTG
Source organism: Locusta migratoria (assembly GCA_026315105.1). Lineage (NCBI taxonomy): Eukaryota > Metazoa > Arthropoda > Insecta > Orthoptera > Acrididae > Locusta > Locusta migratoria. Next base: position 54,027,058 of record CM048753.1, on the reverse strand, counting down.
GATACGATTGATGCCACAGAGGTGGCAAAGATCTGAGAAGAGGGCCGATTCAAACTGCTGGCCTCGGTCAGTGGTTATAACTGAGGGGCAGCCGAAGCGGGCAATCTGTGATTGAATAAAGCCCTCACAAATGTTTTGGCTGTGATATTGGAGATAGTAGTGGCCTCCACCCAATGAGTGGTGTGGTCAACGGCAAAGAGAGTGTAATGGAACCTGTCGGCAGGAGGGAGGGGGAAGACTAAGTTGATGTGAAAATATTGAAAAATATTGAAATCTGCCTACGGGAACAGGAAAGGGACCCAAAGGTTGGTTAGAACACTGTTACAAAAGCAAAGAAAAAAACATGCAAAATTTAAATGCATACAAAATCCCCATGACTGGCAATGTTTTACTGAAACTAGAGATTTAGCTTGAATTTCAATGAGAGAAGCTTAAAATAGTTACCACAACAAAACCCTGTCATGTAATTTGCTATATAATCCAAAGAAATTCTGGTCGTATGTAAAGTATATTAGTGGCAAAACACAAACAGTACCTTCATTACACGACAGAAATGGTGATGCCACTGTTGACAGTTCTGCTAAAGCAGAATTGCTTAACACAGCTTTCTGAAATTCTTTCATTAGATTCCTATAAAGAACAGCTTCCACCAATGCGTAATTTAGAAGTGAATATCCCTGGAGTATTAAAACAAGTTAAATCACTTAACAGAAGTAAGTCTCCCGGTCCTGACTGAATACCAATTACGTTCTTCTCAGAGTATGCTGATGCAATAGCCCCACACCTATCATATACAACAGCTCCCTTAGCGAAAGTTGCGCACCAAAAGACTGGGGAGTCACACATGCCACTCCAGTATTCAAGAAAAGCAATATGAGTAATTCGCAAAATTACACGCCTATATTGTTGCATTGCAATGGAAACAGGCTTGACTTCGAAGGCAACTAAACACAGCACTTATACTGAAAGCACATTTATTCCGAACTTAACATACATGCAGCACTGACTGCCTCTCGGGCAGAGTGCTCTGCTATTTATACACAGACAGAATTTACCAGAAATTAGAAGAACAGTTAACATAAGAAACAAGTAGAATTTACAAGTGAACACAAGAAAGATGTAGAACATTCTGGAATTGTTAATTACAAAGAAGTAAATTTTTGTTGGTTGGCGGGATTGAACCGGCGACCTTCAACAACACAGTCCGTGACGCTATCCCCTGCGCCACGCCGGCAGTAGGTGTACGTGGTCTCTCGCGGCAATATCAGTGACATTGGTTTGCAGCAGCATTTTAGAACATATACTTTCCTCAAATATTATGAACTACATCGAAGAGAATGACCTATTGTCCCATAGTCAACATGGATTCAGAAAGCATCATTCTTGTGAAATACAGCTAACTCTTTACTCACATGATGTGATGAGTGCTATCAATAAGTTATGTCAAATAGATTCTGTATTTCTAGATTTCCGAAAGCTTTTGACACTGTACGTCACAAGTGTCTCCTAATTAAATTGCGTACTTATGGAATATTGCCACAGCCGTGCGACTGGATTCACGATTTCCTGTCAGAAAGGACATAGTACGAGTAGAACAGAAGTGATATTTGGTGTTCCCCTGGGAAGTGTTAATGGCCCCTACTGTTCATTATTTTTATAAACGTTTTAGGAGACAATCTGAGTAGCTGTCTTATACATTTCGTGGATGATGCTGTCATTTATCAGTTAGTAAAGTCACTAGAAGAGCAAAAGCAACTGCAAAATGATTTAGATATCTACATGGTGCAAAAATTGGCAATTGACCCTTAATAATGATAAATGTGAGGTCATCCATATGACCACCAAAAGAAATCTGTTAAACTTCATTTACATGGTAAATCAGTCAAACCTAGAGGCCATAAATTCAACTAAATACCTAGGAATAACAATTACGAACAACTTAAATTGGAAAGAACACATAGAAAATACTGTAGGGAAGGTGAACCAAAGACTGTGTTTCATTGGCAGAAGACTTAGAAGAAACTGCCTACACTACACTTGTGCACCCTATTTTGGAGTATTGCTGCGCATTGTGGGGTCCACACCAGGTGCTACTGATGTACAATTTGAGAAAATTGACAAAAGGGCAGCTTGTTTTGTATTATTGTGATATAGGGGGAGAGAGTGTCATGGAAATGATGCACGAGTTGGGATGGAAATAATTAAAATAAATGCATTATTTGTTGCGGCAAGATCTTTTTTCGAAATTTCTTGTAATGTACGTAGTCAAAAAGATAGATCTATTGGCAAATCACATTTTTTTACAGTTAAATTTTTTACACTATGTATTTATTCTAGCGATCTTTTATTCATATGTTTTGGCCCCCTCCGCTCGCTCATCTCTCTTCCCTCCCTTTCTCTGCCCATCAGCTCCTTCTAGTCTTTCTGCTCACTTCTTCCTCGCCTGTCACTCACCTCTTCCGCTCTCTTGATCACTCTTCTCTCCCCTTTGTCCCTTACCACCCCTATCTCCTTGCCCCTTTCTCCATACAGTTCCTCATCATATGTCTCTCAATGCATCTCATTCACGCTCTCTCTGTCTAATATGTTGATTAACATAAACTTTTTCCCAGGCATTATTGATTTTCATTTGATTATTTTCTGATCTGACAACTGATTACAAACACAAAAGATTAGTTTATTGGACGAGCTATGTTAAAAAACTTACCTGAATGCAGAAACGAGAGAAACCAATTGCTCAGCAAGATTTCTTTTGATACCGAGAGATTTATTGTCGAGCATATGACACCGTGGAGGGTCTGTGAGATTGTTATCCGTAACGTGTTCTGGAAGAGGAAACCACACCAGTGATCCCAAGTCACTGCTGCTGTGCACATTCCCATGAGTACCAAATCTGCCACATTTACTGCACAGAGCATGGGCTGCAGTATCTCGGCACCAGCTACAATGTAATTACGATACTGCTATTAATTGTATATCCCTCTGGAATATGGTATTAATTATTTCTGTGATATTCACAATACATTGAAACCTGAAAATGTAAGACAACATTAAATAGACTGAATTTGGATTGTGTATACAGGGGCTTTTGGCAAGAAATAGGCATTCATTCAAAGTTGTTGGACTGTGTAGAAGCAGATTGCTATAACTGGTAAATTTTAAAAAGGAGGAAATAATTCTGGAAATTCACATTTTTAAGAAATTGTTCATGTAAGAGGATCATGCAAATATATCATCACATATAATAAGATATAGTAATGGGCATTCCTGGTGTATAGAAACAACTGAGAAAGCTCAAGTTGCCAGACCCGAATGGAATCTCGATATTGATTTATTCATCCATAATCAATATACACACCCACACAGACACAACCACACCTAGGCAGACATACTATCTACTATATGTCTGCCTAGGTGTGGTTCGTCTGTGTAAATGTGTGTGTGTGTGTGTGTGTGTGTATTTGTTTACCTTACTTTTCTTTCCCCAAGGTAAGTCTTTCCTCTCCCGGGATTGGAATGGCTCCTTTCCCCCCCTTCCTTAAAACCCTCATCATTTCCTTTACCCTCTCCTTCCCTTCTTTCTGAAGAAGCAACTGCATTGCGAAAGCTTGTGTTTGTGTGAGTAAGTGTGTGTACTATTTATTTGTGCTACTATCACACCTCTGCTCCTTCGCCTGGTGAGTAATCTTCATCTATAATCAATATACATATTGATAATGAAGGATAAGTAACAACTCACTGTAAAGAGGCTTGCCGAGATGATGACAGACATGAAAATAGATAATTACATTCACATAACTAAATTTTCAGCCATGGTCTTTGTCAGAAAAAGAATCACATACATTCATACAATCACTCAGACAACTATTCACACACAACCATCATATCCGGCCACTCCAGTAACACAAGCATCTACAGTAGAACCTCATTTTTACACTTTTCAAGGGACTTCAGTGAAATGGTGTAAAATGCAGGAAAACGTAAAATGCAGGAAATAATGTTTTAAATGGTAAATATGTTTACTGGATCAGCCTTGCATTTTTGTAGTTTATTTGTAATATATGTACATAATAGGCACCTAAATACTCACCAGGAAGTTTATTATATAATAGAGATTATCCAATATCTTACTATTTTAAGCGCCAGGCAGAACTGGTAATTTTATGGAAAGTAGAAATTTTGGACGTAACTTCATTCATTATTATGGAGGACGCCGCTGCTGGGCTATGTAACACATCTTCAAAATTACTGCCTTTTACCGGCATAAATTATTTACGTAGGAAAACTCCTAAAGATCAGTTCTTTTTGTATTTTTCAATGTTTCACACAACGATATTACAGAATTTTCTCGAGTTCAAATATATGCATAAGTATTTTTGTGACGTTTGCATAGGATCGGCATCTCACACTATTATCTCTTTTTTGAAGTTGTGGGTATTATGATACCCAAGTTTATTAGATAATGTTCTTTATTAATCAGAAATAAGTATCACGAAAACAAGGCAACTCTTTATTCTCACATCAACAAACCATACTGTTTGTCTGAGTACACCATGCCAGGCGCTCTGGCAAAGAAGCAGGTGGAAAGAAGAACTACACCGCCACAAATCAGCACATCGTAAGTCAACTAGACGCATACTACCAACAACTAAATGTGAAATATACATTTGAGTAAATGTAAAGTGTCAAGAAACTTGACTGTGAATAATTTTTAAGCGCTATACTTTAAGGCAAAAGCCATGACAGGGTCAATTTATATAGATTATGTCATTTTGTCTTCATGAACATGCTTTTGAAAAGTGTAAAATGCGGGAAAAGCATAAATATGTTAACGCAAAAATGGGGGTGAATTAACGTGAACATAGGAAATTTGATGGGACCGACAAAAAATGGTGTAAATGGTGGGATAACCTAAAAACCGAGAACGTAAAAAGGAGGTTTTCCTGTATATAGTTTACACTTGTAGGTTGTGTTACATTGCCATCTGTATGTGGCTGTGAATGTGCTTCATGTTATTTTATTTCAGCAATGAACTCTCGTCTTTGGTGCTGTACCCAAAATTCTGCAAACAATTTTGATCTGACAGTGTCAACTATCAACAAAACAATGAATCCGGAACTAACACTGCATTCTAAAAGTACCACAATATGAACAAATTTGAAAAATGTTCCATAAAAAACACAGAACAGCATTCTTAATATGTGAAGGAATAACAGTTAAGAAAATGGAAAGGTTGAAATCACAGAAATGTTCAATGTCACCTTTATTAATTCTTATGCCCGGTTAGGAAACTCCCACGGATCAGAGAGAGAGCAATGTTTTTTAAAGAAGAAATTATTACTATTTTGTTTAGGAAGACTGCAAGAAGCCTGGTTACTGGTGGGGATTTTAATTTCTGTCATAAACCGAGAAGACCATACCCCTAATTTCGACTCACAGTTGAGCTACGACATTTAATGAAAGACCTTAAAACTAAAAGATGCGTAGGAAGTCCTACGCCCAATCACAGCAGACTTTACATACGTGACAAGAACTTCAAAGAGTAGAACTGACCAGATTTGTGTAACAGTGTATTTGGAACACTCCATGTGGAAGCTTGTAATTATACCAGTACACTTCAGTCATCATCTGTTCTTGTCTGTGTAAATCTTCCCACACAACAAACACATCATTTTAAAAAAACAATGGATGTTAAACGTCTCCCTGCTAAGCGAAAAAGAATGGAAGAAGAAATCCTAGCAGTGTGGGAACTATGTTAAGGATTGATAGAACAACATCCAACAGCATTAGATTGGTGCACTAAACGAGCAAAATCCAAGCTGAGGAGCGTTGCCATGCAGTTCATTGCACATAGACATACAAAATTAAAACACATTATAGAATATAATATTGAGAAAACTGTATGAATTGGTAAGTGAGTTATCTTCATCCTTGGAAGGTATCTTATAAAATAGGCCGTATGTGTGTATGAATGTTCCACATCTCCTCCTAAACTACTGGATAGATTACAACTAAACTGTTATGCAACAATCACTGTCAAGGTAAGAACCACCTATTTCACATACATAAAGAGATACGATGTCATAAACAATGACAGTCATGAAAAATGGCCGCATCATGCGATAATATTCTACATCTGCCCCTAAAACTAACTGATCGATTTCAAGCAAATTTGGTACAAATATTCTTTAAGGTCAGGAATCATTCACTACGACTGCAAAAAACCACCTATGATACATACTTCATTCGATACCATGTAATAAACAATGAGAACTGCCCCATCTTGCGGCACGTGATAGCATAATCTTATTCGTCAACTACTTGACAACGAGAGCACTTAGCGACTTGCAATAAAATTCGAATATAATTTCAAATCTTTACAAAACTTTTCTCGCTGACAACTCCAACAAAATGATGAAAGGAAAAAAGTTTATCGCTTTCTGCTTTTCCGATGTTGATTATGTATATCTACAACATTTGCCACGACGTTACAAGTTATTACCTCTGCACTGTAAAATGTATTTTCAAGACAATTCACAGAGAGTACACATACAAAACACTGTTGCTTTGATACTATATCACAGTTCGACACATAGTTCATGAGATATGAAGTCATAAACAATTTGGTTCATGAAAAACTGCATCATCATGCATGAGGTTTCAATTTATTATGTCTTTACTGCTAACACCATTCACAAAATATGTTACAAACATTAGGCACATATACTGCTGAATGTCCCTTCAAATTTACATCATAGTACAATATATATTTCAGGAGTTACGACCTCATAAACAATAACATTTCTGAATAACTACTACCTCAGGTGCTATTTTTCCACATATCCTCCTAAAATAATGGACTAATTTCAACTAAACTTGGTACACATATTGCTTACTATCAGACAATGATCGCTGTGGGGTTTAAACGCATTGTAATCAATATTTTGGAAAGGATAGATTGCTACTCATTACAGAGATGCTCGTTGAGCCGCAGAAAGGCACACGTAACAGAATAAACAAAAGATGAAGTTTTTGGCTGATAAGCCTTCATCTGCCACAGAGAATGCACACGCGCGCGCACACACACAAACCCAACCGCTATATCCAGCTGTTGCGACTGGACTGCAATACACAGCACAGCTGAGGTGAAAGCAACCAGTGGTGGGAGTGAGGAAGTGGTATGGAGAGGGAAGCAGGAAGGGAAGGAAGGGAAGCCGGTAGGGATGGAGTAGGGATGGGAAAAACCGACCGGTTAAAACCAATACCGGTATTTTAGTTTTGAATAACCTTTTCTTTTTTCGGTATTTATTTGGTGTCGGTTGTAACCGTTTTTTTTTTTCTTTTTTTAGTTATTGCCAATAACCGGGTAAAAAAACCGGCATGACTACTTCCTGTAGTAGTGGTTCAAAATGTGTTTTTTGTAAATAAGTTAAAAAAATGAAAACTAGTAGACCATGATATTTAGGGCTATTCCTAAAATTTCCACAGCTGTGAAATATTAGATCATTGCTGTAACTCAGAAAAGCGATCAGTGATAATTTAAGAACAATTGCGGCAGTCAAAAAAGTGCATCAAACACGTGGCATAAGAGCTGTTGCAGCTATTGAGGCATTGATGCACCTGTTGCCGTGTGGCGTGGCCTATTAGACAACGCGCGTGCACCGTCTGGTCATGCGGCAGTTCCTTGCTGTCGTCGCCAGACATCGGTTGTGTCTTAAATGGCACCATCCCGAGTGTGGAAGTACTACACGAAGTACGGTAGCAGTGAGGTACAATGATCCATTTGCTTTAAGAAGCTGAAAATGGGTGGAGGTACTACAAAGATGCTGTGTCATTTAAGGAGAAAGTATCCAAAATGTTTCTTGGAAGAGAAGGTAAATTCGTTTCATATACCTATTATGTAAGCTTGCAATAATAACTTTTAATGTATAATATTGTTATGCTAACAAGTTTTATTAATGTGATTACTTCAAGGGGCTTTTTTAATAACCAATATGGGTTTAGCTAACATTGATCATGTGGTGCCTCGCGAGGTAGTCGTGCGGTCTGAGGCTCCATGTTACGGACTGTGTGGCTGCTCCAGTCGGAGGTTCGAGTCCTCCCTCCTCCCTCGGTCATGGGTGTGTATGTTGTCCTTAGCGTAAGTTAGTTTAAGTTAGATTAAGTAGTTTTTAAGTCTAGGGACTGATGAATTAAGCAGTTAAGCTCTCTCACACCCATTTGAACATTCTTTGATCATGTGGTACACAGCTTTCCTAGTTCAATTTCCATAAATTTAGACTGTCAACAATCATACTGTTAGTCGGATCTGTGACTTTATTTTTCGAAATACTTTTGCAGCACTGATTAAGTTCATTTACTGACTGTAACTTATACATATATAAGGAGATATTCATATGTGCTGGCTCACAAATCCAACTTACAGAGTGGTTGGCTCAATATTCGCACCTGACAGATGGAAATACAGGGCCAGTAAATCTGTATGTTTCGTATATCGCCTTCTACAGCCTCCTAGCTAGGCCGACACACACTCAAGAAGGCGTAGTATTGGGAGGTGATCTTGCAAAACATGGAAAGACTAGTGATTTGCCGTATAACGTAAATTTACCTAAATTTGAACCATATTTCGTAAGTTTCGGTTTCGGCCGAAACTAGAAGAACCGAAAATTCCATTACGGTTTCTGTTTCGGCCGCAAAATATGTTTCGGTCGAACTCTACTGGAAATAATAGCAATAAAAAACCGAAAACCGGTTATTTAAAAAACCAGTTATCTTGAGCAATTTTTACAGTGCGGTTAAACTGGTGATGAAAAGAACCGGTATAACCGAAAACTGGTCGTTTCAGCAATAACCGCCATCCCTAGGATGGAGCAATATGTCAGCACTGTCTGACAGATATGAAGGCACTGGAGTATGCGGCAGAAAGAGGTTGTACGGAAGCTGGAGTGTGGGTAGGGAAAGGAAGGGGAAAGGAGAGCGGTGGGGGCAGGTACTAGCAAAGGTTTAGGCCTGGGGGATTGCGGGAGCATAGGATATATTGTAGGGAGTCACTGAAGTGCACTGCATGATGTGGCTCACTTCCATGACTTCTACACAGTATGTGCTATATGGATCCTTCCGACAAACACCAATTTGTCTGAATTGCGCAGATGGGAACTCTCTCTACAATATATCCTATGCTCCCTCAATCCCCCAGGCCTAAACCTTCGCTAGTACCTGTCCCCACCACTCCCCTTCTTTTCCCTACCCACACTCCAGCTTACATACATCTCCCTTTCCGCCACATACTCCAGTCCCTTCCTATCTGTCAGACAGCACTGACTTATTGCTCCATCCCTACCAGCATCCCTTCCCTCCCTTCCTGCTTCCTTCTACATGCCACTTCCTCATCCCTACTACTTGTTGCTTTCACCTCAGCTGTGCTGTGTTGAAGTCCAGCCAAAACAGAGACGGCAGTTGGGTTTGTGAGTGTGTGTGTGTGTGTGTGTGTGTGCACATTCTCTGTGGCAGATGAAGGACTATCAGCCAAAAGCTTAATTTTTTGTTTATTCTGTTATGTGTGCCTTCCTGCGGCTCACCGGGCATCTCTGTGGTGAGTAGCAACCTATCCTTTCCAAAATATTGTTGAGTCCTGTAAGGTATTTACATTGTTACAATGCATAGTTCAGAAGATTTGACATTGTAAACAATGAGTCACAAAAACTTTCCTGTCACAAGTATCAATAAATACAGTTAATAGTAAAATTTTGAATTAATGTTATACATCATTAATGGTTCATAGTTTTCCTTACCAGTGCAAAATTTTGTGTGTTGGTTCTGAATTTTGTGTGTTTGCATGTTGGTGCAGAATTCTACAAATTTATTTATTTTATTTTATTTTATTTTTTTTGCGTAGTCTCACACACCCTTTCAGCTATCCAGCACCTCTCCCTACATTAAAGTCTTCATCCATCTATTTCTCCATTACATCCCGTTTTCCCACAGCATCCCTGCTCCATCTTTCTGCACCAGTTCAGACGGGTTTGTCTGTCCTTGGCCAAATCCAGGCCACCATTCTATTTCTCCAATCCTGCCTAAACCATGGAATCCCTCCCAATGGCCTAATCATTAACATTCCTTTCTCTGGATCCCATCCCTCCTTTCACAATGACCTTCATCTTTTCCGATTCCCCCAATCCTTGTCCCTCACACAGCCAGTACTCCAACAGCACATCTATACGTCACAGGCATCCATATACCACATCAGCTCCCTCCATAACATATTGCTAATGTGCAATCCCCAAATTCCCATATCCGAAATTGAATACCTTGCACTCCAGCAGCTGAATGAGCATTCTAGAAACCACCTTCATAAATTATCCAGCCTATTGACACCCTATTGCTGCCTTGGTGCACCACTAGTTAACCCCTATCCCACCCAAATTGTTTCTCCCAGTGAACACCTCATAGCACCTAGACCTTGCCTCGCAGACCTTTTCCACTTGCTACATCCCTCAAAACTCCCCACCAACAATCCAGAATACCCAAAGCTTCAGCAATCCCAGACGAAGAAGGGACAGAACACAACCTCAAAACAGATCCCAACCTACCTGAAGACAAGGGTTTCACCACTGTTGTGATGTGAATCACAGTGATTACGTGGCAGAAGGCCTACATCAATTGTCAGCTGTGCCAGGATGACCCCATCCCAAAAGTCCAAAATGACCTGCAATCCCTGCTAAAATCTTATGGTCCTTCCCAGAACCTCTCCCCTGAATCCATCTCCCTTCTCATTTCAACAACACCCTGCACACCTACATTTTACATGCTCCCAAAAATCCATAAACCTAACAATCCTGGACACCCTATTGTGGCTGGTTACTGTGCTCCCACAGAAAGAATTTCAGCCCTTGTTGACCAGCATCTCCAACCAACTGTTTGAAACCTAGCCTCCCACATCCAAGATAACAACCACTTCGCTCACAGACTCTCCACCATCCCCACATTACCTCCAGGATCCTTACTTGTCACTGTTGATGCCACTTTGCTGTACACCTATATTCCACATGCCCTTGGTTTTGCAGCTCTAGAACATTACCTTTCTCAACATTCTTCAGACTCCAAGCCCAGTACTGCATTCCTTATAAACCTTACCAATGACCTCCATGCCAACCACTATGATTCAAACATTCTTCATGTGAAACCAAATTTTAACTTCCCTCACATAACTTACTGAAAGATATGGATTGGGGCTGTGAGGTACATGAGTATTTCTTCATTTCCAAGTAGTATTTGAGTCACCAGGGGAGGACACGGGATGTATCTCACCAATTTGGCTCAAGCAATGTGAGACACAGCATCTAGCGGGACTTTTCACACTCCTGAAATATCTCACCCAGTGGGCCACACAAAGAAAGAAATCTTGCAACAGATTTCTGATTACAATATTATCAAACTATAAGCAAATTTGGCCAAAGTTATTGCCAATATTTGTGCAGCACAATGAGTAAGGTAATAGCCCACTAATTTTGCAAACAAGTTTCATTTCCCTCAACTTTCTACTTTTTTAATTTAAAAAAATTATTTATCACTAGCAAACTTCCCCACCTTCGCATGGGCAACAAAACATATATCATAAAAAAAAAAAAAAAAAAAAAAAAAAAAAAAAAAAAAAAAAAATAAAATTCTATCGTATCAGCCTGTAGCATCAGATAATATTTGTAAGATTAGAAGGTTCCTCATTTTCATCCTCTGCATTACAGAACAATAACTGCATTCTCACCTTACAGTACTTTCATAAGTCACAGAATAAATAGGTTTTCACAGGAAATTTTATTTCTCTCTTGTGCAGAGTTATGCTTGTCACTCTCACCCACTGTGATGCACTTGCATAAATTTAAAACTGCTTTAAGTAACTTTCTGTCTGAAAAGTGCTATTATAGTGAGGATGATTTTTTTCTGAAAAATAATTTGGGAAATGAAAAAGTGTAAATATGTATATAAGATAAAAAAATGTGAGTGTTTAAACTTAGAAATGTATGTGTGTTCTAGAAAGAGTCATTTATGTGCTTTTTATGTATGGCTTAAATAATTTTATTGTATTTTAGAATATACTATATACATTATATGACTTGTCCTATATCATTATGTACTGCTGTACAATGTATGATTTTACAGGACCAATAAAGGTACAATACCTTAATGAATTATACACCTAAACTGAACCATGTGAATCACACCATCAATTGGTGAAAACCATATTAAAGTCTGTTCAGTAATTTTTGAGTTTATCGAGTACAGACAGACGAGACGGAAGGGCTTTATTTTATAATATGTATGTATACCATGGATTGTTAAAATTCTAATTTTGAAATTTAAATTAAATCAAACATTTCAGTGGTCCCGAACTGCTACAACAACAATGAGACATATTAACAAGAGAAGATACATTTCAAAAAATTGAATCATACAGCATCAATTCACTGCTACTCTTTTTATCCTAATGATTCAGTAATGTTTAGTATAATCCAAAGATGACGGAGAAGAGAGTTTTATTTGAAAATGTGAATTAAACATGTTTTGCACTGAAGCACATTTGAGGAGCATCGTTTCAAATTGTATTATGTCCAAAAAACTAAATTTTACAGGAAAAGCAAAAAACTGATTACTCATAACCTTGTAGTGTTACAAAATAACTACATTCTCCTTCATGATCGACTTGAGTTTATCAATGCTTGAATTTGCATACGAGCGGCCTAGCACTGTAGTAACTAATGCGAGAATCTGTCTTTGTCGTAGTTATGATGAGCAGTCGATCACTGCACAGTGGATGCTAGGAGAAGGCAGAGAAAATCCACAGTATAAACCAATATGTAACCTCTGTTTTTGTGTATAAACTCCGTGTACATTATCTTTTGTTTAGATTGTTATTACGATTGCTGTTAATGATATTGATTCACTTGGAAGTTCTGTAGAATCACACGTAATAAAAGATAACTGAAGAATTTACAAAAAATGTAACTGATTACTCATAACCTTGTAGTGTTACAAAATAACTACATTCTCCTTCATGATCGACTTGAGTTTATCAATGCTTGAATTTGCATACGAGCGGCCTAGCATTGTAGTAGCTACTGCGAGAATCTGTCTTTGTCGCAGATATGATGAGCAGTCGATCACTGCACAGTGGATGCTAGGAGAAGGCAGAGAAAATCCACAGAATAAACCAATATGTAACCTCTGTTTTTGTGTATAAACTCCGTGTACATTATCTTTTGTTTAGATTGTTATTACGATTGCTGTTAATGATATTGATTCACTTGGAAGTTCTGTAGAATCACACGCAATAAAACATAACTGAAGAATTTACAAAAATGTTTTAGTGTGACAAGTTATTTCAACATGATTTTCACTCTCTTTAGAATCTAAAAAAAGGAAACGAAGTCTGTTAGCTTTAGTGGCAAAAGAATTTGAAGAAGTTTGGAGGCACAGCGTAGCTGGACCTCAATTCACAAATAATTTGTTAATCAAGACATATTGAGTGGCTACAACAAAATTTCACTAGCTGCTTGCATAGGCTGTAAGTGCGTTTTCCCTGGTAAATACTAAACAACTTGGTATCCAAGGGAAATGAGGCGAAGTTGCAGATACTATTAGTGCTCTTTACACCCGTGTCATCTTGCAATAACACAACCTGAGGAACATTTCACAAATTTTAAAACTTTGAAGTTGTTTTATTTGAGGTGTACTTCTAGATACATGAAAAAATAAAATAAATATTCTGTTGAGTTCTTCAAATTTAAAGAAAATGTGTTGGACTTAATATGTTCTGATCCAATAATTTGTAAATTATACAAATAAAAGCGGACTACTGTGGTAAATATATGACTAAGTATTTATTTTTCTTTCTTTATGGAAAGCTGCCTCAGATTGAAGTTGATGGACATGTTTGGTTTTCTTTCCCCTCTTTTGGTTTCCCATTGAATTATCACCAACAGCAATTTCTTCCTCCATAATTGAAAAACTACTCTCTTACACAAAGTTTGCAATATATCTGTGATTATTGAAAGCATAGCATTGTTGAAAATAATGTGCCAGCTGTCAGCATAGCCAACAGAGCAAAGTGACAATACTGCTTCACGTTGTGACACAATATCAATATGATTTGAAGCGCATGCTTCAGTGGACTGAATACAATTGGAAACAACAGCTACGGATACTTTACAGACACAATTTACGCTGTTGGTGAATCTAATTTGTTACATTCTGATTTCACAGCATAAAAGATCGCCATGTAAACTACATAAAAATGTATCAAATTCAATTTTGTCCACGAGAGCACTTAATATGTTTTTGAAACGATGCTCCTCATTCAGAAAAATGTTCTAGCCAAAATTGTGAACATTAAGTTTTTCTGATGCTTATCACTCCAAAAATGTTATGTAACTTCTGCAGATAACTAATTGCTACAATTTATAAAATATTTCATTCAAAACATCACTGAATTATGAAAATTACTGGTTTAAATACAGTACTTAATCAATATAATAACATGCGAACCAAATATGCTATTCCCTTACCCACTACATTACACTGACATTGATAATAATGCTCCACAAACTTGCTTATAGTTTAGTTATACTGCATTGGTCAATAATGGAGGGTAGATAATAACTCACCATAGAGAGGCTCGCTGAGCTGCTGACAAACATGAAAAATAGACAATCACATTCGCACAACTTAAATTTTTGGCCATGCCCTCACCAGAAGGAGGATAAAATCACACAATGGATGCTCGGTAAGGGTGGGTATGGAAAGTTCCATGTTGCATTATAAAGGCTCTGATAGGTGGAATTGTGAGTGCGGTATTGAATACAGTGAAGGGAAGGGGCGGGAGAAAATAAAAGGAAATTATAGAGGAATGATGGGAGGGTGTGGGGAGATGGCGAACTATAAAAATAATAAGAAAAAGATAAAAATGTAATTAATTAGAGCATATTTTAAGGGATGACACGCAGTTGCAAGGAAGATAGGAATTGGAGGGATACAGGATAATGAGTGGGGAAGGGAGAAGGAGAATGTTAGGGATAGAGTGTAGTGGTGCAAGCTATCTTAGGTTACGTCCAGGCTGGTTGTGGGACCGTAGAATGTGTTGAAGGGACAACTCCCATCTGCGCAGTTCAGAAGTGCTGGTGGTTGTGGTGGTGGGAGGAGATGATCCAAATGGCCCAGATAGTGAAGCAGTCATTGAAATCCAGAGTGCTGTGCTCACCTACAGGGTGGTCCAACTTGCTTTTTGCCACAGTTTGATGGTGACCATTCATCCTGACAGACAGCTGGATCGTCGTCATACCAATATAAAATGCTGTGCAATGAATGCAACAGAGTTGGCAAATCACACAGCTCCTTTCACAGGTGACTGCACCTATGATGTATAGGATAAGCCTATGACAGGACTGGAATAGGAAATGCTGGGTGGATGGATTGGTCAGGCTTTGAATCTGGGTCTTCCACAAGGATATGATCCCTCTGGTAAGGGGTTGGGGTTGGGATGGACTATGTTGTCATGGAGGTCCGGTGAGCTACAGGACACCACTTTAGGAGGGGTTGTAAGGATTTTAGGTAGGATGTCTCTCATTTCAGGGCATAATAATAGATAATCAAAGCCCTGATGAATGATGTGATTTAATTGTTTCAGTCTGGGGTGGTATTGGACGACAAGGACACTTCTTTGTGTCTGGTTATTGAAGCTGGAGGGAAGATTGGTGGACAAAACACGGGAAATCTGTATGTGGACTAGGTCAGGAGGGTAATGTCTGTCTGTGAAGGCCTTTGTGAGACCTTCGGCATATTGGGTAAGGGACTTCTCATCTCTGCAAATTTGCCGTCCACAGCTGACAAGGCTGTATGGGAATGACTTTTGGCCCACTTTAGGTTACACTAAAAGTGGGCCTTTGCGATCGTCTTTTGACAGCTCAAAATTTAAATGAAAATAACGGCTTAACCATTCATCTGACACGAAAACTGAATAACCAAATATGTAGACGAGAAAATTCTCTACAACTTTGCTCTTATGTTTTTTACATATCTCGTATCGTTTCAGAGATATTTGCAAAAATAACGGCGATTATGGGATGTATGTCTGTCTGTCTGTCCGTAACGTGTTCCCTGTTTTTAAGACGAACTGCTCAACCGATCAGCACCAAATTTTGCACACATAATTGTAGGCTGCAAGAGACCAGAACCTCCGTTTTTCAAACTTTTCGGGCAAAAAATACGGTAGGAATATCAAAAAAAGCCGTTTGTAATGTAATTGTAATTGCCAACTAACCGTTCATCTGACACGAAAATTGAATAAACGAATTTGTAGAGGAGAAAATTCTCTACAACTTTGTTCCCTTATGTTTTTTTCATATCTCGTATCGTTTGAGATATATTTACAAAAATAACGGAGTTTTGATACCCGCCATTGAATTAACGAAAACCAGCCATTCGCAGAAAACTCTGTGGCATACACCATCTAGCGTTGCGTATTTGATGATTTTCTTATTGTAACTTACACGTTGTCATTGCAAATCAATGGCACACTGAAGAATTAACAAAAACACGTCGTTCTTTGTACGATAAATGATAATCTAGTGTCTACATATGCCATATTAGCATCAGTTAAGATTGATGACCGTGCAGTCTAGTCCCCTCTAAACAACAACAACAGCATCAGTTAACAATGACCATGAGTAGTATGAAATTAAAGACTACAATTTCTAATGTTCAGCTGTAGCATAGTGGGCAATGTGTTGGACTAGGGCGACGAAGGTCAGTGGTTCGAAACCCGCCACTGACTAAATTTTGTTTTCCTAAGAGGGTTTCAGACATTCTTATTAATTAATTTTTATTATTTAGTTTATTATTCCGGTCAAAAATGTTTGCAAAAACTTATAAAACTACAAATCTAAAGTGGGCCATAAAACACGTAAGTGCGATTTTTTTAATGTGTAATGAATAGCAGGTGTCAAGTGTTGGTATTGCTGGTAAATAGTAGGTTGTAAGAAGCAGTTTATCTTGGATGGAGAATCATTAGTAGCCAGAGTGAAGAAATAATGTTGACGAAAGTAACTAAATGTAAACATATGAAATATGGTGAACATGAAATAAATTTTCTATCAAAATGTGTGTTTTGGCTTCCTTTGATGGCTTGAAGCGACAGGAAAAGGCTGTGACTTGTATTGGTATATTACTCTATAAGACAAGGCATTTTGTGAGCTGCATTTACTCAAAGTTACTCGAATCTAAACTGCGACCCAAAAAATATGACTAGAAATTTTAAGGGGAGAAAAGTTATAGGCTGCATTTTGGAATCAAAACAATGGTGTTTCATACTAACACGAGATACAACTACAGTAGTTGGGTTCGAGACATAAGCTTAGCAGTCGAGCTTTTGCTGAAGATGCTATTAAGGTGTGAGCAGTAGTAGTCGGTAACGGCACAATGAATAATGGGAAGCACATGTGGACAATTCTGTGCCATTACGTTTTAATGAAAGGAAACAAATATGTGTTTCCAGCATACTTTGGCTGTGCTACTATGTTCAACCTAACAAGAAACTCAAAAATCATGAAATACTTGTAGAAATCTGTCAATATTTTTCTGACAAGCAAGTGTGTGATTGTGTCAGTTGTCTTATGCTTAGAATGAGGCAGAAGACAGATACTGCACTGTGAAGGAGAATGTGATTAAATATGAGATTTTGATTATGCAAGAAAAAAAAAAAAAAAAAAACACTTCTTCAGCACAACGCTTCACCAAGCAATCATGATTAAAGATGTTTCTAAAGATTAGTGTTTTTTAATTAAATCATGGGTAAACCCTCAGTGGATCAGTTTCTATTGTCAGCATAATCACAAGGAATTACGACAGTCACTAATATGCACTGCAAAAAACACCAAACCAAACAATCACTTAAATTTTGGCTATAAATTCACTCCATTATTCTTGTCTCCTCATTACATATGTGAAATATGTAGAAACACACGTGACTATTACTGAGTTGCAAAACTGTGTATGTTAAAGCTGTGCTACAAGGTTCCTGCATAACCACATATTTGAAACTCACGACACATTCGCAACTACCAACTCATAAAAACTCCTAAAGCTGTATTGCATTTTCAGTACTGATCTATGGAAATTTTAATTTTTGTTGCTACGTTTATTTGATATGCTGCTACATTCGAACATTAGCGATACTGAATTTCTGTTTCCTTCATTGCACTGATTCAGTTGCATTGTGTTGGTCCAATAGCTAAAGTTGGGATAAAGTAGACTTATCTTCCAACATATTTTTTGTACTTGTATTTTTATTAGCATTGAATTTTAGCACCAGTAGTCCTATTTATCTTTGTGTCTGCAATGTGTCCCTAGCACTACTTATGTTCAATGGCAAAAATGGTTGTGGCAGCTCCTAGCACCATTTTTCAGAACTTCCATTTACTTTGTGCCACAGGCACCTTTTTGGATCCAGAATACAGGAAAAAATTGTGGCTTAGATTTGATTAAATACAGCACCTGTTCAGGCAAAACATTATGACCACCTACCTAATAGCCAGTGTATCCACCTTTTCCAAAGATATCAGTGGCGATACATCTCGACATGGAACAAACGAGGCCTTATTACATAACTGGATGGAGGTGATTCCACAAGTGTAAACACAATCATCTAATTCCTGCAGGAGGACAACAAACTTTCACACCACATTCAATTACATCCCATATGTGTTTGATTGGATTCAGATCTGAGGGGCTACCACATCAACTCCAACTTGCCACTGTGTTTTTCAAACCACTCCCTCTGTCTTCTGGCCTTCTGACATAGTACATTATCTTGACAAAGAATACCACTGCCATTTGGGAAACATAATCATCACGAACGAATAATATAGATGATTGGAGATCAGTTTACAATACTTCTTGGTTGTCATGGTGCTTGAAAGAGCTCCAATGGATCCGTGGATGCTGACACAAGTGTTCCTAATCGCAATTGTGCTGTTGCCAGATTCTCTCCTCCTGCAATACAGGCATCAAGGTGGTGTTTTCCTAGCAGATGACAACATTTTCACCCTTTCATCAGCATCTAGAAGAAGATAATGGGATTCACCATGTGACAATACATAACCAAACTGGAAGTTTTATTTGACTTTGACTTAGAAATTACTCAATGTAAGAAGTAATGCAATACAGAAAATGTAGCTCAAATATCAAACACATAACTTGTCTTTAGTGATGTCAAACATTTAAATTTTGCAAATGTTCAGAACTTCAACATTTTTTTTGAGTAATTTATTTTGTAAAATAAGGTTGTCCTAAAGTAGGCAAAATGTCAAGAAAGGATTGTTTACCTTTTAAATGAGATGTACGAGGGTTGCACCAGAAGTAAAGTTCCCATATTTTTTACAAATAAAAAACATTGTTTATTGTTATTAATTTATACATCATCGAAAATCTTACACTTTTGACTATTTTTCAACAGAGTCTCCATTTTTTGACAAATTTTTGAAGATGGTGCTCCAGCTTTTGTATTCCTAAGTCGAACAAGTCTCCCGGCAACCTGTTGAGGAACTGTGTGACCTCTGCTCGGACTTCATTCTCGCTCTTGAAGCATTTGCCACCTAAATGTTCCTTTATCTTGGGGAATAGGTCATAATCACAGTGGGATAAGTTCGGGCTGTACAGGGTGGCATAACAGTCCATCCAAATTTCTTCAAAAGCTCTTGTGTGTAACAAGCATTCAGGGGATCCAGCGAACACACACTTTGCAATAACCCAACATTTCTGTTAAAGTTCTTTCAATTGTATTGTGGGAAGCTGCAGGAATGCGTTCAACAAGTTCATGGACAGTTCCCCTCCAATTTTTGAGCAGCTCACTGTTCATCTTCTGGACAATCACATCCAAAACCAGTTGTCTTCCACTTCCTTCTTCATTGTGAACTTCCATTCAACCCTCAGCAAAAGCCCTGCACCTTTTTGCATGTGCTGAATGGACATGCACTCTTCACCATAAACCTTAGTTGGCGATGAATCTCCACGTGCAGTAACTTGCTTGTGTGGAGAAACTGGATTACTGCTCGAACCTTGCACTTGGTGGGAGTGGCGATCAACTCTTCCATCTCTGACAGCCACCAAACCAACACTGAGCAACGTAGCGAATCATGGATGGATGAGCTCAAGTGTGTGGGTTGCACAACACTGTTGTCGGATTTAGTCTAGCACCTTCCCTCGAGGCTGCAGTTCATTGGAAACCTTACATTTGGTACACCCCTCATACCAACAGTAATTTTATTTCAATTATGTAGTTTAAGTAATTGTGATACTAGTTTTTAATTCTATTTATAAATGATGTAAGTTGTAGTAACATGATGTGGCGTAACCTTCTCCAATAATGGTGTTTAAATAGGAAAACTAACTAAACTTGGTCTGTTGCCAGTTGTTTGTCTAAGTCTGGAATCAATCTTGTCTGTAGTGGTCAGTCTGTAAGTTGTTGTGAGCATCTTTGCACAATTTTGTTTTCATGATGAAGTTGGCTATTTCGTATGACCAGTGAATATTTGAATGTGCTGTGCGACAAGTTTAAAAGGGGCAGATGTTGATAATGTTGATGTGGTAATAGCAAGGGATGTTTAAAAGGTCACTTGGAACATTGTACTGGATGAAAGATTCATAATAAATTCAAACTAAATATGGGATGAATGCCTGTTACCTCCAGAAACCATCCTTGTAACCATTGATGCCACTTCCTTATACACCAATATCCCACATGCCCGGGGCCTTGCTGCGATGGAGTATTTCCTTTCACGCCGACCACCCACTTCCCTACCTACAACCTCAACTAACCCAAAACTTCTTCACTTTTGAGGGCCAGGCATACCAACAACTAAAGGGAACAGCCATGGGAACCAGGATGGCCCCCTCGTACGCAAACTTATTCATGGGACGCTTAGAGGAAGCCTTCCTGGATACCCAAGCCTGTCAACCCAAAGTTTGGTACAGATTCATTGATGACATCTTCGTGATCTGGGCACACATTGAAGAAGAACTACAGAATTTCCTCTTCAACCTCAACTCCTTTGGTCCCATCAAATTCACCTGGTCCTATTCCAAATCCCATGCCACTTTCCTCGATGTCGACCTCCATCTGTCCAACGGCCAACTTCACACATCCGTCCACATCAAACCTATCAATAAACAACAGTACCTGCATTATGACAGCTGCCATCCATTCCACATCAAACGTTCCCTTCCTTACAGCTCAGGTCTTCGTGGCAAACGAGTCTGCTCCAGTCCCGAAGCTCTGAACCAGTACACCAATAACCTAATAACAGCTTTCACATCCCGCAGCTATCCTCCTAATCTGGTAGAGAAGCGACTTGCCAGAGCCACTTCCTCATCCCCCCAAATTCAGAACCTTCAACAGAAGAATCCCAGAAGTGCCCCTCTTGTCACCGGATACTTTCTGGGACTGGAGCGGACTCTGAATGTGGCTCTCCAGCAAGGATACGACGTCCTTAAATCCTGCCCCGAAATGAGATCCGTCCTTCATGACATTCTTCCTACTCCACCGAGAGTGTCTTTCCGCCCCACCCCAAACCACCTTCCCTACCTTCTGGCTCCTACCCTTGTAACCACCCCGGTTCTAAAACCTGCCCTATGCACCCTTCCACCACCACTTACTCCAGACCCGTACCCTGGAAGGTGTACACGATCAAAGGCAGAGCCACTTGCGAGAGTACCCACGTGATCTACCAACTGACATGCCTGCACTGTGAAGCGTTCTATGTGGGAATGACCACCAACAAACTGTCCATTCGCATGAGTGGACACAGGTAGACAGTGTTTGTTGGTAACGAGGATCACCCTGTGGCTAAACACGCTTTGGTACACAGCCAGCACATCTTGGCACAGTGCTACACCATCCGGGTTATCTGGATACTTCCCACTGACACCAATCCTTCAGAACTCCGAAGATGGGAACTAGCCCTTAAGCATATTCTCTCTTCTCCTTGCCCACCTGGTCTTAACCTCCGCTAAATTTGAATTCCTGCCTGCCATCTTTAACATCTTTGAGCCACGGTTCTCTGGACAGAGCCTCTGCCTCTAGTGGCATCTCTGTCTAACTTCTTTGGTTTCTATAGTATGTCTGCCTAGGTGTGTTTGCATCTGTGAAAAAGAATGGGTGTGTGTGTATTTGTTAACCTTCCTTTTCTTCCCCCAAGGTAAGTCTTTCCTCTCCCGGGATTGGAATGGCTCCTTACTCTCTTCCTTAAAACCCTCATTATTTCCTTTTCCCTCTCCTTCCCTTCTGCCTGAAGAAGCAACTGTGTTGCGAAAGCTTGTGTTTGTGTGTGTATGTGTGTGTATTCATTTATTTATTTGTGATGCTGTCACACCTGTGCTCCTTCGCCTGGTGAGTAACCTTCGTCTATTTTTTATATATAATTTTTCCTGCTAGAAATTTTTCCTCTATAATACTAGTTTCTTAAATTTAAAATAGATATTTGTCATCTCTGTCCATTCTGTATCTAAAAATTGTAACCTCTTTGACACAGCAGTCAATACACGGAAGATGGCCTAATAAGCCAAAAACCAGTTAAGTAAACAAAATAAACTTGTAGAACACACACAAAATTGTGTTTTTTAATTTATGAAAACTTCAGCTTTTCTTTTGCTTCCTTTATTGCCACCTCCAGCTTACCAAAAAGTAAATGAATAGAAGCCTTCAGTCTTCATATAGTTTTTACATAGGACCAGAATTTTCTATGGTTCTTGGAAAGATTGCTTACTTAAGTGTGACAATAGAAGCTGTAATATACTATTTGCACCTATCTTTTTACAGACTTGTGAATCTTAGTAACTTTCAACGGCTTGTTCTTTTTTGAACCAATAATGCAACTGCCTTTACTTCCTCAGCATTCTGTTATTATCAAACACCCATGGGTCCTCTCCAGCTTTAAGCCACTTGGTCATCAAGTACTTCTCCAGTTGTTGATTTACAGTGCATTTAAACCTTGTCCATTATTCCTCTACATCCATAATACCAAAACAAAACAATGTCTATGTGAATATATATTGTAATCACTACCCCTAGTCTCTACGATGATATTGTTGATGAGCTCAGACCTATTTGTAGCTACAAGTTCTAACATTTTTCCATTGCTATGTAGGCTGTTGATTTAGCAAGGCAGTTTTGAAAAACCTGTTAAAAAGTAGTTAAAAATTGTATGCTTGTACCATCTATAATGAAATTATATATGTCCCAGTCTATATTCAATAAGTTAAAGTTGCCTCCAACTAATATTGCACGATCCAGGTAAAATCACATTATTGAGTGCAAACTTTCTTTGAAAGGCTCTATAACCGTCCTGGTGGCACCGGGTGGCCAGCAACAACATCCAACCATTAACTTGATTCTTCCTGGACTGATTGTAAGCAGCCAGATAACATCACAGTCAAGCACTACTTCAATCTCTTTCCAGTCATACTTTTTCCCAAAGGGAATCCAAAATGTGCATATCATCTGAGTTCCCAATAGAAAGCAAATCTTTTGCCCGTTGTGCCTGCTTGGACCCTGCTGAAGGAGTGGCCCCCCCTGCCACCTCACAGAGTAAATCAGTGAGGGCAGATGGTTAGCCTCCATATTAGCCCTCCACCTCGAGCAATGCAAACGTGCCACAACCCACCAAATGGCCTGCAATGAGGGAGGTTCCACTGAATTATCGTGAAGGTAGGAACAGCGTGGACACACTCTTCAGAAGTGCCATATCCACTTCTGAACTTTGCTGTCCATTCTTACCCACACGATCGTGTGAAAAACGATGTTAGAAAGTAAGTCAGGACAGAAAAGCTACATTAGAGAATTAAAGGAATAAACTAAGATGGTTTCGACTTGTGAAGAGTTTGGTGGAGGGAAGAATACCAAAATGGATGTTGGAGATTCAGGAAAGAGAGTGAGGGGGAGATCTAGAACAAGGTGTACTGATTCAACGAAGACGTAACTTGGAGTGAGGCAAACTAATAAAAGAGGAATGGTGGAAGAACAGAGAGTGCCATAACTGCCCTGACCCAGTAGGAGTTGGATAAGGGGAACGGGTGATGACAATGGAGAATGAAATCGGCTGTGACCTTTCAAAGTGACCATTCCGGACATATGCCTGCAGCAATTTAGGGAAATCACAGGAATCGTAAACCAGGCTGGCCAGAAGTGGCTTTGAATCAATATCCTCCCGAATGCGAAACCAGTGTATTGCCATTGCACCACCTCGATTGCTCCTGTGAAAGTATCTCGACAGCAGAGTCCGTAGGTAAAGCGAGTGACACCTATGTGCAGCATGTGGTACATCACATTCTGTCTCTGCTACACCCAAAAGCAGCAGCCTAAAGACTACTGACCACAACCAAAAGTGCCTTCAACTGTTCCTGAACTGTAGCCAATTTCTTCTCTGTCTGCACACCCTATCCATCCTTCCCATTGTAACTTAAGAATTAAACTATGAAAAATATAGAAAAGCTAGATGACTGACTGAACTGTTATCAATGTTCCTTTCCTATTCACTATGTGGCATTACATGTTAAAGTTACTAAACTGTGATATTATTCCTCTCAAATAGAAGAAAAAATGCAAGTACAGTAGAACCTCCTTTTTATGCTTTGCAAGGGACATCAGTGAAATGGTGTAAAATGCAGGAAAATGTAAAATGCAGGAAATAATGTTTTAAATGGTAAAATATGCTTACTGGATCAGCCTTGCATTTTCGTAGTTTATTTGTGATATATGTACATAATAGGCACCTAAATACTCGCCAGGAAGTTTATTATACAATAAAGGTTATCCAAATTTTGGCTGTTTTAAGCACCAGGCAAAGCGTAATTTTATGGGAAGTAGAAATTTTTGACATAATTTCATTCATAATAATAGAGGAGGCTGCTATTTTAAGCGCCAGGCAGAACTGGTAATTTTTTGGGAAGTGGAAATTTTTGACGTAATTTCAGTCATTATAATCGAGGACGCTGCTATTTTAAGCGCCAGGCAGAGCAAGGACGCCACTGCTGGGCTATAACACATCTTCAAAATTACCTGAACCGCTTCGATAGATATCGTTTGGACGCCGCTGCCAGGCTATGTAACACATCTTCAAAATTACTGCCTTTTACTGGAATTAATTATTTATATAGTAAAACTCCTACAGTTCCGTTCGTTTTGTATTTTTCGATGTTTCACATGACAATATTCGAGAATTTATTCGCATTCTCGAGTACAAACATATGCATAAGTATTTTTGTGACGTTTGCATAGGATCGGCACCTCTCACTATTATTGCTTTTTTGAGGTTGTGGGTATTATGATACCCAACTGTGACAGAAAAAGTTCTTTATTAACCACAAATATGTATCACAAAAACAACGCAACTATTTATTCTCACTTCAACAAAGCATCTGGTTCTGCTTGTTTGAGTACTCGCCAGCCGCTCTGGCAAAGAAGCTAGCGGAAAGACGAACTACACCGCCACAAATCAGCGTTATTCTCTCGTTAACAAACCGTTCTGTTTGTCTGAGTACATGCCAGGCGCTCTGCAGCTGGTGAAAAGAAGAACTACAATGCCACAAATCGGCGCATCTTTAAGTCAACAACGAAACGCGAAATATATGTTTGAATAAATGCAAAGTGTCAAGAAACTCGAATGCGAATAATTTTTAAGCGTTATACTTTATGGGGAAAGCCATGCTAGCGTCAATTTATGTACATTACTTCTTTTTTCTTCAAGGACATGCATCTGAAAAGCGTAAAACGCGGGAAAAGTGCAACTATGTTAACGCAAAAATGAGGGCGAATTAACATTGTAAACAGGAAATTTGATCGGACCAACAAAAAATGGTGTAAATAGCAGGAAAATGTAAAAACTGAGAATGTAAAAACGAGGTTTTACTGTATTTTAAGAATTAAATACCGCAAGAAAACAAAAAAGATTTCATCTGTGTCAACAAACATAACCACATTATGTAACTCGCTGCTGCAATGCTCCTTCACGTTGATAAAGCATATAAATAAGCGGCAGTAGCCCCTATGTGGTTACAATTGCAGGAATGGCTCAATTACATGTGTATTCAGCAGTGTATGTGGTGGGCAAATTTCAGACAGGAGGTAGTTTTTTAATTGTTTTATTATTTTTAATATATATATCTTAGGAAACCAAGGAACCTGAACAAGGATATTTCTACATTCTAATTAGCCAAGTGTTTCTTTATCTTCTATATTTCCATGGTGAATATGCTGTGCACACTTTTTCTCTGGCAGCTGGAGATTAATGAATGGCATCTGGCCACCCTGTAATGTTAACAATACAAAATCCATTTAACCATGCGAAACCTTAAGAAGAAGAAATTAAAGATAAATTGTAGAGCAAAAAATAATAATATGATAAAAGAGGATGTCACACAACCATATGCTTTATTATTCAGGTTAATAGTTATCTATTCTGCTGTGTCCCATCTTGTATTTTGAATGGGAATTTTTGAAATAAGAAAATTTTCAAATAAGATGCATTGGTGTCATCTTGTTATATGAGTACTGGCTAGTGTTGGAGTGGGAGAAGATATTCTGGATGGTGTACCGAATAGTGTACATTAACTTAATAGAATTCAACAAAGTATTCCATTAGAAAGAAAACTTTACAATTTGCTTATTATCCCACAATCCTTACTATTAGATCAATCTTATATTAATGAAAAATCTATCATCTGTTCATTAAAATATTTTTTGCATGGCAAAAACATAACTTGAAAAACAACATACACACCTGTCAAAAAAAGGCACAGTACACCCTCTAGTAGTGCAAGTCTTTCCCGACTGCCTCGCTACAAACAGAAGCTCCTTCAACAGTTGCTTGTTAGGCCTCAGAGAAAATGCTGTCAACAACAGTTCACGCTTCACGAGCCACTGGGTATTAAACAGCTTTGCCAGTCTACTAAATACTGATGATAGAATTGGGTTCGCGGTCAGCTCCTGTTCGTTAGTCGTCGTCTCAGCACGCTTGGCATCTGTCCGTCTACTCAGCTCCAGTTTCAGGCCCATCAGATACAGCTCGAGACAAATACTTCTGTATTCTGGACACAACTGCACAGAGACGGGGCAGAAGGTTACATTCAAGCTGTCATTTTGAACTTCACTGAAAGACAGACTTAGTTTATGTTTATTACGCCATAAAATACACTTATTATTTGACATTGTGGGGGAACAATACATTTTAAATTTATGCTTCAGAAGATGCAAGAGGGTGTAAAATCACTAAATAATAACAGAACTGACATTTATAATGAGTGAGGTAAGATTCAGTAACAAATATAATAATTAATTTAAAAAATCAATTTATACAATGATGGCCACTGAGTCGCAGACAGGCACATAGTAGACACAATCAAATTCCCATTTTTTTTTTTTTTTTTTTTGGATACAGTCTTCATCAGAAAAGGATTTAATTACTGAGACATAACTCAGCAACAAGTGACTACCATCCCTGGCTGCTGCGGCACAATTCGCAGAGACATTGACCGAGGAGAGGGGAATGGACAGGGGAGGATGTAAGGGAAGAGTGGGGATAGAATGTTCTGCATTGTCTGGCAGAATGTAAAGGCTATGATGGGCAGGTGTGTGAGATGCAGCTTGGAACACAGTATAGGGAGGGTGTGGGAAACCTGATACATCTTATGCCAAGCACACGGAGTTGGAAAAATGTGGTGATCTGTTATTAGAATCTCTAGGATAAAATTTGTTTGACTACAGTGAGGTTCACAATGTCTGCAAAATAAGAGTGATTATCAGGGAAAAATTGAATAAAACAGAGGAAAAATGAAAATTTGTTTCCTGAAAATGAACCGAAAGCAGTTGGTTCAAAATATAGTATGTTTTATGTGTAATTTATAAACAGGTGGTAATGTGTAAGGAAGGCAGTAGAGTTTCAAGTGTGACATGTACCAGTTATCAAAATTAAATAAATAAATTGATGTTAAAAGTTATTAGGGATTCTCCATTTTTAGTCATCTATACAGTGTTGAATCAGTTCTAACCATTATAATTTGAAATTTGCTGTCCTTTGAGGATATGACCACATTACTTATTTGCTTATGCAACTGAATATAACGTAATGTCCAGTATATGTTCGTTGTGTTTGCATGTGTGTGTGTGTGTGTGTGTGTGTGTGTGTGTGTGTGTGTGTGTGTGTGTGTGTGTGTGTGAGTGTGTGCGCGTGCGCGGTTGTTTACCTTTCCTTTTTTCCTCTTATGGTAAGTCCTTCCACTCCTGGGATTGGAATGACTCCTTTTCCGCTTCCTTAAAACCTGTATCCTCCCCTTACTCTTTTCCTGAAGAAGGGACCAACGGTTGTGAAAGCTTGTACATGTGTTTGTGTGTGTTTTTATTTGTATCTGTCGACAAGCCTGATTTCAGTCTTGACAACTAAGGACATCATATCAGCAAGTAGAGAAGACAAATAATTAAAAGAAAGGTGCCATGGGGGCCACACATTGGAATTCCCTGAAAAAGGGTGCGACCTTCCCCAAAACAAAGCTAAAAAAGGATGTTTTAGCTGGCAACAGAGGATCTTCAAGGTCCTTTAACATCATTTTAATCTTGTTCTCCTTTACTCTGTCTACATAAGTCTTTAGAAAGGGGATGATTTTTACTGCACGGTCAGCCGCATCCTTGTTTTCCAGCCAGCACACAGAGCAACATTTTTTAGGGAATGGCGGATTTTCAGGTTTAAATCTTTTATAATCAGCCATTCTCACAGGTACATTTTTCAACACATTATAAATCCACCTCAGAAATGATATAACGACTCAGCCACTCTTTAAGGTTCCATTCTTGAAACTCTGATGAACGGTATTAAGACCACAAGATCCCATATCAATGAACGTTGATGCATTGTTCCCATGAATACTCTTCAGATCATGACACAGATCTTTAAAGAACACACAATTGATGTTAGGCTCATCCATTGCTACCTGAAGCATGTTGGTAAGATTCAGATCAGAAGCTTATATCTTAAAACCATCCAACATATCGGCAGCAGTGGTATGGCCTAAAAATGCAGATGAAAAATGGTGCATTGTTAACTCTGTGTCAAAATCGGAAAGCAAGATCCATTTGCTGTTAAGCCTTGTTAAGGTTCTCATCAAATAAGACTGCAAAAGGAACGTCCCCTTCCAGGTCTTCAAGAATATTTTTCCCAAAATGCGGAGCTAGTACATGAACAATACTATATGATAAGTTCGTAGGCTTCTATGGCCAGTGTCATTTTGAATAAAATAATTCTGGGTATTAGGTTGCGTCATTTTTAAACACTTCCAAAGTGATACATAAAGGGCACGTTTCTCAATGTCTCGTTAAGTTCCGGTTAAGATTTTAACTTGTCATTAGCGGGGAACTGCACTTGTCAATGCTTTGTTATCAGTTAACCAGACATTAAAAGACCTCAAACTGGCCGTTAAGTCAACGAGTAGAATTCTGCTCGTTACACGGCTAACTATCAGTTAAGTGAGAATCTGTGTGAAAATAGAAAGTGCTAAAATACCGCAATGTATTCATGTGATAAGATCGATTTATCGAACAAAATAACAGAAGCACTACATGTATGAAAAACTAGTGTGGAAAGCAACTTCATTGGAAAATTTTATTATCATATTTCTCGCCCCATCCATGTCAGTAGCTAACCGATGAGTTTGATATATTGCAGATGCGCAACATAACCTTTAAATTGTTGTTGCGATATCAAAATGGTTGGAATAAGAGATTTGGTTGACAATGAAGACAATGTCAATATTTTAGACGACCTAGAGGTCATTGTTTCTATAATGTGTGTGTGTGTGTGTGTGTGCACGTGAGCGCACCTGTTTTCCCACTCCATCCACCCCCCCCCCCCCATTTCCGCACTGCAGAGCGTGACTGGAAGTGCGGCAGCGAGAGCTGAAAGTTGTGTGACTGTGTGATTGCACGAATGTTCTATGTTCTGAAGAAGGCCAGAGACAATAGCTGAAGTGTTGTATGTGCGTCTTTTTTATGTGCCTGCGCAGCTCGTCGTCACATATTTGCAGTGAGTTGTAAACTGTCTTTATTGCTATATTGTAAACCTTACTATTGGTTGGAATTGTGTTGATTCTCAGGTAATCACACCAGGTGCTGCCATATCAGCCAACACTGGAGGGTGCACTGATTGTGTTAGAGTAATTCTTGACATTGATGAGATTAGACATAACACATATAAGGTGTCATGGGAATGAAAGGTTATTTGCAGCAGAAATTACAAAGGAGTTGTGGAAATCCTTTTCTCAAAGAATGTTATCAATCATGAAAAGGAACACATCAGTAAAGTGTAGGATCTCTAAATTAAACTGTTGTAAATGGAAGTCACTTATAGCAAGATATCAGAGTGGCATAACGGCTGTGGGATTATAGAAAGTTCTAATGTCCAGTTATAAATCTCCAGCTACCCGAAATATTCTGAAAGATGATATCAAATAAGTGGAATTGACAGTTTAACCCTTTTAGTGCCAAATACGATCTGATCGTGATCCAGATTTTTGGCGAAAAATGCCAGTAACGATCTGATCGTGATGCCCTTCTCATTCATTTTTTCCGCACTTGAAGGCAAAGATGTTAGTATTTCCTAGCCAAGACGCAGAAGGAAGGTCAAAGGCACTGCATATCGATTCTCTTTTCATTTGTCAGTCCGATATATCGATTAAAATAAACTTCTCTAGTGTTGTTTATTTCCCGATTATTTCGCGGCAGCATGGCGTCGTCGAGTAAGAAGTTGTGGTTTGGTGAAAGTGATTTAGGCGATAATATGTTAAGCAGTGACAGTGAAAATGAATTTGCAGGATTTGCAGAAAGTGAATTGGATTGTGAGGTGTCCAGTGGAGAACAGAATTCGTCGTTTTCTTCTTCAAGTGATGATTGTGCGTCAGCAAATGACGCCGCCACCGACGATGACCAAACACAATTGAATTGCAGTTCAAATACTTTTGCTGAAGTAATGGATGAGGCATCAGACAATCCGCCCCCTCCAAGCTTTGTTTATGCAGAACTACCAGGCCCTAAACACATTCCAGTAAAAGCCACACCAATTGATTTTTTTTCAATTTGTTTTTCTTGCAGCAGCTTTTTACGATTATGGTAACTGAGACTAACAGATATGCTAGGCAGAGGATTCAAACAAAGCATTTTTCACCTAATTCGAGAACCAAACAGTGACAACCAATAACTGTAACAGAAATGAGGGCTTTTATAGCAGTTATTTTGAATATGGGACTGATAAAAAAACCGAAGATTTTTAGTTATTTGTCAACTGATACAAACCTGCTGACACCGTGGTTTTCTCAAATGTTTTCACGCAACAGGTTTCAGTTGTTGCTGCAATTCTTACATTTTGTTGAAAATGCGAAACTTCACCCCTCCTGATTACCCATTATATGACCCAACAGCCAAATTTCAAGTGTTCGTGGATATTGCCAACAGTGTCTTCCGTCACCACTACACTCCACACCAGCAACTGAGTGTTGATGAAAAGACTTGTTGGGACAAAGGTGCACTCACAGCTAATCCAATACCTCCCCCAATACACATCATCATCATAGGCGGGGAGTCAAATTTTGGATGCTGTGTGATTCAGTAATAAATTACTGTCTAGGGTTTTATGTATACTGTGGTACAAAAAGTGATTATGACAAAAACAAAATAAAAGAGACTGGACTGGGATATGTAGTCGTCATGAAACTGTTAACTCTTGGAAGTTACTTGCAAAAAGGTTACCATGTATTTTGTGATAACTTTTTTCCATCTATTCCTCTTACAGAAAAGCTGTATTTAGTTGGGATTTATCTAACGGGAACCATTAGAAGAAACAGAAAATGCTTGCCATGTGGTCTTCTGTTAAATTTTGCTGTTGGTCAGCAAAAGTTTTTCAGAAAATCTTTTTTACTTCTCTGTGGCTTCAGACAGAAGAAATCACAGAGAAACCCAGTCCTCCTTGTGAGTACATCATCTTCTTCTACATCATCTGAAAAAACTATTCGCAATAGACAGTCTGTCAAGAAACCAGACGTAATTTTTGAATATAATAAATATATGGGTGGCATTGACTCATCTGATATGATGACATATTGCTATTTAGATGAGAGGAGGACGGTCAAGATGTGGAAGAAGGTAGTGTTCAGCATAATTGCCAGGATGTTGCTGAATGCATATCTTTGATATAAAGAAAGCCTAAAGCCTGACGACAAACCATTGACACGGCTAAAGATTATCAGGATAGTCATTTGCAAACTATCCCAACAATCGTTTCAGACAAGGGCTGCAACCAAAAGTGCAATAGATATAAATGTACCTGCTGTATGGTGTAGAGACTCTTCCAGGGAGAAAGGAACGCTACTGCAGTGTTTGTTCTACAAAGGAAAAGAAGCAGCGTTCACGAACAGTATGTGCTTGTTGCAAGAAAGGACTCCATTCTTCATGCATTGGTCAGCATGTGTGCAAGTAGTTGTCATAACTGCAACCTGATATGTCAGTGATTATGACTGAATAACTGAGACAATCGTTCAGAGCAAAACATGTTTTTTGTAATGTTATGTTCTTTTTTATTTTTTCTCTAGTGTAATAAAATTTTTTGTAAGGAATATGATGTTTTTGTTAAGGAAACTACAGAGATTCCATATATACCTGAAATTTTCAGTATATCATTATTTGATGGGTCTCAGAGGAAATTGAAATCAAAGTTTTAATTTTTTTCGATAAGCCCCATCATAAAAATAATTTTTTTCTCTGAAAATACGGTCTTTGACAATGTATATTGGACATATTACTGTAGCCTGCAGCATTCCATAAAAATAAAAAAAAAATTACATTCGTTTATGTAACAGTTTAGATTTTATTGCAGTTATTGCAGACATCTGCATTTTACTGTAAAATCGCATGGCACTTTTAACACGATCTTTTGAGAAAACGTCTGGCACTAAAAGGGTTAATGGAAGTTCAGTGAACCAGAATACCTGATGATGGTGTCTTGGTCTGACAGCAGACTACTTTGCCAGCTGAATATTTACCTCCGATGAGATACTTACATCACCCTTCTTCAAGCCAGACATTCAACTGAAAAACATTTATTAATAAAGGGTCAAATGTTGTGCTACCAAGACCTGCTCAAACATTTTTTTCTCACCTTCATTCGAGAAAGTCTGTTAGCGAGAATGAATATATCTGTGGGCTGGCTTCCAGCACTGGCCAACCTTCTGGCTCGCTCTACGAGGGCACTCGTCCTCTTCATTACTGCTTTACTGCATGCAGCTGAACCTGTGTGTCCCACAGCAAGTTCCCATCCCACTTTTTTCAACATGGGAAACTGTCTCCCCATTCTGCCTTGAGAAAGGGCTAGGCCAGCAGACACTTCACTTGCGTGGAAGTCTACTGTGCTTGCCTGGAGAGAAAGAAATCTTGAATACAACATTTGAAAAATAAACAAATAAAATTAAGATTTGTACTTTAACTGAGTCATTTCAATCTACAACCTAACATTTTAATAATATTTAGCACTGGAAATTTGTCTACACCTGGAAATATATATATATATATATATATATATATATATATATATATATATATATATATATAAAACTAAAAATAGAAAAGAGATGACTTACCAAAAGGACCGGCTCGTCGAGAGAAACAAATAAAATCACACACAAACACACATACAAGCTTTCGCCACCACTGGCAGCTTCTTCAGGAAAAAGAGGAAAAAAGGGGAGGAAAAGGGAAGGATATGGGTTTTAAGGAAGTGGAAAAGGAGTCATTCCAATCCCAGGAGTGGAAGGACTTACCTTAGGGGGGAAAAAGGAAGGTAAACAAATACACACACACTCAGACATATCGAAACGCAAACACACCTAGACAGACATTTGTATTTATATATATATATATATATATATATATATATATATATATATATATATAGAAGGAAACTTTCCTTCTGGGATAAACAAATATAAAAAATAGAAAACGGATGACTTACCTAAAGGACCGGCTCATCGATAGACACAAATAAAATCACACACAAACACACATACAAGCTTTCGCAACCGTTGGTCGCTTTTTCAGGATAAGAGGAAAAAAAGGGGAGGAGAAAGGGAAGGATATGGGTTTTAAGGAAGTGGAAAAGGAGTCATTCCAATCCCAGGAGTAGAAGGACTTACCTTAGGGGAAAAAAAGGAAGGTAAACAAATACACACACATTCACACATATCCAAATGCAAACACACCTAGACAGACATTTGTAAAAAGCAAAATGAAAGGAATTTCACAAATTTTACAAATGTCTGTTTAGGTGTGTTTGCGTTTGGATATGTGTGAGTGTGTGTGTATTTGTTTACCTTCCTTTTTTCCCCCTAAGGTAAGTCCTTCCACTCCTGGGATTAGAATGAATCCTTTTCCACTTTCTTAAAACCCATACCCTTCCCTTTCTCCTCCCCTTTTTTCCTCTTATCCTGAAGAAGCGACCAACGGTTGCGAAAGCTTGTATGTGTGTTTGTGTGTGATTTTATTTGTGTCTATTGAAGTGCCGGTCCTTTAGGTAAGTCATCCATTTTCTATATTTTATACTTATATATATATATATATAAATGGTATAAAATAAAGATTTTTGACTTACCTAAAGTACAGGCTGGTCGATAGGAACACTAAACACACACAAAAACACACAACCATTCGAGCTTTCGCCACCAGTGGTGGCTTCTTCGGGAAAAAGAGGGAGGAAGGAGAGGAGAAAGGGAAGGATACGGGTTTTAAGGAATAGGAAAAGGAGCCATTCCAATCCCAGGAGTGGAAGGACTTACCTTAGGGGACAAAAAGGAAGGTAAACAAATACACACACACTCACACATATCCACATCCAAACACACTTAGGCAGACATTTGTAGAATGTTTCTACAAATGTCTGCCTAAGTGTGTTTGGATGTGGATATGTGTGAGTGTGTGTGTATTTGTTTACCTTCCTTTTTGTCCCCTAAGGTAAGTCCTTCCACTCCTGGGATTGGAATGGCTCCTTTTCCTATTCCTTAAAACCCGTATCCTTCCCTTTCTCCTCTCCTTCCTCCCTCTTTTTCCCGAAGAAGCCACCACTGGTGGCGAAAGCTCGAATGGTTGTGTGTTTTTGTGTGTGTTTAGTGTTCCTATCGACCAGCCTGTACTTTAGGTAAGTCAAAAATCTTTATTTTATACCATTTTCCTACCTGGAAGGTCTCCTTCTATAATATTAGTTTCATCCTTTTGAACCTAACAATTACTTACGTTCATTATTGCTCTGTTGCCTTTCGAAATCTTTTCTGTCCTCTTACTTTCTCCTTCTGTTTTTAATTTTACATTATATTCTCACCCTATATTCGCTCTCATTTAAGTTCATTTCGCTCTCATTAAAGTTCATTTTTCTCCTGGCCAAATTAGCCACATACAACAATCAGCATTAACTTCTGAACCTTCACTAATAATACGACTAACGACTTTTCGTGTACGCTTTTCTTCATTATTATTTTATTTATTATTTTTTGTTATTTACCGCTTTCATCACTGCATCTCCTGTATAATATCTACCCGTTATCCACATTTACTGTGGTAATACTATTTCACAACTCCATTTTACAATAACCTATAATAACCATTTTCGGCTTTTCCTAGAAACTTCGCGATTATTTCCGATTCTCGTTTTTCCACATTTCCATTCATTCTTCCGACATTCGCGATCATTTTTCTAAACTTTCTATACGTTTTAACCCAATTATTCTTTCGTCAGCTTATTATTACTATTACTTCCGATTTCCGTTTTTCCACATTTCCGTTCATTCTTCCGACATTCCCGTTCATTTTGCAATAACTTTCTATCCGTTTTAATCCCATTATTCCTTCGTCAGATTATTATTATTATTTCCGATTCCCGTTTTTTCACATTTCCGTTCATTTTTCCGACATTCCCGTTCTTTTTTCAATAACGTTTTAACCCTATTATTCCTTCGCCAGCTTATTATTATTATTGCCGAACCCCATTTTTCCACATTTCCGTTCATTCTTCCGACATTCCCGTTCATTTTTCAGTAACTTTCATACGTTTTTAACCCTATTATTCCTTCCTCAGATTATTGTCTACCTCATAGTCGTAATCTGCCACTACTAATCAGTCATTATAATACGCTTTCCTTTGATTTTCTCCTCCCTGTAACTTGTTTTGGACGCCAATACAACCACCAAACTATTGTGCATTACGTTGTTAACCAACTGTAGTTGACCTCAGTTTCCACCAGGTTCAACTTCAACAACTCTCTTGAACAACTTTATAGATTTCTATTTTCTTTGCTGAATCCTTTCGCTATCTATCCACCTTCAAAAATTTTTCTTTCCTTTCTAAATACTTTGAAGTCATTTATTCAACGCATAGTTCTCACTTTTCCATTCCATACATTATGTTACCCTTCCTGGACCCCATCAAGTTTTACATACATTCCCTCCGCAAGCATGCTTTCATCCTCGCCAGATTACGGTCCCACATTTTGTTTATTCAGGCATGTCTAACATTTGGCATAACCCCCAAGGGCCTCACAATAAAAGTTCCCATCTCCGGCTGTAACCCATCCTTTCATCAAGCCCTACACCAATTCCAAACAGAACAATCCACAGCCCTCACCCGCCTAATCCTTAACCTATACATCAACTCCGCCAATGAACACACCTGTCAACTCCTATCCCTAATCAAAATCCTCAACCTTTCCTCTTCCGCATCCACACCCACAGTTCAGAACATCCTCCTACAGGCCAACCGGAAATTAGAACAACATGCCACCCTCCACCTCAAAAAACTATCCCAACTCCTTGTCACCCACCTCCGGAAAGGCAATACACTCTCCCTCAACACACACTCCCTCAACAACCACTCCAGTAAACCTCAAGCTCCTCTTATTGCACAGAAACCCAGGGTTTCTACAAATGTCTGCCTAAGTGTGTTTGGATGTGGATATGTGTGAGTGTGTGTGTATTTGTTTACCTTCCTTTTTGTCCCCTAAGGTAAGTCCTTCCACTCCTGGGATTGGAATGGCTCCTTTTCCTATTCCTTAAAACCCGTATCCTTCCCTTTCTCCTCTCCTTCCTCCCTCTTTTTCCCGAAGAAGCCACCACTGGTGGCGAAAGCTCGAATGGTTGTGTGTTTTTGTGTGTGTTTAGTGTTCCTATCGACCAGCCTGTACTTTAGGTAAGTCAAAAATCTTTATTTTATACCATTTTCCTACCTGGAAGGTCTCCTTCTATAATATTAGTTTTATATATATATATATAAGTATACAGTGTGTCTGCCTAAGTGTACTTGCGTCTGTGTAAATGTGTGGGTGTGTGTGTTTTTGCTTACCCTCTTTTTTTCCCCCCAAGGTAAGTCTTTCCTGTCCCGGGATTGGAATGACTCCTTATCCACTCCCTTGAAACCCTCATCATTTCCTTTTCCCTCTCCTTCCCTTCTGCCTGACGAAGCAGCTAGGCTGCGAAAGCTTGTATGTGTGTTTGTGTGTGATTTTATTTATTTTATTTGTTTCTATCGACGAGCCGGTCCTTTTGGTAAGTCATCTGTCTTCTATTTTTATTTTTATATATATATATATATATATATATATATATATATATATATATATATATATATATATATTATGATAATAATAATATCAGTATTAATAATAATAATTTCATTTGGCTTATTGGCCTTGTGCAAGTTCTTCAATTGAACGCCACTTGGGTAACTTGCGTGTATCTAGCCTACACCAGTCATCCAACCGTCCAAACGAGGAAAGCAGACCTACAGATTAACGTGGAATTCGAACCACGTGTCATTTCTGGCAACTCCTCACATTGCTGAGAGGTGAAGGATGGGTTAAAACACAGTTCCCCTCTAAATAATGAAAGTTTATACAATAAAAGCAAACTACATACACAAGTAGCACATCTTTTCCTAAATTAGCAAAATTACAGGTTCCACTGGGTACTGGGCTGTGATAGGAACGGATGTCGTGAAAAACCAGTTACTGTTGTTTTAAAATGTTAGATTTAGTTATGACTGTCATATACTGTGCGCGGGATTTTCGATATTTTATGCAGATTACACGGTGCACAGCTGACGAGCGCTGGAGTGGACGGAGTAAAACGTCATGGAGAAAGGCGCAATCCAGGGAAAATTAAAAACAATACTTGTTTATAAAATGACAAGTGAAAACTTACTTAGTTACAGAAATATGGTGAGCCTAGAAAGTGGATGTACAAGGGACATTTTAAAATAGTTGGACATGACTTATTATGAATTATCGTATTT
This sequence comes from Locusta migratoria, assembly GCA_026315105.1. NCBI lineage: Eukaryota > Metazoa > Arthropoda > Insecta > Orthoptera > Acrididae > Locusta > Locusta migratoria. The sequence goes on along the minus strand of CM048753.1, from coordinate 53,988,656 downwards.
TCGTATTTATGGTGTTTCAAATAGAGTTTGTTGTGACAAGTCAACATTCTGTTCGAGACTCTTTAGTTTAAAAATAATCAAAATAATTAATTAATTATTATAAGAAGAACCCCTTTACCTACAGAAGTTTGGATTATGTTGAAGTCTATGATGCCTAAATATTGCAATGTTTACAAGATTTCCAAAGGAGATTTTACACGGCGACCGAATTATTTAAAATATGTCTACTTTAAAAGCAGTGTACATATATATAATCATCACACAGACTTTAAAACTTCAAAATTGAAGTGTTGTCGAGTTACGACTTGATAAAACATACAGTAAGTGATTAAAAACACTCCACCATTTAGTGAAACTTGTTAGTGATAGTCTGTGACATAAAAAAATACTGAAAGGATGTTTTCTTGACACCTTGCTTCTGGTCATTGTTGTAGTACCTAGGGTATAAGATACTCACAGAGACAAAATTTAGGAGGAATTGTTTTTTCTATGGAAAATCACGATTCAAATTTGCTGCAGACATTATGAAATGGGCTGTAATGAAACTGGACAGTGGGTCAAACAGAGAGTATATCAGTAACAATTAAATGCTGTTTATTAGTAAGCCAAATAATTAAGATGATGGCCCAAATAACTTTTAGGGAAAGAAAACTTGATACAATTACCTACTAGCAAACCCAGCAATGCTTCACAGTAGCTGATGTCTATTCCTTCCATTCCCTTCCTTTGTTCATCTCCTCCTCCCCATAGCTTCACACCACTCCCTCTTATCTCACAACATATCCGTCTCCACCTCCCTTCTCTCTATGTCTATATCATCCCCCCTTTTAAATCCATTTCATTCCTGCATTATCAGTCTCCCCCTTCCCCGCTCTCTGATCTTCTTTACTGTTATTGCAATCGGGACTTTGATTGGGAATAGAAGTCAAAATGGACAGTTGAATCAATTTTAAATAGGTTATTATATACAAAAAAAAAAAAAAAAAAAAAAAAAAAAATAGACTAAGATTACTCACCAGGCGAAGGAGCACAGATGTGACAGCATCACAAATAAATAAATGAACACACACACACACACACACACACAAACCCAAGCTTTCGCAACCCAGTTGCTTCTTCAGGCAGAATGGAAGGAGAGGGAAAAGAAAAAGACGCAAACAGTATGTCTGCCTAGGTGTGTTTGCGTCTTTGTAAATGTATGGGTGTGTGTGTATATTTGTTCACTTTCCTTTTCTTCCCCCAAGGTAAGTCTTTCCTCTCCCGGGATTGGAATGGCTTCTTACCCCCTTCCTTAAAACCCAAGGTGTGTTTGCGTCTGTGTAAATGTATGGGTGTGTGTGTATTTGTTCACCTTCCTTTTCTTCCCCCAAGATAAGTCTTTCCTCTCCCGGGATTGGAATGGCTCCTTACCCCCTTGCTTAAAACCCTCATCATTTCCTTTTCCCTCTCCTTCCCTTCTGCCTGAAGAAGCAACTGCGTTGCAAAAGCTTGCGTTTGTGTGTGTGTATTCATTTATTTATTTGTGATGCTGTCACACCAGTGCTCCTTCGCCTGGTGAGTAATCTTCGTCTATTTTTTATATATAATTTTTCCTGCTAGGAATTTTTCGTCTATAATACTCATATTAAATAGGTTATTAGATAGACATTTCAAACTGTTCTATCTGGAGGTTATTAGCTTTAAAGGCCACACTTCTAATGGTTGTATTGTATGAGAAGGTATGATAATAAATGTAGGCATAAATACAACTTTCTTGTTTTATGTTATGGTGAAGCCAACAGTGTGAACACTGCAACAAACAATGCAACCATGGCTCACTACCATGTGGCCTACAGTTAGTGAATAATATGCAGACGGTGGCATATTTAATGCAGACAATACTGGCATTTCCTTTAAATTAACACATGACAACAGTCAGAAATTGGTGGGAAATCATCTAAAGAGTGAATAAAAGTTTTGGTTTGTTGTAATGTGGATGGTACTGAGAAGAAAAAATTGCTTGTGATAGCTAAATCAAAAAATCTGCCAGTGCACTGAAGTGCTACAGAAACGTCCTGGATGACTGCTGAACTCTTTGAAGGTGACATAAGGCTTTGAGATGAGAAGCTTAGAAACCAGTGAAGTTTGGAAAACGAGGTACTGGCATAATTGAAGTTGTGAGGACGGACAGTGGGTCGTATCGGGATAGCTCAGTGGAGTCTGCCTTCAGCGGACGAGAAGTGTAGATGCGAGCTGTTTACTTCCTTGTCGCTGCCGGCCAAGCACTGTTTGTGGTGAGTGTTGCGCCGCTGCGTGTACTTGGGTATTTATGATGACGAACCCCCGACTGAAGAAATAATGACACAACAACCGCGTAAAGATGCTTTGAAGTTGACATTTGATCAGACTTTAGTACAACCTAAATAATTTGATGTGGACAGTTTCCTAGAAGATGTTATGAAAGTGAACAGTGACGATATCATTGGAATACATTTGTCGATTTGTAGTAGCACTGTTTATCTGAAACTTAAAGATGCCGCCAAGTGTGATGAAATTATGAAATCCTGTGGAGGGACTCTGAAGTTTAAACATTCCGAGGGGAATATCGGCGAGGTACTTATTACACACGTAGGTCTCGGTATCAGGACGGGCAGAGTTTTCGAACTGCCATTTGAAATTAACGCTGAGGAAATCAACTCAGTTGTAAAGAATTACAGAACCGCCATCAGTAACATAGCCGAGAAATAGTCTGGCGCACACAAATTTCCAGTTTCAAATGGGATTAGACAAGTGAAAATAGATTTGAACAAACATATACCGTCTTAGGTCAGTGTCTGTGGATACAGAGTGATAGTAATGTATGACAGGCAGCCACGTACGTGCGGAGCACGTGGATCCACCGGGCTCATCTGCTCGCAGTGTATTCAAAGACGCGTGGCTAGGGATGCAACATCGTCGATAAAAACATTGATGTTCAGACATCGATGTTCCTGCGGAAAAATATTGATGTTAAAAAAGCATCGCTCTGAAAAACGATACATCGATGTTTTTCCGATGTTTCCATATGTTTAAGAAATATTAGGAAAAACACACTGAAATGAAGCTGTGTTGCTAGAAAGTATCTGCCAACTGCCTTATTTATGTTCTTTCACTAGGCTATGAATACACAGCGAAATGGCAGCTTAGAATGAAAAAGAAGTTGGGAATAAGGTTTTGCTACCTATTGCGCTGAGTTTACTTGGTATTTAAATCGATTTGTTCATTACATGCGAAATAACTTGTGTTTTGTTGACATATTGCATTTTTCTTAGCTGTCGACCTGGAGAAAATTAAACATTATGCATCTTTCAGTTATTACTTAATAATGAAGTTTTAAAATGAATATTCATCAATGATGTTTTTCAAATCATGTACCTTGCTGAAATGAAAATCTGTTATACTTGGCTTGTTTGTTGGCTATTGTCTCGGATTTTTCGTCGACTTTTGTTTGATGTTTTAAATGACGTTTTGACAGTACGATATCAGTCTGACTGGGTAACACTGTCAAAGATTTGATTCCACTAATGTTGGAGGGTGAAATTTCAGCAATTCCAGAAGCCCGTGCTGGACAAACATCAGATTAATCATCAAAGATCAGCATAAAAAACGAGATAGACTCAAAGAGGCAATATGACAAATAATAACCATGAAAGCTTTTAATTTTGTTTAAGGATTTGGGATTTGTATTCGCAATATCTACATTCTCCAGTGTCGTGAAGGTCCAATAACTTCTACAGTCACTAATATAATAATTACCGGTACAAGAAAAATTCTAACGCACACTGTTTTATTCAATATTTCAAGTTACTGACTCTTTTTTGTAGTAGAACAAAAAGCTTCATATAAAATCCTCTTATGCACACAATACTCAGACAAAATGACTGCAGCACTGAGAGAATAGCAAACAAAGGTGAGTAAATCATATTGTTGTTAGTTTCTTATTTCACTTACCTACTATTCCAAAAATATGAAAACGACGACGGCAGCAGGAGCACCGCACTTGAGCTGACACTGGCTGAGCAACTAATAAAGTAATAATGGAGTTGACAATCAATTGTTGAATGATGTCGATAGTTTTGGACTTCTGTCATCGATGCATCGGTGATATTTCAATGTTTAAGGACGAAACATCAATGTTTTCAATACATCGATGTATCGTTTGCATCCCTATGCATGCCACAAACACCGATAGGTGATTCGGAAGCACCGGCACGACACTGCCGCTGAGGTATGTGGCAGTAGCTCGGGGGGAACGTAGCAGCGGTCACACCCAACACTGAGAACACCACAGTGGAGGATAAGCAAATGGATTCCAGTGGGGCTGCAGAGCCAGCTGCGGACAATAGCGTGACAGCAGAGCCGAGTTCTCTGATGGTAGAAGAGCACCGCAGGCCGGCCACCGATGTTTCAAAAGAACCTCACGACGAAATGCAAACTGCAATGCAGACAACGGAAGAGATGGAAACGAGTGACATGCCTGGAGCAATAATTTCACAGGACATGAAGAAATGCAGGATCACTCATGAAGGAGCGGAAAAACTTGTACCACCCTTGAGAGAAAGAGTGGCGCAAATTCGGCAGAAAACAGTCGGTAAGGTGACTGACGAGCTCCAACAGAGTACGAAAACACATAAGAAATTCCGAGCAGAAGAGGTGCCGCAGTGTGCAAAAGACAACGTGGAAAGTTCGTCTCTTGCAGGAAAGGGTAAGAAATGTCAAGAGAGGAAGAATAAACAATCAGTTGCCACGGAAACGGAGAAGACACACACGCACGTGGAAAATAATACGAAAGAATGGCATGAACAAATGGAAGAGGACGAAGAATGAGGTGTTTCTGACACGAGGAAGGAGAAACTAAATAAAGGACAAACTCAAGACGAGGAGCAACACACAGGGGAAATGGACGATGAGGACCCGGATTTTTACTGAATGGGAAGCTGTCCACCTTGGGAGAATGTACCACCTTCTACATCAAGATCCTCCTTATAAAACTGACATCGAGGGGTAGGGCATGAGTACGTACTGCAACACCCGGAATGCGTGCTACATACAACGATAAATGATTTCGTTCTTACATGAGCAACAGTTTTGAAACTGCACCCTCTCTAGATGCCACAGTTGTCTTACAAAATAGCCACATTGAACATCAATGGTCTTTTGGGATTCACAATGGATAATCCTCATCGAATATTGGAACAGGATAAAAGTATTACAGGTGCATATTATTCATCATTATTGGATCATTTGAAAACTGAGCTGCAAGCTGCAAGAAAAATTCTGGCAACTGGACCACAAAAAAAAGGGGGGGGGGGGGGGCAATCAATCACAATAATGCACCAGCACACACCTGAGCAGTTGTATTTGCAAAATTATTGGCAATAGGATTCCAACTCATCCCCCCTGTAGTCTAGACTTAGCTCCCTCGGACTACTATTTGTTCCCCAATTTGAATAAATAGCTGGTGGGACGAAGATTTCACTCAGATGAGGAGGTGATTGCAGAAACTAATAGCTACTTTGCAGGCTTGGACAATTCCTATTATTCGGAAGAGATCAACAAATTATAAAAGCATTGGATGAAGTTTATAAGACTAAAAGGAGACTATGTCGAAACATAAAAATGATTTTTCCCGAATACGTTAGTAGTTTTTACCTTTGCATGGACTTTTCAAATGCCCCTCGTTCTTGAAGTCCCTTGAAATGTGTAAAAACGGGGTTGTACTGTAACAACCTTACTTAAATTACACAATGGCACATCCCCTCTAGGTGGTAAATCAGATTAAAATACACTTCCCACAATGCAGAATAATAACAAAAACAGCAAATTACGACCACTTCCTATGCACCAAGAAGGAGGATTATTGTTGTTTTGAGGGGTCTAAACATCTAGGTCATCAGTCCCAGGAAGGAGAACATGGAAGGAAAGGGCCCTACAAACTCTTTTGTCTACAGCTCGGGTAGGAAATTAACTCACAGGCGGGTAATGGGCAGATAAATGTAGACAAAGGAAGCACTAATACAAAAAGAAGGGACACACAAAGTTCAAGAATAAACATGTGAAGAAACACACTGTCAAATTAATTCCACTTGCCGAGCAGCATTGGTCAAGGGAAGGAAAAATGCACTATCTACATATACCCCTGTGGCCTGGGCAGGCAGCTGGCTACAAAACAGAAAAAACTGTTTAAGTAGAACAGGATATGAAAATTTCAATTAGAAAACATCAAATGTTAAAGTGGCACCCAAAACCCAACAAGCGAAACCAGTTGCGCACTCACTCTCTCTCTCTCACACACACACACACACACACACACACACCAAATCAGATCTAATCCTCAATGACGGCCAAGGGAAACATGTCCATTACACTAAATGTTTTGGCACAAGAAGCAGGTAGTCCAGCTACTTAACTTAGTGATAGAATTGCACCGAGAAATGGCCCATTGCTGCAAGATCCATCCACATTGGGACAGACAGATGTAGTGGGCACAACATACCCCCGCAGTCTGTCATGGCCCAGGTACTGAAGTCCTCCCCTCTCTCAGGTTAACAGCCAACTCCACCTAGACAATGGCCATACAGCCAACGAAAGATCAGCTAGGGAAGAACTAACATACTGAGTCATCACCAGAGATAACAAGGAAGGAGGCAAACATACTGTCAACATGCATTATTTAGAAGTATAAATTCCTGGAGTGTTGAAACAACTTAAATTGGTTCACAAAAGCAAGTCTCCTAGTCCAGATTGTATACCAATTAGATCCTCCATACCTAGCTATCATATACAACTGTTCACTCAATGAAAGATCCGTACCCGAAGACTGAAAAGTTGCAAATGTCACCCCAATATTCAAGAAAGGCAATAAGAGTGATCCATTAAGTTACAGCCCTATATCATTGATGTCAGTCTAAAGCAGGATTTTAGAACATATACTTTCCTCAAATATCATGAACTACATTGAATAGAACGACCTACTCATCCATAGCTAACACGGATTCAGGAAGTGTCGTACTTGTGAAACACGGGCAACTCTTTACTATGGAGTGATGAGCGCTATCGACATGGGATCTCAAATCAATTCATTATTTCAGATTTTTGGAAAGCTCTTGACACTGTACCTCACAAGCATATTCTAATCAAATTGCATACTTATATGTAAAAAAATAGATGAAGTCTACTTACCAGGCGAATGAGCACAGGCAGTGATAGTAACAAATAAACACACACACACACACACACACACACACACACACACACACACACACACATATACAAACATTAGCTTTCGAGGCCTAGCTGCTTCGTCAGGCAGAAAGGAAGGAGAGGGAAAAGGAAATGATGAGGGTTTTAAGGGAGTGGGTAAGGAGTCATTCCAATCCCGGGACAGGAAAGACTTACCTTTGGGGGAAAAAAGGATGGTAAGCAAATGCAGACACATTCACTCAGACACAAGTACACCTAGGCAGACATACTGTAGAAAGCAAAGAAGTTAGACAGAGATACCACTTGAGGCAGACGCTCTGTCCAGAGACCGAGGCAAAGATGTTAAGATGGTGGGTGGGAATCCAGATTACAGACTGGAGTAAGTGGTGGTGGAAGGGTGCATAGGGCAGGTTTTACAACGGGGGTGGTTACAAGGGTAGGAGCCAGAAGGTAGGGAAGGTGGTTTGGGGATTTCATAGGGATGGACTAGGAGGTTACGGAGGTTAGGTGGGCGGCGGAAAGACACTCTCGGTGGATTGGGGAGGATGTCATGAAGGATGGATCTAATTTTGGGGCAGGATTTAAGGAAGTCGTATCCTTGCTGGAGGGCCACATTCAGAGTCCGCTCCAGTCCCGGAAAGTATCTGGTGACAAGAGGGGCACGTCTGGGGTTCTGTTGAAGGTTCTGAATTTGGGGGATGAAGAAGTGGCTCTGGCAATTTGCTTCTGTACTAGGTCAGGAGGATAGCTGCGGGATGTGAAAGCTGTTATCAGGTTATTGGTGTATTGGTTCAGGGATTCAGGACTGGAGCAGACTTCCGTAACCCGGAGGGTGTACACAATCAAGGGCAGAGCCACTTGCGACAGCACCCATGTGATTTACCAACTGACATGCCTGCACTGTGAAGCATTCTATGTGGGAATGACCAGCAACAAACTGTCCATTTGCATGAATGGTCACAGGCAGACAGTGTTTGTTGGTAATGAGGATCACCCTGTGGCTAAACACACCTTGGGGCACGACCAGCACATCTTGGCACAGTGTTACACCGTCCGGGTTATCATCTGGATACTTCCCACCGACACACCGACACCAATCCTTCAGAACTCCGGAGATGGGAACTAGCCCTTCAGCATATTCTCTCTTCCCATTGCCCACCTGGTCTCAACCTCCTCTAAATTCGAATTCCCACCCACCATCTTAACATCTTTGCCTCAGTTCTCTGGACAGAGCCTCTGCCTCAAGTGGTATCTCTGTCTAACTTCTTAACTTCTTTGCTTTCTACAGTATGTCTGCCTAGGGGTACTTGTGTCTGTGTGAATGTGTGTGCATTTGTTTACCCTCCTTTTTTTCCCCCCAAGGTAAGTCTTTCCTGTCCCGGGATTGGAACGACTCCTTACCCACTCCCTTAAAACCCTCATCATTTCCTTTTCCCTCTCCTTCCTTTCTGCCTGACGAAGCAGCTAGGCTGCGAAAGCTAGCGTTTGTATGTGTGTGTTTATTTGTTACTATCACTGCCTGTACTACTTCGCCTGGTAAGTAGACTACATATATTTTTTTACATATATTTTTCCTGTTAGGAATTTTTTCCTCTATAATATTCGTATCATAAAATTGCATACTTATATAGACACAGTTGCACAATTGCATATGTGACTTCCTGTCAGAAAGGACACAGCACGTTGCAAATGACGTCATTGAGTAAAACAGAAGTGATATCTGGTGTTCCCCAGCGATGTGTATAGAGCCCCTACTGTAACCAAGCTGTTGATAGGACGTTAAACACTAAGCTTTCTTCCTTCTTCCTACTGTACAGTATCTTTATAAATGATTTAGGAAACGATATAAGCAGCTCTCTTAAAACTGTTCACATATTATGCTGTGATTTATTGGTTAGTTAAAAGTCATCAGTAACTCAAAAGCAACTGAATGATTTAGATAAAACATCTGCATGGCAATTGGCAAATGACACTAAGTAATGAAAAGTGTGAAGTCATACATATGAGCACCAAAAGAAATCAATTAACTTGCAAATCTGCTGGCCATAAATTCAACATTACTTAGCAATAACAATTACAAACTATTTAAATTGGAAAGAATACATAGAAACTATTGTAGGAAATGTGAGCCAAAGGCTATATTTTATTGGCAGAATACTTAGAATATGCAACAGTTCTGTTAAAAAATCTGCCTATAATACACTTGTGTATCCTACTTTTAGAGTATTGCTGCACCTTGTGAGATGGAAGATGTAGAGAACTGCAGGGAAGGGCACACTGTTTTGTATTATCGTGGAATAGGGAAGAGAGCGTCACATAAATGATGCACAACTTGGGGTGAAAATCATTCAATGAAAGGTGTTATTTGTTGTGGCAAGATTTATTTGTGAAATTTCTTTCACCAATTTTCTCTCCCAAATGCAAACACATTTCATTAGCACCACCTACATAGGGAGACATAATCATCATCATAAAATAAGAGAAATCAAATTGAAAATGGAAAGATTTTGGTGTTCCTTTTTCCCGACATGCCATTAGGGAATGGAACAGTACAGAAATGTCATACAAGTGGTTCAATGAACCATCTGGCATGCACTTCAATGTTATTTATAGAATATTTATGTAGATATAAAGTAGTACAAAGACCTGGCCAGATAGCCCTGAAGCAAACCGCACTCAGCTTCACTGACTAGCACGTTTTTCGTCAGCAAACACTTCCTTATTGCAGCAGCCCGACCACGATGGCCAAAGTGTCAGTCAAATCTGATGGGATGCTTTCTTTCCTGGTGTATATCTGCTGCCTGCTGCTCGCTTGCTTGCTTACAAAAACAGTCAGCTGACTCTACTTTTCTTCTCCCTGACATTCTCTTCTATCGATGTAGACATGTCGCAACCCTACTGAGGAGTTGCTCTGCCACATACAGGTGAAGCAAATTTTATCTGCCCACAGTTGTGCCATGTCTTATGATGGCACAAATGTAATTGGTTATGGATTCCTTATGTGTTTTTCAATTTGTTCTGCTTATGGAACCACTACATATGTTTTCAATTCGATCCAAAAGTTTGATACTCCCTTTGCAATTAAGTGAAGTCACTTACCAAGGTAAGATCATTATACAAAAAAGCGACACACACAAATAAAATCAAAAAGAAACTGACAGCTTAGAAATCACAGACAATTGAAAGAGCAGGGAAAAAACTGAACTGATTTCTGAATATGATTAAAAGGCAATTTCTCTTTGGCATTACAAAGTTTCTCTTGGCATCACAAAGCTTTGATGTCATTTTCCAGAAAAAAAAGTGAAGAAGCATTGAATATTTTGAGCATAAGTGTATATCAAACTTACTGCTCTAAGATTGATTAACGACAGTTTGTCATACCTGATAAGCAAGAGATGGGGGCAAACGTCCAGGCCAGTTCCTAATGCGTTCTCGCATACTGGAAACAGCGTGTAGTGACATGTTTTTATACATCTGTTACAAAAGAGAGATAATGCATTGATAGCTCATCAGTATGTTTCCCAAAATAACATGAGTTTATTTTGTAATTATGTACTCAGTATGCACAAGGCTACATGTTAATAACTAGATGGTGAGAGAGGGTGTTTACAAAAGTATAACAAACTGAGGAAAAGTGTGAGCGTTCAAACCTAGGACAAAAAGAAGACAAAACGTTTGTACAAATGTAACTCACAGAACAAATTGTAATTCATTTACATGGTACAGTCTGTAGCATTACTACATTAAGTACTCAAAACTGTTCAGAATGAGCAACAATGGCGGCATGCAGTACCTAACTATTCACTCATACATTGTGTTCTACAACATTACTTGGTGATATCTGGAATGTCTCACAGCAGTGTTAAAGTTACAAATATGCCTTTAGTCCGCTTACACACTGACAGTTTGGTCAGACAACTTGCCCGGATGGCAAAGTCACATTCTTCATTCAAAACACAGCTACTGTAATGCCTTATACACTGGTGTAAGGCAATCTAACAGCATGGCTGCACGGCATAGGGTGTAGGTAAACAGTCTGCTGCCTTACCAAATTGTGTGTTTGTCATTTTTTTAGCACTTTGCAATTGTTGAATCACTTGCTTTTTATGTTACATTTTAAATAATTTTATGTGGTTTCCTACTTGAAAAATTGTGTATGACTTGGAATTTATAATCTTTGATGTAGAGCAAGATAACACAAGACGAAAGCCTTAAAACACTGTTCTCCTACAAAATTATCACAAAAATATTTGTATTGCTATGTGATAAATTTCAAGGACTGACCGAATTTTGGTTTTGGCCAAAATATTGGTTCTGGCCACAGTTCCAGTTTTGGCCAGAAATCAGATGAATCTTTGGCTTGTTGTATTATATGTATATAAATTAAATATAAAAAATAGACGAAGATTACTCACCAGGCGAAGGACCACAGGTGTAACAGCATCACAAATAAATAAATGAATACACACACACACACACACACACAAACGCAAGCTTTCGCAACCCAGTAGCTTCTTCAGGCAGAAGGGAAGGAGAGGGAAAAGGAAATGATGAGGGTTTTAAGGAAGGGGGTAAGGAGCCATTCCAATCCTGGGAGAGGAAAGACTTATCTTCGGGGAAAAAATGGAGGGTAAACAAATGCACACACACCCACACATTCACACAGACACAAGTACACCTAGGCAGAATTTACTATAGAAACCAAAGAAGTTAAGAAGTTAGACAGAGATGCCACTAGTGGCAGAGGCTCTGTCCAGAGAACCGAGGCAAAGATGTTAGGATGTTAAAGATGGCGGGCAGATAACCAGCAACAAACTGTCCATTCGCATGAATGGACACAGGCAGACAGTGTTTGTTGGTAACGAGGATCACCCTGTAGCTAAACACGCCTTGGTGCACGGCCAGCACATCTTGGCACAGTGCTACACCGTCCGGGTTATCTGGATACTTCCCACTGACACCAATCCTTCAGAACTCCGGAGATGGGAACTAGCCCTTCAGCATATTCTCTCTCCCCATGGCCCACCTGGTCTCAACCTCCGCTAAATTCGAATTCCCACCCACCATCTTAACATCTTTGCATCGGTTCTCTGGACAGAGCCTCTGCCTCAAGTGATATCTCTGTCTAACTTCTTAACTTCTTTGCTTTCTACAGTATGTCTACCGAGGTGTACTTGTATCTGTGTGAATGTGTGAGTGTATTTGTTTACCCTCCATTTTTCCCCCAAGGTAAGTCTTTCCTCTCCCGGGATTGGAATGGCTCCTTACCCCCTTCCTTAAAACCCTCATCATTTCCTTTTCCCTCTCCTTCCCTTCTGCCTGAAGAAGCAACTGGGTTGCGAAAGCTTGCGTTTGTGTGTGTGTGTATTCATTTATTTATTTGTGATGCTGTTACACCTGTGCTCCTTCGCCTGGTGAGTAATCTTCATCTATTTTTTATATTTAATATTTCCTGCTAGGAATTTTTCGTCTTAATATATGTATATAAATATGTATTTCAAATCAATAAAAGTTTGTGTATGTGATTGTAAAGAAAATTGCAAAGTAATAGAAAACAAAATAAGAAAGGTATTTGAGAAAAAAAGTACTGACACTGACAGTGACAGATGGAAACAAAAGGAAGGCTGAGATACAAAGAAATAAAAGGGTAGCAAACAAAACAAAACAGTAATAATAGGGAAGAAACTGCTACCTATACAAAATACATCAACATAATGAAAATTTATGCGCTAAGCACTAAAATCCTGATTTTACTTACATAATGTCTCAATGTTTCAATTTTGCCTTCTCTGGCAAGCAATGCCAGAAATGCATCTCGAAAATCAAGTGGACACCCAGCACGGAATACATCAATATTCTGCACAGTTTCACGGAATTTTCCTTTACTGGTTAAGTATCTTACAACTCCTGTGGCATAACTAAGAGCTGGAGAAAATTTGTCACCCATAATCCTGTGTCGTGGACTAAACTGCACAATTTTTTCAATTACTGAAGGAGTTTCGCATAATACCTCCAGTCTGGTCCAAACCATTGTTTCACCCTCATCTTTGAAATGTCTTGCAACTGTAACAAGACAAATGATTCTTATTTACATATTAAAAAAATGAAGTTTGTAGGATTTGTGTTAGGGTATAATTTCTTGGCCAGGCACACACACACACACACACACACACAGAGAGAGAGAGAGAGAGAGAGAGAGAGAGAGAGAGAGAGAGAGAGAAAGAATAAGAACATAAGTTGTTCAATAGAAACCAAAAACAATCAATATATAGTGATCTTTCTTTTCCGTATTTTCTTGGCTATAGCATCTGTTTTCTCCAATTGTGTTACTTCTGCAATTGGACAGGATGGGCTAAATTAGTTAATACTTTTATCACACTTTATAAATA